>CM019753.1:38605436-39245436 GCA_009761765.1 Phenacoccus solenopsis
AATCGAAAAGTAAATTGAAACATGCTTCATATTTTTCGTTTCGTATTAATGCTTGGAAATGAAGAAAGGGGAAAAACCCGAGAAATGAAGAAAATAAAGAAACTGTTCGTTTTAATTCGAGAATACGTGTTGCCTTCTTTAAACGTTTTATTATACGGCTATACGTTTTATACGTCGTAAAGAACGAATATAATAGGGGTAATAACTGTACCGGGTGATCGAAAAATACGCCGTTGTATCAATTACTCTCATCTAGAAATACGTTCTACAAGAACAGAGTATCTATGTTCGACGCGAATGAACCGAAATCGTCGGGAAAAAAGTTTTTCGAGCGAGTGCATTTGGTCCGAAACTGCGAACAAATAGAGGAAATAAAAATATCGATTTTTTGTACAAACAAGGACAGTAAAACGGTACTTTTCGGACCCTCGTGCTCGGTCCAACTTGTACCTGGCAACGCGAAGCACCGTGTCTGCTCGACATAAAAGCCGAATAAAAATCGCTTCCCGAATGATTTAAGGTACACTCGAAAAAAAAAGTTGGGTAAATAAAGAGAAAGAAATCATTTTACAAATAATGAATTTATCGATAAACATCTCCTTTATTGGCGTAGCGCTAATTTCTTTTTTATAGGATTTCGTCTATTTACTCGTAAAAAAGGGTATTTAAGTGTAAGTCGTTATTCCGATAAATTGGGAAGAAAACGATCGCGGCGATATTTCTTTTTCGTCTATGCTCCATTTTTCGGCGTTGCTTATTTTTTTGTTTCGAAACGACTCTTCTGAAAACGTAGCGTTTATCCTCTTTGTTGTTCTATTGAGGAAATTTCACTGATTGGGCAGATTTTTCGGCGCGCTGCAGCGAATTTTCACACCCGTTGAACGGTACTTGGTATTTCTTGATTTTTCTGGGCTTTACAGTTTCTCTTTTGCTTATGTTTGGAGACGACGAAAAAGATTGCTGAATATTCCTTTTACCTGTAGCGCTGTTCTTTTTCTTTGGATTCTTTTTTTTTGTGGAATTGCTGCTTTTTTCTCCTTCGTATAGTGATGTCTTTAGGCGGTGATTCCTTTCGTCGGGTATTTTAACGAGTCAATCAAAATAAAGTCGCGCCAATGCGAGATTCTATACGAAGGGTTGTCGAATTGATTGTTGACAGTTGATTTACGATGATGTCGTTGTAAGATGGATAGATTTTTTTAGCCTTGTGTGATCGGTATTTATTGGGAATTATGTAGAGTCGGATGTTTCGGGTTCGTCTGTCGACTGCATCGTAAAAATGGTGTTAGAAAGCTAGTTATCTGTTGGTATAAATTGAAATAATATGATATTTCTTTTTCATTTTGAACTGATGATGAAGTTGGAGCTATAATACACAGATGATATTTTCGCATAGGTAGTTAATCAACTCATATTGTTGTTTCATTTTGTTGTAATGTTAATCAACCATGTTGCATTTTGAATCAACATTGATGTGTTTAGATAGACTCGATTGTAATGTTGATAAATATTTTCTCAATACTGATCAACTTTGTTGTATTATTGATCGGCATTGTAGTATATTTAATCTGTATTATCGTATTGTTGATTCAGAGCGATAATATATGGAATAGAAACAGATATTTTCGCATGGTCAATTAACATTGTGTTGTTTAGGTACTTCGTTACGATGTCAATAGACGTTTGCAAGGTTGGTCAACTTCGTGGTGATGTTAATCGGTATTATTGTATTTAATGTTGATGAACTTTATTGCAATGTGCATCACTATTGTTGCAATATTGAGCCACTTTGTTGTATTGCTCATTCATCTAGTTATGTTAAATGAACTCGTTGTTATGCCCATAAACATGTTGAATTTTTATATTAACAATGTTGCATTTTGTATCAACATTATTGTGTTCTTTTTAGACTTGACTTCAGTATTGATGAATTTTTTCACAATGTTTGTTTACTTTGTTGCATTTGATGAATCTTATATTATTGATTTGTATGAAATGTTGATCAGCGTTGTTGCATTTTGTATCAACATTATTGTGTTCTTTTTAGACTTGACTTCAGTATCGATGAATTTTTTCACAATGATTGTTTACTTTGTTGTATTTGATGAATCTTATGATATTATTGATTTGTATGAAATGTTGATCAGCGTTGTTGCAGTTTGTATCAACATTATGTTTTTTTTTAGACTCGATTTCACTATTGATGAATTTTTTCACAATGATTGTTTACTTTGTTGCATTTGATCAACCTTATCATATTGTTGATTTGCTTTGAAATGTCAGTCAACAATGTTGCATTTTACATCAGTATGGTTGTGTTGTTTGTAACTCTGATTTTAGTTTTGATGATTTTTTTTTCTTTCATAATTCTAGTAAGTTCACTTCGTTGCATTATTGATTAACGTTTTCATATTGGATTGATTCCTTTTGTTGCATTGTTATCAGTTGTGTTGTTTGCTGATCTCCATTAATGACCAGAAATCGATTCGAGATTTGGAATCAGATTTCACTGGTAACTGCTAAGTCATCTTGTAGCCGAAGTCGAGTTTTTAAATTTGCTCTGGAGTCATAGTAAATGGTAAAGACAGAGTAAGATCTTTGATTGACTTTAAGTTCTCGTTTTTTCATCATTTGGGTACTGAATTAATGAAAACGCCTCAGCGTCGAATGTTGAGCAAAATGCTTGCATTGATGACATTTTATGTTACTGAAATTATTGATCAACATTCTTCTCTTTTTGATTTGATGCATCTTGTTGCATTTTTGAATTGTTAATCCACATATTGCTAACATTGACTTGATGTACTTTGTTGCATTGTTTATATCTCATGTTACTGAATTATTGATCACATTCTTCTATTATTAACATGATGAATATTATTACATTGTTGATATTTTATATTATTGTAAGTACCTATTGTTCATCCACGTTCCTGTATTGTTAACTTGATGCATTTTGTTGTATTGTTGATATTTTGCATTATTGTTGATCAGCTTCCTTTATTTTATTGTTGATCAACATTGTTATTATATTTGTTATCTACTCACTTATTATACAGAATAACATCGTCGCAGTTTTGTTGTGTACTGTTGTACAATTGATCAAAATTAATGCAAGATTATCTTAGTTTACTCTTGTTGATTCAGGTTTCGATTTAATGTATCGAACATCAAATATTTTCAGTAATGATTATGTAGTTTTTTCAGTTTTTAGTGACTTTTGTGGAGCTGATTTTGAATTTATACCTCTTCCTGTAAATTATATCTTCTTCTTTGTTACCAGTTGTTTGGATATGCTTATATTAATACCGATATCATACTACCGCAACGAATTCAATATCGTTTAAGAAATTCACAGTCTTTAAATGCGAACGTGCGAATGTCAACGGTCAATTAAGCCAGTGCAAGAACCAGTTTGTAGAAAAGTTTTCAAAACTGAAAGAAAATAAAATAAATCCCATTAAAATATTACCAGATATTACGGCATTTCGATTTGTTGGCAATAAAACCGTAATTAATACAATTTTTCTTGAATTAAATATGAAATGGTGTTAGGTAGAAGGTTTAAAATAGAAATTTAGCAAGGTCAGTCGTCGGTTGCGCGCTACGTCCGAAACTTTTTTCATTTTACGAATTATGTATCCGCTATTTGAATACATCGAGAATCTTCTGAGCAAACCTGTTTGATAGATTATAGAAAAAATAACGCAGATTCTTCGGAATTCGTAATATCTAACGCCTTGTAACATAGCTGCTGCGTATACTGCCATATACAATGATTATTTAAAATACATGCTCTACATTCATACGTATCTGGGTGGTGTGGTATTGTGCCGATGTAAAAACCCGTACGTGTATTCGTATTAAGTGACCGTGTTGGCGACATCTGTGCAATATCTCACATATTACATGCCATCTGCGACTAAAAGTATACTGCGAAAGGTGGGCGTTTGTGTATAAACGAGTGGGATAGATAAAAATGTAAAACGTCGAATTAAGCGTGTTTCGCGAACTTCTAGCAAGACTCCTTTACCAGAATGGCTGGTTTTCTTTCGCCGGGCATTTAGCGAAATTACCGCGAAGCCGTTGCTAGGTCACTGTAGAGTGATGAAACGCTTTGGTGTTCGACAAAGAGTACTAGAACGATAGATAGAGAACCGCAGAGGGCAAGGAAGAGGAATTCTTCAAAATGGCAAAACCAGTATTATGCAGAAAATTATAGGTGAAAATATTCGTCGTCGTTAACGTCACCGCGAGAAAATGTACTACCTTAGTGATTCCCAGCGTAAAATAACTTCACCTTATGGTCGCTAAGTCGCGTACAAATTTACCAATTCGGTCGCCGCGTGTTGTATTTTTCCTCCTGCTTACTTTTTCTTAAAACGAGAACGAGAGACACGTACGTGAAAGTGAAAAGTTTCGAAAGCTCGGCAGATTTTCTAAAAGTTATTTTATTTATTCTCGGAATACGCAATTCCGCCCGAGTAACCATCTCCGTGCCCCTTCTGCGGTGTTATTGATATGCATAAAAGTTAACTCGAACGCGCGTTTCTGCGGCTTTGAATTTTTTCGCAGTCGTTGAAAACAATTTTTATAACTCGATTTGCGGCTATACGGTAGTTTCGAAAGAACTACGTGGAGGTGTTGGAAGGTACGTTGATGGTACTTTTTATGTATGCGCGGAAACGCGATAGCGGCTGGCGTAAATTTGCGACCAGTGGTGGTGTCAGAGTACGTTGAATTTAACGCGAATAATGAAGTGGTTATTGCACGTTTTCGTTGTATTTTTTTAGCGGATTATTTATTTGAAAAGTAAGCTACTATAGTCTATCTGTTTTGGAGGGGAAGAAGGAAGAAAGGACGTCATATCTTTGCCTTTCAAACCACACGATGTGCATTGGCAAATTAATATTCATTATTCATCTCAGAAAGTATAGTACATATATATGATACTTACTGAAAATTTATTAAGACGGCTTCATAAAAATCCCTAGACGTAGATTTCTTCCATTTTTGATTCAACTTGAAATGATGTTATTCAAATTGTGAGAGAAGTTGAAGGGAGCCTCTGAAGCTCAGAATTTTTTACATTGATTTCATATGGTAGAGTAAAAATTAAAACAAAACACATTTGAATTTCAGCTTCACAAATTAATCTGAAGGCAATAAATTCACTTTTGAGGGAATCATGAACTTATGAATCGTAGAAACTTCTTGAATCTTTTATATATGCTCACAAAATTCACCCAGAAAGCTAAAAACTATAATGTAGAATTGATTAAGAATCGCAGTATGGCCTCTGGAATTTGAGTCAAGATGAATTCAAAATAGTGAAAAGGCAAAATTTGAGGAAAGCTTAAGGAACCTTAAAAAGCTCAAATTTAATGAATTTAAACTCCTGAACCATATCGGCTTGCGGTAACATCAAGAGATTCCCAGTGGATCCTTGAAATTGGGGCGCCCTGAGGTTGCTTCCTGGTAGCTTTAAATTATGATTTAAATTGAGAAAATTAATTTCACAGAAAGTAAAGCAAAAAGGTGGTAGCAATCATTAATGTGATAAAAAAAAAAAAAAAAAAAAACGAGAATTATGAAACAAATTAGCCCCAAATTTGGTGATTTTTCAAAAAATGAAAGAACAAACGGAAAGCAAGTGCCTATAATGATTTTCAGAAATCATGAAAAAAATTTTCGAAAAATTTGGTTTTTGGATAATTTAATTTTTTTTAGACCAAAAGTTATATTTCCTTCTCTAAAAAATGAAAATGTTTTTCATCTGCCAATTTTATAAAATTAGTGGTATGCTTTTTTTTCTGTACCTATTTTTTGTGTTTTCAAAAATGAATAATGAATGTAATTAATAGAGTTTGTACGTTGTATAGGTTTGATTTGAATTCTTTAGGATCAAGAAGACAGAAACGCTCAGTTTTTTTGCTCATAGGAGTTCCTAATGTGCAAAATATCACAACTTTGCTTCCAACTGGTATCTTATATATGTTCTGCAACAATACAAAACTCATCTCTTAAAGTTCTTGTGAAATGAGAAATTCGTATATTTCATCTCCCTCCCTTCTGCAGATCTCAAGTCGAGTTTACACTATCTACGTGACTAATAAATTAACCATTTATTAGTCACCTTTGAGAATACATAAATTCAGTCTTTTTTCAATAAAAAGAAAAAGAACTAGATCCGCAAAATTCTAAAAAAATTGTGAGCTCGAAATTTTTCCATCTTCAGTGATTAAAATGCTTTTGAATTCATATTGTCCAAAAAATTGTTCATTTTTTCAATTTTTAGGTTTTTGAAAATTAGGGGAGAGGGGTAATATTGGAATATTTGGTATGCCCGCTATTCCCTTCATTTCTCGATGCTTATCTTCATACCATTCTGGCTCTAACTCTGTCATATGACAGATCCATTCTTACAGGTCACAATTGATGTGGGGGAGGGGTATCGGTTTCTAGTCTCGCTACTAAATGTGTCTGTTAAAGGATTAACCGTATTATTTCAAATCTAAACTTGTCTCCAATAAAAACTCAACTCCAGTATTGCAATATGGCCGCTTACGTTTTTTTTTCTCGTCGAATTATTTATTTATTCTAACATGAGGAAATATTAATTTGAGACTGCTTTTTCTACCTAATTTGAATTTATAAAGAATACGCGCGCAGTTACTACCATCGTTAAATATTCGAACTGGCGTCTAACTTGATGGGGACATGTTTCAACGAACGGTTTATAGACTTGTAGAAATATGCGGATGGTAAATTGAGCGACCAACTGAAGCCAGCGGTTTCGGATTGGTATTTTTTTGCGCCTGCCACGAAGCTATTAGGCAGCTCATTGGGCAAATGTGTGAGGGTGTTTAAGGGATCGTTATTGACAATAGAGTGTGATATGTTTTGCAGGAACGTATTCAAATTTCTGAGCGTCCAGATGGCAGTGCATTAAAATGAAGTCCTTAATGGTAAAGTTTCCTTATCTACTTTGTTGAATCATTTTTTGAAGGGCAAAAGATAAATGATGTTCTAATTTGATTTGGCTGGCAATTGGAGAAATGATGTACCTATTCTTAAGGCTTTTTTTTTAGTTAATGTGAGACTTGACGATGCTCGTACGGTGCCATGGCACTCCCTCGATGTGTGGTAGATCCGGAATATGCAAAAGATTGCATATTCGTTCGAATGTAGTTTGAGCATGCGATTAACGATGGCTGCAGCGAATTTTTAATTCCAGTCGCACAGATTTACGCTGGTTGCATGGGCGTAGTTTCACGCCATATGTCGAGTGCAAAAATTCACGATATAAGCTCGACCATAACTCGACTGAGATGGTGGAACGCGTGAGCATAATTTGAAGAAACGTAGCATAATATAACTGGTATGGCCGTATTCAGAAAGACAACGAACGACTCTGGTATAAATGCAAATGAGCGCGTTCGAATCAACATTTCACCGTGAATATGGGCCGCGAAAGAGCAACGTTCGCGTCAAGTCGTTTGGACGGCCGCGAATAAGCTATAATTTAACCTTTACCTGGGCCTGCGACCAACGAAAGCGGCCGCATAAAAAATGGCAATAAATACCAGAAGCGAGCTTAGCAGGGGATATTGTGCGCGCGGACCTGGATGACAGCGCCGTCGCCAGTCACCGTTACGCCGCGTCTCGTTGTTCGATGAAATATCGTACGTCAACGTCGAACCGGATTATCAACGTCGAATGGGGCCGAGAACTTTTAGAGTTCGGTGTATTTTATTCAAATCGCTATCAACCAGTTGGACTCGATGACTAATAACGATATCGAAAAGGTCCGTTAACGATAGAAGAGGCTGTTTTAATTCGGCGCAAAAATGCGCGCTTAATTGTCGAAGCTAGATTCCATCGCGTCCGTATGTTAATGCCGGCGTGTAAACGCGGACAAAGTGACCCTTTATTATCGCATATGTATTGTGAGACAGCGTACGAACGCATCTAGCTAACGTAAATTGTACTCGTACGGTTAAATGGCCATGGCATGTTCGGAAATTACTCGGTGTTGATTTGTGGATTACTCTGACCATACTATTGATGTTATAACGCGGTTTTGGCGCGGACTGTATTTTTGTATGGGTTGTGCCAACTAGTACTTTCCTTTTGTGTAGTACAGATGAAGACTAGGTGAATCGGTATATCGTCGGTAGTGATTGATGGCTCATTGAAGACTTGTTTATGGAGTAATTCGATGCAAACAGAAATTTTCTTTGATACAAATAACCAGCTACATGGTTGACCTATTTGTTTCTTCGCATTAAAAAATTAAATTTATAAAATTATCGAATTTTCCCGTACAACGGGTCTGAGCAGAGTGGAGGAAGGGGATTTCGAGTTGTTTTTCAGGGTCCGCAGAGAGCCCAAGACTTAATGCCTTGACGCAACGGCGCTAAATTTACATCGGTTTAAACTCAAATCATGTTAAAAATTAAAAGTTGAACAAACTTTTTTTATTTAATTTCTATTTTTAATAAATTTTAAATTCAACATCGAGGTACTAAATAATTCTTTATTTTAAAATTAAATATAAATAAAAAAATTTTAATTAAATAAACTAATCTAAAAAAAAAAATTTATTAAATTTATAATAATTACTTCTAATATTAAATCTTTTAAATAAAAAAAATCTCTTTAATACTCGCAACCTTTTTTTTTGCTCTTATGACTTTTTCTCCTGGGTTCGGATTTTCTCTGCACAGCCGGCGTACAATTCTCAAAATAAAGAAAATTTTTAATATTGGTATATTTTTTTTTTTGTAAAGAAAAACAAATTTCGTCGAAAATATTTTTGAAAAATGTCAAGAATATTTTTTTTAAATTACAAAAATAAAAATTTTGAATTTTTTCAATTATGTGAATAATTCAAAATTTTTTGAAGAAGTTGAAAAGTTTTTCAGACATTTATTGAAATTCTCTGTTCGTATGAATGCTTTTTTGAAATGTTTGATAGCGATAGTGAACACTTTCTTCGGATAATTGGCAAAAAAAGCTCAAGACTAATCTGAAAAGAGGCAATCTCATCAGGGATGAATATGTAAATTTACTGTTGCTACGCTAATGCTAAATTCAGTTTATTATCTTGGAATCTTTGCTTATGTAAAATTTTACTCGACTCATCTAGACATGCCCCTTTCCCCCCTCCCCCAGATACCTCCAAAAAGCATCAACATAAATTTTGATTCAATACTTGATAATTTTAAAATTATTATTTTTGTTTCCCATTGGAAATCATTATTAGATAATAAGAACAAAAAAAAAAATCAAAAAACTACAGATTCTTGATTAATTTGGGGAAAAATAGAATATTCATGGGCTTTCATGGCTCAAAAGCTTCTCAAAAAGCCATTTTCACTCCAACTCCCTTATAAAGTAAGTTAATAAGCTGAAATTTGCATGTTATTGGTGTCCTCGATCACCTATTTTCAAATAAACTCATGAACGAAAATTTTGTAATGATTGTCTTCCTTCACTTTCTCTCAATTTGAATGATTCTCCATTTTGACTCGAATAAAAAATCCTAAAAATATCCCTCCGAGTATTTGAATTTTTGCCAAATGAGCGAAAACATGTATCTACGTAAAGAAAATATTGAACAGTTGACGTATTATTACGTACAAATGATCTAGAACGTAATGATTTAAGGTTTCACCTTCCCCTCATTCCTCTCTATCGTTTTTAAATAAAAACTCCGATGAGTGTTGAAAAAATGAAAAGAAAAGGTCTGAAAAGTGTGATCTTTATTTTTTCATAACTTTTTTTATTGTTACTTCGAAATGATTTGCCACTCAGGGCTGCACAATATGTTGCTTATGCCAAAATTCATTACTGCAGCTCATTGTTATTCGTTATTCACATTTACAGCAATCTCTTTCTCGCAACAGTTGTGCCCTAGTTCTAAGCAGGGCTGGTGAACATGAATGGAACAGAACATTATGATTGATTCAGAACACTAAAATTTTTTCATCATAATAAACAATAACCAGAACAGAACAGAATAGAGTAGAATAGAATAGAATGAGAATAGAATGGAATGGAACGGAACGAAATGGAACTGAACAAAACAGAACAAATTAACTTGAATGAAATCAGAACACCAGAACAAAATGATAAAGACATAAAGTTTATATTCTCTTGAACAAAAGAACGGAACTGAACAAAACAATCTTTTGATTCTACAGCCATAGTTCTGAGTACCTAATCTAGTTTCATGCAGTGCCATAAGAAATGAAATACTTATCTCCTTTCTGTTGGCACTACTTTCGAGGAATCATCTTTTTTCTGATAAAGTGCAGATGTCCTTGCACACCATTTTAGTATTCGTAGGTTGGATACCTTCTACAGCGAATTAATTGAAGAAGATCATTGATCTGTTTTATCTGCTCACTTTTCAAAGTTTGACTCTAGTCACATGATTCTTCATGAACTCCATCTTCAGTCTTCCATGCCAATATCATGCCTTGTATAGTGAAGCTCATACGCATCACTCAGGTCTTCACGAATTTCACGTTAGATAGATTTTCAGAATATGTGTATCATTGAAATAAGGGTCATTAAATTAATAATACGTTGAGTTTTCAGTAATTTCATTCAATTGTGATGAAAAATTTATGAATTTTTGACAAAATTAAAGTCTTTTTAAACAATTAATTTTTTTTAATGATATACATAGAATATGTACTTTATTTCTGTTTGAAATATATACATATAAAAAAACAAACAAAACAAACAAAAAAACAGAAAATGAAGATATTTATACAAGTTGAGAATTTTGTTGAAAAACAGTGGAAAATATTTTCAGTTTCATTGAAAAAATAAATAAATGAAAACATTCAACTCTGCCATATAAGTATTTAATTTAAAACTCAAATTATTCGTTGATTCTTTCATATAAATACAAATTTCTTTTAATCGATTTTCTTCTTCACGAATTTACAAATAATTCAAATTATAGGCTGATTATTTCCTTGCTTGGTCTATTTATCTCTACTATGCCTATGATAATTACCTAGTATAGATTGCATACTTCCCCCGTCTTCTTGAATATTGTTGACTCAACATCATCGATGTGATAGCGAAGTTGAAAATAATTGATAGCGATGTTCTAGTTCGTACCAACTTGAGATTAACGAATCTCGATATTGCGTCAATAAAGGGTAAAGGCACGTGACACAAGGGTGGCAGAGCTTCTGTCACGCTAAATGATTGACCGTTCTTTTCACAAATAGGTGACTAAATTTCCGGGTATTGATTGGAGAACGTGTTTGAATGTTCATAAGTTAGCACAGCAATCTCCTGAGCCATCTATCGTTTGCTAGTCCTTTTATTTTTAATGTCATGTCCTTGTAGATTCATTTTTTTTCGACAGAAACGAACGAAGCATACTGATGCGAGGTCATTGCTTGATTCATTGACTTTATTACGTTCTATATTTTACTTCTATCTCAAGATTGTCGGATTTCGTGATACAATATTTTTTGAATATTTCAATGAATGATTTTTTATAAAATCATGGTTGACAAATGTAACGAATTATTTATATTTTTTCGATAAATTTTCGATCATTATACCTCAACTTATTGTCAACTTGGATTGGAAGTTTGTTTAAAAATATTTGATGAGTCAGAAACGTGGAATAATTATGATATAAAGCGATCAACTCGTCAGCAAATCTGAACGGTAACGTCGTGCCTGTTCAGTATTCGGTGTGGATGGAACAACACCTGAACTCTTGAAATTCACGCAGGTGCCTATTGCTCTCCGGGTAAGAAATTAATAATCAACACCGACTATTATATCGAATCATCTCGCGGCCGAAGGCAACGTATCTCCGGTCACGACTTCTATTTAAAAAGTTCGTCTAACTGAAACACAAACAAAACATAACATTAGGTATGTAATTATTACCACGTATCGAAAAGACATTTCTAATTCAAAGCAGTTAGGTTAATCCACAAAAGAACGATTATTAAAGAATCAACAATTCGAGCCCGCGCATGAAACGATCAGACCGCAATACCAGCTTCCCCGTGGAGCCTGGATGGTTTCTTCGGTATCGAGGGTTTTGGTAAACCTCGTAAAACCGATAGCTAATCTTCGAGTCGTACAACCATCGACCTCGTAGCCCATAAAAAAAATCCGATCGTACATAGATCGGTATCGTTGCGTACATATGTTATAAATTCGGTCACTATACTTTTAATACCAGGCTGTACTAACAACCTATTTAATTATTTCTCGTATATAATAAAATTTTCTCCATTCGAATTACGTCTTTTTTAATTTAATCCTCCGCGTTGTCTCGGACCACATTCGTGGATACCCCTATAATATATACGGTAAAATTCCGTATACCCGCAGATTATGCGGGTTCCAGTTCGATTCTTCACCTTGAATATTTCGGTGTACGGAGATAAAAACAGAAGAAATGCCTATTTTTACCTGTTCGTGTGTTTGTAGCGTAGTGCACGCGCGTCAGTCCACGTACAAACGGAGATGTGTTCGTCGAAAAGTATTTATTAATCGCCCGGTCTTAATTTACGATATAAAGTTACACCGTGTAAAAACTAGTTAATAGGTAAGCGCGAGAAGACGACGCCAAGCTAGCAGTATAATGTCACAGAACTTCAAGAGATACCTATATTAATGGAATTTTAATGAGAACCAGTTTTCTTCTATACCATCTTCTCGGTATAGCGAATGATCGCGTATAAAGATGCAGCAGCTCGTACAGCTACAATAATTGGTTTAATTTAATGTCGTCGCGCACCTAAGAGGCAGATTTTCATCTTTACACCCCTCTCCGTTCGCCCCTCCAAGGTTTTATACCCTTTTTCATCGCGTCGCGATCTACTTAGTACTTATAGATGAGGAACCAGTTTGGAAAGCGGGCTCGATAAACTGTAAATATGGATTTGTACTTGTGTATTCGTCATCTATGTATTTTTTCAGCTTCTTCTCGTCCCTCTCGCTTGTTTCGGTTGGGTAAATATTTATATTATACTTATTGACAAGTGTTACGGTTATTTACTACAAGTGTGTTTGTTCATCGACGACTCTTTCGATTCTAATGAGAATGTGAGAACGATATAGCAACATTGTTGTAGGTATTTTCTAAAATAAAAATAAAAACTCCGCTGCATTTAACTGGTTTACATCCAATTGGTACTTCAAGGCTAATCGCATTATTATAATCAATCGATCGGTCCATTATCTCTGCTCAGGTGCGTACCTATATCAAATGTCAATTACGCCGAATATATCGTTCAATTTAGCTGATGGCGAAAGCTCGTTCGCGTGTATGAGCTGTACGGAACCGGTTGTCGATGCCGATTAAAATATTAAATCTTATCGTTCGGACGTGTTTCGTATTCGTATAATGGGCCGAGCTAATAAATTACCGCGAATCCACCGAAATACCGGAGAAGTTAATAAGCTCGTTCGCGCCACTAGGTATGCACGACGGACTGACTGAAGGAAATGGGAATAGTGGAACGCGTCGTTTGTATGATTCAGTTCGAGGTGCGAACGTGAATCGATTTTAGCAAATTTCACGTAGTGTTGTGCAAATTTTACATTCAATGTGAGCCAGATATTTAGGAAAAAAGAATAGTTGTCAAGTTAAATTTTAGTAGGGTAATAGGAGGACATCCAATAAAAACACTTTTCGCGTTTCATCTTTGATAACAATGAATAAAAGCACCGATAAATGTTACTTTCAGTGCATTTTGAAAGAGAAGAAAAGCGTAAAAGGCTTAATATTTGTTTTTTTTTCTCGAGTTGAGCCATTTTCAAGGCCGTTTTACAGACGAAAAATAAGATACAGGGAAAAGTTATGAAATTCCATCGTAGGAATTTTGATTTGGGTTGATTTATCATATAGTTGATTTTCTCGTATGTTTCATTGAAAGGAAAAAATTCAGGAAAACAATCAGCAAAAATTAAAGATTGTTAATTTTGCTGAGAAAGTCATTTCAAAGCTTATTGTAGTACAGACTACCAATCAGCAATGTAAAAAAAATCACGTAATATTTTGTAAAAATTTGATGTACTTAGATTCATTTCATGTAGAACTTTAATTATCTTACTTTTGTAAGGGAGAGGGGAGAGTGCCGTTTATTTTACTATATGAGATACTTTAAAACTCATTTTACAGATTAACGATAGACAAATGGAAAAAATTTCTAAAATAATTAATTCATTATGGAATTTATTTTTCAGTTTCAACCATTTTTTCCCTAGAATTATTTAAAAAATTTCATTTGAAGCCTTGTAAAAAATAATAATTTTTTTTATTTGTAATTTAAGGTATTTTGTCGATAACTGTTGAAAAAAAAAGATATTTTTTTGAAAATTTGTGAGAAATTTAAAATTTAAAAATCATATTATTTGTTGAGAATGTTGCTGAAAATTACAAAAATTCATATTTTCTCCATTTAATCGATTTTTTTCTAATTTCATTCCAAAATGAAAGAAAATTGAATTTAGAATTACATTAAAAATTAAAAGAAGTATGTATCTCTTTTTTATTCATTTCAAAAATGTTTTCTAAAATTCAAAATTAGTTGAAAAATTTGAAGAAAATTTTTTTTTTAATTTATTAAAAATTAATAATATATATAGTTGTTAAGAAGCTTGTGAAAATTTAAAAAATAAAATTAATAATATTAGAAAATCTGAAAAAAATTTACTATTATTTAAAAATTCAAAAATAAAAAAAAAACGAAGAAAAATGTAAACATAATGAAAATAAAAATACCGTCAAAAATCGGAAAAATTATTGTCTTAAATGTTATCAAAAAAAAAATGTCAATTTGTTTTGTATTTTTTTTTTTGTACCTAAGTAATTTTTCATAAATTAGTTTTTTGCAAAACAAATAAATTTATTTTATTATTACAAGAAATATTTTTCAAATAACTCTTCAAAAATTGAAACAAAAAATATACTAAAAATGTTTTTGGAAACTGAAATTTCTCCAAGAAAATTTAAAGGGAAAATTTTTTTTTTTAAATTCATTCAAAAATCAAAAAAATTACATTTTTTTAAATTGAGAATTTTGTTGGAAGCCTAAAAAAACTCAATAATTTTTTATGAAGGTTTTAGATGCCCAACAGCCCTGGAAGATCCTTCAAGTCTTGTGAGTTTTTCGTTGGTGGATTAGGAGCTCATTTTTTAATCAAGGGAGAAGAAAATAATTTTCACCCCCTACCCCCTAAAAATATATAAAGTGAAGAACATTATATATTTTATCATAGATTAACCATATTCATAGATAATCCACTGCTATACAAAATTAATCCCTCTTAATTTACCGAAAGGAGCTAGAAATGCTATGTTGATGAAGCTAGTTCAGAGATAGCGCTCTAACATATTTTTCCTTTCCTCGCGACTCCAGGCGGCTAACAGATGGGCTAACGCTAGCCCCCGCTTTCTTCTAGTTCTGGTTAACGCTATCTATGATGAAACTGTGAAACCTTTTTGCTCCGAGTTTTCGATTTTTATGAGCGATAGTTTTTACATGATGGTGGGCTATCTATATTATGTTTAATCTATGATTTTATTTATTATTTATTATTCATTGTATGTGCATAAATTAACTTTTCATTTCATTCTTTTTTTGGGGGCGGGGGAAGGGGGAGGATGTAGAGTACACATAAAAAATAACAATTCTAAAACTTCCATAAAAATCTTATATTTCGTTCTGAAAATATTGTTAGGCACCCTAGTTTTGCATCGCAGGTAATACTAAATATGAAATTCTAATTTTTGACAATCATTCCATAGTCAAGAAAAATGTCTGGATTGCCTGTAGTATTAACTTGATGCTGTTAAATTGGGTGATTTTTAGGTCATTAAGTGATTATTGATGAAGAAGGATTGTTTTGGATATTTGAAGCTAAATCGAAACCTTCACATTCTTTGTGGTAGTTTTGAGCAAGTTTCATCAATATTCGAGGCCATCTGATAAAAGTACTTTTGAAAAATTCAAAGAGCTACGCTTCAAAAACAAAAAAAAATGTCATTATATTTTTTTCAATTGTTTATTTAATTTTCACGTCATAATAGAGGTTTCGCTTATAAAAGGAGGGAATCACGATGGAACTAATTAATTTGTCTTTTAAGGCTACATGACGTCAAGAAGTGTTTCGCCTTTAATTTCGCCACAAAAATGACAATTTTCTCGGCTAAATTAATTGGATCTGGGATTAACTTTTTTTCGCATTAAAACGAGATTGTACGATGACGACGACGTCGTATTAAAAATTACCGAGGCCGTACTTCGCGCCTCTATAGAATAGAGGAAAAGAGTCACCATCGGTGGAAGGAAAGGAGATGGTAGAAATTGAAACAGACGAACTTTCTTCTCTTTTTTTTTTTTTTGTTTCTGAATTACACGAGGAAGTGATTTCAGTATCTTTATATATTTTTCGATTCTTTACCTGTTACCTGTTGATTTTTACCGTGCCGTATCCTGCAACTGTGGCCAGAGGCACGGGCCTAATATTGCTTAGGGATTAGATTTTGTGGAGGAGATTAGATTTGGTTAAGAAGGAGACAAGTAAAGAAGTGTTTTTGAGTATTGAGGGGAGAGAGTTTGGAAAGTTTAGATGAGTACGTAAGTCGGTGTAATTTTGGCAGGTTGTGAGAATGTGGGAGATTGTGAGGGTGGTATTGCATTGGGAACATTGTGGAGGATCATCTTTGGAGAATATATGACTATGGGTAAGCATTGTGTGCCCAGTGCGGATACGGCATAAGGCAACTTGTATTCGTCTTGGAAGGTTGGAGTTGTCCTGAGATGACAGAGGTGGTCCAAGGTATTCCTTCAAGATGGTGAGGACGTCTGATTTGAAAGCCGGGATGAGAGGCAGGGGACGAATCGTAGTTGAGTCTTTTGCTGCTTGATCGGCGATAATATTACCTTCGAATTGTGAGTGACCAGGCACCCATGCAATTGTGAGGTCCATTTTATTTAGATGAGCCAAATATGTAATAAATTTGGCTAAATGATGTCGTCTCCCTGAGTCGATGACTCTGATAGCAGTGAGCGAGTCCGTACAAATTAATGCCCTATTTTCACGTTTTTCACGAATTAAAATATCTATTGCGAGAAATATAGCGTAGAGTTCGCAAGATACAACTACACTAATAACTAAATACACGGGTAGCGGAAACCTAATCGCGGCGCCTTCACATACTACCGAACATCCACAGCGATCGTCAAATTTAGAGCCGTCTGTAAAGAAAATGTCGTGATTGAGGTATTTAGAAAAGAAGGTTTCCTGAGCGTTATGAGGTATAGTATTCGAGTTTTTTTGAGCTAGTAAGTCTGTATCAAGAGTAATGTGATTTGAGTCCAAGGAGGTATAGGAAAATCTTCTTCGTCAAGAATGGTGGGAGTGGGTAGAGGTGATGAGCGTTCAGAATGGCGTTAGCTTTATGAAGAAAACTATCAGAGGCGTATGAATTGACTGATTTGATCTGTTGTTGAGGGGAAAGAGGTAGATTTTTTGAAGCGTGTATGTGTACTAGGTATTTGTCAAGATGAATTCCCTTCGAGTACAAAGTCTATTTCATCAGCTTCTTTATAGAGTTGATGGATGGGTGTTGTTCTCATAGCTCCAGTAGCAAGTCGTAAAGCAGGTTGTGGATTGAGTCTAATTTTTTTAACGTAGTTTTTTTTGCAGAGGAGTATGCTGGAAGTCATAGTTGCATTTAGATTGGATTATGGCCCTGTAAATCCGCAGAAGTGAGGATTGTCAGCTCCGTAGGCGGGTGTGGGCTAATTCTTTTGATGGGTCCATGCGTAAATTTTGTTAACAGTTTCTTCGGATGACCAGTTCTCCAAGGGTTGAATCTTTGCAGGATATAAAGATAAGTAAGTCATCTGCGAATAAGGAAGCCTTTATAGGAGGATTTATTTCTCTAGTTAGAGAATTTATAATAATATTGAAAAGAGTAGGGCTAAGAACTGAACCTTGAGGTACTCCATTAATTGTATTTTCAGGCTTGGAGGCAGTATTGCCAATTAGGGTAATAAAGGACCTTTCTTTTAAAAAATTTTGAATAAATGTTGTTAATTTTCCTTCGATTTTCCATTCTACGAGCTGATCGATGATCTTATCTCTCCAGACTGTGTCGAATGCCTTGGTGAGGTCGAAAAACACAGCGAGCAGGTGCTCCTTTTGAGAAAAAGCTTGTAATATAGCATTCTGGAGATGGACGAGGTTATCGGTCGTAGATCTGTTAGCGCGAAAGCCACACTGCAAGTTTGAGAGGTATTTGTTGGTGGTGAGGATCCACTGAAGGCGGGTGTTCACTATTTTTTCAAAGACTTTGCAGAGGACCGAAGTTAGCGAAATAGGTCTGAAGCTATTAACATCGGTTGGATTTTTGGTTGGTTTAAGGATAGGAAGTACCGCTGCTGTAGACCATGACTGAGGGAAAGTACCAGTGTTCCATAGTCCATTGAAAAGTTTTAGTAGATGTCGAATTGTGTTGACTGAGGCATATTTGAGCATATTAATATGGAAGTTGTCGGGTCCTATCGCGGAAGGTTTGGTGTTATTAATGGCGGTAGTGAGCTCGCGAAGAGTAATATCTTGGTTATATGGTTCGTTGGAGTTTTTTGTGATATTCCAGTATGTGATGTTTTTTGAACTGCGAGTTACAATATTTGAGGCCTCGGCGAAATGTTGTGAGAAGATATTTGCGATTGAGTGTATGTCATTGTAGGATACATCATTGAGGATTAGGTGAGTGGGAAGATGGAAGATCTTTTTCCCTTCTATTGCTTTGATTTTGTTCCAAATTTCTGATGATGAAGTCCGAGATGTTATTGAGGATGTGAAATTTCTCCAGGATTGGCGTTTAGCTTGTTTGAATATAAACCGAGCCTTGGCTTGAGTTTGTCGAAATTTTAAGTGATTTTCCAGGGTAGGGTCGCTTTTTAATATTTTAAGAGCTTTTCTACGATTTCGTAGGGCCGTTTCGCAATCTTGGTTCCACCAAGGGACAGAAGACTTGCGCGGTGAGGTAGGGGGAGGCGGAGAGCATTTTTGAGCCAGCTCTACTCTCGTTTTGACAAAGTGTTCTATTTGTTGTTTATGGTCTTTATCGTACATATCATGGAGTTTGTGATTAATTTATCTTGCTCGTTGAATTTTGTCCAGTTTGTTTTTCTAAAGTTGGTTCTTGAGGGGTTAGTTGATCTTTGTGGTGAGATTTGATAATATGAGTGGAAGATGGTCGCTACCAGCTAATTCAGAGTGGTAGGTGGGTGATTACATTGGCGAGCTGAGGTGAGGATATAATGAGATCTTGTAGTCCATTTTTTGTGAGAAGTTATAATGAGTGGGTTTGTTTTGTTGATTACATTGGCGAGCTGAGGTGAGGATATAATGAGATCTATTGTAGTCCATTTTTTGTAGGAGAAGTTATAATGAGTGGGTTTGTTGTTGTGTATTGTGAGATTGAATTCATCGATCAATCGTTCCAGTATTTTTTCGATTCTTTGATAACGCCGGAACAAAAAAAAAAAGGAAAGAGGAATGTTCGTTTGATAACGCCGGAACAAAAAAAAAAAGGAAAGAGGAATGTTCGTTTGGAAAATATATCTTTTGGATTTTCATAAGTTGAATTCGTTTACTTCCTGGTTCTTTTGATTTCGTTAAACGTTAAGAATTGAGATTAGCCTTTCGGGAAGTGAAAACGAAAAGAGCGAAAATTAGGAGAGTATAAGCGACGACGGCGATATCAAGGGGGAAATATTTATTCTTGTTCGATCAAAATAAATGTCACGAGCTGCCAAATATCGACGCCAAAGACGAACGAGTGAATGTTTTGGAGCGTTCGTGGTTGTCGGTTTTTTCCGTTCTTTTACCTCGCGAACGCGTCGTCGCGGTGACGTTAATAGATTACTTAGAATAAAGGAGAGAGCGAACGAGAAGAGAGGAATTTTTGCGGAGTAAAATCCTTTATAGCTTTAGTTTATCCTCGTCGACATTCGAAATAATGGTTTTTATCTATACAGATTGCGTCATCGAAGTGGCTGTCGCGTTATGCCATTTATTCGAAACGTTTACTTTTATTTACTTTAATTTCGCGATATAAATTTTTCTTCACTGATTTGCCCGCATCACCGGAGCGAGCAGATTTGTCAATGACTCGTGTTTGTAGGCATTTTGCGAAGGGAATGATTTCAGTCAACAAAAGTTGCATACTAAAAAAGTCATAAAATACGCAGTTTTGCGAGCAAGCTGAAAATGATCTTGAAACGTCAATAATGATTTCCTGGCCTCCAGAATAAAGTTGCCAATATTACATTCGATACTTTTTTTAAGAAGGAGTGAACCCCTAAAACGAGTTTTTTGTCATTCTACATCAAAAATAGTTCAGTTCAATGTGCATTTGGATGATTTGGACCACGGAGAAATAAATTTCGCTGTCAACACCTTTTTGTTTTTTGGAATGAAAAAAGAATGGGTTCTTATTTGCGCGGACGTGAAGTCGATGAATATTTCTTTGTTGAAATTTTCATAAGCTCTGTAAACCAGCTTTGGTTATCCTCGTAATTCAAAAATATAAAATAGACCCTTAAAACCAACGTACATTATTTCTGGTAATGATTTCAGCGTAAGAGATCTAATAGCACTCGATATATACTCGACGAGTTCTCGCTTAGTGTTTTCTTTATAGAGTTGGTACAGATGAACGATAATTATTGATAGCTCTTGAATGGCTTTTAGAAATAGCGAACCCTTGGGAATGATAGTGAACTGAAATTTAGATTTAGAAAAAAATGAAATATTCATCATAAAATTACCGAGGTAATTGCAAAATCAAGATTTTACTTGCTCTATGACAGGTTTTCCTTCGGCATTAAAGCCTTTGTTACATTCGATGGTGTTAATGGTGTAGGTTTCATTCAGCAAAGATTCCAAATCAAGTTCATGGAACTCCTTCACTTGAATTTGGATTCGGATTTGTAATTCGTTGTAAACTTTTTTAACGAATTGTAGAAAAGTCGTAATCTAAAAAATTATCTTATTAAGTGAATCATTTTTCAATGTTATATTTTTCTAATCCATACACAGAAAATGATTTACCATTCCGTTGTACGTAGGTCTAAAATTCTTCGTAAGGTTTGTAATTATGCGCATACAAACCAACACTACCTCTCCATTATCAGTTTCAATAATTTTAATGTAGAGTGTTACTAAAGAATCTACATGAGGCCTCAAATATTCGGTGTTCGGTAATCGGTATATAATCTCCAGCATTATTTTTCTTAGTCACTAAAAAAAATTATGACATTAAATTACGATTTTTCGGACTTCAGAACAAAAAAAATTTCCACAGGATGGATTTAAAACTAACACAGTAGAGAAGGTAGAGGAGGAAGAGGGAGTAGAGGAAGAAGAGGAGGAGGAGGTAGTTGAATAGGAAGAGACGGAGAAGATGAAGAAGGAAGAAGGGCGAGAAAGACAGACAGAAAGATTTTTATTTGCGACAACCATTATAAAAATACAAAATAATGTATACAGCCATCCGAGGAGGTAGAGGAGTAATGATTTTTGAAGCAATTTTTGGGGCGATGTAAAGCTACAAAAAATAAATTATTTCATTACATTGAAAGATTAGGCTTATTTTGAATCTAAAAATTCTGAAATTAGCATTTAGTTATTTAAAATATGAAAGAGAAAATTCAACAATTGGCCAAGTAATGAATAAGTAACGTTTAAAAAATACGGCCTTTAATCTATGAGAATTCTCTGCTTAATTTCCAAATTCAGTGACTCTGAAGCTTTTGAATTTTGTACTAATATTCTTGTTTATTCTTCATAAAAATATACATATGTTTCAAATCTCTTGAAAAGAGCTATAACATATGTGGAAAGCATTTCCTCAGGAAGCCCATAAAAGAGGCATAATATAATCGTATAAGTGTGTGGAATTTGAAAATTTGAGAAAATGCAAAAAAAACGAAACTTGAACAGAGCTTTTTGAACTTTTATCACTTCTAGAAGAAAAAGTGTGATGAGCTACCTTGTCCGAAATTTTCTGTGGAATATTATTGCGGTGGGAGCCTTTCTTCGCGAGATATTGTCGAAAAATCCATTTTACCTCCAGACTTGAATCTTTAATAAAGCCCAAAAAAATTAGTTGAACGTTACTCAAAACGCTATGTTCCATTCAGTGCTTAGAGTTACTGAGAGGGACAAAATTAGAAATAGAGTAATAAAAAATAAATTCAAGGAAGCTTTCGATCTAGTACAGATGGCAAGAAGGTTAAAATGGGAATGGATGGTCTACATATCGAAAAGGGAGGATGGTTGGTGGCGATGCAAAATTTAAAAATGGATATCACAAGGTCGAAGACGAAGGTGAAGTCAAAAGTTATGTTGGGAAGATGACTTGGAAAATTTTTTGTCTAATAAAACTTATGTTCGTGAGGTGCGTTATCAAGGACGAATGGTTTCGATCGAAGGAAAGCTTTGTCCACGCAATGGGCCTGGCCGAGTGAGCGGAGATATCACTTAATTTGAAGTTGTTGTTGATGCTTTTCGTATATTTTATAGACATACATATACTTGTAAATCATCATCATCATCAATTTATTTGTTTGTTACCAGCGTACGCTATGAACAAAGTTTTATTTATTATAATCTGTATTGTATGTCTAGGAGGTCCGGAGCCAGTCGTAGTCTCAGTCTGCGGTTTGTAGTAGAATAAGTAATCTCTGCGATAGGTGATGAGCTGACTTGTCTTGCGGTAGGAGCCTCTTTTTGCGAGAAACTGAAGGGAAAAATGCATTATGGGTGTTTAGCTCCCTCTCTCAGCCCCCCCCCCTCTAAAAAAGAAGCACCTTTTCAATTTTTCCTGTTTCTTGATTTATAATTTTTGTTATAATTCCAAAATCTGGTAAAATTAAAATATGAATGGGAAGTCTCGGTGATTTCTTTCTGGAGGGCAAGGAATCACTATTGACATTTCTAAAAATTTTTCATTTTATTTTCCTATTGACCCGAACTAGAAAATTCAGTCAACAGATGGTTGAACGTTGAGAAGAGGATGAGGATATCATCGAGCGTTGGTAATTATAAAAGAAGAAAGTTCGACGTAATATGGTGAAATATAAGTACGATAGTTATTTATTCTCGATTTAAAGGTGCGCCTGAGCTTCACCTCGTAGATACGATCGAGATAAATCTACGCGGCTGCGGCGACGTACGAACGGCGCGAATTTAAATCTTCTTAAGCGTTCATAAAGGCGGCGCAATTCGCGAGCTTGGCGAGCGAGAATGGCGGGAAGGGTAATATATCCGCGCTCAAGTTCAACAAATCCCCCGATATACGTTGTAATTAGAGCAGTAAACCGCTAAAATTTAAATTCGCCGTGTATTCGAGGCGCTCCTGCAGGACTAATACTTAGGTCTCCGCAAGACTGCTTTAATGCGTTTTAGAGATTAATGAACTCGTCGAAATTACATTTATCGTTTCGCGCCCAATCAAGAGACGCGGTAACGTTTTCGTCGCATTCGCGAACGCGTCTTTTCTGCCAGCCGAATTCAAGACTAAAAGGTTAGAGGGGCTTTATCGTATACGCGATTTACTCGTATAAAGACGGATTAGGGTGTTAAGACGTTGAACCAGGCTGGAAGGTTGCGAGAACGAAGAACCCTTGTAAGAGGATGCCAAAAAGTATCCTAATAAGGAATATATTATGCGATACACGAATATTTGTCATGGCTGGCTTGATACGATTGCGTGGTCCGCGATATCGTCCGGTAGACAAGCTCGACTTTCCCATGACCGGTGGCATCGTCTGCTCGGCCAATTCGATCGTACGAGTTACGCGAATTTACTATTACATCATAACGAGTACGTATCTATTTGGAAGAAATTTTTTCCTCAATAACACATTAATTATGCCCAGTCGCGAGATATATCAGAGGTTTTCGTGTGGCTAATAAGGAACTCCGCGTCGCCATCTGGTCGCTGACGAGAATCGGTTTTCCGAGTAAAACTGTCTACATCGGATGATACTTTTTTCGCCTAGTTAACGAACTGGTTCCAAATGGAGTGGTTAATTGCGAAATTATTCGGAGCTAATAAATTATTCAAAATTATTTCAACGCTTATTTATTTAGACAACGTGATAACGCTTATAAACACAATGACCTAAAATGTCCTTGGTTTATACATTATAAATATTTTTTTTTATTTAGAAAAAAAAAAAAAAACGAGCACCTGGAGATTTATATTTTGGTAAATACGAAACTAGTTAAGGGAGGGTAATAACGAAAGGCAGGTTAATAAAAACTTGTTATTTCGTCTGTGCATTGAGTGAAATGGTGTACGTAAACGCGTACGTACTTTTTACATTATTAATGGGAATGTGAAAAAAAAACGAGTATCTAAGTTAAATATCGCGAGGTTTTAATTAATGGTGCGAGGGTGCCATAAATAGGTTTATTATTTATTCTTTGTTTTGGTGCAAAATTATACGACGAGTAATTCGTTCGCGCGTTTATACGTTCATACGAAGTGTGACACGATGCATAGCGAGGTTGGTAGTGTTTTAGTGGCATCGTTCGAGTGTTCGTTTTCGTTTAAATGGTGATCGTGGTTGATGGTTGGTAAATGGAAAATCTTCTTTCGCATTTTTAAAGCGAAGAAATTTTATCGCGTGTGGGTGTCGTGGTGAATGATCGAACGTGTTGTGTTATTCGGTTCGCGGATTTTATCGTCAACATTGGAATTTACAAGGCGGTTGAATTTTCATCTGTATTTTTTGAGTAAGCGAGGAAATTTTATTTTTGTAAATCCAGATTTTCTCGGCATTTTTTTTTTCAACGTTGGAGTTCTATTTTTACGAGTTGGAAGATTTGTCTTTTTTGTTGACTTCTGTCTCGAATTCTTGTCAGATTTATGTGACAAAAAATTACAATGCTAGAAATTCTGAATTCATATTACTTTTGGTTCATTTTCGTTCTAATTGATGTCATCATTTTTTGAGTGAGATAGCTGGATTGTGGAAAGGGATAGAGAGACATGATAGGTCATTCGTGATTTTTTCATAAATTTAAATTTCATAGTTAACGAGGTAGGGTTCCTCAAAGTTTTGTAGAAATTGAAAACTTCGACTCGAACAAATTTTTGAAAATTATTCAAACATTTCTAACTGTACTGGACCTGATAAACTGATCTAGTGATTGGAAACTTTGAAAAATCTTGTTTTCCTGAGTAATTTCGAAAGCTCGTTGGAGATAAACTTTCTAAACGCATAGTAAATTATTAGCGTCCTCTTTTCATCAGTATTCAAATTTGAGCACCACCTGCTTGGTATTTTATATCACTTGGCTATTTTTAAAATACCAATATAGTCAGTTTTTGGAATTAACTGATTTTTTATCTATCAATCCATCTAATGTGTAAGAATGGAAAAATAACCCTAATAGAAAATTAGTTTAAAAAATTGAAAAATTTTTAAGGGAAATGTTTCTCAGAATAAAAAATAAAATGAGACAAAATTTGGAATTTTTTTTCTCATTTTTGACTGAAAATCCATTTTAAATGTTGTGAAATACGAGTAATTCTTTTCCCAGGCTAAATCTTAGCGCTCGGCAGCTCTGCGAGTAAAACTGAGAGACTTCCTTGAATTATTACCAATTTACCATGAATCATATTTAGTTCCTCTATAGAGAATATATTTTTTAAAATCAATTTTTTCTTTTTGTAAAAAATGAAGATTATCGTGTTCAATGAAAATTGTGATGAAAAAAAAGATTAAATTTTCAAATGTAAGCGCTTCGGATTTTCAACCACTTGCCAAAAATGGCGCTCTAGAGAACGCCTTCTCATTTATTCTCCGTTTGACGGGCCATGGATGAAAGACTGGACAGAATCTCAAGGCAAAATAATATAAGAAAATTGTTTGTATTTTTTTTTTTTACAATTTCAAGTGTCGACGGTTTAATGTCGAAGAGAAATGAAAAATGAAAAAAAAAACACGAGTTATGAAATGATTTATTTTTATTTTTGAAAAAAATAAGAAACTTTTCATCAAATGTTTTTTAGAAAAAATAAAAAAATTTCCAGCTGGGAAAATTTCCGGATATTCATTAAATGAACATATGTAAAAAATGAAAAAAACGTCTTAAAATAGTGAAACAGTATTTTTTATTTAAAAAAATTCCACTGTTAAATCCTTCGACTTTATCTTAAATCCTCAGTAAAACAGAAGAAAAGATTTAAGTGAAACGCTTTCATCTCATTTTCCTTCTTTTTATATCTGAACGAAAGCCGTAATTTGTCCTTCGTAACTCTTCCATCATCTAAGGGCATTGGCATCGAATCAGAGTCTCCTTTCATCACTTTACGAGTTTTTAAATGTCAAGAAATCCGCCATAAACATGAAAATAAAAGATATAAAATTATTATTCATCATTAATATTTGTATTTTCTAATTCTTATTGATTGAGAAAATATCATAAAAAAATCCCGACTAATTGATTTGTTCAAGCAACTTGTTTTCTTCGCTAATACGAACGATTTAGAAGTGATTAAATTAGCGGTAAGTTCGAACGAAATTTTTGCGACTATATTATCGAATTAAAATTCGTATTTTTGTTGCGACCTTGCACTCGAAAGTTGTAGTTCAGCGCCTTCAGAACACGTGCCCATTTAGCGGCGTTTATATGCTAGAATGTATAGACAATGAGAAACGACGTAATTAAATTACTAACTAAGACGCACGTCGTAGCGATATATGTGTAGAGAAGATTGATAACGACCGCTAAACTTCGTCAAATTGCGGTTGACATATTAGCGATAACAGGTATACGATTTTAAGCGATTTTCGAGTTAATCTGAGCTGTATTATACGACGTGAAGAGAAATGAAAATTCTGTGGTACGTGAGTGGGGGGGTATGAAGGTGGCTGACGAAGGAACCTTGTGGACTGTAAATCATCGATTTAAATCAGAGAGAGTTTGATGAAGAGCTTATCTTCGTGGTAAACTCGCTACAAAAATTTAAGCTGTAAAATTAATATGGGGTATATGGGGGCCCGCTGAGGGATCGTCCGGAAAATTGTCGATATAAAAGTACTTATTTACGAAAATCATGAAGAAATAAACTTATTGCATGAAATAAAGGAAAATAAAATATTTTTATTATAAAACACCCTAAAATCGAAGAAGACCTTAAAACAGCCTCCTAGGATGATGAATAATTACATTATACTTTTGCAGCTCAGACGCTTTAGACCATTGGCTTCGATGATATTTAATTCATCTTACATATTTTCTAAGAGAGGGGGAGCATGAGATAATTTTTCGAAAAATCTGTAATTCTGTGGAATATTAACTTTGGCAACTGAAAATCACTACAACCTTTATTTTAAAAGTATTTCACTCATCTAACACAATTTTGATCGGTTTTATATTCAATGAAGAACTGAAGATCGTATACGGATATTTGAATAAATTTACCTTTCTCTCCCCTCCATCAAAGCTAATAAGTGGTGTTAATTTTCAAATTGTGAGTGAAATGAATGAAATAATGTTGGTATAATGAGTTAAGCGATGTTCAACTATCAGAGCTTGAGCTATGTAACAGGCCTTCTAGCTCCTACAAGCTTCTATGAATTCTGAAAGTCCTTTATTTACCTAAGTGGTCCTGAAAATGGAGAAAATCCTGTTAAAATGCTGCATTTGACTTGAAATTTCTTCATTCTTTATTCAAAAATCATTTCCCAAGCCATGAAATTAAAAACATCATTCGCTCCCTGGCTCCCACCACACTCTGTTCGGTATCAATCAGTGATTCGATTCCGAAGGTTTCCTTGTGTTATGAGTGTCTATGTGATCTAGGTAAAGTCGTTGGTGTAAATAGTTCGTGTTGAACCCCCTTCCCCTCCAGAGGATTTTTTATGAATGTACATTGAGGTGGAGTGAAAAAAAAAACGTAAGCAGCCATACCACACTACTGGAGCTGAGTTTTCGATTGGGGCTTGTTCATGTTTACAAATAACAATCCCTAACCTCTTCGTGTCTACAGGCCCCACCCGATACCAACTCTGAAAACTCCTACTCTATCCCTTCCAAAACCATTGAAGAAGTTTAATTTGGAACAAATGTAGCATTTCTTGCCATGCAATAATCATACGAACACATACCTTTCAAATTATAATTACCCGAGGCTCATAAAATTATCCTCAAATTTTTAGGATCCGCCATTTTGGATCCATTTTGACACAAATTTAAGAGGTCATATTCTACTCATCAACTAACCCTACTTACGAAGTTTGTCCTTTCTAAGCCGATTTGGTGAGAAGGTATAGGAATTCATGAAATTTCCTGTAGCAATTTCCCCTCCAAAAAGTTTTTTTGTTCTAATTCCCCTCCAAACTCACTTGAGAAGCTATACTCAGAATAGGTTTGTCACTTGATCCCATTTTGTCATATGACATCGCAATGAAAAATTTACGACCTCGTGTACTCCCACCACATTTTCAGGTCGATAACCCCACCTCCTGCACTCCACCAATATCATGTATAGAAGTGAATTGGGAATATATTATACTTCTTATCTCAAATAATTATGTAAGTTTATATTAATTAAATTTTTATTAATTTGAGGCTCCTCAAGCTCTACTCAAATGTTGATAATCCGCCATTTTGTATCCATTTTGACCCAAATTCAAGAGGTCATATTCCGGTTACTAACTCAGCTCACACGTAAGTTTGACCTTTCTAGATTGATTTGATGAGGAGATATGGAAAATTCTAAAAATTATATTACTTCAA
Source organism: Phenacoccus solenopsis (assembly GCA_009761765.1). Lineage (NCBI taxonomy): Eukaryota > Metazoa > Arthropoda > Insecta > Hemiptera > Pseudococcidae > Phenacoccus > Phenacoccus solenopsis. The sequence goes on from CM019753.1 coordinate 38,634,279, forward strand.
ACTTCCTCGAAAACCCGTTATTTGCACCAACTTCCTCCTAAATGTACTCAGGAAGCTAAAAATTGGATATTTTGGTATCCGTGACTCACTCTTTCATATGAGATAAAAAACAAAAAATTTGAATGATTCACTCCTTTTCCAGCTTCCCCTCAAAATTTGAGTGATTCGCCATTTCGAGGCGTATCGAAAAAATAAATAAGTACCTTTTCTGCATTTTGAAGAAGATTCTTTCACCAAATTTTGAGCAAATTTCATGAATACCCGCAGGCGATACGCTTGGCCGGGGGGGGGGGATGTATTCGTACCAAAAAGTTGAACATTTCCTAGATGAATACAATGATCTGTAACGTAAAAATTAAAGATACCCCTTCCCCAACCCCTTTCCCGAATCAGGTAGACTTTAATAGCTGTTGTTTTTAAGTTGAAAAATCAGCTGAAAATGCCCTTCGATTTTCATGAAATTTTGATATGTTGTCTACTTTGTGTAAATGTAATCCTGACCAAATTTTCAGTCTCAATAGACCAGGGAGTAAAAAATTTATGAGATTACCGTGTATACGTATATAATTATGGTATTTTTCATATAACATTCGAACTTCACCTTAAGCCCCCCCCCCCTCCCTCCCAACTAGAAGAACTGTTCATTTACATCACTGAGTGTAGTGTGGAAATTTCGCAGCAGTCACTTGCAGTAAGTTGAAAAAGAACGATTTCGTAGCTAGAAGGTAATAACGAACGAGGCCTGAACAGCGTTCACGCATTATCGCAATTCCACACGATTGGCTGAATTTTTTTTCAACTCTGATGAGAAATTATATCGTCGCTATAAATTAATCTAAATGAAACAAAAAAAAAAAAAGAGATAAAAAAAACTTTCTGCAAACAAAACCTAAAATGAACGTTTTCCAAATGTCAAAAACTCGACGGTCAGACGAGCGTCGTCGAATGATAAAAAACATCGGTACAACGTCGAAAATATGTACAATGCAATTGACGAATCCTACGGGAATATCGGCACGCTGACACGAACCAATCAACGACACGATTCCCCTTGCAAAGGCATAGGAAAGGATAAAAAATAAATAAAGTAAAAAAAAATCCGAAACGAAGTGAAAAGAGAAAAAAAAATGTGTAAACGTAAAAAATATAAACAAAAGCGTGCAATTGAAATGTCCGAGTCGGAATTAAAAGGACGCGACGTCGGAGCGAAAAGCGTCGTTCGTAAATTGGGCGACTGTTTTATTAGAACGTTATTTGTAGTTTATTAACTGGCGGCGAAGAGTACAGAATGGCGGCAGGGTTTTGCATATAACGTATTCGCGTGTGAGCTCGACTATGTGTACACGTTTTAAATGGTTTTAGCGTACGCGATACGCTCGTAGGACTGGTGGACTTTCGTTTTTCGGTACATTAAAAGTGGAAAGTTTTACTCAGTGTTTACAGATCAGCGGCGGCTGGCGCGGTGGTACGGTTTAGTTTTCATATGCCAGTTGATGTTGTATTTTGTTTTTTAGAGGCACCGACGTCCTAACGTACACCATGATTTTGGGAGATGCGGGGCACTGTATGAAAAACTTTTCTACGCTCGAGCCGCCCGCTCGAATTAAAAGTTTCGCTTGCTTGTTGTACCGGTATGTTGTATCGGTGTAAAAATTTTCATTTCCATGTTCTCGACGCGAGCCGCGCAACTTGAAAGGCGAAAGCGGTGAAAATATTTACGACTTTGAGAGTGATTTTTACTAGGGTAATTGGCGAAGCACCGAGAATGCGCCAGATTTCGCGAATAGTTGGAGCGAAATTAAAACGTTATTTTGTTTAATTTTATGTTGAGGTTTTTACAAAAGCGGATTAAACGTGTCGGTGAATGCGATATACGAGCGTGGTGGTTTACTGGAGAGTTTCCGGCCGAGACTCGAGTGATTATAGCTGTATTATGTGCGCGAAATTTAGAATGCATGAGGAAGCGTAAAACGACATTTACGCCAGAATAGCGCTAGAAATTGACAATTTTTCAGTATTGTGGTAAATTGAGCAATTATCGTTGTAGGCTGAAATAAACTTGAAATGTGAATTTAGGGTGTTGGAAAACCTAATAATCGATATGTGTATCGATATATGCCTAATTTCGATAAAGAACCTATTTGAGTTCCTCTAAATGGGTTTCATCGACTCCACCCTAAATTTTTATTTCTTGTTATGTAAAATATAATGCCAATTGCTATCAATCCCCTCCCTCCTTTCATTATCAAAAATCATGGAACATGTTGCTTCTATACAGTGTGACCAACTGAAAAAAATATACTTATTCCAATTCTACCAAAAAATTATGCTAAATTATTCCAAAAGCCCAAAAAAATTATGCTAGAATCGTTATGCTAAAAATTTTTATCCAATATTTACCAGTCTATGTTCAATTTAAACGTTTTGCAAGTAAGGGGCAAATTTTTACCGCCGATTTGAAAGACTTAAAATTATGCCAAATTATTCCAACTTTGAAAACCTTGAGTGCTAAAAAATTATGCCGAAAAATGTTCCTTAATTTTTTGTGATATATCGATATCAACACATGGTTGTTGGTTGTTGCTATCTTGCTAGTTATAATATACTCAAGTAGCAAGTTGTTTGTTGTTTTCGAAGGAATTTACAAATCAGCATGTGGTTCACAATCACAGATAAAAATAATATGTATAATATAGATATAGAGTATTTATAATGACTGGTCTATGTTCTAATTGGTCATATGTTACGGGCGTAATGACCAATCATAACGCTAGAATGTGATAAAATGTAGGTAGTTTCATTTCTACCTTCCTAAACAATATCGTTCAGTTTTCAGTGAACGACTAAAATTCGTTTGTGATTTGAATCATTAGCTGATTTGTGTTCTTATTTTACAAGTTAGTCGAGGTAAATTTACCACATTCCAACTTGCTGATTGGTTGTTACAGGCGTGACGTATGACCAATTAGAACATAGACCAGTCATTATAAATACTCTATAAACCTAGACTAGACAGTCACAGGACAACACCACAATGTTTCAAGGTTCTTTATTTCATAGTGTGGGGCGCTGATTACAATTTGCAAATCAGTATTCACATATTTGAAAAAAAAAATGCTAAATTATAGATATTTATGCTAAAATTTGGAACCAATTATGCTAAAAATGATGCGAGGCTAAATCCAAAAATTTTGATGCTAAATCGACTTAATTATGCTAAATTTGGCATAATTATGCTAAATTGGTCACACTGCTTCTATATGTACATTGAATAGAGTATTTATAATGACTGGTCTAGGTTCTAATTGGTCATAGGTCACGCTTGTAACAACCAATCAGCAAGTTGGAATGTTATAAATGTACCTCAACTAACTCATAAAATAAAAACACAAATCAGCTGATGATTCAAATCACAAACGAATTTTAGTCGTTCACTGAAAACTGAACGATATTATTTAGGAAGGTAGAAATGAAACTACCTACATTTTATCACATTCTAGCGTTATGATTGGTCATTACGCACGTAACATATGACCAATTAGAACCTAAACCAGTCATTATAAATACTCTATAGTATCAATTTTTTCATTTTACAACGCTCCCCTTCCCTCTTCACCCATTGAAAAAGAGATCGTGAAACGCGTTTTATCTTTACATTAGAAATTTGGATGGTTTTTTCCTATCCCTCTTTCCTACCCCCTACCCTCCAAAAAAGGAGCTTACGCCTTCTCTGAATAGATAAACTTTATCATAGAGTTGGAGTGAACATCAAGCCTGAATCCAGAATACTAGAGGCTGTAGCTCCCCAGCCCTTTTAAGTTTCAATTTTTTTTTTTTTTTTTTTTTTTTTAAATAATGAAAATAATTCATAGACAAAAATCATGCAAATTTTTTCAAAAATGAATGTCATGTAAAATTTATTCAAAACGTACGTGTATCCTAAATAGACTAGATATTCCTTGAATTTTGTTCTCAAAAATGAAAATATATAATTATATATGTGTTGAACTTTTTTTAACGTCAATATTTCAAACATCTAATTGTTCTTCTGAAAATGTGAAGTCACTGGAACTGTCTCCTGTGTGAAATTTCAGAATTGTGAAATTTACTTCGGAAGTCTTTTTTCGTCATTCTCACCTCTTATAAATAAGAATGTTTCTATGTCGTCTCATTATAAAGTTGAGGCCAAGGATCTAAGTTGCTTCGGGATTTGGTGTCGAAATAATTAAAAATGACAATGACTCCGACTTCGAAGTCGAGTTTCCAGATCGACTCCAAGGTCGAAGTTCAAACTCAGGGACAAAGTCTGAGCCGATGTCGAAGTTACAATTAAATTGGACGAATTTGATTGAACAAATTACTCGGAAGTCAAGCATTCTGATTGACTCTGGAGTCGAGGTAGAATCGTAGTGAAGTTTGGAAAAATTCTCTGGAATCAAAGGTCAAAGTTCAAAGTCTTGAGTCGAAGTCCAAGTCCAAGTGAAGGTCAGAGATTGGTTTACTCCTATGCTTTCATGTGTATCACAAGAAACTTTTCCCAGCCAAAAATATTTCAACATAGCCCTACAACGTCATCACTTGCGCAGCACCATTTGTCGATGAAGGAGGAGCTTCGAGTGGGAAGGTTCTTTTTGCGGCTACGTTGATGGAACTCTATAGTAAATTTTATTCATTCCTCTACGATGGCTGTTGATGGATATCGGTATCCTAGACAAAGTACCTTTCGATAAAATTTGTATATTGTCTCACGTTAGACATAATTAGGGACACACATAACGGAAATATGGGCGTGGCTAACCGGACGCTAAAGGTGGGGCTTGACGAGTATGGGAGGAGCTACTTCAATAATTTTGATTAAATCGTTTTCTACGACCATGAATTCGAATCCATTAACAATTTTATATTACAATGACACGTTACTAAAATAAGACTTAATTTTCAGGTAATTATCACCATATGAGAACTGGAGTCGAATCATATTGGCAGGAAACTGTTATGTATTCGTCATCGTGTGTTTGAAATTCAAATTGGAACCGTACTTAGTTCTTCTCAACGTAAAAGTAAGGCAACCTTCTCGACTACCAAATATGTAGCGCTTTGATAACAATAAACATGTGCTCGTGTACGCGATATTCGACGAATTTTCATCGCCGTAAATTATTACCACGACATCAATATCCACGTATGCTGCGACAGCGTATACGCCTTATCGAAGATATCGCTACGAAGACAAATCGATGCGTTGCGATGTACGGGGCGTAGTATCGGTATTATAAAAGTTACTTAAGCCTTTGTTCTCGTTGTAAGGACTATTGTTATAGAGCGATTCGCGGAAAAGGAAATAAGCGTCTATATCTTGGAAGGAAATCAAAGGAAAACTAAAACTTAATATTCTGTTCGTATCATTACTTAATAATTCTGTTTAATTAAGTCTCTTTTCGGTTCGCCTACTTATAATAAGCGTATCGATTTCGATCGGTTGCGAAAACACTACATCGTATACTTACGAGAAAATAGAAGGGAAAATTCGACGAGGAAAATGAAAGGGTGAGGTCGCCTCGGGGTTGAGGAGTAGGGTATGTTTTTAGGAAAATGTTAAAGAAAAAGGTATACTTATACGAAGATTTTAAAGACAAAAGGGTGAAATAATGGCGAATAGTTTACTTCTTATCTGTACAGGTTATGTTTTCGTTTTTCATGGAATATCGTTTAAATGTATAAGGTGAGTATATAAGGGGGTATGAAATCGAAATAAATATCTTGATTTTGTTAAAGTTTCTTATCAATGACGTTTTAAGTTAACCAAGTTTTAAAGGAAAAGTTTTGGCGGGGTCGCGAGAGTAGGTAGAAGGCGGCTCGACTTTTCCAGATTTAATATACAACTTTAGCGGTTTCGAATAATCATTATGGCTCGAATAAATTTATGGGTATTAAACAAATGCCTTAGTTGCGAAAGCGCGGCGCGCCGGTTAACTTTCTTACAACTGATTTCTAAAATTTATTACCCACTTTTTGGTTAACCAGAAGTTATCTGGCGCAACCTTTACAATAAGAGTATTTAAATTCAACTTCGTTCTATACGTAAAACGTATTACCGCTTAATCAACTCTTATACAGTTTTGGCTCTGTGCGTCGCCCGAAGATTAAGTTTCGTATTCGTATCGATCGCTGATGCAATTTGTATCGTCAACATAAAAGATAATCGCCCTTGTGTAATCGCGCCCATACAAACGTCGAAAGCGAAATTCCCTTTTAATTAAGAACTGTACGGTTGGGGTACGCCGGAGACCCGATGAATCAACAAATACGCTAACGAGATCGGTCGAAGGTCTGGCGGTGATCGCGTGGCCGCGATTACCATAGTCGCAGTTAACGTTGATCTTGGACGATATAGAAAGGCGAGCGGCGACTTTAATAAAAACAGATATTTTTCATCGAGCCCGCTAAAATGGCGGGTAATTCTGTCGGGAAATAAAGTACACGGTAAATTACCTTAAGGTTATGCCAAGAACTAAATGATATCGAAGTAGGTAATTAATAATATGTCAGAGCTAAAGAAAGGAATTACCGAGAATTAAGGGAGTAATACCCGAGGATCGTGGGTAACATTTAGAGGATTAATTGTATAGGGCGAAGACAACGAACAGATAAGTTAATAATGGAAGCTCGGTCCGAAGGTAACTTTTATAACGCTCATCTTGCGCGTATACACCAAGGTGCTTCTTACGCGAGAGAAGCTTAGGAACGATGTTATTTTTATTCACGCTTCGATAGATTAAAATAGGCTGCTTTCGTTGTCGTAATTTCGCGTAAAAAAGTGTTGAAAAGAAAAACGCGCGCTGAAATGTCCAAGGACCAAGTAGCGCCCTGGAAAGACTTGGAAAACGCCTAGTAATCATCATGTAAAAGATGCTTATCGAACGAAAGCGAAGAAGAATCAGCTTTCGTCTCCGGTTACAGACAGTGACAAATGACTGACATTGTTTTCTCGTCTTATTAACATTTTAGTTATTTTCCTTTCATCGTTGCGGTTTTCCTTGGGCGCGTTTTTCTCGACGCGATCGCAGAAACATCGCGCCGAAACTCCAACCCCGAGCTAGGCTTTATGATAATAGGTTTTCCATTGTTACCAGATAAATTGGAGACAAACGACCTTTTCTCGCGAGACAATTATACCGCTCATTTCTCGCCTTTTCGTGTACTACGACAAACATATCGTTGACTTGGTCGTGAAGGAATTTGGAAAACGCGTAATTTTAACTGAATTAAGGTTCATCGGTGATAAGTTCATTTGGGGTTGGGATGATTTATGGAATGTGGCTGATTTTGAGATTTTGTTGATGATAGGTTGGAATTTATGTCGAGGATTTCAGATTTGCGTTAGGTTATGGATGGGTTGATCTTTGAAGAACCTTGTGTATAACTTAAGAGATCAGGAATGATTAAGGACTTGAGGTCATCCCAGAAATTGGTTCTAACCTGATTCAGATGCCATTTTTGAAATTTAGAATGATCTATTTTGAGAGATTAGTAGTAATTAAGGAGATGATTAATTAATGACTGACAAAGAACCGGTTCATCTAAAATGTTGACTCTTGAATTCATTTTTGACTCTAGACTCATTCTTTCAAACAAGTTTGTATACAACTCAAGTGGAAGTGAATGATCAATGAAAATTAATTAGCTTTTTCTTGACCTAATTGGTAATTTTCTAATAAATTTCAAAACTCTTCTTATGCAGGGTTTTTTAACTTACTACAAACATTTAAGACTACTAAAAAGAATACAAGATCAACTTAAGTTACTTCACAACTGCTCAATACTTGTGAGCGCACTAGTATTTATAGGTGCGTTGCATGTCCTCATTCCATTGACGTAAAGAACGCACGTCAGTGGGGGTTAGTGCATTTTACACGAGGCCACTTGTACTCGTTTCTGTTTGGTAAATTACACCCAGGTGCTTTTTACGCGAGGGTTTTCTTACACTACTGTCGTATAAATTTTGAAAAATGAATTTGCATACTGTATCTATACTGTATAATTCTTTTTGAAGGGCAGAGGAGGGTGAGGGAGATGAAACCTTAATTTTTAGGTGAGTTTTAACTTTAAAACGAAAGCTATTACAGCCTACCTGATGTATGCAGGGGAGGTCGGGGGAGGGTGGGGTCTTCAAATCTTTGCGTTTCAGATCATTTGTAATCATCTGGCAAATGTCCAACTTTTTGGTATATAATATGTATTTTTTTCCTACGCATAGCGCGGGCGGGATTTACGAAATTTGCTCATAACTTGGTGAGAGACTCTACTTAGAAATTTAACGAAACTATATTTTTTATTTTTTCGAAAAAATTCAAAATGGCGGATCACTCAAATTTTGAGGGGAGCTGGAGAAGGGGAAAATACCTCAAATTTTTCGTTTTTGATTTCATATGAAAGAGTAAGTCATGGACACCAACATATCTAAATTTCAGCTTCCAAAATGCATTTGGAGGGGAGTTAGAGCAAAAAACGAATTTTTGAGAAAGTTTTGAGTTATGAAATTTCTTGAATCTTCCATATCTCCTCACCAAATCAACCTAGAAAGGTCAAACTCTGAGGAGAGGTTAGTTGATGACCAGAATACAATCTCTTGAATTTGGGTCAAAATGGATCCAAAATGGCGGATTATTAAAATTTTAGTAGAGCTTGAGGAACCTCAAATTAATGAAAATGTAATTAATATGAACTCATATGATTATTGGGGTTGAGAAGTATACAATATCCTCAATTCACTTCCATACATGATGTTGGAGGGGATAAGGAGGGGTTATTGACGTTAAAATGTGGTGGGGTATAAGGGACATCGAAAATTTTTTATTGGCATGCCATATGATAAAATGAGCCCAAGTGACTATCTTATACTGATTTTAGCTTCCCAAGTGAATTTGGAGGGGAGGTAGAGTAAAAAACCTCTTTTGGAGGAGAAATTGCCGTAGGAAATTTCATTAATCATCCATATCTCCTCAACAAATTGGCCTAGAAAGGTCAAATTTCGTGTGTAGAATTAGTCATGGTAAAAAATGCTACGTTTGTTCCAAATTCAACTTCTTAAGTGGTTTTGGAAGGGATAGAATACGGGTTGTTAGACTTGGTATAGGGTGTGACCTGTAGTTATGAAGGGTTTAGCAACGTTATCATTACCAAACCGAAGAAGCTCCATTTAAAAACTCAGCTTCCAGTAATGCGGCATGGCTGCTTACGTTTTTTTTTTTTTTTTTTTCACAAAAAATGTTTGACAATTTTTAGAATTTCACCGTTAGCAATTTTTTGAATCATCTTTTAAAATTTGACTCGTATTCCTATGCGATTCTCGTGGTATTTTTGAAAGTTGACTCAAAACTTTAGCGTAACTCCGAAGCAGTCGCATTTTCGGAATCATTATTGAATAATTTTGATGCCAAATAAAGACCAGCTCCAATTTAGTGAAATGATTTTATGACCTTGTAAAACATAGTACCTAAAATAAATATGGTAAAAAAAGACCCGACTTCAGATGTGTCATTTCACGCGAAAATATTTCCCATGTCAGTTCTCAAGGCTTGCCCTTGGCTTAAGTGAATGCCAGACCACGAGTAGATCTCTAACCACGAGTTCAAGAAGATCAAACGCCTCTTAAATTTCGGCGACGACCCGTTAAACCATCATCCGTCAAAGTTATGGAAATTTTGTCACCGCCACTAAACAACGGACAATAATTCATTCGATTAAGTAAACGTGCGGCAAAATTCGCATTGTATGAGATTCTTTGAAACTGTAATTGAAATGTTGGAATGGCTGAACGCTGGCCTATGTTGGATGACACACCTCTCAATGTCTGTTCCAGCTTGGCCTTGAAGCGGATTTGCAAACGTTCAGGATGACCTTTGATTCAAATCCCACGATTTAAAACTTTTTGCCGAACGAACCACGAACGAGAAATGTACATATTTAACTGTGGTGTCAATTGACAGTGTGCTAATTGCGTTCCGCGTGTCTGCTGGATTCTAATTAGAGCTCTCTGAGTGATCGTGATAACGCGCCCATATAGTACGAATCCTTAATTAAATCTTTAAGGATAATGACTAATCTGTATGAATAGTCGTTGACAGTATAGATCACGCACGGTCATGTAACGGTATCGGCGCTCGGGTTTGTTGTCGATATAATATAAGGAGGTTAGGGCACGGTTATAGAAGTCGAATTCACACCGTGTACAAGGCTATTTTACATTTAACTATCGAAATGCGACGTAGCGCTTTTCAGATGTCAACGAAGCCGAGAAGAATGATGAGGACAGCGGCGATCGACCGAATGACCACGTTCAAGCTTTAAATGTAAATTCTCCCTCGGTATTTGGAAGGGGCGCAATTGTAGGGGTTGTCGAACGACGATGGAAGCACAACTTTTATGGCCCGAGAGGTTATTAATGAGGGTACGCGTAATTGTCGAGAGATGAATACCGATTGTGCGGATAATTTGGAATTTTAATTTAACCCGCCGAGGGTTACCGGATCGATCTCGTATACGCTTGTAAAACGTGCCGATCGGGTTCCGCGATGAAGGAATTTAAAGATTGGAAAAAAAAACTGGTTCATACCAACGCCTACGTAGCGAAATGACCCTTCCTGGTTGCTCTCGGTTGGGTATTATGGGTACCGGTTCTCGGAGCGATTCGCTATACGATATGGAAATTGTCATTTCGTATTGAAGTGGGCGTACGAAAATAGCTCGCGGACTTTGTACCGAGCCTTCGACACCGTAATGATCAATCCGAAATCCCATTGTTTACCACGATCGAGTACTCTCTCGCCAACCACTTTCTTATTCTAATAATAGTCTTGATTCACGCTGAGCGACATTCGAAGTAACGTAGTCGCGAAACCTTCGTCTTGGAGAAGAGTCGACGAATGGTTTTTAATTACATACTGCTATAGTACTTTTGTACCATTATGAAATATGTATTTTCACCAACGTGCACGTACAGATAAGTATGCGATACAAAATCGAGCTATGAAAATAAGAAGCTCGTCAAACGCATAATTAGTCTTAATTATCCCATAAGGCTTTATCGGAAAACAGCAATTAGTTATTGTGGTCATTAGCCGAAAATGTGTCAGTGGCGGTTGTATAAATGATGCGGCTGTCTAATGAACGAGTATCTTGAACTTTGAACGTTTCTTATAAACTCCTCTAATACGTTGTAAGTACAGGAGTTGAAAAAAAAAAAAGAATGGAAAAGAAGATTCACGAGGGTATCTAAAGTGTACTCGGGGTCTGACAGGTTAAAACTACACCCTGGCGATAACCATTTCTCGACGCTATCAGTCACTGGAGCGTTGTTATCTGCGGTAAATCGTTAATCAACGTTCTGGTAATCATATGGTTCACGGACGTATCGATACGAACAATGTAATTTTATCGTTGCAAAGCATCGTTCGGAAACTGGGAAACGTATTTGTATCTTAGATAGTTTGAAATTTTACTCATTGATTTAAATTCGATAGTATGTATCTATACTTTCTACCCTATCTTAATTACAATTCAAATCCTTCTCTACGTTGTTTCGGGTTGACCGAAACAGAGTCGGATTATTTTACCTCATTAGCATTACCTTGTCACACGGAAAGACGAAGAGCAGCATTTGAGATTTTTTTGCTGGTTGCGTTATTGTAGCCAGAGCTTTCGTATAAATTTACCGGTCGCCGAGCTGTTATAGCGATTTGTACGAGCCGAATAGCTGACCCCAATACAGCGAATACGTTTAGTGTTTTCGGTCGACTTATTCTTTTTTATGAGATTGAACTCGTCGCACGCTGAACGAGTAGAATGCTCGGTGTGGGATGTATTTGGTGGATTTTTTGCCACCAATGATAACTTGGAAATAGTTTTGCATAATTTCGTCGAATCGTATAGTGTAATAGGTGAAGCGAATTGCCTGGTGAATAATTTAAACACGTTTGTATTGATTTGAAAATTTTCGAACAGTTTGATTCATTTTAAATGATATGGTAGATTTCGAATGAAGTATAATAACGACAAAATAAATTGATTCGCTCAGAAAAGTTTACTTTTCATGAATATTATATCTTCATTTTTATTAGTTTGATCGTGTACATGTGGAATGTTTGACTTATTTCGAAAAATTGTGATCAGAATTGAAGATTAGTTTTCATTTTAACAATAATATAATCTTTCTTGATCATTTTACTTATTTTGAATCGTCTTGAACAATTTGATAATCTCGAACATCTAGTTGTTTTGTTAAACAATTTGACGAGAATAGATGTTTATTTATAATTTCAACAATAAGCAGCCTTTCGGTTCATTTTGAAATGTTGACTTCTCTTATTTTCAACAATTTGAACACATTAGAACTGGTAGGTAATCATTTGTAAGTTAAAAAGTTTCAATTTTTCGTGATCATTCCTATCAACTTAATTTGATTTTTAGAATTGTTTGATCATTCTTCAATATTTTGACTTGGTTTTATGATTCTTAAGCAAATCGATTCACATCAAAACGTTCGTTACTTGCAACAATTTGACCATAACATAGATAATGAATATTCTTATTTTGAACAATTATATCATTCTTGAACATTTTGATTTCTGAATCTTGATTTATTTCATAATTCTCAAACATTATGATTAATTTCAAAATACTGACTCACTTTAAACAATTTAATAAGATCAAAATTAATGATGATTTCTGATTGAAATATTCAATTCTTTTTTATCACTTTTACTGCTTTTGATTCATTTTGAACAATTTGATCGTTTTAAAAATATCGATTCATTTTAAAATTAATATTATTTGAGGCTACTGACTCTTTGACCACAGCATAACTTATGAATATTCACAATGAATTTGAGAAGTTTTATCATTCTTGAACATTTTGACCTCATAATTTTGATTTATTTGATGATTGTTAAGCATTATGAATTATGATTCATTTCCAAATATTGATTTTATTATGAATCATTTTGACCGAAAAAAAAAAAATTGATAATGGTTTGTGTTTGAAAAGTTGAATACGTTTTGATCGTTTCTATTATTTATTTTGATTTATTTCAAAGATTTCATTTGTTGTTTCTAACAATTTGATTGTTCTCAAACGTTTGTCTTAATTTCCTTCAATTTAATTATTTTTGAATATGTCGATTCATTTGAAGATTTCGATTGTAATTATGCTATGATATTAGAAACAATTTGAACAAATATTAAAAAAGACGATTGTTTTTAATGGGAACATATTTATCATTTTTTAATAATTTGCAATTATTTTGATTAATTTGAACATTTTGATCATTCTTGAACATTTAATTCAATTTGAGTTGATTTAATCATTTTTAAACATTCTGTTTTATTTCAAAATTTTGATTAGGTTTACTTGAGACAATTTGAATACACGATAACTGGTGTTCATTCCTAATTTGAACAGTTTCATCATTCTTTGACATTTTGAGTTATTCGAAAATATTTTAAAGCACTGTGATTCATTTCAAAATGTTGACTTATTTTTACAATTTGACCGAACCAACATTGATGTTGATTTTTGATTGGAACAGTTCAATCCTGTTTTCTTATTTATAGACTATATATTTTGATTCATTTTGAACAATTTTTTCATTCTTGAGCATTTGAATAGTTTTTGATCAGTTTGGAAACTTCCAATGGATAAACTTGGTTGTAATTGGCGATTTAGATTTATTCATTCGTAACCGCACCCCTTCTTCCACCACACTCAGTAGTTTCCTTCTATTGTGTGAGGGATTTATTGACCAACCAGTCTGAAAATGTATAGATCAAGTGGCCTTAACTCACGAGTTCGTTTCCGTATTTTTTCATGGAAGCTGAGGATACTATGTTTTTCGTGTTGGCAACATATCATTACTAATGAACTTCGAAGTTGTTTTCAACATATCTCTCAATATGTTCTCTCGTTTAATCGGATAGAATTTCTTGAGCTATTTCACTCAATGGTGTTTTGGCCTTCTCTTCTAGAATTTCTCCCTTTGCAGTTTCAGGTTTTGTGGAGGGTATGTTCTACCTTATGTTTTCCTCGGGGATTTTATTCGTCAACGATTGCTTACGAAATGATTCTTTCGATTCCTCGTTCGCCGATCTCCCTCGAAAAGGAGTAAATTGAAGGAACTTCCCTATACCGAATAATCTCGGATGACTTGGCGCGATGGCGAATACTCGAGTGTAGAAAAGTCGCGAAAGTTTAGAACTATTTATTTACATTATTTTACGTACGTATAACGCGAGGAAAGAACTTCAAACAAGTTTCGTCGAAAAGAAAAACTTATTTTAACGATTCGCAAAATGGCGAAATTTGTAATCATTTCGACTTCGATGTTAACATTCAAATCGACGCCATTATTTTTACTTGGTTGAAATTGTTTAGAGTAAAAGGCGATATTTATTTTTATTCCATTACCACCAGTAGTCGTGCAGATGAATGGAGCTCGCACGTACGCGAGAGGTAAATAGGGAAACCTGTACACGTGCGAAATACGAAATCGAATTGGCGAAATGATTGAAATTGTAGAATTAGGTACGTTTCGTTCGAATCTCGATATACACGTGGGTTATTTAAAGAAAAAGAGAAGCGATCTCGATGTGGGTGTGTATGGCGCAGCGTATACGACTCGGGAACATTATCATTCTTAACCTTTTGTCTAAATTAATCGAGTTTTCTGTTGGCTGGGTCGGACTACTTCCAAAATCGCGGAGGATTGCGAGAAAACAAAACGCTCGATTTTTATCGTAATTTGCGCCACTCTCGAGCGTAACCGTTGTCTTAAGGGTAGGTTATTACAGCGATGGATACGGTCCGAATGGCTAGAATTGACGGGCTGTATAGCTTTATCTTGGCGAGCTAATCGTTCGTACGATGCTGCTCTATAATCCGGTATTAACCAAGTACGACGTTGGTGTGTGGGTTATCGCCAAAGTAAGTAGCGCGTTTGTATAAAGCAGCGAGAAAAAAAGTTGAAAGAAAGTATCCTAGATGAGGATGGAGGATTGAAGATAGAAAAGAAATAGAAAAATTCTATGCCATCGTGCACGAGTCTAGGGTTTTGTCGTAGAATTGGCGGGTTATCACGTTCGATCACGGTGGCTGGTCTGATCCTTCGTTAGCCTAATTAAATTCGGCCTTTGACCACTATAATATAGGCTCGGTTCGTTGATCGTGCACGTATAGCGTTGTGTATGGAAACCGCACGCAGCCTTTTAATCCTTTCGCTCGAACAATGGGTATTCAAAGTTTAACAATAAGCCGTTTTCGTTGTTCTTCTTGCGGCGGTGTGGAGTCGTTGTTTTTGTTTTCTTAGTTTTCTATTGCCGTATTGATTTATACATACGACGATGTCGAAGGATTCGCGTTTATCCGTCTAGAAACTGCGGCGCCGTTTAATTTCTGGATTATAAAATTTCGCTTTTGTATGAGGACGTACAGACCCATCATCGAATCTAAACTGCCGGTTTGGTGTGCCAAAGAGCCGTTTAAATGTATTTACGGCGTCGTCTGGAGGATTCGTCTTAACGCCAAGATGTACGACAGCGTACACGTCGTTTGAGTACACTTATTATCGCAGATCGAGTTTCACCCAATCGATTACTCGAGACGCGACGAAATTTTTCTTTAGATATCGAAAGACTTGTTTTTTCGGGCGAAATTCGGCTCGATGCCATTGTCGAGGGTATTTTCAATTTCCGTTTAATTTTCTTGGCGCAGTTTTTTGTCGAGTCGAAGGGCTAGGGGTGTGTAACGTTTCATGCAGTCGGATCGTTCTTAATGAAAAATTAACCGAGTTTATCGACGATAGTGCGGCGAGGTAGGTGTACAAGGGGTCGAGAAAAGAACGAATAAATCGGCTCGTTGATAAATTTCATTCGCGTCGTAATACGCTCGCGTATTTGATTAAATTAGAATATCCAGCTACGTAGCCTCGATGCGAGCTACGAGCGTGCAACTCGACGCTTATTTTTTTCACGTCAACTTTTCACTTCTTTGCTACGTTCGTTGTAACCTGTTAGAAAAAAAATTTCTCTCAAGGAAAGCTCGTATCGACGAAGGAGGCGTTTTTCGAAACATTTAAACAAGGCTCTCTCATTCAGCTCGTTGGCGTTTTATTTATTTTTATATTTTTTTCGAGTTCTGCCTGTATTTCTATTCTAAACTTTTAGTTACTGCGAACGCTTTTTAATTTAAATTTAAAAACAAAAAGTATAAAGCATCATAAACTGCGTTTAAGAAAGTCGTTCCATCAATGACTTCGTAAGGCTTCGTTTTCGATGCTCGTTGCTTCTATTGTAGAAGCTGATGGAATGGAAACGAAATCACGTAAATTCAATTTCACTTTGATGAAAGTTTTTCGCGCTTTTAATTTAAATGATTGGGTTTTCGATTTTTTTTTCACCTCTCCCATCGGACGTTTTATTTGCTCGATACCTTCGTTTTGGTATTTTAGCAATTTTTTCCCTTTCTGGAGCACGATCGCTTTCATTTTATATGATTCGATGCCGGACTATACCTGTATTCCCAATGGAAGAAATGGAATTGTCGATTTAACGCCTCCATTAACTCGGTCGAAAGGTAAATTGGATGGAGCTCGGTGCGATGTTGGAGTACCGTGTGGTGTGAGATTTGGAACGCGTGTCACTTGTTGCACGCACGCTGAGGAAAAGTATATGTTGTCATCTCTCGATTGGTTATTGGAGCGCGGAGACGGACGAAAACTGTTGCATTGTTAATGGATATCTGATTCGGCGACGACAAGTTGAATTAAACCCCCGAAAAACAAGGTTTTGCTTACCGAAGGTTCGTCGACGGATTTGAATAATTGATGCGTATAGCGACGTGCGCGTATTTGCACTCTGTACGAGGGTACCTAAAATGGGGTACCGATGTCCGTGAGATTTGTGAACCGTTTGGATATAATGTGAGCGTGTGGGATGATGGTGTTTTCCTTGAATTGGAGAAATTTTCCGCTTTAGAATTCGAAAGTAGACGAATTTGGAGGGTAATTTATCGAAATCTACTTCAGTAAAGTTTATTCAGTTCATTCTATGTACTAATTGACTGATGATTTAATTTTGGATTTCGCTCTGGATAGCACTCTTTTTTCAATATTCAGCAAATTAGACTGTTCGAACAGATTCTCACTCTAAACCTTTGAAAAAAAATGAAAAATTAATTTGTTTTCCTCTTCAGAAAATGTTTTAAATTCGATACCCACATTTGTAATTTCAAAAAATTAACCCTACATTCCTACATTATAAAAACTTTAAAAAGTCATTTACAGGCTTGTAATTAAGTCTACGAGGATGGGTTATGGTGAAAATTCATGTGAATCGTCTTTGCAAAAACATGATGTACCGTTTATACGAATGATGGTATAAAAAATCACTGTTACCAACCACCCCCAAAAAAGTCATTTTCTGAAGAAAAAAAATTTTTATCTTGAAAATTGGTCTTTCTTCGCAAATTTCTTAGGAAACTCATTATCATATTCCTTTCTATAAAAAATTACCGATTTCTTTTTTTTTAATTTATTACTATTCCAAGATAAAAAATTATTTTGAAAAAAACGTTTGGTCACACCCCCTCCCACACACAGGGGAAAACAGTTCAACTCGTAGCGCATTTTGTTGCGCAAAGGAAGATGATTATCGCGCACTAGCGTTGAAACGCGTTGAGCGCTGCGTATTGCCTACAACGCGCCAAGAAACTTACACCGGGTGTTTTTTCACCCAGTTAGGAATCTAGGGTTAAAGAAAAATTTCAATATTTCCCCCAGCCTCTCGTTTACCAAAAAGATTTGAACAAATGTGAAACAAATGCTATCATGAATTTTTTTTGCTTTTTTCTTCCTCTTCCATCCTTCCTCCTCCTTTTCTCTAGAGAAGAAAATTTAATAAACTATGTTAAAATTCATAGCCTTTAAGGGCGAATCATTAGAAAAATGAATTTTTCATTTCATTTAAACCTCTTTTTTTTCTTATAGCAAATATGAATCTCCGTCAAATTTGTTGAAGAAAAAAAGAAAAAAAAATGAACGATTCTCAGTTATGTTTTGAAGAATTATGATTTAAAAAGACTTAATTTTGATAAAAAAATATTATACATTTTCCAATGTGGAAACGACCTGAAAGTGGACAATAAAATTCAAGTAAATAAGCATTAATTGAAAGCAGATCGAAAGCAGATCTAGTCAATATCTCAACCCCAAAGTTTCAGTTGTACTTTTTCAATTGTGGTGGAGGGGGATGGCTACTAAATGGTGAAATTTTAATATTATAATTCATTATTTCTCGACTGGACTAAATCACGCCAAATATGATGCGCGTAAGCTGACATGGCTGACAGCGATTCCTTATCATTGAATAATAATATTTAATTCATAAAAATGATGTCTTCTAATGGAGGGCGGAATCTTTATTTTGTGTATCGACTTAAATGACACAAATAATTTATAATTCTTTGGTAGGTTCCTCTTGACTTCGCAATTGAAATTATCCGACTAAGAGGATTTAGAGCTATGTCCCAAAGTTTCCATAAATCGGTTTCATTTTTTTTTTTTAAATTCACAGTTTTATGAAATGTCTACCATATTTTCACATTATCCCTATGCTAACGATTTGTACCATAATCGACCTAGAGTAGGTCTCCTGCCTCGTTATGCACGAATTTTCAAATAGGTATGCTATGAACGAAAATTGCTATAAATCAACTACATGTTCAAAGAAATCGAGCAAGTTTTTGCGAAACATCTGATACACTCCCATACTAACGATTTATACCCTAATCGATGAAATTTTCAAGTACAACAGATTTCTCGCAGTTTTCTTATACCGTGTGTCCCATTGATCTTCGAACCCTTCAGTACAAAACTCTCTCTTAAGTAGCTTTAATAAAAGTATTTTGGATTCGGTGCGTGATAACACTGACCAAAACGTGGAGATCCTGAATCAGTGTTACACCACAACGAATCCAAAATACTTCTATTAAACTACTTAGGTTTTTTCGCCAAGGTAGTCGAAGATCAATAGGACGCACGGTATGACGTACCTACCTGAAAATCCAGACCTGAGGTGAATAAATAAACAAATCTAAACACCGTTCTAGAAATGTGCGGCTTTGAGAGATTTGGTCTTAATGAAAAAAAAAAAAAAATTAAAGATAAATTTTCCAGTTTAAATTACTTTTGAAATTTTTTGAAGGAGGGAGAGGAAAGAAACGAGAAAAATTCATTTCATTTTTTTTTCTCAAAAATTAGTCCTAATAAATCACAATTTTGAAACATGATGACGATTCTTTCATAAATAAAGGATAGTTGTGAACATAGATCAAACATACATAGATAGCCCACCGTCATATAAAAATTATCGCTCGAAAGAACTTTAAAATTCGGAACAAAAGTAGTTTTACAGTTTCATCATAGATAGCGTTAATCGGAATAGGAGGAAGCGCGGGATAGCGTTGGCCCATCTGCTACTCGCCTACTAACTATATGAATCGTTGCGTAGTCGAGGGGAGAGGAGAAATATGTTAAAGCGCTATCTTTGAACCAACTCCATCAACATAGCATCTCTGGTTCCTTTTTTGCAAATTGGGAGCGATAAATTTTATCTATGTGTAGTTAATCTATGCTGCTCGCCAAGACATGCCATACGCTCCGCACTCTGTGTGATTTAGTCGTATGGGGAAGTATGGGTTATTCAAAATTTGAAAAATTCAAGAGCTCCTCCTAAATTAAAAAGAAAAATACTTCACCATATCCTGGAGATTTACTTTCATACAATATTTGTTCAATCGAGTCGTAGTAATCCACTTCGGGTCCTTCCTTTGTTAGAAGATTTGAATTTATTTTTTGAGATGGGGAGGAAGGGAAAGGGTAGAAGTTGGCTTCGCATGACTGCATACCGATATAGGTATTTCAACACTTTGAGAAGTAAACTGGAGCGAATACCCATACTATGTCCACTTTTGTTGCGCTAAAGAAATTCAGAACGTTCGATTCGCATTTTTACGTATTTTTATGCGAAATACCGATACATTAGAGTCTTGACCAATCAACGGACGAAGCCCGACTCCCAATAACTTTTCCTTTCGTTTTTCGAAACACAAGCGTACGTTATTTCGATATAATAGGAGTAATTTGGACGACGGTGGAAAACACAATAAGATACCAAAGCGAGACGAGTTTTTATTCGTCTAAGGTACACAGGCGTCGGCACACATCGTTGTACCTTTTACAGGACCCGATACGGTGGCGTCGTCGTCGACCAATAATACAATCGTAAAAGTATATATACGAGGGTTTAATTAAATTCCATAAATCTTCGCACGTTCTGCCCGCAGAATGTTCAGTAAGGCGGTGCGAACGCGAGCGGAATAATTATTATTAAAAAACACACGGTAAAGCGGCGTTTTTAATCATTTCACGCGCTTCTCTGTATTTTTCTTGGTATCGCAGGTACGGCTGTGGAACACGATATACGCGTTCGATTAATATTTAATTTTGACAGCGACCAAGATGGTAAATTGATACCGTTCGGTAACGATCGACGGGTACGTGTAAGCTATGCTAAGTTCGCACTGCTTTCGGTTTACATGTAGCCTCTTTCGTTCTCCATCATCATTCGTCTGCTTATCTGGAAATGCAACTGTAGCATATAAACTTGGAGACGAGTTTGAAGAAAAGTTGCTTATAGTAATCTATCACGCGGCGCTGGTAAACTTTGAGTAGCAACGGGCATCTGAAAATTTCGTCGGCGTGCTGTCGAAAGCAGATCTGATATGAGAACAAGTTAAACATAGGTTCGTAGATTACGAAACGTTACATCTTTCGCGGTGTACTTTGGTAACCTCGTTGTTTACTTTGGTGTGGGAATTGTAGGTGGCGGGAAACGAACGAGGGTAATTTCATTAACGAATTTTCGGAGCACGTGGCGCGAAAAAAAACCCAGATTCGAATTTCGAAGTGGTCGAAAAAAGAGCGATGTTAACTTTTCTCTTGATTTCGAATTAATTAGCGCTTCGGCATCGGGTCGGACGTCACATGGGAGACCGATTCACGTCGCCGTCACTCCAAATAAACGCAACCAAGATAAACATAGAACACGAGAAAGTAACCTTTTAACTGCAGCTATCTACAAGCATTAAAGTACTCAAAGAAGCCTTATTTTGTTTCGAGTTTCGCATTGCGGCGTTTGTTCGTGACATATGAGGTTTATATACCTGGCAGGGCTTTCGCTGCTGACATAGTGTAATTAAAAACGAGTAAAGCGGTAGGACTTTAGCTTTTTTTTCCAGCCCGCTCTTCGGTTTCATGATTCTGTTCCGTGTAAATTTGCTGGAGGTGGCCCAATGAGGGCGAATGTAGTTCAGTGCGAGTGCTGATTTGAATGGCCTGTAATACCGCGTGCTGTCGATACTCGATAATATCGCCGATCGAATTTACATATTATAAGTGCTTTCGGACCATTAACGAAATGAAAATTTATCGTTGCTCGGAATTGCCGGAGCGAGCTCTTTATTTTCATTCGGCAGCCGAATGTAATTTCGTTTCACCTTCGCGCGAAACTTCTTAGTATTCATTCTCGTCGACGCTAACTGCTCTTTAATAGACGTTCGAATCAAATTTCTCCGGGGAATTGGAAGGAAAGGGGCTCGGCTGGGTCGAGTTTCACATCGTATGTGTCATGTTGTGGGCGACTGTCGCTTTCGAAGGGTTGAAGGAATCTTTTATGCGTAAATTTTGAGGGGAATTTCGTAAAATGAGACGATCTATGTTCAACTCTGGTTGACCAGATTTATGGCGAAGATGGTTGCGAATTTACCCACTTGCATTGGAATGTTGTGGAATGATGATTGTGTGGTAGGACGGACGATTCGAATTTCAGCTATTCGCCAAGCCGCCAAGACCGATAGTGGTAATAATTCAATGGCCGGTGAATTTTTCAACAGCTCGATTTCCAATTACGCGTTAATTTATTAATATGCTCATAACTGCGAATTCCGCAACGTTATTATTTGGCCGAAACGTTCACGATAGAATGCTTCGCGGCAACAATTAGCAATACGTCGCAAAGATGTGCGGCTATTTAACCATTAGCCTTTTATTGATTATTGTATTATATAACGTATAAACCATTATTGGAGCCAACATTATAACATTAACGGTACCCCGGATGCCGGCCCCGTCCGGTCGTTATTATCCAATGATATATTCGCTTTCTATATGCGTTTGATTTTATTCTGCCATTACGTACCGCATCGCGTATAGCTATCTCGCTCGCGTATACGTCCTCGCTACCACACTTTTACGCCGTAGTGGCGTTTAATATCGTAATTTTCGTCGGCATTGGGTTACGCCGCTGTGTAGCTGTCCGACGAATCTTTTCGGTGAGGAATTAGGCGCCGAAAAGTTTCCTCCTTGTGCTTCGCTTTTTCCATCGTCGTGTCAACTTTTCAAATAATTTTCGACTTTTTATCGTGGTACGCGTCGTCAATTCTTTTTTGCACGCTGTTCCAGCGTTCAACAACTTTCCGACGTTTATTATCCGCCACGTCGTCCACCCTAGTTGGCTAAGTTTTTCGTGCGATTTTTTTCTCCGTTCTTCGTCGAGTTGGCGAGCAGTTGGACAGGCATACTGCGTTGAAATGATTTCCTGGAGTGGTATTCTTTTGTTTTATGATTGAAATTCGAGTTTTATTCTGGCGCTGTTTAGTTAGTGTGATTAAAAAGGCTTAGATGCGCCAGGGGAGCTGAAAAAGTCATATTATTCGATGTCACATAAAAATTTTCAAAATTTAAAAAAAAAATGGAGAAAAATAAATGAAAATGGTAAAATGTTCAAAAATTGAAAACAATGGCGTCGCCAGGATTAAAAATTGGAGGGGGGCACAAAAGGGGCCAAGAATTTAAAATTTTTCTAGTCTTTCGTATTAAAAATATGTGTGTTTTTTTTGGGAGGGGGTCTAATAATTTTTTTATGTAAAAAAATCGTACAAGGGTTAATAAAAACAAATTTATTATTTTCTTCGAACTTGAAAAAACGTAAGTAAGCAGGTATAAATGGTATAAAATAAAAAAAAGAAATTAAAAATATTATTTATTGAAAAATTTGGTTATTCTTAGATTTTGTGTAGGTACTAGGTAGGTAATGTCAAGTCAAATTCATCTTAAAGATAGGTACTTATAAGTAATAAAAACAAAGAATAAATCTAACAAAAAAATCTTTAATAAAGAATAATTCTCATGTTTTTATGCGCAACGGCAAACTCTTCGATGATTTTGTCTAAATCTAGTGATTTGGCAATCGCGTAAATGTAAATAATGGAAAATTTCAATTTTTTGGTTGGGGGGCCAAAGGGGGGCCAGAAATTTTTTAGGGGGGCCTGGCTCCTCCCCCGCCCCTTAGCGACGCCACTGATTGAAAAATTTTCAAAAATTGGAAAATCTAAAATTGAAAAAAAAAAGTCTAAAATAAAAAAGACCTATTGATTGAAAATTAGCTGAAAACTAAAATTCAAAATATTCAAAAATTCTCAAGTTCCTAAACGTTTGTTCCTTTTGTTTGTGCCTCACCACTCGCAATAAGAAATAATTTAAATTTAATTAATCGTATTTTTGAATCAACATGAAATGGAAATTTATAAGGAATTTGATTTTTCATTATTTCTTTAATTTTATCAACTAAGGGACTGGTTAGAAGGCTTAAAAATTGTCCGGAACGAAAAATAAGTTTATAATGATATTCAGTGCAATCTAATTATGTCATATGATACTGCATTTTTTTCAAAATTAAGGGGCGCCATTTACTCCTAAAAGGACATGAACGTATTTTGGAAATACTCCATTTTATATAAGTTTTTCAAGGGGAGCTAGAGTACTTTTTTTAAATGAAAGTTCATATTTAATTCCAAGCCGAAAATTAAGAATGGTTAAAAAAGGGATTTAAGATCAGACTAAAAATGAAGTAATGTCCAATCAATGTTCAAAAATGAAGAGGAAATTAAACAAATAATCTATTTCAGTAAGTCTAAAATCATAATTTATGATGTAACGAAAAAATGAAAAAAAAAATATCCAAAAATGCAAACCGAATAGAAAATGAAGGATAATAAAAATTATTTTATTTTTCAAAAAGTTTCATTTTAACTCAATTAACACTAAGAACATTCATCGTATTTTTTGGTTAAAAAATAAAGGAATTCTAAAAAAGAAACCTGAAATCAGTTTGAAATGAGAGAATGTACGAAAATGAATAAATTTTCCAAAATAAGAAATTCGTAAAAATTTGAAAGCGTTCAGAAAGTCTTGAGAACCCCAAATTGTGATCTTACTATCTTTCACTTCCCTGTCCTACCTATGGTCTTTCCTAAGAGAGTGAATTCATCGTAAAAAATATATAAAATCAAATGTGAAATGTACGTACTTTTGACGTAATAATACACGGCATCTCACCAAAAAAAAATTCAAAATGAAGGAAGTCTGATAATTAAAAAAAAGAGGAATAGGTGTTCTGAAATTTTTTTTAAACTGACAAAATCTTGAAGAAATGGCTGAAAAATTAAATATACGCAAAAAATAAAGGCTGCTCTAAAAAGTAATTTATAATCAGTATAAAAATGAAAAAACTCCTAAAATAAAATATTGTTCAAAAAAATAAAAATTGAGTCTCAGGATGAAAAATTATAAAAAATTTAAAAAATTCGAAAATAAAAATAATATAAAACATGAGAAAATATCAAAAACTGAAGATATATCAAAAAATGTTGTTTGTTTGTTTGTTTGTTTATTTATTTATTTATTTGAAAAATATTATAATAAAAATCCAAAAATGAAAATGTTTGAAAAAAAAACAGTCGGAAAATGAAAGTGATTAGTCAAAAATAAGAACCGTGTTCAAACACTTTTTTGATAAATTTAATTCTATACAAAGATAATGTGTAAGAAACGAAGAATATCTTGAAAAATAACCTATAATAATCAGTTCAAAAATGAAAAAACTAAAAAAAGTGAAAAAAAAAACAAAACTTAAGACTCAAGGTAAAAAATTCCTACTAAATTAAATAAACGTTTGAAAATGGAAAAAGTCCAAAAATGAAAAAAAAAATCAGAAAATGTTAACATAAGTTCTAGTTGAATTTTTTTTTTCAAATAAAAAATAAAAAAACAAGTTCGAAAACAAAAAATTATTTGAAAATGAAGAACATAGTTCGAGAATGAAAATAATGTTAAGAGCAGTTTTATAATGCATTTCTCAAGTTAATTCGCGAATAACAACGGCGAAAATTTTTCACCAAAGGTCTCAAAAAAATCATTCTCAACCTGGGACCAATGTTACAGTTTGGCTGCTTCGAGAGTAAATAATTATTTAACAATAAGGCTAGCGTCGTTTACGCCATTGGGTGTGATTTTTTCGCGAAACTTCAGCAATTCACCATAGACTGGCGCATTATTGGAGCATACCACCTTAAGTTGGTTCAGTTTATCATTTATTAAATAGAAAACTCATACAGGACTCGCAACTTACACCATATTCGGTATTTATGTCGCTGCGACGACTGTACGAAATTATATCCGCGCGGTATTCCGTAATAGCGTTGCGGCCGAAAGGAAGTACTCGGAAGATGGCGTTTGGGCGCAAATAATGGTATTAATTTCGCCCCAGTTTTGGCGTAATATTTCGTCTGAACGGCATAGAGGTACGAGGTATGATTTGTGTGTTTGCGGTTTTTCGAAGAGACTGGTTAGCGCGTCTTGGAACGTAATAAATACGCGACTGAATCGTGCGAACGCGTATATTACAACGCGTAAACAAATCAATACGGACTGAAGGGTTTGAAAAATTTCTAGGTTTTTAGTCGAGACGTTTGCAACGTAAGTTTGCAATTTTTCATCGAAAGGGAAAGGTAGACTCGTCGAAATGTGAAATATAGAGAAGAGACCCGAAGTGGCGACGCTGTTTAAATATTGATAAAAGTACGCGCGTGGTGTAAATACGTACGCGTAAGCGGCGACGTTGGCGCGCGACAAACCTCCGGCTACGTTTACACTGGTATGAGATGAAATTGATAAGGCGCGCAGGCACGTTTAGGGTACGAAAAAGGATATATGTCGAGGATGGCGAAAAAAACATCGGAATAGGTGAAGAGGCAAAGAAAGTGTAACCCGTCAACGCATATGTTGTTCTTTCGTTTCCATATGGACTGTAAAGAGTGAGGTTTTTCGCTTACCGTTCGTTATGGGATTAGGTTGCGGCTGGTTCGAATCAATGATTCTCTCAATCGGAATATTGTTGTCATTTTCATATACATGAATGACCGATGAGGACGAAGCACGGTTATTTTAGCCGGTATCTTTTATCGATTGTTTTACAATGGAATAAACGCAGCCTTTTCGATAGCGCCAGTCCATCTATATTCGACGAATAAACGTGCATTGTGTTTTTTTCCCTGTGGTAAGTATGCAACACGCGTTTACCATATAAAAGAACGTCGTGGTGGAATTCTAAAAAGACGCGGGAATGGAGATCGCGTGCGTTTTTTTCACGGTGGTATTCGGCGCCGAGCCTAAGGAAAATTTATTATCACGGGCACCGAATAATGTGGGAAAATTTTAATCTATCATCGAATTCGATATAGCAGGCTTTTACCTTGAACTGAAAGAGTACTCGGGTTTGATTGATTACGAAAAAGGGCCACGTTATCGGACGAAATGCTGCCGCAGTTTGACGTATCGACGACGTACGCTCAAGATACAGACGAATATTTTAATGAAGCTTTATATATCCAGAAGCTGAAAGAGAGCTCTCTTGTCGAGATTATCGTGGCGGAGGTTGTTTTTGTTATCGGGGAAATTCTATTATAAGAGCAGCAGAAGACGTCGCGTCGCTTCGTCGATGTCTGTAAAGTCTTCGGATTTCATTCAGAGCGGTCCACGATGGTAATATCTTGACGTTAAGGTCGTAAATGGTTAAATCTACTGTGGTAGAGCATTTATACACCTTTTAAATTAACTGTTTACATTTGAACGCAGCTTTTATACACGCTTGTAATCGATTGATCGAATGGTGGCCTCTTAGAATTCCCCCTTCTCGAGTGGAAGATGACGGACGTCGAGACATCTTTGTACAGAAACGCAACTCGTGGCGATTCGAAGTCGTTCCTAAATATCGCGTGACCGGAACGCACAGTTAAAATCCGTTATGATGTTTAAATGCAAACCCAATGTTGATATTGTCCGCCAGCACCAAGTCGTTCCGCGCCCTGTCCCCGTAAATTCCACGAGCCATCGATCTCCGATGTGAGTATATCACCTCGTCTTATCTGGAATATTTGGGCACGTTGAAGTATCGCTGTATGGGAAGGCGCGGTATTTTTTTATTATTTATAAAACGCCTTCGAACTATTCTCCAACTGGGAATTAATTTGACGAAAAAATTTCCCGCTGAAATCCGCTACGTACATTTTTAACAACGTGTTTACACACGCGTTGGCATAACGAATAATGGTGTAATCGAATTACGAACAAATATTCGAGCAATGTTTCCGGCTTCGAAAGCCGATTGAATGAGGTTAAATAAATTTACCTAGGTAGCCGATTTTTGGGACGGATATTCCTTAGAGAGTAGGAATTTGATTTGATGCGGAGGAAATGTTTTGTTGGAATTTTTACAGCGTTGGGAATGATTCTCAGAGTCGACTGGAAGGTGATTAAGACCAACTCGTATTGTGACAGAAAGTTGTTATATTTATAGATCCGAGATTCTCTTTTCTTCGATGCTGTATAATGTTTACTATAGACGAAGATATGTTTTATACGATGAAAATATCTGTTTAGAGGTACATCACACCAAGAGTTATTTTTACCGAAAACAGCTTCATTCACGAATTAGTAGTGCTATCCGAGGTTCTTCGAGAACCTTTAAATTAACTTAGAATCGCATGAGGACGAAGTTACAAAGTCGATTTTCAAATAACAAGTCCACAAACCTCGAGAAACCATAACCATCTGGTCAGTGTTTTCATTCGGCAAATTCGGGAGGTCCGATTGTTCAACTAATCACAAAATATCACGCCTTTTATCTCGAAGTTGTGGCAGCTAACTCTAGATAAAACGAATTCACTGGTAAATTTACCAAAAGCAATGCTCTGAAGAGAAGAAAGTATCACGAAGAAGATTACCCGGACGATACGACTTCAAGAGCGTTAAAACAACTTATATTGGATGATGAATGATCGAAGAGTGCTCGAACGCGATAAAAATACAATTAGTTATCTGCTAAATGTTTCGAATACGTCGACGCGCCCCTTTGTTGGCGCGTTTAAAAATTTATTTACGAGTATTTATGTAGCGTGTGTATTGTTTCGATACTTTCTTTCCCTTCATTTTAGGTATTGGCAATATATCATGTATTGAGAGGGGGAACTGTTTGGGCTGAGACGCTTAGTTTTAATCCGGTTACTGTTGTCAGATTGTGTTTGTTCACAAAATACGAAATTGAAAGTAAATTATTATACGAAAATGAAAATTCAAGGAAAACATTCTGAAGTAAAATCTGTCCACCTCTTCTCTACAAAAAAGAAATGATGTTGATGTAACAATTTCAGTAGAAATTTAATTGGGACCCGAACAACCGCTTGAGCGCTAGTGTTCTAGTTAGGCTCTATGGGGCATGTATGATTTTATAAGTAGTTTCCACTAAAGCACTGTAAGAACAGGTATAATAGAGCCGCCATCTTGGTCCGTACTTAATGTAAACAACATGGTTTTGAATGGGGAAATTCTTCGTCTTTCTCCACTGATTGCTGGAGAACATTGAGTCTGAAGAAATTTTTGATAATGACAATTTTTGTGGAGAATGTAAAGAGCTTTCCATTGACATATTGATGATTGAAATTTAATTTACTAATAATCTGTAATAGAGTGTAGAAAAAATTGAAATTTTTTCATATGAAAATTATCATCAAATATTAATATACATACTATTGGAAAGCTCTTTACATTCTCCATAAAAATTGTCATTATCAAAAATTTCTCCAGACTCACTGTTCTCCAGCAATCAGTGGAGAAAGACGAAGAATTTCCCAATTCAAAACCATGTTGTTTACATTAAGTACGGACCAAGATGGCGGCTCTATTATACCTGTTCTTATAGCGCCTTAGTTTCCACCAATCAGACCAAGGTTTATAAATTACTTAAACACGTAGCCGGCAAATTTTTCTAAATACACAAAAAAAATGAACGCAATGTTTACATTATACATGCCCCATACAGCCTCACTAGAGCAGTTACACTTTTCACCACTAGATGCCAGCCACTTTGCGTTCGGGTCCCAATAGCATCGAGTCATCAGAAGACTAGGTGCAAGAAAATGGCGACTAATACCAACTCACCATATGTTACATCACGAAAATCCATGAGAGCGCCTCTGGCTGTCGGGTATTTGGTGCTGGGCATTAGCTTATGTAATATTTTCGAAAACACTTTATCTGCGAGAAGTAGTTATCTGAGACACTACAATCAAATATTATTTCATCTATGATATCTATAATAGAGTCAGTTGGGTAAATAAAACTTCTAATAATGTAATTTATCTCTTTGTTTTTTGTTAGATTAGGAAATAAAAACTCAATTATTTCATTTTTCAATCATTCTAAATGATATTTATCGAAAGTATAGTATGTACTTTATTCAACTTTTAATTAATTACTCTGATTTATTTGGCAATACTGATTCTTGATAAAATTGATTGAAATTATTTAATAATGTAAAAATAAAATGTTGAAAACTTATTAACATATAAATCATGATCATTTTTATCATTTACCATCATATAAAACACCAAAAGAAATGAAAAAATTTACAACTTTTTTTGATGTTATTAACATCGTGTTTGCATTCAGACCATCTATATCATGCTAAGAGAGATGATGAAATGTGTAAGTAATTGGTACTCTTATGAAACATTCTACATAGTATATCTTCTTGATACTAAATTTCTTTTTTTATGATACTTGAGATGTACCTATAAGTATAATCATGGTATTTGCTTTGCTGTCATTTTGCAAAAAATTCTGATATAGGTATTGAATTACCATGCAAATCGATTGGAAAAATGAAACTCATTTAGTAGAGAAGTTTCATATTCGTGTATTTGTTAAATTGAAGGAATTCGATTTCCCATCATTGTATTAAATTGTTTTCCAACTTTGAACTTTAATATGCGACCATTTATTGACAGGCCTTTTGTTGCGTTTTTAGAAATAATTTGTTGTAATATCGCTGTTTAGCAAATTTTACGTGAACACATAGAAAATGATCAATTACAGTATTCTTCAGTCCTTCCAATTAGTAGTACTTGAAAAGAGAAAAATTTTCCTCGCTGTTATGAAAAGAAATTTAGCAACGGATAAAATTTGGATTTAATTCAAACCTCATAAAACTCAATGGAAATTCGTTTGTCATCGATATTTCTGGTGTTGGCCGGTGACGGTGTAAAAAGGACGGGGAAAAACGAGATTCGAAAAAACTTTGAAAACCAGGCGCTGGAAGTTGTAAATTGGAGATGATTGTTGAAGAATAATTGTTTTTGGCTGTAAGCCAACGAACTATTCGGCAGATCGGTACAGAATTGGACGGCGATATGGGTAATTGGAGCGGAATAACCGGTGCATTGTGGATATACGAATGCGGTGCCTTGTGCAGGTGCGACGATAATGTAAATGAAAAAGGGATGCGAATAGTTCCGGGTGGTAATTTAAGGTATACGGATGTTATAAAGACGAGTACGAAAGTTCTCCATTTTCGAGGGATATTCGCGCATTGAATAATGGATCGGAGAAGTTTTGTAATAAGTTTTCGCCGAGAGCTATCGAATCATTCGAATCAATTGCCTATTAATTTCCGGTCAAACAGTGGAAAGTCTGGAGAAGTGTCGATATTAATTTAACGACAAATGTAGCTTCTGTGGAAGCAATGGCCTTGAATTTTCCAGGCACGAGGCGAAGTCGGTGAGCGCGAACCTGACCGCTGGTTATTAAGAGAGAGTTCTGTCGAATAGAGGATTTGCAGGCGCTGATAAGGGGTTCAATATCGAAGAATATTCCCGCGGGATAAGTCAGCGCGCCGTTAATTTTCTAGAAATGGCGAATAAATATTTACAGTTCACGTTTACCGCGTAGTATTTCGTTTAGTATCGTTCGTCGGGCGCTGAGTACCGAGGGCGAATCGTATAAATACTCAAATCACGCCCTGCCGGTTTCACCAACACGCGCCAAAGAGCGGTTGTTGGATATGTATTTTGTAATTATATAAACGAAGACGAGTTCGACGAGATGAAGAAATGAGCGGCAATTTTAACCTTTTCATTCGTAAAACGAGCATGTTTATTTTACTAATTATACCAAAAAGCTTAAAAGCAGATGAAAAAATGAAAAAATTTACAAATGAGGATAAACATTCCTCCGACCCGAAGTCAGTCTTCTTTGGGATACATTAATGTATAACGAGAGTAGATTACCTTCCGCTTGATAGATGCCGCGGCGACGTATCGGATGGTTTCTGACTGGAGTTTACTTTTTATCTATGGCTTTTTGAGTGTTAATTAAAAGGTACCCGATAGCTGCGTTTGACTGCTCGTGTATGTATAATTAGGGCGATTTAACGAATCGACTTTCGGTGTAGGATGCTCTTACGCGTGGTAACCCCTTCTTCCGCATCTAGGGTATGTTTGCATTGGCTTTGAAAAATCATCTTTATGAGGCCAGAAGCCGAAATCGAAAACCAAGTATAAGGTTAGAGTGAAACTGAGAGTGAACTAAGCGTAGTGTTTGTATTCTATCTCATCGTATGGGTCTTGTAAACGTATAAAACTCGGTGGCGGGCTTCGCCTATGAACTTTCTCAATTACACGATCGTTACAGGACTCAGTTCGGTGTATAGAGTTGACCTTAGTACTCGAGAACGAAGCGCGGTGATTCATTATATTACGATAGAATGTAAACAGGCTGGATACCGCATCGTCGTAATGGTGGCAGGGTGGTAACAATATTGTCGAGAACAATTGCAGTCCGCCGAAACATTAACAAACATTAAATGCCGCTGTGTTGTTGGCGCTGCTAAACAACGTGAGATTATCTGACAAGTGTTTATTCATTTATAAAAAGGAGTAGTTTATAAATGAAGACGTTGAAGAATACAAAACGCCGCATCGGCATCATTAGGATATTTTTTAAACGTGCTTTATTTAATACTCCGCCTCGGTACACCTTCGGGCTCTCGTACACCACGTTCCGCGCTCTTTGGTCGTTGTGTATTTTCCGAATGAAAAATTAAGCTTAAACCGCATCGAAAGGTAGTCCCAGCGACACGACCAATGTTTTTATTCCAGTATTTTTATACTTCGGTCTGTACGCGTATTTGTATGGGTATTTTTCTTTTTCGCGAGACCATCGTGTATAGGTTTCTCTTACGGCGTATCATTAATCACAGAGCAGACGTTTCGTTATGTATAAAAAATGTCGAATTCGGAGCAGAAAAAATATACGTACTTGGTCGTTGAACGATATGGACGGTTTTAATGAATTGAAATTTTCACCGTTTCAATTGTACGTCGTGATGTGTTAGGAATATTCCGTATCGGCGTTGTCAAAGTTGTTCTAACTCTGACGGCGATGTAAATTAACGAGATTTTCGGATTTAAGCTGAAAACGTAGGTACGTATCTACAAGGTAGGTGAATTTTTAGCTTTAAATCCTAATAACGTTTGAATTTAATGCAACTTAATACCGCCTTCTGGTGAGATAACAGATTCATGCCTTATCATCGATGTCGATGAGTGCGTTATTATTGTGCGCCACATGTGCTAATGTATACATGTACTATGATGTTATGGCTTAAGCGAGGGGGGTCGATGAAATACGTATAAAGGCGATTAAAATTATCGCATTATTCGTACTACATTATATATCTTACATGGCTCGTTTTGCCGAAAATTCGAATTAATACAACGCTTACGTGTTAGGCTAGTGGAAATCTTCCTTTAACAGGCTTCTTGTTTGTTTTCGAAATCCTCCTCGTGCATGTAGCGCCAAAGGTGATGAAGGGTATTCATCGTGTTCATCGGTGTCGGGAGTGTTTTCGTTGTTTCCACCGTTATTGTAAAGAAGTAAGCTTCAGTTTTTTAATGAGAGGAGATAGCTTGAAGAAATTCATTAGATTCAGAATTTCGATTTTCATTAAATCTATTCAATAACTTTCAATCAGTATTGGAAAAACAAGAGTGCAACATTAATGAAAAGTTTGATCAATATGAGAATAACATTGATTCTTGATAACAAACAATGATAATACAACATTGATGTAGATATAGAATTTTTGTGACATTTGTTTTGTATAGATTAGTGTTGATGAAATGTTTATCAACAAATGCAGATATAATGTTAATAGACATATATGCAAACGTTGATAATAGGTACCTCTGTTAAGGAGTTTGGATGCAGTGTTTGAGATGTTGATTAACACACTTATAGCATCAATGAAATATTAATCAACATATATTTTGCATATGAAATGTTGAATAACATAATTGCAGTACTGATAAAATGTTAATCAACACAGATAAAGTACAGATGAAGTGTTTATCTACATTGGTAAGATATCGCTTAAATGATCAACAATTAATACAACATGAGATTAACAAACACAAATGAAGATAAAGAATAGATGAAAGAAGCAACATATTGCTGAATAGATTTATATAAACAGTACAGTATGGAAAATTTGATCGTCAAAGTTCCAGATATGACTTTTGCGCAATTTTCTTCGCTGTAGTGTGAAAAATACGGTCTGTAGGCATTGTAAAATCGTGTCTAGTTATTCCAAAACAGTTGACCTTTTGAAAGAATGCTTTGGCAATCTTTCAGACTGAGTTAATGTTTTCCAAAGAAAACTAGAAGAGCAGTCTTCAAGCGCCTCGTATGCTATTAAGATGTATGAGTATTACTTGTATCAAAACTTGCAACAGTATTGGTTTGTGAAGGAACTCGCGTTAGTACTGTGTGAAAATGATGTGAACATAGCTACGATCTATAAAACTGATGCAATGTTGATCAGCACAAATACTACACTCATCAAATGCTGATGAACAGATGTACAGCAATGTTGGTCAACTTATATATATATATCTGTGTGTTTGAAGCATACACTGTGTACATAAAAACATGTATATATATTATATATATATATTATGATGAACAACAAATATACAACACTGTTAAAATGTTTACCAATACAAATATATATTCGTCAGCAAATACTGATGTACAGCAGTCATGAAATGTTGAACAACACATATACACGTTAGTTAACATACATGCATATTGATCAACGTGTTAAAGAGTAAAGCATATTTAAAAATGAATAACTACACAACATTGACAAAATGTTGTTCAAGGTGTTTTTAATATTGATAAAATATTGATCAACACATATTCAATATTTATGTAATTCTGATCAGCACAGATGTATCTCTGATAAAATGTTGATCAGCATATTATATAGATGTACAACAGTGATAGAATGTTTGTTGATCAACACGTATATGTTGGTCAGAACATATACATTTTGATCAACATAATAAAGAGTAAAATATGTTCAATAATAAGTACCCACGTATACAACATAGACAAAATGTTGATTAATGTTTATAATGTTGATAAAATATTTATGAAATTCTGATCACAGCAACAATGTATCTTGATACAATGTTTATCAAGGCACGTATATCTTGATCAACAAATATGCAATATTCATGAAATGTTGATGAACACATATTTACGTTGATCAATGAATTTACAACACGACTGTCTAGATTTTTCTCGTGACGCGGGTGGAGGAGCGGTTGCATTGAAAAAAAACACGTCCATTTAACACGTGATGTGTACGTCACTTCATTACACGTGTAGTTTTACATTTTTTAAACTTTTTCAAAAAAAAAAGTTTGACACTTCGTTACACGCCTATTTTTATATTTTTTTAGAGTTTTTTCAAAAAAAAAGTTTGTCCATTACGATAATCTCGTGAAATTTTCTATAAGATAGCAATTTTAAAAATCCTATGGTGCAGCTGAAAATTTCGAGTAACGTGGATTTGAAGTTATAATAATTGGCGCTTCTCATGTTATTTAAATGCATGTCGCGAGAAAATGATGAACCATATTAAGTCCGGTGAAAAAACACGTAACACGTACAAAAACGTAATGCAACCGCTCCTCTACCCGCGTCACGAGAAAAATCTAGACATTCGTATATACAACACTAACGAAATGTTACAACACTGATGAAATGTTAATCAAAACAATGGTCAAAATGTTAAACAGTAAAACATGTAAAATAATAAGTAGGGATGGTTAATTACCGGTAATTTATTTTTATGTAACTTACCGGTATGTTACTGGTAATTAAAGTAATTTAAAAGTATAAAAACTTCTAAATTTCATGTGAATGAGTAGATTTTGTTGAAAAAACTTGATTTATGATCTAAAATTTCACTAAAAAGACCCAAAAACCAATTTTTAAATTACCGGAAGAATCTAAGAAATTTATGTAGTGGAAACTTATCGGTAACACTTTAAATTACCACTCATCTCTGATAGTAAGTATACAACATTGGCAAAATGTTGATCAATACAAATGCAACATTGATGATATCTCGGTCTACACACACAACAGTGACTATGTAAATATTAATTAACACATACACATACCAACAAAATGTTAATCAGCGTAAATATTCAACATTGATGATTTATCTATGCTAGGCTAATTTAATATCGAGTGATTTAACCGCATATCGCCGAAACATTAACGAATTCGCCGATTGAATCGCGTAAAATGTTTAAAACGTTGTTACAACGTTCGAATAACGTGGTATGAATATCGGCTAAACCGTCATTAGAAATGCATGAGACGAAACCGCAAAAGCAAGGGAAAAAAATTGAAGGAAGACGGAATCCTTAAAGTTTATTTAAAACTTTAGGAACTCGCGGCTGTATAAATTCTCGGATGTAATTACCGACCGTACAGAATACACGAACTTAATGCAAACGCCAAGAGCATTGTTTACTCGTACGTTTAAGGATTCTTAAATATTCCTCGTCATCCTCGTTTCGTTCGTTGTAGAACAAAAGCGCGCGCTGCAACAATTTAATGAAGTATCATTTGTTCGACACGATCGCCGTGATTTTCAGATACACCGCCGTTGAAGCGAGAAATATATTAGTAGAGGAAAGGAAACGAATTACATATCGTCTACGATGTAATTACGCTCATTGGCGAAAAATTATCGAACACTATTGTATCGGTTTATCCATTACTTGGGATGTGGCGGTTTCATCGCATGCAACATAAATTAGAGATGCTCGAGATTCAAAATAATGGTGTTTGTAATTTCGACGACTATTATCGATGTTGTGAAAACTGGTAATCGCATTTAGTCGGAAAATTGTGCTGCCCTCGTGGAAAGCGAAGCGACGTCGAGTAACTCGCTGAAAAGCGTAGAAGTGTAAAAGAGGGCAATTGAAAATATCGAATGGATAGCGCGGCGAGGGCGACAATGGCGTTGACAAGCGTTTTCCAATATTTATGTATTCGAGAGTATAAATTTCTGCGTTTAATAGTGGGACTATCAGATGAAGGGAGGATTTTTCGAAAAACGGTGGCGCGAAATGAACTCAAGTGGCCTACTTATTCGTTTTAGCATATTGTTTAAAAGCTATAAATTGCGCGACCGGCTGTTTTTTTTTTCGGGTACTGGAGCGGCGCAGCGGACGAGGAGAATTTTATTGATGATGAATCGTCGTTTTCGCGAACACTTCGGTTGGTCTTTTTTTATGTAGTCGACATTTTGGTCGTGTACGGGCATGGTATTAGGGAAATGCAAGGCCTGCGGTTGGAGCTGAAAGAAGAATGTATAGCGATGTTTTTCATACGATATCGAAGACTCGCTTTGTCGTATTAGTTTTTATTACAGAAAGAAATACGTATAGTGTATGCGTTTATAAGAGAATAGAGAAAAAAATTTGACTGGTGTATTTCCGCGTTTTTTTCATTCATACGAGCGTTCCCGAAAGCCCCTTTCAGACACTACATTTCTAACGGTACTCCATATTCACCTGTTGTTGAATCTGCATTCGCTTATAATATACAGAACAACTACCTTAGAATGTTGGCTTATATTAAAACTGAATTCAATATATAAACTTCGTGGTACTGTTGAACTGCGAAACGAAGAAAATATTATTTTTTCTTGGCTCGCTAACGCGTGGGTATCGGAGCCATCGACTGTTTGATGAGAAAACTTATTACGTACGATACACATTCTACTACATTAAAGTGGCGAAAGCGTATTCGATATCGTTTTTGATTTTAGACGAGCTTTGATTTTTATTGAAACGCCAATTGGTCGATTTTCTTTTTCAAGTCACGGAACGAAAATATAAGAGATGGGCGTGATTACACCCCCCACAGTTATCTAGTGGGTGCAATGATTGATGTCTGAAAAGTTAGCAAGTAGTGATATTGAATTATGTAACATGTTAGATTGTTATCCGATTTGCACGAATGCATTACATATAGGTGACGATTATATTGGTAAATGGGTCGGAGAACAGGGAAAGCGTGGTTGGCGAATAAGGAAAACAGTACCGCCACCTTTGCGGGCAGCGTCTCGCGATTTTTCATGCCGCCAGGGATAACTTATCGGCAATTTGTTTGATTAAAGGCGCGTCGTAAAAAAGGATGTTTATACGTTCGACCGACGATCTCGCGATGGGGCGACGAATTAATTTCATCAGCGGCGCTTTTCTTTCCGTTTTCGTGTTCGATCCGGGCTTTTTTGTGCGTATTTATTTTACGTCGGTCATGAAATATTTTTATTCGTCCAGATTACATTGTTTGAAAATGTATTGTGAACTCGATGGTGTTATTTTTTCGGTCGGATGGAAGGTATTTTTTTATCGGTCGTAATGTTGATTGCGAAGCGAGCTTTCTGCGGGAACCCGTGGGCTACAGATTGGAAACAATCGGTGTTGAGGAGAGGTGCGATGCAGGGAACA
Source organism: Phenacoccus solenopsis (assembly GCA_009761765.1). Taxonomy (NCBI): domain Eukaryota; kingdom Metazoa; phylum Arthropoda; class Insecta; order Hemiptera; family Pseudococcidae; genus Phenacoccus; species Phenacoccus solenopsis. The sequence goes on from CM019753.1 coordinate 38,672,440, forward strand.
TAATTCGCGTGGAAATCGCCCGAAAGAGGATTCGTGTGTTCGACGAATCGTTGTATGGAGAATAGATGCTAATAAAATTGCATATCTGCGGATTGGTAGGCACATCATGGCAACTGTAGCAGTAGAGGATTGATGAAGTATGGAGAAAGGATTCGAATGATAATGAGCTATGTGTACAGAAACATTGATTGAAAAAAATCAACGAATATGGATATTATTATCTTTGTTAAAAGTTACATGAATTTCCGCTAAAAATATTTTGTCGATTTATTAGAAAAGAAGCGTTAACATTTTTAAATAATTTTTTCAAACAAAAATTTTAGTAGTAATTTTTTATTAACAATTCGAATTTTTTTTTAGTGAAAATGACTATTTTCTAATTTTTTTTCTAAACCGAAGCATCGATTATTTTTTTGGACTTACGATCTGATTTCATTATTTCAAACAGATGTAAGTCAGCAAAGTAGTCAGAAGATGCACTGGCTATTCATTAAGTTCCTTTGTTAGAAGTATCTAACTCATTATTTTTCCAAAAAGCTATTATTTGGGTTTTTTTCATGAGTCTTCGAAATGCTTTTTTTGTGGCTTTACTTAAATTTAATTTTTATTGGTAAAACTTACTTTACTTTTATCCATTTACGTGCCTTATACTGCAACTGAGGCCAGAGGCACGGATGGATAATTTTAGATTTCTGACATCCATTTTGGTACAAATATTTCGTGTTTTTATTTTATATAATTGAAAAAAATTTATAGTTCAAATTTTTTTTGTGTATCAAAAATTCACAACGTTGGGAATCAGAAAATTATTGTATTACCTAAAAATGTGATGCATGAAAATCGTTTGAAATTGATCAACAGCTCGATATTTCATTTTTTTTTTACCTTCAAAATTTATGTGTACATGTAAGGTTTCATTCAGAATTGAAAATTCTATTTTTCTAGAATTTTTAAAAATCTACTAGGATTTCGATGTTTCACAGATTGCTTAAAATTGGGTATTTAATGTGACACGATGAAACTCATAAATTTCAGGTAATTTTTTAGAATTCTTTCAGAGTAGATTTCTTAGTTCCATAAAAAATATTCGAACACCCCTCCCCCCTTCATCATGTTTAAAAACTGAATTTACTATATTTATGCTAAAGTATTTTTCAATCAAAATTGGTGGGGAAAGAGACATCAGAAAATTTAACAATTATGCTGAAAAATTTTCGTTAATAGTGTCTTACAATTTTTTCTTTCAATATTTTTAAGACTCCTCGTACCAGCGTTCTGAATTTTTGAAAAAAATTTCAGTATATTTGTGATGTTTCAGAACTACTTATAAAGGGAAGAAGGGAAGTGTGAAGAGAGGTAAGTTATTCGCAGTCTGAGAATTAGAAATTACTCGAAAATTCAAAATGTTGAGAAATTGAACATGCGCCTAGAATAAAGTGATGAAAAAAGAAAAAAAAATGATAAAAAGTTGGAAAGTTATGAAATTTTTGAAATTCGCATAAGTGTCTAATAATGAAAAATTTAAGAAATCTAAATGTTTTCAAGAGCGAGATTTTGGAAAATTTTTGAAAAATGTTCAAAAAACTAACAAAAGTTCAAAAATGAGCGGAATATGTCTACCCGAAACAATTTTTTAGTTGTATTTTTTGGGCAATAATCTTATTTTTGAACGTTTTTTAGTTTTTAATTTTTTTTTTTTAATTTTGAAACTTTTTTTACTTTTTTTTGATTTTTGACCAATTTTTCAACCTCAACATTTTTTTTAATTCGAAAACATTGCGTTTCTAGAACATTTTCAAGGTTTTTATACGCCTTCATTATTTCTCCTATTCTCATTAATATTACATTACACACTGCACGATTCGGAGTAAGCGGAATTCCTGAGTTTGTTCATTATTATTATCGATGTAAAAAAATATTTTTCAAATGTTTATATATCCGCTCCTTCAGAAATTGAGGTAGGCAAACTATCGTGCATAAGTGTTATATAAGTTACTCTAAATGTGGTACAAAGGAGCTGGTATTGAGATGAAACACCCCGTATACTTATATTATTATGGCTATGATGAATATGCAATAGAAAAAAAAATTAAAAAAATTGTCCATATTTCTTAATCAAGATTTCTTTTAATGTTCCGCGACCACCGAGAATCTTAACCAACGGTTATACTAGAAAAAAAAAAAGAATCATGTATGTTGAATATACCCTTGAGGTAGTGAAAAATTTCCTGCGAAAATTTTACTTTACGGTGCTTGTTGTTTTTAGAACTCATCAGAACAGTATGTGAGAGTAAAACGGAAAGGTAGGAATGAATAGACCGAGCAGTACTATAGTTGAAATGTCAGAAATCGATTTAATCAACACTGATAAAGTAACAATGTTCTTAGGCAACATGAAATGGATATTTTCGAAAATCGTCGCGAGTATGGCATTGGATGGTGAGGGGTTGAGGTAGCCGGTGTCTAATTAATTACTCTACTTTTCGGTTGCACATGGGGAAATGATACCGAAGCTAATCGCGTATTCGTAGTTCGTGTCGAGAACCGCAACGCATTCGGGCCGGGAACGCGGTCCGAAATGGGTGAAATCACGAACGTACGAAGCTCGGTGTATATGGAGTAAAACGCCTTTGGAAGCGGCTGTATATGGAAATGGGTAAAATGTAAAAGAGGCCTATCACCGAAGGGTTAATGCACAAACAAACGCGTTATAATTGCGGAAACTTCCTTCTCACGTTTGTTTCCTTCCTTTAAACGCGATAACGACAATTTTATACGCGAGAAAATGTCTATAAATTCGTTTCGTTAGGAAAACTGGAGCTGGTGGGCCTCGGCGTTGGCGACGAAATATTATCTTTTATTTGGACGCGGCGCGGGCGATTTAATAAAACGATACTTTATGCGGTTTTAATGCGACCGTTCGCCTTATTCGAACGTCCGCGCTTTCGAGTCTCCGGCGTGCGCGAATTTTTAATAAAACCACCCCCTTGTTTCGGCGAGCTTTTGTCCAAAGATAAAAACGAAAGAAATAAAATTGCGAAAAAAAAAAAAGAATAAAACGAGAATCCGGGACGAGCGACGGAACGTTAAATATCGTTACCGCCGTTTATTCCTTTATCCGTGTTTATTTTTAACACATTTATCACAAAGTTTATTTAGTACGCCGTCATTTAGAAGTTTTTAACTTTTTAATCCTATCTCATCTTTAATTACCGTTTCTTTTATTAGCAAGCTTGAAAAATGTAGTACTCGGTTTATCTTCTCGTCGCGCCGAGTCGAGGTATTTTTTTGCTCGCTAGACAATGGGATAGGTAGCCTTTGGATGGAAATTTAGCCGAATGTCGAAGATAACTGCGGGTTTTATCGCGAAATGCTCTTTGTCCAGCGAATATAATTAAGGCTTGAGAAACGATTGGAGGAAATTTTTACAACATCGGTTATGACGATATAAAAAAGATATTTCGGTGATGGACGTTTCAGATTGAGTCGAATACGCCGTTACAACGAAGCCGGCGAAGGGGAGTACTTTTATAACGAAAAACAACGAAATCGAGTATCGAAAAACTGAAAATCGTTTATCTTTTCCAGCTCCGATGGGAGTTGCGAGCATTTATATTTTACACATCTCTAGCGAACGTTTCGGATATTGACTCGTTCTGCTTGTACTCGTTGCGTGTTATTTTTTTCATCTTATTTTTCGCGTTTATGTAGTACATATAGGATAATTTACTTTTGTTATTTCTTCCATATATTGTACACACGATATACGGTTTAGCGTCGTATCGTCTGGTAAATAAGGTGTGTTCGCGTCTCCCTGCGGCCTGTCGAGTTCGCCTTCAAAAGCCTCTTACCGTACACGAAAACGTTGAAATATCTCATATATATTACGAAAGAAAAGACGGGAGAAAAAAATAAAGAGAAAAACGCCTGTATAGATCAATAGCAGACGATAATACTTATCTCTTTATTACAAGCGCGAAAATAAGAACAGCTAGAAGTCGAAGGGGGAAAAGCTCCCCCGTAAAGTTTAGCCGCTACCGTCGTTTTGGTGGTAACAAAAAAAAAAAAAGAAAAGAGGGATTCTGACCGAAGAAAGAAATGTTTATAACCATCGCGTCTTGAATGAGGCTTATATGTTGCTGGGGTGTGCGAGTGTATGTAGAAACGGTGTATTCGACGTTGTAAAACCGTATACGGGTTCGGGCTTAATATCAGTTTTGGGAACGATGCCACCCTTTTGTGGAGTGAAGAAGAAAAAAAATACAAAATCGACGAATGCACGAGTTGTGAAAAATAACGGGCGAAATTTGTCGCCGTCGAGTGCAACTTTTACTACGCGCAGACGAAATCTGCGTTCACCCTTGTAGAACATATTTTACTTTTTACCATGTAATCGCAGCTTCGAGTGAGATTTCGCTGAATGATGGTATTGTGGGTGTGTTGGTGTTGAGTTATTGGTATATTGGTGGTGAAGTGATTTTGAGTATTTTTGTATCAAACTGAGCTTAGATGCTCCATGAGATAATGGTTATAGTATTAGGTTTTAATTCAAGAAGTTATTAGGATTTGAAATATACTTATCAGTATAAAATCAACATACCATGCGTCCAAGTGATTCGGGTAAAATCAGCGCAAAAATCTCAGTTTGTTGATAACATAATAAGAGTTAAACTACAATTTCTAAATAAGAAATTATTTTTAAAATTACTTTAAGGAATTTTAAGTCTGATAAATTCATTTCAGCTGCATTATAACTTCTTCGCATTTGAAAAAATCAATTTTAAATAATTTGAAAAGAGATTTTTTCGCTGATTGTACCCGAATCACTTGGATGCACAGTATATATAAATATCAGTAAGACCATAGGCATGGCTGGATGTTGAGGATCACTACAGCATATAAGCTGGGTTTATTAAATATGTATATAAATATTGTTAAATCGTATAAATCATCTTTCATAATTGAGAGCTGTGTAAATCTTTGCTGAAATCCTCGTAGATTAAAAAAATTTATGCTTTTGAAAAATTTACCACCTTCGCCCTGATTGTTGGCAAACAGTATCTGTACTTTGAAAAAAAACTGTCAACCCTTCTCTCATCGCTTACTCTTGATATATTCTGGCTAAGATGCATCATCTGTTTTGGATAGTAAAACGAAAATTTTCAAAGCTGATCATCGAAAAAGCAAAAAAAAAAACAATGTTTCATCACTCGTCCCTTTCATCGAAAAGGATAGGCAAACCATCAGGTATAAATATCACAGAAGTTAGCATACCGGCTGACTACTTGATTCGAGCACCGCAAGCGCAAAAATCTTTCCCTCGTAGAAATAAAATATATAATGCAATGATATTAGAAAGAATAAATGGCATAAATAAAATTTATTTAATACTTAAAGGTGTCAATCAATTGAAAAGCAAAATTTTAACATATAAAATCATAAATGTATTTAATTTATTCACCTTTTAGCTAATTTCTTTCTCTTGGGTGCTCGAATCAAGTATTCACCCAGTATATGTGGTATGAAAAAGACTCATTGAAATAAAACACCTTGTGTAAGAGGCTAGACTGATCAGTAGCGCATTGAGTTGTAGAAAAGTACCTAAAATTGAGGAGAAAGAGTGAAATAAATTTTGTAGATATACTAATAGCAAACTTTTCATCGTGAGATTCAAAAAAGCTCCGATTTTGACATTAGCATCGTATAATCGCTGTAGTAGAAACTCTTTACGTCACAGTCTAAGGTGAATCTGTCTTTGTTTAGGCACCCTCAGTTTGAGGAATAAGAAATCAGATCGTTCAAATAATATTACAACAACATTGAGACAACATTATATCAGTGTTGAGAAGAAAGTCTTGCATTAATATTGGAACAATGTTGCAGTAATGTTGAAATAGTGTTGCATTAATGTTGACGAAGTATTGCATCAATGTTGAAAAAAATATTACATTGCTGTTGAAGGAGTATTGCATCAGTGCTGAAGGAGTATTGTATCAATGTTGATACAATTTTACTTTAATGTTAAAAAAGTATTGCATCAATGTGCAGTTGATTTGCATCAAAGTTTGAATAGTGTTGTATCATCTTTGAAAAAATATTACATCGCTGTTAAAGAAGTATTGCATCAGTGTTGAAGGAGTATTGTATCAGTGTTGATACAATTTTACTTTAATGTTCAAAAAGTGCTGCATTAATGTTAAAACAGTATTGCGTTAGTGTCAAGATGGTATTATGTCTAAATTGAGAAGAAACAATGTTGTATCAAAGCAAACCAATGTTGCACCAATACAAACTTTCTACTTCGCATCATCATGTTGCTTATGCAGGAAGGTAGAATGCGTAATATGCTAATCCCTGAAAAGCCAAGGCAGCAAGACAGAATCACCCATTCACTAGTCTAAATGTATCAGTGGATAGATTATGCATCGTGTATTAATTATAACAAAGTGCAAAGTGTCCATGAAAAAATAATGGTGTATAAACATATAGAGTTATTATAATAACTGGTGTAGGTTCTAAATGGTCATATGTTACACGCGTAATGACCAATCATAAGGCTAGAATGTGATAGAATGTCGGTAGTTTCATTTCTACCTTCCTAAATAATATCGTTCAGTTTTCAGGGAACGACTGAAATCCCTTTGTGATTTGAATCATCAGCTGATTTGTGTTTTTATTTTACGAGTTAGTCGAGGTAAATTACCACATTCCAACTTGCTGATTGGTTGTTACATATGTGACGTATGACCAACTAGAACATAGACCAGTCATTATAAATACTCTATTGTAACAGTACTCATTGCATCAGTGCTGAATCAGTATTGTAAGAAAATCAAAACAGTATTACACAAATGTAAAAAAAAAAAATATCTATGTTTTAAAAGTATTGCATTGGTCTTATGGGAGTATTGTGTCAGTGTTGAGTCAGTATCACAACAATAGTTGAACATTATCGCTCCAATGTAAAGACAATGTTGTATCAACATTTGATAAATATTGCATCATATTTGAAGAAATCAGTGCTGAAACAACTATTAAGTAAATGATGAAAAAGTGTTGCATTAACGTTGAAACAGTATTGCATCAGTGTTGAATCAATATTGTATCAAAGTTGAAACAATATTGCACCAATATAAACACAATGTCATATCAACATTTAAGAATATTGCATAGTTATTGAAAAAGTGTTAGATAATGTTAAAACAATATTGAATCAGTGTTGAATCAGTATTGTATCAAAGTTGAAATAGTATTGCATGAGTGTTGAGTCGGTATTGTATCAAAGTTGTAACAGAGTTGCATCAACCAAAAAGCAATGTTGTATTAACATTTTAAAAATATTGCATTAGTGTTGAAGTAGTGTTGTATCAGAATTAAGTCAATATTATATCAAAGTTGAAACAATGTTGTACTTATCAATATAAAAATGAACATTTGAAAAATATCGCATCAATGTATTATACTTTCATGAAAACATTTTTACATCGATGCAACATCTGAATTGTTTCAACTCTTACCTCGTTCGATATTTTGTCCTTGATCAATCTTATGTATATTTCATTAACATTGCAACAAAGCAGAACATTACTAATATTGTATAAGTATCGAGAATCCGCACATGGCGCTTGGAAAACTCACATCATCTCTTCAGTTTCCCATTTCACACTTTCGACCACCATATCTCATATATGTAATTGGAGAAATAACGAACCTCCATGGAATTGGTAGCGTGTATGTTGGCGGTATCTTTTTAATCTTCGAAATAACGCATACACGTCCAAAATGAGTGGCGTTGTTTTAAAAAGCACGCCAAGATATCGCCGAGTTGTTTTCCACTTATCCGAACCAATTCTCTGAGCTCGAGTGGGTTTTCGACGTTTAACAAATCATCGCTATGTCGACGTCGAATTCGTCGACGAGATGCGATCACAGACGCGGAAGGAAACCTCTCGAGACGCGGTTTGCGATACCGATTAAAGTTGGTAAACAAGACTGGTACATTGGGATTCGTTGCTATTTAGAGCGCAGGTTAAGCGACGTGGGGAGGTAGAGATGTTATTTGGAAATGTAACGCGAGTATGGTAAGAGAGAAGAGGTATGTGACAGAGGAGAAGGAAGAGGTTGTTGGAAAAACCTTTGAAATTAAATATCCTTATCTGAAAGGAATCAAATTGAAATATTTCATGTGATGAGTACGTGTTCGTGGAAATTCATTGATGAATGATGCTAATTGTATTAGAGAGCTAGGAGTTGTGATTACATGGGTAAGATGTAAGTCCATGATATTATGTGGCTTTCTTTGGTAAAACTGAAGTAAATACGCATATTGACAACAAAAAAATAAGGAATGCATAAATGCTGGAGAATAAACGTCATGTGAAGAGTAAAGTAGGGTAAAATTTAATAAGTTAATTTTTTACCTTTTTTTTAATCATCTTATACGCCTTCTAACATTATGTATGCAAACAAGTTATGAAAATGTTAGCATGCAATAAGAAAATTTCATGTGCCTCGAAGCTGGACGCCGCTAGCCAAAAGAAGTTGGTACAAGAACTTGTCGGACGTACAACTTCTTAGGTCTTTGGGTCGAAGAAAAACTTGACTATTTTTTCTTTTCATTAGTAAATAATTAGGTTTCAAGCCGGAGAATACGCGCGAACGAACGTTTTTCCTGGTGCATTAAAATTCACCATTCATCTGACGTCCATTTCACGCGTGCTGCCAACGTCGGTGTGTAGTTTATACTGCCTACCGATTGCTCGAAATGAAATTATACGAAGCGTCCGACGCGTGAATTCTTAGACGTAGGTAATTTCGAAAATATAGTTATAATTTCCGATCCTACTTTTATTCTCGAGTCGTTAGTTGTGCAGTAGCGGAGGCGGTGCGTAAAAGGGGCGTATTATGAGGAATTCCGTGACGAGAATTTTATCTATCCTTTGGGGAAAAAACGTCAGGCCTGTATGTAGATGTATGCATGTAGCATAAATGAAAAATACATAATATGTAGAAGCGTCATCTCGGGATAGAGATGAGAAAAAAAAAGAATTATATGTCGTCGCTTATACGTGTACGGAAAATCGCTCACCTCAACGGTCGCCCGCTTTTTATAGCGTATGGCGAAAAGGACGCGAGAAATTTATCGATGCATTTTTTTCTTCTAATTGAAATTCGACGTAAATTTACGACAAGGTACACGAGCTATTATGGAATGCTGGAAATATAAGAATGGCGTGTTTAACGAAGCATTTACGGTCGAGGAAGGCGTTGTTTTTATTTTCAATAATTTTTAATTTCTTTTAGGAATACGTACGCGGTGTACGTGAACCGCAAAATACGAGATCGTTTATTTAACCAAACCAACACCTCGGTGGAGACATTATTAGTATTGGTAGTCGGATGAAACCGCTGGTCGTTGGTATTTTCATCGAAATGAAAGGGGCAACGTTACGTTTGAACGAACGCCTATGTGTTAACCACAATTCGATAATTTGGTGTAATCTACGCATACCTTTTTTTTTTATCACGCGAGTGGGAAAAAAAGACGAAATATGGAGGGTATAATTACGATTAATAATATGTGACCATAATACAGAACAGCGATTCGTACCGCTAACAAGAATCCTATTTGTGAACGGTTATACGTCCGATGGCATCTTGGTGAATTAATGTGGAACGTCGGTCGTGGCAGCAATAGGTTGTCGGAGAATTAGCGGATTAAGGATAGAGGAAAAGTTGGACAACGTAATCGACGTACGGGAATCCGACAATACGACGAATTCGATATAAGGGCGAGCAATTCGAACGCCGGTTGATTTATTTATTCGCATTATTCTTTTAAACGATGCCCATTACTTTTTTATTCACTTTTTTTCAGGCGCGGTACGATTTTTTACGATACGTTAACGCTTTCGATTACCTCGCTTTTATCGGCCGTTCGACTCGTTCGGAGTCTTTTTAACATTTCGAAGGTGATTTTTCATACGAAACGTGTACACTGCTTGTTTCGTCGCGAAATCGAACTAAACGGGGTTCTGGAAACGATTATTAGAAGTGGAGTGATTCGTCGCTCGATACTAAGATTAGATAACGCGGGTTTGACTTCGGATTCGGATTTGGCGGGTGCGAAAATCATGCCATAGATATGCATGAAGGTTTTTTTTATCATTTTATAGAATTTTATCCATTTTGCTTCCCTCCAAGAGCATAAATTGGAAATGAAGTTTTATCAGATGCATTGGTCGTAAAAGTTGCCAAATGATCGGAAGACAAAATTCGTAAAGAGAAATTGGAATCGTCATCGTCTTCACATCGCAAATACACTCATCAGCTTTCAGATTTGAGTTTACACCTGTGCATTAAAACGTTCGATAGGGAATGGAATCTCCAGATGTTGGACGATTTTAATTTGTTGCTGGGTTTTTAATTGAAAAGCACAGCTCTTATAGTCTACCTGATTTGAGAAGAAGGAACGGGAAAGGGGTGTCTATCATATCTTCGCATTTCAGACCATTTGTAATCATATAGCTAATGTCCAACTTTTTACTTTTTCTTCTTATTCTTTGCGTCATTAGGTGCGATCAAAATTATTCAAAATTTGATGAACTACTCTTTAAACAAACACATGAAAAAATTTTGTTTGGATATTGGTTTTTGATTCACCTCAAAATCATGTTTAACTCAAATTTTGGGAGTTGTTACAGGGAGGCTAAATGCTTCAACATTTTGGTCATGGCGCATTTATAAGAGTAAGTTGAGGCTACTAACACATTCAAATTTCAGCTTCTTTAGTGATTTTGAAGGTAAGTAAGAGCAAACAACTGCTTTTTGAGAAGGTTTTGAGTCATGAAATTTCCTGAATCTTCCGTACCTTCTCACTGAATTGATATAGAAAGTTTAAACATTGTATGTAAAGTTAATTAAAAACCAGAATGTGGTCTCTTCAATTTGGGTTATTTTAAATCTAAAATGGCGGATGTTCAAAATTTGAGAAAGACCTGAGGGTGCCTCGAATGACTCAAATTTGATAAATATGGGCTCATATGATTACTAAAAATAAGAAGCATACCATACCGTAAATCCACTTTTATACGCGATGTTGGAAGGGAAGAGGAGGTTAGTTTCTTCAACATGCGGAAGGAGGAGGGGGGGTGAATAAAAGAGCGAAAATTTTTGGCTGTGGTTTCATGTAATAAAATGAGCCTAAATGACTAAATATATTCAAATTTTAATTTTCTTAGCGATTTTCGGAGGAGGTAGAGAGAAAAATGGCTTTGGGAGAGAAATTCCATTTGAAAATTTCATGAATTGCCCTTATCTCCACGTATCAAATGTACTTGAAAATCTGAAACTTATTAATTGAATTTTGTTGTTAACTAGAATGTGGCTCTTTGCATTTGGGTCGAAATGAATCGGCGATGGTGGCTTTTTACAATTCGAGGAAGCTAAAATTTGATGAATATAGGCTCATTTGATTCCTGTGGGCAAGAAGTACGACATATTATGAATTCAGCTTCTTCAATGATCTTGAAAACGATAGATAAGGGTTTTCACCCTCTGTAGTAGGTGCAGGTATGAAACAGTGAACAATATGTCAAGAATTAGAATCGAGGATCCCAATTTATTGAAAGAAAAACAATTATCACCCTCAGTGTTAATTCTAGAAAACCAGAATTTTCTGGAGAGATTGTGTTCTTCTTCTTTTTCATGATGCAGTCTCCGAATGAAGTTTGGTGATCATCACTTGGGAAGTAAAATCGATATAATGTTGACATCATATTATGAAGATGAAATAAAAACTTGCGATCAGCTTCAGCTTGATATTATACGTAAATGAAGCTAAGCAAATTCTAGTAGGGGTTTTGACTTCTCTTTTTTGTAGATTGGTACTAAGGGGGACTGGAATTTTTCTAAAGCACGCTCAACCCCCTAGCCTCTCTCTGGCTATAGATCTGCAAACCTTTATTCTTGCAATACTAATGATGCAAATATTTATGTAGGGTTGTTCTTCTAATGGTGGTGAGTTGGTGGGGAGAATTTTTCAAAAAGTGATAAAAAATGGTCATAACTGATCATTTGGTTGCTGAGTAAGAGTTTTTCTTTTGAATGAGAATTCAACACGATTCTCGCTAATTCACCATACAAAAAGCTGCTTCGTTGAAATCCAGCTGGACTGGTACGCATTTAAAATTCTTCGAATGGTCGAACACGTGACCTTGGCTAAATTACTATGGGACGAGCATGTATGAAATATCATAATTTTCATTTAAGTGGCACCGCGTACCGGTACAGATACGCGCAGCAACATACAATCTATAAAGCCGAGAAGGCGGATATTAGAGTTAAATGAACGGGTAATGAAAACGATTGCTATGTGCCGCCATTGCGTAAGCACCCGTGTACTGAACTGATATCAGACCGCGAACTAGTCATCATCAAGTGAAACATGCAAAGCACGTGGAACGTGTAAGAATGGCATTCTCGTAACCGGCAGTAACGAATACGAGAATTACGCCGAGCATCATCAGTTGATTGGCGCGTATGGGCGTCAGTTGCGCTAGCAGCATTGGACTGGTCGTTGTTGGAAACTATGTTATTGAAATTTTTCAATTGCCAAGAACGCCGTTAGAGCTATTTGTATCGAAACGCGAGTTACCATTAATTGAAATGTAGTAGCTATTCCGGGAGCCTGTAAACAGATGTAACTAACGTATGCAAGTGCGCTCGGTACTCGGTGCGGCGGATAATACGTTGCATCTGTTCTTGGACGATGTGGCGGACTAGCTACGTTACGATGTTACAGCTGTGTGGAAGCTGGAAATGACGTTGTACTCGACTTAATGGCTCGTGTCAGATTTCGTAAGCGAGTGAAAAATTATTGTAAACGTTTGGACAAACGATAAAAAAATACTATTCGAGATTATTTACGAAGTCGCACCGACGAGTTGCCGGGCTTTCACGTCAATTAGATATTTTCGGGTCGCGTCTACGTCGATTTGGCGCAGCGTAATTTGAAAAGAAAATCGCGTTGATTCAATTTGCCGCTAGATGACAAGCTCTTGGTGGGTTGATAAATGCGTTGTCTTAGCTGGTTAGAAAGCCCGCAACCCGATCTGAGGCGGTTTCCAGTTGGCGAGGTCGTGCGTTATTATTCGTCGGCGAGAGATTTCGCGAATTAACTACGTTTAAAGTTGTGATAAAACTTGATTCAACGTGTCATTGTTTGAAAGACGTGTAAGTGCGAGGAGTAAAACGTCGAGAGCGGGAGCGAAGGGAAAAACACCGACGCTTAATACAATCTCATCGCGAGTTTTCTTTTGGGGTTCCAACCTCAGCTAGGCGTACCAGGTGCGTAGAAAATATTGTGGCGTGTTGCCGGAGCAGTTCGCAATCGCGATATCTTCGTAAGGAGGGTGTTATTTCGTAAGGGAAAAGCGAGAAATTCGAGTTTTTGCGAGTTAATCGCGTAGGTAGGTGTTTGCTGGGAGAAAAATGAAGACGAAATTTTCCATCATTTTCTCGTGAAATATCGAATTTACGGAAGAAGCGTTCTATTGAAAGGCTTCTGCTGGATTCATTTAGAAATAACGTTTTCAAAACGGAGATACCGAAAGCTCGATAAAGCCTCTGTCGAGGTACTTAACCGAGCAACGCTTTACGTGTACGTGTACCTGTACACCGTACATGTACAGGTGTACTTTGGCGTACGAATACACGCGTTTAATCTTTTCCTTACACCCTATAGCGGATTACAACGTCTTCGACGATAATAAATAAAATCTTCACGCTCGCTAACTTTATTCTTTAACAAGTTCCCCATCTTTATGAAATGAAGCCGTTAATCTGCTTTTGTCACTGTTATTCGCAACCTTACACGACACCTTAAATCACCCTCTTCATAACGTTTTCAGCAATAAGAGAACGCATTTCGAATTTTCTTTTATTCTCGTTTACGTTCGTTTTATGTTTTCTAGTTTTTCTCATCATGCCAGCTTCCTATTACACATTTACCTTCTCCGCATCCGTTGGGTAATTTTTTCCCGAAATGAAATTTCCGTTACGTACAATTTGAAACGAGGCGTCTAAAAAATTACCTAGTTTTCGCTGTACGGTTGTTTTTTCTTTTTCTTTTTCGTTCAGTTGCGTCGTATAGTTTGCACGTTCTTTATCTCTGTTTCTATTTCTGATGTGTTTTTTTTTTTTTTTTTGTTTAAGTTACTTTTTTTTGCTTTCTGACGAAATTACTTACAGGGGAGAAAACGGTATGGTGAAATTCTTCTCGAGCCTAATGAAGTCTATAATGGATATTTTTATTATTCAAATGTAATTCGAGCGTAGTATTTTGTTAGGCGCTCGACTAGGTTCAATTTTCATTTATATCATTCGCCATTAATTTAAATTTAGGATGTTATATGCGCGTAAAATGTCGAAAATTATTCGCCATCTCAATTTGAATTTTTCGCATATTACATTTTCCTCCAATGCCTGCTTGGCAAGTATGTGATGGAGTTATTACATCTGTGTGCCCATGAGTAAGGCTGCTTAATAATGTACGTGGTACATGTAGTACATCAAATTTTAAACGAACTGCCAGCGCGTACGCGATGAAATTCAGCGCTTGTCGGTTGGTGTGCAAATGTGGGACCTGGGTTGTCGCTTTTCAAGTATGGAGTGGAATGGACTTGGTATTCGAAACATTGTGTAAAATTTTTATACTTGTTATTTATATGCTTTTAAATGCAAAAATAATGAATTAAAAGTTGTTATGTGATATTAATTTGTTGTTTTTTTCTTTTTGTTGCAGGTGAGTACTTGTAAGGCAGTAGACTTATACTCGTAGCTTATTATTCAGCTTCACTTGAACTTAAAAAATTGAAAGATAATGAGTTAATGCGGGAATTGTGTTGAATCGAAGACGTCCAGTTCATCATGTAATCACATTTGATCATGATCAGATCAACATAATATACAATAAAAGTTTGTTGTATCAAAGAAGTAAAAATCATAATTCTTAAGGTAGGGTACGAGAATTCAAATCAGTAATGACATAGTTTTTGTAATGTAGTGTGATCTTGCATAAGTGCTTATCACCTTTTTTTGGCATTATTATGTTAGTCTATGCCTTTGACTATATACTAGATGGACCGAGTTACGTGTAGGAAAACTGCGGTGAAATATTACATGCATCAGAGTTGGAACACTCGTTGCAACTTTATATCTTGCGCATGCCTGAAGTCCTTTATCACATTCATGTTATTCTGATTTTAAGCAGTACTATTGATGTCCCCTTGCCGCACTATTAGCGCAAAATTAATTTGCGCATGCGCATTTAGAATTTAGTCACGAGTGTTCTGAGAAAATCTGTGTAATGTATCACCGTTTTTGGGTTGGCGTTTGCTTGTTGCTAGCTCGGTCCATCTAGTATATAGTCAAAGGTCTATGCATTATCATAAATGAACTTGTGATAGTCGCTGTAGAAAGGGCCCTTACATGTAAATCATAAATTGTTCAGGAAAGCCAGAAAACAAAACTATTATGCAATATAACCACCATACTACGTCAACTTCAAACTCAAAAATGTGGTATGAATACGCAATTTTGGAACATTTTGACCACATCATGTTGTCGAGGAAGGTTTTTAGAACAAAAAATTAATTAATTAATTTTTAAAAAATGATTTTTTACATGTAAGGGCCCTTTCTACAGCAACTATCACACTTAATTTTTGACAAAAATTGAACAACATAATTATCAAATTAACTTCATGATGCGGCCATATCTATCAGCATCAGTATCATGATAATCAGTTGGATTCTTGTTGCAACAATGTTGTTCAGCAACATTTATGTTGAATCGTATTAAATACAGCAGTGTTGATTAACATTATCGTCTAGTGCTTCATGAGGCAATAATGTTGGTCTACATCATTATTACGTTGAATCACACCGCAACATTGTTGATAAACACTATTATTTAGTGATTTCTCAGACAAAATTGTCTATCAAGGTATCAACAATATCATCTATTTGATTTATGAAGCTATAACAACATCATTATTATGTTAAATCATATTGCAGCAATGTTGATGAAGGCTGTTATTGAGTGATTTATTAGACAACATCATCAATCAATAATATCACTTGCTTAATTGATGAAGCTGTAGAAACTGTGTTGATCAACATTATTATTTATTGTTGTGATAATTCATCTTACAATAATGTTGATCAATATCTTATTGTTGATTCTTATCACAACGGTTTTAATCAGTTTCATTATTGTGTTGATTCACGTTCCTACTGTGTTGATCAACATTGTTATTTATTGTTGTGATAATTCATCTTACAATCATGTTGATCAATATCTTATTGTTGATTCTTATTACAACGGTTATAATCAGTTTCATTATTGTGTTGATTCACATTCCTACTGTGTTGATCAACACTGTTATTTATTGTTATGATAATTCATCTTACAATAATGTTGATCAATATCTTATTGTTTATTCTTATTACAACGGTTTTAATCAGTTTCATTATTGTGTTCACATTCCTACTGTATTGATCAACATTGTTATTAATTATATTATGTTCATTCATTTTGTAATAATGTTGATCGATATCATTGTTGTATTGATTCGTATTGCCACAATGTTGACAGCATCATTATTGTGTTGATTAATGTTGTAATAGTTTAACCAACATGACCAAAATATCATCACAAAATTGATATTTGTTTCAATAACGTTGATTGTAATTTTGATGTAGCTTACTTGATGTCGCTGTCGCATTGTTCAGTATTGTTCAGTATTGTTATAGATTAGGCCTCATTCCTTTTGTGTGGTTTGCGAAAAGCTGACAATAGAAATTGGATTCATCGGAGATTCTCCGTCTATGATTTTTACGCGGTTACCTTCGAGTCTTCATATTACATTGTATATGTTAAAATAACATCGCAATATTAAGAATTTCTAAATTGTATGCTATGTTGAACGTTGTCTCGAAATGAGCATATTTGTATGAGATTAAAATAAGATGTATAAAAGCACAATATTGTACTAGCGTTCAGTGAAGTCTGCATTTTCGGTAGTTTAATATCTATGTGTCTCCTTCTAGAAACACTAGCGAATCGAAAGTTTTACTCGCTCATTCTCATGAAGAGAGAAGTTACGCGGAAGAATCCGCGACATACGAATTAAATGAGGAACGCCGAACCACGGAAGAATTTCGACCGCAACGAAAGTATACAATAGTCCCTCGGGAGCTTCGTTTACGAGTCGTTTCAAAACCACTAACGCTGGAGGAGTACACAACGATGTAGGCGCAGCGCGACGAAGGAAAAACGGTCTCTTATTTCTTCGGCATACGCGGCATAATTTGGCTTTTAAAACGCGTTCTTCAATAACTGCTGAATAAACAACGTAATTCCGCACTTATCGATATCGGGAGTATGTTTTCTTTCCGGGTACACGCGCGTCTTTTGTGCGACTGTAGTTTCGTATTGGAGGGGTCGATTGGCGTGTTTGAGAGCGCTGGGGTGTTTTTTTTTGTTCGTGGAGTGCCAGAAGGTACGAAACAGAGCAGCGTCGCAGTCAAATAAGAATACAGAAACGATAAACAGAAACAAAAAGGGACTCGTCGGAGTACTTTGCAAAGAATGTCGAAATGACGGAGTATAATTGGAGAAGGCTAACGATACACGTGTGTTCCTTACAATCGAGTATAATATGGTACGACGTGGGTATTTAGCGTCGCAAGGTCCGTGCGTAAAAGCGAACCTCGCGAACGTTGTAATTACCTTTTACGACCGTGAGCTTGACAATTTACCGGCGAAGCGTTGATTTAGCATATTGGTCGAAGTCATTTTTTTTGGCTGTGGTTACATTAGAATACCATGTCGCATCGGATACGCAATGATGGACTGAGTCCGTAATCGGATATAGGGAATTTTGTGTCGATGGTTAAAACGCAGATTACGGCCACGAAGGTGACCAATTTATCACGCATAATGAACCAATAAGTCCGTGGAAAAGGTTTAGAATTCGGATGCGGGTGGCGGGCGACAGCGGAAACTATCGGTTGGAGAGGTGTAATTGAAAACCGCACCATGAAATGATTCGTTGATTTTTTCTTTAGCTCGGTTATGAGAATGGGAAAAAATAGTGTATGTTTTTCACGGTTTTGTATGTTTTGCTGGTCGGTTGCGGTGTGTATCTTGAGAACGGGCTCGTTGACGTCTTCTACGTGTGTAACGGAACGGATGAGCGAACGAAATAGATGAACTGTTTGTAATAAAGTCGTGGAAAAAATTCCTTCTCGGAATTTTTACGCCGACATTTCACTTGTGTACCTATGAGAGTTGGAACGATGTGCTAGATGGAGCATACTAGAGGGAGCTGCTTATACGAGAGTGGTATGCGACGTGATGCTACTCGAATAATATGCCTGCATACGTGTTTTACATTGATAATATTCATATCGAGCGGCTTTCTCGTATGTCTAGAAGATTTAAGTGAACCGTCATTTTGAGATGAATTAAAAATTCACCGAATTTTGAACAATTTTCATTCATGCTCTTCGGCGTTACGAGCGAAAGGAAAATTATAAAAATATGTAAGCAGCCATGCAGCATTACTGGAGCTGGGTTCTTAATTGGGCTTGTTCAGATATGCAAATAATACTAACCCTTTATGTCTACAGGTCACACCAAATACAGAATCTGATAACTCTACCCTATCCCTTCCAAAACTACTTAAGAAGTTGAATTTAAAAAAAATGTATTTTTGCCATGCGATGATGATATGAACACATATTCTTTAAATTATAATTGCTTGAGACTCCTCAAATTATCCTCAAATTTTTACCATCCGACATCTTGGATCCATTTTGACCCAAATTTAAAAGGTCATATTCTGGTCATCGACTAACTCTACATACAAAGTTCGACCTCTCTAGATCGATTTGGTGAGGAGATATGAAAGATGCATGAAATTTTCTGTAGTAATTTTCCCTCCAAAAGCAGTTTTTCGCCATAACTCGCCTCCAAATTCACTTGGTAAGCTAATATCAGAAAGGATTAGATACTTCGATTCATTTTATCATATAATATCGCAAAAAAAATTTAAACTCTCGTGTACTCCCATCATATTTTCAGATCCATAACCCTCTTTCTCCCCTCCATCATGTATGGAGGTGAATTTGGGGTATATGAGTTCATATTGATTATATGTGTACTAATTTGAAGTTCCTGAAGCTTTTCTTAAATTTTTACGATCCGTCATTTTGCATCCTTTTTGACTAAAATTCAAGAGATCCCCACATACAAAGTTTGACTTTTCTAAGTTGACTTGGTGAGGAGATATGGAAGATTCAAGAAATTTCATGGCTCAAAACTTCCTCAGAAGCCGTTTTTTGCTCAACTCCCCTCCAAATGCACTTGGTAAGCTGAAATTCGGATATGTTGGTGTCCGTGACTCACTCTTATTTTTTCACATTTTCAAAGAGTCTCTCACCAAGTTCTAAGCGAATTTCATGAATACACTCCTGGGCTACGCGTGGTGGAAAAAAATATATGCCGAAAAGTTGGACATTTGCCAGATGATTACAAATAGCTGAAATTCAAACGTTTTATAACCCCTCCCCCAATCAGGTAGGCTGTAATTTTGAATTTCATTTTGAATAATAATTATCATGAATTACTTAGATAAAAATTGTAAAATTTCTTCCTAAATTTAGAAACAGAATTACTTTTGAAATTATATCTCATTTTTTCTGATTTTATCGACTTTCTTTATTTATTTCTTGAAATAAAGTCGATTTATCGCCAAAAAACTACAGTGAATCCAAAAAGCCTTCATTTCTCCTCCATGAAAATCGTGAGCATTACTGCCAAGAATTTATTTAAAATTCTCAACCGCTCTGCTCATCCTAAAGGTAGGATTTTCTAATCGCTGCCAGTTTCGAAGCGTAGAAAAAATACCGTTTGCGAAACCTCGAGAGTGGATTTAGAAATATACTGATTTGTGCGTGTACACGAGCGCGCGTCTGGCTTACATGGGAATACGTAGCCGCAGAGAACAGCCAGGTACGCTGGACCAAAGTTGTTAACATTTTGATAAAATCTTATCCGATTAATTTTCGCTGAGCCGAAGAAAGGAGGAAAAGCTCGCCTTGAACTCGGCCATTGGAACGAAGAAAGGCTTAATTCTAATAATTCGCTCTAATCGGACGCGAATGGACGCTCGTGCATATCGTTGTTCGTTTCAATTGATGGGTACAAGAGCGAGATTCGATAGGTACGAAATATCGATGTGGCCGTTGTAAAAGGAATTTCGATTCGGCGACAAGAAAATGGAAGAAATTAAATTTCGAGACGTTTTTCTCGTCGTTCGACTCGAATGATTTTACCTGGCTGTATCGTGTAAATGGGACTATAGCTGTGCGAAGAGATTAGGTATACAGCTAGCGATGTAAATGGCGTATTTTTCGGAGACTTTGGATTCGTGCCAGATTCATCGATCGCGAAACGCATATTTTCGCTTTTCACTTGAACGAAAAAGGCGAAACAGCTCCGGTAAATTGCTCCGCTCTTGAATTCTCGATCGTACATATTTAATATGAGGTAAATACAGCTTGGTATAAATTGTAGCCGAGACTGGAGGATGGGGAAAACAAAGCTGCAGCTAGTAAAGGGACAAACGAGAGCCTATCTATACAGTGTACGCATTTAAGTAACTAGTAACGGTAAAATAAGCGAGAGTTATCGCTCACGGGAGTTGTAATTAATGGGAAAAAGTTAGGCGACGTTGTGTTTTTTGAGTTGCAGCGCCACGAATGGCGGGCGGTGCTGGGAGACGTTGACGGTGCTCCATTTTATATTACTTAATTAAAAGTTGTTTTCCCTTTTGACTTCGGTGTTGTTAATTTCGGATTTCGCATCGGAGACTTTTGATTTAGCGAGTATATATTCGAAACGGCGTTAGAATGTTTTCGCGTGTGTAAAGGCTGGTCGAGCGACGAGTTATTTTTCCCCGGAGAAACGATAAAAATGAAGTACTTTGTAGAGTTTTACGAGTCGCGTGTATTTTTAATTTACGCGCGTATATTGTAATTTCCGGCCGCGATCGATACCAGGTAATTGGGCTTTTTACGAATTCTTTACCCGTCGTTACCTTTTTTTCTTTTTTTTTTTTTTCAAAGGCCGTTTGATTTATTTAAGGAGAAACGTTCGATAGTAGGGATGATTTTTCATTCGAGAAAGGTGATCGATGCGGCAGCCTAAAGCGTATTTAATACTTAACACGGCTTTCCAAGTATACGATAACATTTTGGTACTCACTTAAGTGAAGGAAGTTACTGACGCTTCATCAACTTATTAAAATTTTCAACTGTTCGAGTTGGAAAATTACTTTTATATGATGACGTATACTATCTTTCGTTTTTGCCGCCGTGCTGAAACTTTTACCCTATTCGTATCGTTATAATAGCCACTCTCGCGGATGTTTATTAAGGTATAATAACCGAGCTAAGTTGAAGTTTCGTGTATTCGTCCCGACACGGCAGTTTTACGAAGCGAACTGATGGCGGCATCCCGTTTCGAAGGCGTTTTGACTTGCGAGTTCGGGCCTAGCGATGTGTGATTAATTTATAGAAATTTTTTTATGGGGGTATCTCGGTTGAAGTTCGATTTTAAAATGTTCAGCGGGTGGAGAGGGGTTTGCGATGATATTTTTACTCGAACAATGGATAGAGGGGTGAGTTTTTGGATATTTTATTTCATAAGAATTCAGCTCTTGGTAGTTTTAATGTATTCTTTCAGGTTGGTGAGGGAGGGAGGTAAATTATTGTTATTCAAATATGTAGGAACACTTATTCAAGAGCTACAAACATCGTTTAGGAATGCTTTTCAAATTTAGCGAAGAAATGCATCACTTGCTTCACTTCTCTTCGCTTACATAAAAATGATCTAATAATGATGAATATTTTATAAATTATATCCATATATTCAACTAAAAATAAAATTATAAAATAAACTATATTCTCTTTCAAAAAAATCAAATGAAAATCTATTTAATTCAATTAGGTATAATATTAACAAATTAATAATAAAAAATATGAAATCTATGTGGTTTTGAAAAAATTAGGTTTTTTTCGACTTTTTCGTTGATTTTTTCGAGTTCATTTTTGTAGCTTTTCAAAATTTATATCAAAATTTGAGGACTTGTGGGCTTACTTTTCTAATATTTGATATTTTTCTGTATTAGCTAATACTCTAAGCTATCGATTGAGAAAAAAATAGCTTGTTAGGTGCTATAGAAAGGGCTGAGGACTTTTTCTGACTTTCGTTGATTTTTTTCAGAATTAATTTTGATTATCTTTTTATAATTTAAATGTTTAAAAATGTATATATGATAATTTATTATACTTATTTCAATATCACTTCTGTAATTGAGGTTGGTGATACTGAAATAATCGACACGGTTTGAATTTGTTTTCATGCTTGAAGTTTGTAAATATATATACACACGAAGTTAGACCTTTCTATGCCGATTTGGTGACAAGATATGGACAATTCATGGAATTTCTTGTAGTAATTACCCCATCAAAAGCAGTTTTTTGCTTTAACTTCCCTCCAAATTCACTTGGGAAGCTAAAATCAGAACAAGTTAGTCACTTGCGCTCTTTTATCATATGACGCCGCAATAGAAAATTTTCGATCTCTCATGTACCCCCCACCACATTTTAATTTCGATAACCCCCCTCTCTCCTCTAACATCATGTATGGAGGTGAATAGACGATATAATATACTCCTTATCCCCAATAATCATACGAGCTCATATTAATTACATTTTTACCAACCTAAGTCTCCTCAAGCTCTACTCAAATTTTGATAATTCGCCATTTTGGATACATTTTGATCCAAATTCAAGAAGTCATATTCTCGTCACAAACTAACCCCACATATAAAGTTTGACTTTTCTAAGTTGACTTGGTGAGGAGATATGAAAGATTCAAGAAATTTCATAACTCAAAACCTTCTCAAAAAGTCGTGTTTTGCTTTAACTCTCCTCAAAATACACTTAGGAAGCTGAAATTTAGATATGTTAGTGTCCGTGACTCACTCTTTTGTATGAGATCAAAAATGAAAAATTTGAGCTATTTGCCCATTCTCCAGCTTCCCTCAAAATTTAAGTGATTCGCCATTTTGAATTTTATGAAAAAAATAAAAAAGGCAATTTTTTTAGATTTTTAAGAAGAGTCTCTCACCAAGTTTTCAGCGAATTTCATGAATACCCTCCTGCGCTACGAAAAAATATATACCTATGAACCAGAAAATTGTTCATTTGCTAGATGATTACAAATTGTCTGAAACACAAAAATTTGAAGATGCCACCCTCTCCTGACCCTCCCTTCCCAAATCAAGGAGACTGTAATAGCTATTGTTTTTAAGCTAAAAATTCGGCTAATTATTAAAAAATGATATATGCGCTGTGCAGTTGTGCATTATTATTGTAAGAAATGGGGATGGTAGAGAAGGAATCAATCAACCTAATGATTGAAGCTCTTATCGAGTTTATTTCGTGGTGAGCTTTTTAAAACCAGTCCGTACCAGTCACATCCATCATATACCTTTCTCCCCTCCCCAATACGAAATTCAAAATGAGCAAAATTTATTTATTGCAAACAAATTTCTGGCAGTTATAGCATGAATCTAATTACAAATGTATTAAATAAAAAAACATCCTACAAACATTCTCCAGTTTATTCAAAGTAGAATATGTATTTGCTCTCTATAGTTATGTATAGAATAACAAATTTTCGTATCAAGATTGAACGCTCTTTTAACTTAGCCTTGTAATAGAGTGCTAAGTGTTTGGGTTCTCCGCTTTCTACGCCTATGCCAATATTTAAGCCAATGGTGAAGTGTCAGAGAAATCGAAGAGAAATTCAGTTATCAAAATAAATAATGTTTAAAAAAACATCACCTTCAGAACTCAGCTCGTATAAGTCACCCAAATGATTGAACTATAAAAATTCGTCTTATACTAATTCCAAGTCGTGATGAACCTTGACTAAAGATCATACAACACGTGTTTTAAAATCGTCGACATTTTTAAGCTGCCATTTGAAAATCATTCTATATTCTCTACCCTCCGCTTTACTTCTATTGCCGACTCGAAAAAAGATGAAAACAAAAAAACTTGGAATGAGTATTCGAGTGGGTGCTCATTTCAAAACGAAATTTTACGCCGAATTTAACGACGTAAACGGAAATTTGCGAAGTTCTTGTCTTCGAGGGTTACGTCTACAGTTTGAAGCACGCTGAAAAAATAATTTCGAGAGATAATGGAATTGTTTTTGTTTTAAATTGAAGTACCTAACGCTTTTTTTTATGTAAGGGCGTGAAATTTTTTTCTTCGACTGTATAGGAATTTTTCACGATAATAGTTAGGTTGAATACCTTTGGAGTGGAAGTTTATTCTTTGACACGCGAGCTTTTTTGTTCTTGATTTAAGGTACTGCGAGGTTTGAATTTTTTGCCTCGTCGATCAGTATGTTGTATGAGCGCAGTCGATACAGTTTATTATGCTTGATCGACTATTGCTCTACCCTAGATGACAAAAAATTGTTTTAGAAAAATAATAGTGCAGAAAGTATCACCTACGATCTGAGATGCTCTTTAGTAGGATTTGAAGCATATTATAGCATAGTGTTATGCTTATAAATTCCATGCCACAGTATATTAATTTACTAAATCCAAAGAATTATGGTTGGATTGTATGGGATCATGGAAAAGAATGGACAAAAAGCAGACTGTCCTCGAGCTAGGATTTATGAGAAGGGTGGGAAATTTATTCTTCAGATTTTAAAAATTTTCATACCTTCGAAGCTTTCGTAAGTTTATTTTCTACTTATTACTTTTCAGTCAGCCTTTGATTTGAAAAGGTTCGTTTTCTCCTGAAGCCTTTTTCAGGCCATAAAATGTTGACTGTTTTACCTTTTTATGAGTTCATTCTCTTTGTTCGTGAACTGACAAGAAAACAATCCAAATCCGATATTCGAACGATTGTTCGACTGTAGTTGATAGGAATTTGACATAAGACCCGTTGGTTTTGTCTTTCAGCGAAAAAGGGCGAGTATAAAGACCATACACGTCGGGTGAAACGGTAAATAATATAAAGGAGATAAAACGGCCGCGAAACTAGCATCCCGAAGAATGTTTATTAATTATTCAAAAGCACGAAACACTATTCGCCATCGAATGGTAGCGCGAAAAACGACACTCGAAGGTGATTTAAAAGGGTTGAACGTCGTCGTCGCCATTATTCGTAGACCTCGAACGTGTATGTTTAATACCCCGGACAAATTCGCCGAATTCTAAATGCAGCTCTTAAAGGATGGAATTTTTTTTTCGCGTTTTTTAGCCGATTAGCGCACAATGACGGAGATGGGCGATAAATAAGGGAGAAATAGACGAGGAAATCTTTTTCTTGTTAATTCGACTCGATAACTAGAAAGGAAAAAAAAATTAACAAGCTGTATCCCTGTCCGGGGATTTTTCTTTTACGGTTATTTATTAAGCTTTCGGCGAAATAATGCGTTTAAAATTTATATTTATTTGTTTTGGCCGCGTCACCATTTACTCGTTTACTACATTAAGACCGCCCCAGTGGCTGGAAGGGAAAAGCGTTAAATAAGATTGTTTAATTTCACCGGCTCTTATTCCACGCTGCTCGAGTTGCCTGCGCTCAAATAGCTTCATTAGCGTAATCGATTTATAGGTGTTGGGTATTCGTTGGCGCTGGTGGATAGCCGCAGAGTGACGAATGGAAATGGTCATAAGTTGGGTATAACTGAAGCAGAATGGATGAAAGAAGAAAACCTTGAGAAAGAAACGTTGATTAAAAATATCCCTTATTTCGGTCTCGGGCACCGCGAAACATGGCGGGATATTAATAACGCAGAGCTTTTCGTCGTAAGCGTTTTTTCCCTTCGGTTAAGCGAGCTAGGAGTCGAGGGCCGTTTACCAACGTCAAGACATAATGGTCGCAACTCCATTAATTTTTTCCACCGCTGAGGGAACCCGAATCGCGAAAAAATTGGTTGAAAATTAATCGATGTATAATCGAGGTTGTGTGGCGAACGTTTGGTTCGACTTCTTAACGGACAATTTAGCGTTGGAAAAAAGTTTTCCAACTGGTGATAATAAATTATGCTCGGTAGTCATAGAAAATGCCGATTGCCGAGCGCGAGTTGTTAATTAATGAAATTATTAACGGATTCTTGGCCAAGTTGGAGGCGTAGTTTCTCTGACTCGAAGGAATTTAACGTGGCGGTTCCAAAGTTATTAGTGTGATCGGTATGAATGGTTAATCAGGCTCCATGTAAAGGTGTACAGGATGCAAAGGGATGTGGAAGAAAAGGGAATATCTGAGATGGTGGAAGAATTCTCGTCTGTGGAAAATTTTCATGATTTATTTGTATACCTGTAACAAGCGTGTGGTATCATAACTTCGTAAGAATCGATACGAAGGCCATTGGCTGAAACTGAATTCGGCACGTGTATGTAGTGTGTACCTTCGGTTGATGGAATTAGTGAAAAGTAAATAATGTTGTATTTGTTTTTCATATATAGGCGAATACCTATGCCTATTAGGTATATTCCACTAGACTGCTAACGTTAGAGTTGACAAAATTTATATTATGCATTTTTTTCTTTTTTTCCGAGATTTCGCCCCAACTTATTCTTTACAGGGTGTTCGGAGAGTGGCCAGTCAAACTTTGCCATTAGGTAGTATGTGATGAGGCGAGTAAAAAATGTTATGTACATATATAGTCTATCGTGTAAATTGCAGGCGCTGGCACGAGATGAAGTTAATACACCCTGTATATACAGTATACACTACATCGCGTACAAAAAATTTCAGCCCCGTGGGGCATCAACTTTTCTCCTAATGGCCAAAAAATATTAAAATGCTTGCCAATACTTTTCCTATGGACAAAAGCGTTGTATGAAAAAGACAAAAAATAATTACTTGCGTCTTGAGGGTTCTGATTAGGCATCGAGTCATGCAATAAAACAGCGTAAAAGTATCACATTACGTATAAAATTTATAAGCATAAAAAAAAAACAGTAAGCAGCTCTATCTCTTTACTGGAGTTGAGTTTTTAATTGAGGCTTGTTTAGGTTTGCAAATAATAGGCCACAGCCAATACCAAGTATGAAAACCACTACCCTATCCCTTCCAAAACCACTTAAGAAATTGAATTTAGAACAAAATGTAGTATTTCTTGCCATGTAATAATCATACGAACACATATTTTTCAAATTATAGCTACTTGAGTTGCCTCACATTATCCTCAAATTATGTTCCGCCATTTTGGTTGCATTTCGACCAAAATTTAAAAGTTCATATCGTAGTCATTCGGTAACTCTACATACAAAGTTCAACTTTTTTAGGTGCATTTGGTCTGGAGATATGAAAGAGTCATGGAATTTCTTGTAGTAGTTTCCCCTCCAAAAGGTGTAAATTATAGCTACTTGAGTTGCCTCACATTATCCTCAAATTATGTTCCGCCATTTTGGTTGCATTTCGACCAAAATTTAAAAGTTCATATCGTAGTCATTCGGTAACTCTACATACAAAGTTCAACTTTTTTAGGTGCATTTGGTCTGGAGATATGAAAGAGTCACGGAATTTCTTGTAGTAGTTTCCCCTCCAAAAGGTGTTTTTTGCTCTAACTGCCCTCCAAATTCACTTGGGTTCATTTTATCATACGACATCACAATAAAAATCTTCGACCTTTCGGTTACGAATTAACCCCACACACAAAGTTTGACCTTTTTAAGTTGATTTAGTGAGGAGGTATGAAAGATTCGAGAAATTTCATGACTCAAACCTCCCTTAAAAAGTCGTTTTTTGCTTTAACTCTCCTCAAAGTACACTTAGGAAGCTGAAATTTGATATATTGGTGTTCGTGACTCACTCCTTCGTGTGAGATCAAAAACAAAAATTTTGAGCTATTTACCCCTACTCCAACTTTGCTCAAAATTTGAGTGATTCGCCATTTGGAGGTTTATCGAAAAAACCCAAAAAATTTCTTATTCGCATTTTCAAGAAGAGTCTCTCACCGAATTTTGTATATATATATACCATGCATCCGACTAAATCCCATACAAGCAAAGCATCAAATTCCCATCAAATGGATATAACATGTTGGTTACACTGATTTCTATTTTCACAACCATATATATATACCATGCATCCGACTAAATCCCATACAAGCAAAGCATCAAATTCCCATCAAATGGATATAACATGTTGGTTACACTGATTTCTATTTTCACAACCAATCACGCCGCGTTTATAGCCAGTGATGTAACATGAAAGCATTTTGAATTATCATAAAAGGTATTTTGGTACTTAGGCTGTATGTAGTTCAATCGGACGCAAGGTATATATATATATATAATTATAGATTTATCTATGGATAAAGTGGCATCATTTTTCGTCGTCTACAGGTAAAGTGGCATCTTTTTTTTGATGCCACTTTACCATCACATTGCTCATCGATTCAGCTATGTGTCATGACGTCAGTGGTGTGGTTATTAGGGTGATGCCACTTTACCACTAATATTCTATTTTTCATACAAAAAAATTTTTTTCGGTCTACGGTCGTAGTAGCCTCATTTTTTTGATGTTTACAGGTAAAGTGGCATCATTTTAAAAATTTGTTTCCAAGAAAACCTATGAAATTATACATTCCGTTCCCCATTGTGGTGTCGTTAACGTGACATTAGATGCACTTCTGAGGAATGTGCAAAGTGATGCCACTTTGACCATAGATCACTATATATATTGATGCTGCTATATCAATCCGAGACCCGCTCGTATTTAAAGAGCTAGGAAGATAGAAGTTAGCATTTTGGAAATGCCTAAAATATAACTTTTTAGGGAACCTTGAAGGGGTAAGGAAAACCTCGAATCGAATTATACAAAAGTTATGAAGCTGTAATTCAAGAACCACTTCGGATTTGCCACAATTCATAAGAGCCAAAGTGTGTCTGATAGGATAGTCCCATGTACTGGGTCTCATATTGTTAAAATTAGTATATTAACATATATAAATAATGGATATATTACTAAAAATTCGAGACTCACGGTTTTGAGTCATGAAATTCCTTGCAGCCTTTCATATCTCGCCACCTAATATATGTAGGAAGGTCAAAGTTTGTGTGTAGGATTATTTGAGAACTACGAATATGACTTCTTGAATTTGGGTAATTTTAAATGCAAAATGGCGAATGAACAAAATTTAAAGATGGCTTGAGAAGTCTGAAATTCTCCTAAAATTTGAATAACGTGAACTCGTGTCATTGTTGTGGGCCAAAGTATAGCATATCTTTAATTGATCCCTCTCGGTGGGTTTGAAAGGGATAGGTGTATTTGGTGCTGGGAGTGATTTGTGCATGAAAAGGTTAACTGTATGTAGTAGAATTTCAAGAAAACTGCTTAGGTTTTTTTTCTCATATGACATTATGAAATTCAAAATCATCCACGGGAAGACCTTGGCAATAATTTTAGTATGATTAGGCGAGTTCTCTTAATTTTTTCTCTAACGAATGAAATACGATGTATTATGAGAAGTTGTTACTTGCCTTTTTATACACTTCAAATAGTCAACTCTATGCCTCCTATAGGGCTGGATTTTTTTGTGGATAATGTGAACGCACATAGGAAAAATTTCAACCCTTCCCTCTACTCTGACAACGCTAAAGAGCACGTAAGAGAAGTAAAAGACAGTCATCGATTTTCCACAGCAGTTGAAAGTGATGACTTGAGAAGTGAAAAATTAAACGCGAAAATAATCATCGTTGATTCACGTACGTAAACTATACGTTTAGTCTGCTGCAAGCTTCTAAACTGTCGCGTTAATCGCGTTAAATTTGAAATTAGATGGTTCTCGGTGCTAGGAAAAATGTTGGTGGGACGGACTCGATGGCACGATAAATCGATTAATATTTAATCATCGTCGACCGGTACGCGGTTTAACGTGGTCGCGAATTTATGTAGGTTAATATTTATTTTCGAATTGAACGGTTAAAAAATTAAATTCTCTTTTAACGCCGGTGTTACCCATATAAGCGACCTGTCGACTACGTATAGGGCGCGTATAAGTTATGCAAAATTCATTATAGTAATCAAATAATACGACCGACGGTGTAGTTTACTTACCATTAATTATTTAAACCTATATGAGATTTTGTTTGGCTTTTTAGCGTGATCCTAGGGTGCTTACGGAGTTACCGGTGTGTCGTAATTTACTGCGGTTGATTACAAGCGCCGCGTTAATTATGGTAAAAATATTACACTCGCGTCTTTGTAACGATACGAGCGGCTTTTCATGAAAATCCTTGTCTCGGGAGGTTGTCGTCAGCTTTGATGTGGAGAGGCGAGCCGGATGATTTTTTGATTCGGTGTCACGAGGTGAATATAGAAATGTAGCTCTTTGTCGTACCGCCTACACGATGACGTATTCATTGGCAAAGTTCTTTTTCTTACGCACGGGGAGGCTTATTTCGAAACGAGGTGGTGAGGGGAGTAGTTGGATGAATCAAAAGAAATCGAGGCCTGTGAAAATTGTGCATGAAGAGTTGCGAAAGAGTTGTAAGCGTCATTACACCGTGACAGTAATTTTTTACCCTCGAGTTGTGTTTGCCTGTATGTGGCTTTGAAGGGGTGGATACTGATGTCTGGATTTGATGAGTGTAGTTGCTCGTAGTGCTTCGTAAGCTGTATTGGATTGTACCTTCGTATTGATTTTTCAAGGTACGAATACGTTGAGTAAAAATATTATTATTGATAGAACTCAGTACTTTTTTTTGGGCAAAAGTTTATTACTTCGAAAGTAAAAATAGAACGAAAAGAAAAAAAAATTTAATTTCAATAGTAAACAATTTGTGAATAAATTGTTTTTCAAAGTGGGGAGTGAAAAAATGAAATGAATCAGAATATATTTCTCGTCTAATTATTTTTTATAATGATTATATACCTATATTGTAAATTAATCAATTTTTTTTATGAATAATTTCCCAATGAAAAAAAGAAAATCTGGTATTTTTCCTCTATTAGTGCATTGAACTTCGAAAAAATCAAAAAAAAATTAGTCAATATCCCAAGAATAGGTTGAAAAAGAAACACGAAAGGAAAATTGAACGACTGTCAGAAAAAGGAAAAAAAAAAGTCGTACCCGTTGATTAACGCACTCTAAATTTCCATAGTTAACCACTTTTTTTCTCACATTCATCGAGTTGACAATAATTTTCCGCCTATCGGTAAAGTGTATGGAGAGAAAGTATAGTACGTTTATGGCATCGTAGGTACAATACGGAAAATGTATACTATAACGATAGGAAGAAGGTGGAAGAGAAGAGGACTAGAGGGTAGAGTTTTGGGCGAAGAGGAAAATCTAATTAACATAGTATAGCATTACGACGAAGCCAATATTATAATGGTGAGCTAATTTGAATATTTTTTTCGCCGTGTCGTCGTTGCTTTCGAGTATTGAATTCCGCGAACGACGAATTATTATCCACGCTATAGAGTGATAAAAAAGCATAAAAGCGTATTGACGACGAGAAATGGAGGATAGGTTGGCGGCGGTGGAGGCGTTATACGGGCGACACGCAACTTATCAATCAAAAATCACGACCGGTAGTCAATAAATGCGGAACAATTGTTGCATGATGGACGTTGATGGAATTTTAAATAGGGTATACCTTGTAGGCCGCGTCGGGGTTTTTGGACGAGGCAAAAATTGCGACCAGCTAATACGGCGTAACGTTCGGTGGAATCAGTTGGTCGGCGTGAGCTCGCTAGACGTTAAAATTAATCACTAACGGACGGACGATCGCGTGATATGGGATCATTCATTAGGGCGACGTTATTGGAAATTTTTTCGCAATTTTGATAGATTATGGTATTTTCTTCGGGTGTATCATATATTCGTGATTTCGTGTGTATGGAACAATGATTTTTCGTACGACGAAGAGTTTTTCCCATTTATACTGCGTTCGATATGAAATCTAAGGCGAGCATCGTAGAGCAGGTGAATCTCGCGTCATCGTCGTACGCCTTTATAGCTAATAAATTCGATTTACACGGATCATTGATACGTGCATGCTTTATTTATTTTCTTCGCTGCTTTTCGAAGGCGTCGTATCTGTACGTTTTTATTGCCTATTTTAGACGCCCGAAGGTTGAAAAAAAATAACGTTTTGCGCGAACATAACGCGTGTAGGTGGCTCGTAACGTCGAGCGTTGGGGATAAATTGAAAAACAAAATTTTAAATGAACGTTAGATCGGTTCTGCTTTCCGAATCGGATGATTTGCGAGGAAATTATAATCGAAGCGATTCTGCTGCATAAATTGTTCGCATTGTGTTTATGAGAAGTTGTATGCGATTGATAAACTTGGAGAATTTCAAAGAACATTTAATCTTGTCAAAGAACCATTGAATATTGGACGTGGGTTTTGTAATATGTAGATAGGTAGGCTTGGGACATTGGCGAAATATAAGTAATAAACGCATTTCATTCGGATTTTCAAAAATAAGGAAGTTTGTATGGAATGTTGTAAAGTAGCCAAAGTTAGATATTTCGTTTTGTATGAGCGTAGCGAAAAAGTTCTTTCGGTAGTGTTCGGCTCAATGAATGATACTATCTATGATGAAGATCATTTGAAATGATGTACTAAGAACTCACTAGTACAGCTGGTTAACGAAAGAATGTTTTGTTCAGTTTCATTCTTTTGTTCAAGAGAATATCAATTTTATCGTTCTGTTCTAGTCTTCTAGTTTCGTTCAAGTTAATTTGTTTTGTTCTGTTCTGTTCTCTTTTGTTCTATTCTTTTATTCTATTCTATTTTATTCTATTCTATTCTATTCGATTCGATTCGATTCTGTTCAGTTCTGTTCCATTCTATTCTATTCTATTCCATTCGATTCTATTCGATTCTATTCTGTTCTATTCGATTCGATTCGATTAGATTCTGTTCAGTTCTGTTCCATTCTATTCTATTCTATTCTATTCTATTCTATTCTATTCTATTCTGTTCTGTTCTGTTCTATTCTGTTCTGTTCTGGTTTATTAGCTCAAAATATTTGGTTCTGTTCTGTTTATCGTTCAGTATGAATTGAAATTTTAATGTTTTGAATCGTTTATGAATTATGATGTTTTGACCCATTCATGTCCACCAGCCCTGCTTGAAAGTTTCAAGTTTCAACTCACTATTGGCAAATTAATTCAGAACGGAAACATAAACATTATTTAAATACGAGTTTTTGCGTTTTTTCGTGTTAACAACATTAAAATTTGTGTAATTAAGCATTCACGCTGATTTTTTGGCATTAAAAGTTCAAATTTTGATGATGCCATCGTGAACTATGATAAAAAAAGGAAAGACACCGTGATATTGCAGGAAAAAAACTGTTATGTTGTGTTCAGTTCTTTATTATTTTTTTCCTGTTCTGTTCCATTCCATTTCCTTTCATTCTTTTCGGTTCTGTTCCGGTTTATTTGTTCAAAATATAATAATTTTGTTCTGTTCTGGTTATCGTTTATTATGATCTAAAATTTTAGTGTTCTGAATCGTTCATAATGTTCTGTTCCATTCATGTTCTCCAATCCTGTTCACAACCCAGCAAATCAGATATCCTAGACGTTTTAGCTTTGATTGCTGAAATCAAAATCAAAACTCTGATGTTTGATAGAGTAAATAGATTTTGGGTTTTGTTTGAAAATTGATGATGACTGTGTGAAAAAGATAGACCAATAGGAAAAATTGCATCCTTTTAGGTCAGTATTGAATTTTCTCAAACATTTTCAAAAAAAAATTTTCCAGAAAATAGAATTTTGTTTCTTTAATTTACACAAAAATTTATGTCTCATTTTTTTTTTCATTTTCAGTGGTTTTGGAAAAATTTCAAATTTTACAATTTTATAACAAGTAAAACGTTATTTTATCTGCATAACATATCAGCTTGGCTCTATTAGAACTAGAGGTGATATAATAATGAGAATTTTTTCTCTTAATGATTCCCAAAATATTTTACTATGGAAATTGTATTTCCTTGATTTTAATTTGGGAAATATTTCACTTCAAATCTACTAGTTTCTTCAATAAATATGGGATCGAAGTTTCATGACAAGGATGATGAGGAGAGAGGAAGAGGTTATGAAAATTGTCATTGATATAGATTATGAGCTTTCTGAGGTAGCTGATTCATTTTTTTTTTTTTTTTTTTATTATTATTATTTTTTTTTTTTGATAGTATTTGTAAATTTCAAAACAAGTTGGTTACAGAAGCATAAAAAAAAATGTTGACAAAAATGTGAAAATTTTGTAACGAAGACATCGATAAGTGATTTTTTGGTCTTAATCCAAAAATTATCAAGCAACGGACCATTGAACGTCTCGATCGGAGCGTATCCGCGTGAGATTCCAACCGGTACAATTATCTAATCTATTAATCCAGCGTAATGAAAGGGTTCATGGATGTGTTTAATTACCATTAATAAGACACGGTATCGCATTTAAAACAAATACACGAAATGGTAAAAGAATAAGAAAAAAAATCGACGAAAAAAGATACCTAAGACGCCGTAAAGACGGAAGAAAAAAAAGTTGCCCGAAAGTAAATAAACCTCGGTTGCCGAAACACGACGGTTGAACGAGTCCGCGGTCGCGAACCGGAGAAACCACGAACATCAAACGAATATTCGGTGGAACGACTGCGGCGACCAGAACGGTAAATTATTAATTTTTACTTTTTCTGGAGTAATTTTTTTCCAGTACGCGTAACTACGTATAGTGCTGCGTACATAGACGAAGGAAAAATAACCGAAGGGGGGAAAAACGAAGAAAAGATTATAAAAGAGGAACTCCTTCTCGATGGTTTGAAAACGTATAATTTCTGGTCTGTAATTGCGGCCGAAAAGTATAATATTTACGGACGATATACGATTAATGTAGAGTTTTTTGGGGTCGTCTCGTAACTACGATCGAGCACGCACACTTTGTCACCGCTGAGCGGCCGCGAAGAACGACCTTAACGCGGTCGAGTAAAACAACCGTATTGAAGGATGAATATGGGTCCGAGGTAGAGCAAAATTGAAATATTAATTGGTACGCCGATAGAGTTTCGATTTTTTGGTAAGTAATTAAAGGCGAGCAACGGCTAGATGACAAATAGGACTCGGAGAGTTGAAACGCGGAGCCTACCGCGTGTTTTAATTTTACGCTTTTAACGCGTCGAACTATACGCTATAGAGTATAACTAAACGGCAGCGAAGTTTTTGTATATACGTCAAAAAATAATAAACGAACAAAGCTTCGAATATCAACTCGTAAAGTTGACGGCTTCAGCTAGTTTAACGTGGCAATTTCAAGTTGGAAAAGTTTAATCGTAATTTCGTCGCTTTTTGTAAAAATCACCGACGACGTCGTTTCGATACGTTGATAACAAGGGGTAGGGGGAGGGATATGGGCGAATGCGTGTAAACTTTTTCGCTGTTTAGTATATCCTTATCGAAGGAAGAAAATAATAGTAGGCTACGATTAATTCGACTTAGGAGAGGCAGTGTGTCCGAAGTAAACTGATATATCGAGTCAAAGTAGAGAAAAATGTAAGCAGCCATGTAGCATTACTTGAGCTGAATTTTCAATGCTGCATGTTCAGATTTGCAGATGATAGTGGAAAACTCTTTGTGTTCCCTCCAGAAACAAGTGAGAAGTTGAATTTACCATATGTAGTAATTTTTGTCTCCATACGTAACATATTTAGGCAATCCTGTAAATTGCTTTTGAAATAAACTGATTTTCGTGTATCTTATGGTAAAATTTAATGAATTTTGCAGTTTTGTACTTTTGACTGAAGACATTCGTATTTTTTTTTTTGTTTGTTTTTTTCTCTAGTCTTGGTAAGATAATGAATTGACTTCGTATAAATTTTAGTGAACCACCGTTTCAAATTGAATTGAAAATCTGAAAAACTCATCCTCAAGCATTTGCGTAAAGTAGCCGTGATCAAATTTTGAGCAATTATTCGCGTCCTTTTGCATCACATAATATGTGTCAAAAAGTTACACAAATGATCTAAAATACCATAATATGAATACCCCTCCTTCCAATCTCTTCATCTTGAATCAGGTTGATTGTAATAGCTATCTTTGTGTGAAAAACTCGGCTAAAAATGACGAAGGAGAATAGCTTTTAGTAAAATTTGTTTTCTTTACGGGCTTCTAGAAAGACGTGGAAAACCGTCGGCGAAGATATTTATCTTACGTTTATTCGGTATGCGAGGCTTTTTTGTGTTGTTTTTCTTGTTTTTCACGCCATCTCATCTACCAGTATGGAAACAGTATCCGGAAGAAAAAGGTATTCTTGGTGTTACGAGTTTGTACGACGGTATTCGTGCGAACGCGAAATTGGTTATATATTAGTATTCTCGGAGCCGAATGTGAATGCCACCGAATACGGTTCGTCGCTTCGAGCCCCAAACATGATGGTGTAGTGACCGTGTGCAGTTGAGATGAATTTTCTACAATACCGGAGATCGGATATCGTTGGCGAAAAAGTCATTTTTATTATTTCACATTTGCGGTGTCTACGACCTCGCGAACATGTATTTGTATTGAGATGAAAGGTCGACGCTGTAATGCCATAAAGCACCAGCCCGAGGTGGTGTACGTGTTTTTACGAATTGGCATGGAGCCGATGGCAATAAATGCGTTGGTATGCATGCTAGTATACCTGGTAGACGGGCGAATCGAGATTTTTAATACGTCGAATGATCTGAATCAGCGATAGTGGCTGGAAAATGGGAAGCTAATTTTTGTAGGGACGTCTCAATTTGGAAGAGTAAATCACGAAGCTTACCCTGTCGATAATTCCTGTCACTATATGAACGAATTGTGTGAAATCATTCGATGAGAAGGATTTTTCTAGGAGCTAATTCAATCCGATAATATGTCTGTACGACGTTAAGTAGAAATATAAATGGCATTCGAAACGTTCGATTATAATTTCAAAATTTTTCCACGATGTAGCAAAGTGAAATGAAATCGAATTAACGGACAGAAACGAAATGAATAATTTCTACGTGACACGGACGCTCGGCAATGCGTTTATGCACATTTTTTTAAATAATTTCACCGACTCGAAGGTCCTGAAAGCTCGCTCTCCTGCATGAAAGTCAATTCGACGAATTGAATCCGAATCAGAAGTGAGTAAACGAATTCGCAGCCTTTACGGAGGCAAAAGAACAGCAAAAAAGCTGGTACAATTTGGTTGATTCGTTCGCGAACTACGAATCTACGAGGCTGGAAATTTTATTCGAGGATCACGAAGAGAATAAGAGATGGTTGTGTAAAGGTTATGCGGACTCGGACGGAGAAACGAGGTAACGCTACGACGCCGACGGCGGACCGGATCCTTTTTAGAGACGTGACGCGAATATGGGAAACGATGTGCATAAAAACGAAGCCCCAGCCAATGTAGAATTTTTAGCGGCTCGAGCTAAGCGAATATTTCGTTTCCGTCGTGGCGGTGAAAATTTTTCGTTTCGGTGGCCCGCGGAGAAAAGCCTTTACTTTATGTTTGCTGGCTGCTCGGTTAAAAATTACCAATCACTTGGTATTACGTTTTAACGTACTACCAAACAGTTGGCGAGCTATTTGAGGAATATTTACACTTCAAACGATCCATTTAGGGCGATTTCATCGGCATTTCGGGGGCGCAAAGCGGAGGCTTGAAAGGTTTTTATTATTTATGACGGACGAGGCAATGAAAGGCAATTAGCGTGGTGGAATTTTCGAACGAATGATGCGTGTCGTCGAAGTCGCTAACCTTTTTACTTGGTTGACTTAAGTGTGTGAATGAGGTGCGTAGGTGTGTTTGCTTTTCTTATCGTGCATTTCCCTTTGGGGAGGAGATAGTAGTGGTTAGTTTTTTTCGGTGCGACAAGCGATGTATGAATGATATGATTTGGATTTTATAATGTTATAGCGCGTATTGACCCACTCGAGGATTTTCGCGTTGAACTTTACACTTGAATCAAGGTTAAGGAAATACGTGGGTGTTTGATGGAAGTTGAATTTTTTAATGGAATTTCGATGGTTGGTTTCGTTGCAATGGTCTCATTCAATATGATCGACTTGAAAAATGTCGAAGTTTATTTTTGTTTAATACCTATAGTGAATTACGCAGTAGATAGCACTTAGTTTGTTGTGAGCATTTTGTCTTTAATGTTCTATATTTGTGTTTGAATGGAAAAACAGTGGAAATAATACTGATTGCAAATTCTTGAAGTATTCAAGGTACGTATGTAGATTACTGGCCAAATTTTTTATTGAAAAAAAAAAAAATTGATGAATTTTAATTTTAATTTGCGCATTTCTCGAAAAATTCTTTGAAATGGATGTAATAGTAACTGAACCCTTCAAATTTTGATTGTATCCACTGCTCCTATCGTTTGTGAATTTTAATTCATATATCTAAGCATACACATTAATTTGAAGATCGATGAAGTAGAGATTTCAGAATTTTCATTGACGCTGGAAAATTCAAGCGTTGAAAAATTTTTCAAAAATTCATTAATATTTTAATTTTGACAAAATAACTAAAAATTTAGGAATCTCAAAATTTCAAGTTCTTATGGAATGGTTAGGATCACCATGTCATCGCTTTTCAAAATACAATATAAATTTATACATTTCAACTTTTGATGGGGAAGAAATGGAACTCCATCAAACCATGTTTTCTCGCAAATCATCAACTTTTAAGATGTGGCACAAAGTGGAGAAAATATAACATTTTCATAAGAAAACCACTTACAACAGAAAAATACCATGGAAACGCCATCCTCTCCTCAAATGATTTCAACTTTTCGGAGAAATGTCAAATGAGTAAGTATTAAATTTGACGCCCAAATCCTAGTACATCCTTCAACCTTGCAATACTTATTCAGAATATGGATCTCAAAATTATTATTACCAGATCTTTTGATACGGTGGGAGGGCAAATTTAACAAAAAGCTGAATTCAGGTGGACTACAAATTCAACAGTGAAACTAGCTAGATTGTGTATTGTGGTATTACTTTCTCATTTAAACCAATATTAAAACTCAGATGGAAATCAACTTTGGCTGCTAGAAATAACCGGAGCATTTTTTTAAATGATACTTCTCACACTTAACCAATTTTAGAATTCCCTCCCCCCCCTTGAAATACATGTAGGTGGCACTTCCGAAATAGGTTAGATGAGTTAAGTATAGTCCTAGTTAATGCCTAGCCTGTTTCACTGATAAATTTGATATTCTCTGAGTTGGCATTTTTTGAAAAAATGAACCCTCATATCAACATTGCAACAATGTTACACTAACATTGCAACAATGTCACGCCAACCTTGTAACAATGTCACATTGACATTACATCAACACTGCAACAATGCCACATCAATGCAACAATGCTACATCGACATTGCAATAAGGTCACATTGACATTGCAACAATGCTACGTTGATACTGCAACAATGCCACATTGATATTACAGCAATGTCACATAGACATTGCAACAAGCATCAACATTGCAACAAGGTTACATCAACATTGCAGCAATGTAACATAAACATTGCACCCAGCATTAAAATACATATTTGGTATGTGAATCCCAAAATCGATCAAAAATAGGTTATATGAGTGAAGTATCGTCGCAATAAAGAGTCTAGCTAGTTTCATTTGCTAAACACGGCGTCCATTTGAATTACAGCTTATTTTGAAAAATTACCCCTGACCTCCTTCCTCGCCTAATTTCAAATATCTGTGCGCGTTGATGAATTCATGGAAATATGGTACTTTGAACAATCATTGCGAGCTGAAAAAATGTGCAACGTTTTAGATATCAAATATGATAATTCCTCATTTTTGGCGTTTTCTCGAAGAATTAAATTCATTCGAAGGTAGGAGTCGTTTTCATGGTATATTTAGTTGTGCGTGTTTTCTGATGAAAATATTTAGTTCTCTTCGTTTTGTACTATTTGCTTTTTTTTTCATAATTTGTATGATTTTCATGATTTTATGCAGTTTCCGACATCTTGACCGTCGCTTGCCCCACCACCCACCTAATCAATCTTGGCATCTGTAATTTTTGTAGAGAGCTTCACAAGTGGTGCGCTTTCAATCAAACCTTGTCCGATCAAAATTTATGATTCACATGAAACCGCTACCTTTTGTCTACCAGATCATTTTCTCCTTCACAAAAAAGTTGAAAGAAGGTAATAATTTGAATAGAAAACCTTGAAACTCTAATAGAGTATGGCTGCTTACGCTCTGTGCTCATTTCCTATTCAACTATAAAAGTACCTTTGACCAGCTTGGGAAAGTACTCACGTATTTCATGTACATGTAACTATTCCACGTCAAGTAAACTGAAAAAGAACAACACGCAGACGACAGTTACATAAATATCGCGTATGTAAAAGACTCCTTCATACGCACGGATGTTGAAAGTCTTCGAAAGGTTGAAAATTTCAAGCTCGAAAATAATACTCAAAGGTGTAATTATATGGTAGGCGAATTTTGAAGCCCATGTGAAAGGAAGAAACGCTATATTCGCATGCAAGAAGACGAATGTTTTATTTAACAAGTAGAGCTAGATCTAATGTATAAGTGGCGATTGTTATCTTTGCTTGATCGATGCAAGGAGGCAATTAATTCAAAACAGAATGAAGTTTTAACAAATTATGTATCTATCGCGATACGCGTGTAAGATAATCACGTCGGTCGACCGAATACAGGGAGATTGCGCGGAAATCACGTAATCAGAGCTGGAGAATATGTAATACGTGGTGTATTAATTTGGCGTACGCATCGGCAGTGAAAACCAGGTGTGATGAGATTGGACGTGAACCAAATATGATAGCATGTTATGTGCTGGAGCGAGTAACGTTGATATCTTCTTCAAGTTGGTGACTAGTACCAAAGAAGAAATGGAATTTAAAGAAAAGCGTGTAAAAGAAGGATAATATGTTAGCTAA
This sequence comes from Phenacoccus solenopsis, assembly GCA_009761765.1. Taxonomy (NCBI): domain Eukaryota; kingdom Metazoa; phylum Arthropoda; class Insecta; order Hemiptera; family Pseudococcidae; genus Phenacoccus; species Phenacoccus solenopsis. The sequence continues at coordinate 38,713,531 of CM019753.1, forward strand.
GAGCTTTTTGCGACATGAGAATGTAGACGATAGTGTTTTGGGCTTTGAAACACGAACCTTATGGCTACTTGTGATGTTTAGATAAGGACTCTTGAAACGAATATACGTGGAGTTGGAGTAATGCGAAATACAAGTAGTAAATTATCGTCGACGAGATGCATCGACATAGGTGTAAATTTAACCGAAAGGAATTTCGTTATAACGACGGAGACAATGCGCGCGGATAAAGTTCAACGCGGGTGAGATATAGATGGGAAAATTTTGCTCGCAACAATTATCGAACATTCCGCAGGGAGCAGGTACGAGACTGAAACGACTACTGCGATAAGTTTAATTTGACGAATAGTTTTATAGCTATTCTTGGCGGTAACTATGTTCGAGATGGTTCTATTATGGTAGTACGGTCGATTCGAGGCTTCGGCGTGTGTGTAGCTAACGAAGAAAATTTATAAGGCGCCTTATGGTTGGAATGTGAGACCGAAGAGGACCTAGGATGTCCTTGGCTTATCGGTGTACCGCTGTATTGCAAGTTCAAACGATAACGTTTGTCGGAACGATTGAAAAAACATGAGACGATTACCACGTTAGTACACTTTAAACGAAACTTACGAAGAAAAAAATCCGCGTACGTGTATCGAGCAAACGATGCGTTTTTCGCGTTTAAAAACATATCGATTCTATGAACTTATCAGCGTTTCGAATTACGTCGATTACATCGGACACGGTATTGCGAACAGATAACGACCCGTTAGTCGCCGTTAAAACAATGCACAAGCTCGTGTAAATATAATCGTACATGGTAAAATGTTGTACGCGGTGGAAAAAATAACGTCGTCTCTGATTATTTCGGCGACGTGCGTTATTTTCGATTACGCAAATATAGCCGGTACGAATGAGCGAGGTATTGGCGCGAAAGTATATTTTTCAATTGCATACGAACGCTTTGATGCGCGGTATTGTCATCGGACGTAATTAGTGTACGCGTATTCCGCGGTTAACTCGTTCATCGAATGTTGACGGTTGCGATTATCGTATAAAGAAGCTTTTGAATTCATACACCGCCTTCATCCAAATACGGGATCGACGTCGACGAGTACGTATACCTTTGTATAGTGTATTATCGCTGGAGAATAAATTTGAACAGATCGCCATTAGCGGCCGCCACGTCGAATGGCGATGTAAATTACACGCGCGTAAACGCTATTTCGGCGTAAAAACGCCCCAACAAAAATTAATAGCTTTGCCAGTCAGAATAAATATGCCATGCGGATAGGTTTTTTGGTGAAATAAAGCGCGAAAAAGCGCACAGCGTGACCGACTTGTGCGTACGTTATCAATCAGCGTTCACCCAATCCGGATAAAGATCGGATCGATATTTATGAAGATAATTTTTGAACGACTTTTTTGACGCGGTTTATCCGGGTTGCTGGCCCAGTCGAGATTTATGGTTTTATTGTGTTCGCGTTTGAAGAATGGGTATTTAATTGGCGAGTCGTCGGGTTTACATCGACAGAGTAGGTTGGCCGTTCGGTCGTAATTCTTTTCTCTTGGTGGCGAATCGAATGCGATTGAAAGGAAATGAAATACTGAGAGTGGTGCAGATTAGGCGAGATTGTTGATGGATTTGTGTTCACTGATGAACGCTCGCTTCGAATGAGATACGGATTTCGTAATTTTTTGTAATGAATAAATCATAATTAGAATGAAATGGGTAAGGTGTTGCGTGAAATTTATTCGGTTCGATGTAGGTTTTCATGTTGTATAGATGCAATGTAATAATATGCAGAAATTTATGTAACAAAAAGATACCCCAATCTAATATTGTTGCAATATTGATATAATATTTTTTCAATATTGTTGCAATATTATTACCATATTAATGCTACATTGTTTGCGATATAGATACATCAATGTTATGATATAGACCTAACATTGCTACAAAATTGATGCAACATTATTAGAATATTGATATAATACTGTAGCAATACTGATACAGCACTGTGATAATGTTAATATAACATTGTCGCAATGTTAGTGTAATATTATTTCAATATCAGTATAACATTGTTGCAATGTCAGCGTAACATTGTTATAATATCAGTGTGACATTATTGCAGTACCAATATAGAACTGAGAAGCTTGGTTTCAAGAGTGACTTTATCCATTTCTACCAGAAATGAGTTAGGTGTGGTTTCGAATACCATTCTTTATGAGCTATCAGATGAACTTATCACCGTTGTCCTAGAATGCCTCGTTGTAGTAGTAAAACGTGCTCAATTGGAGTCAAAACTAGTTGGAAAATTTAGATATTTCAAATTCAATTTAGTGCAAAAAAATCAGGCTTGGGGTCAAAACTAACTTTATCCATCTTTTAAACAGGGAAATTTCCCTGATGGGAGGGAAATTTGGGGAAATTTTGTATGTAATATTTTTCTAACCTGTTTCACCGTACGCATATCTACAGCACATTCCACCTTACTTTTCCTATGTATTTCGGTTTTTTTGGCCCTCCTGAAAAAATATGATTTTGGATAATGTTACTTTTGGAACCAAGCTTCTCACTGTAATAATATTAATATAACATTGTTGCAGTATTGATATGGCACTGTGGTAATGTTAACATAATATTGTTGCAATGTTGATGCAATATGTGTAACATTGTTGAGATATTGATTTGACATTGTTGCAATGTTGATTTGATATTGTTGCAAAGTTGATGTGATATTGCGATGTTGATTAAATGTTTTTGTAATGTTGATAAAATGTTATAGCAGCGTAAGTAAAATTTTGATGAAATATAATAAAATAATGCAATTTCATTGCAACATTGATAAAGTATTGAGCTATATTTAAGCGAAGTAAAAGATGAGAAATATGTTTTTCAATAAGAAAATATTATTTGAATGTTTCTAAAATGTTGTGAAACTTCTCATTGGTTTATGCTAACAAATGAATTAATAAGAAGGCTCATAACATTTTAGAAACGTACAAATTTGAACGGTTTTAAGGGTATTTTTGGGTTTCCATAATTTTTCCTAAAAAAGTCCAATTTGAGCTTTCGATTAAATAAAGCAATACTAGTAAAGTTATATCATTGCAATGTTGTTGAAATGTCCTATTCATAAAATATTGGTGAAGTATTGATGAAATATTTTTGTAGTATTGGTAAAATGTTCCTATTGTTGATGAAATTTTATTTTAGTTATAACAGTATGTTGAACGTATTTTTGATGAAATGCTATTTGTAATGTCTATGCAATGTTATCGCAATAAAAGATGCTAAAAACTTATCGCATTCAGGTTACGCAGAATATTTTTTCGAATGATTCACTTTGTTCGATTGAGCCAGCTCAATTTTCAGCCCTGCTGATTAATAGCTTCACGAATGTATTCGTTTTCGTATTTATCGTTGTCGTTAAGTAAAAAGAAAAGAAAAAATACAAAAAAAAATTAATTATCCTTAATAACGTAACAATTACGTTTTTAATAATTCGTTATTTGTAAATTTTAGAGGGCTATTTTTCATTCGCGTAAATAGGCGACCGAAGTAGCCAGCGTCGAAAACGATGGCGAAGGTGCGCAAGAGGAGAGGGGTGGGTAAGGGCGGCGGGCACGAGCTTAAATGTTAAAACTTTTACGATCATTTTTTACGATTCATTAGAAGAAGAAAAAAACGCGGTCGACCATCGAAGCGGAAGCGCGGCGTAGAGGGGGCAAAAAATAACTAAACTTTTGAGATTATTAATTTACCTCTTCGCCTTACCCCGGCTTTCATCCTTTTTTATTGTAATTTACCGTCACACGCGAATTTATCGATTTTTTCCTCCCTGTTTTTCGTCATTTTTGTGTACCCAAAGGGACGGAGGGGTCCTGGCTGTGTACGCGGTGCGCGTCGAAATGACAACGTAATAATAAGATTTTTCCTTTTGGACGTTTGTTATTTTTGAAGGCACGACGGAGAGGAGGCGGGCAAAAGTGTAATTAAAATACGTCGCTTTGAAAAGGTACGCGTGGTGCCGCGGTGATGCGTGTTTACGCGAGTTTTAAAAGATGATTATGCGGCGACGTTGTTTGAAAAGCGAAAATACGCGAGGTATTTGGTTTGAAAGATGTTTTTTGATGTTGACTCTGCATTTATTTTTTTATTTTAGTTCGATTAGCGAATTAATGAAAAATAATATTATAGGAATCGAGTCTATTTATGATGACGGACTTGACTTTGTCGGTGGGTGTTTAGGTTTTTCAGGAAGACGAGATTAAAGGTGGCATTTTTTCTATGTATTCAATTTCGAAGAATTTTTTTCCTTTCTGATAACTCTGAAATTCAAATATTTATATCGTTGAGTTTATGAATTTTCAAGATTGTTTTCGGTGGCTCGGGAGCTCGTTGACGATTATCAATTCATGAACGAAGCGTGCGTCGTCGTTTTATCTCGAACAGATTGATATGACACTAGTGGAAAAATAGTACCATATTGAGAAGTCATTCGCATCTGTGCCTGTAACGTGCGTACGGCTATGTTGTAATTTCGCTCAGATATTTTAGATGAAGAGAGTGATTCAAAGTGTACGAGTTTTTTCGTGTGTTCTATTATTCGTCCCATTAACGAGATTGGCAACAAGCTTTTAGAAGTTTGAGTATGTGGTTGAAAATTGAAGCATATAAGGAATCCAATGAATCTTGAAAATATCATATGATGATCCCCAAAGAGCCTCAGTGTGCTGTATTTCTCAGTGCTCTTTATCAAGTTACATGAACATGTAGTTTCACGTGAATCTACAGTCATACTTATTACGTACATAATTATTCAAATTTCACAAAAATCAAGAAAATGCTTACATTCCTTGTAAAAGTTGTGATTAGAGTGAAACGCTGTTGGGAGTATTTTTTGGAAAAATTAACACTTTTTCTTTTGTTTCAGGTGAGTATCCAAATACAAATTACAGACAAGAATATTTTCAATTTCTGATAGTTTTGAAGGATGATCGAGTCCTAAGGTACGATTAGTAATTTTATATTTCGAAATTTGTTACGCCATATCGAACTCGCGTGCGACCTTTGAACAGATATAATTAGACGAACGTCGAAAAATTTTGAAAGTACATATTTTCATACTCGATACAATGTTGAAAAATGTCATTGGTATCAGTTGAGGTGTCGCCATTTACCTGTCTCCGTGCCCTATTGACGTATTACATGATGGCATTCGATATCACCGCGTTTAGGCAACAATTCCTACTCGCGTGTTGGTTCGGTAATCGAAGACCAAATGACAAGGTATGCATCGAGAAGTCATAGATAATTCGTGAACTCGAAGTTAATGTTGACGGAAAAAGGATACAATCGTTTCGTCATTTACAAGCCATCAAAGGAAATCATGCATTTATGAGCATGTGTTCGAGTTTCATGATCGCAGTTGTCTTTAGTACCAGAAGCATCGAGACTGTGATTTCAGTTCGATGACACTGGAGTGATAGGAATATCGCATTTCCAATTACAGTGCTGTCACTTATGCTCATAAATTGACGTATCATGAAGACGAGAAATTTCGATGGGACGTTTTGTTTTACGACGAGGTGTCAAGGTCGCCGAGAGCTATAATAGGGCTCATGGCAGGTTAGAATGAAAATCGTTTAAAATTTGGTGAGAGATTCTTAGTTGTAATATTTAAAGCTGCTTTTTTAGAATTTTTAATTTACCTCAAGGTAATGGCTCATTCGAATTTTGAGAAGTTGCAGAAGAAGGCGAAAGGGCCAAACATTTTTTTTCGTGGCCTCATATGAACGAGTAAGTCGAGGACAACGATTTATCTATATTTTAGCTTTCTGAGTGGATTTGGAGGCAGGTTGTGGAGAAAAATGCACTTGGAAGGGAAATCAATATTATATATGCTTGGAAAATTGAAAATAATTTTGTTTGTGGGGTTCGTTGCGAAGAAGAATACAACCTCCTTGACTTCGGGTCAAATTGAATCTAAAATGGAAAATGAGTGAGTTTTGAGAAATGTTTGAGAATCCTCGAATAGCTTTAATTTCATGAATATAGGCTTATGTAATTCTTGAAGAGTTGAAGAGGTTGACTACATTTTCTGAAAATGTGAAAGAATGCAAACTAGAAACTCAGCTTCGGTAGTGTAGCATGGCTGATTACTTCTCTTGACTTCTAATTCTTGAACTTATTTTTATAAAATTATGCTTTAAATGAAAAAGTTATTTTCGTTAAACTTGATTCGAATTCCTGAATTTAAATTTAAATTAGTTGGATATCCGAATATTTTCAAAATTTTCTGTCCATTGAAAAAAGTTTTTAATTTTTCTGAGGACTTTGTGGTACAAATATCACGTCTTTTTAGCTGAGCTTACAATATAAACGATAACTATTACAGCCTACCTGATTTGAGAGAGTGATAGGGGAACGCGTTTTCAAGTCTTTACGTTTCAGATCATTTGTAATCATCGGGAAAATGTTCAAAGAGGTCTGGAGGTGGCAAATGACTCGAAATTCTTATTTTTAATTTCATATGAAAGATGAGTCGTGGAAACAACATATTACAATTTAAGCTTCTCAATTGCATTTGGAGAAGAGTTAGAGCAAACAGCGACTTTTTGAGGAAGTTTGAGTTATGAAATTTCTTGACTCATCCATACATCTCCTCACCAAATTGACCTACAGTAATCAAACTTTGTGTGTGAAGTTAGTTGGTGATCAGAATATGACTGCTTGAATTGCGGTCAAAATGGATCCAAAATTGCGGGTTATCAAAATTTGAGTGCAGCTTAAGACGCCTCAAATTGATAAAAACGTGATGTATATGAACTCAATATTATAATTATTGGGAATGAGGAGCGTATTATTATATTCTAAATTCACCGAATGGCAGCTTACAAAAAAAAAACTTGTATGTTTTCGAGATGTGATTTTTTGTTTTCATTTTTGGACTTTCTGATTTTTTTTGTCAACGTTAAGAATTTAAGATTTTTTATTTTTCCATAATGTATAGATCTAAGGCAACTAAGGCATCCTACTACCTTTATTCCTCCCCTCGGTGACCTTGCAAGGGACACGATTTAAAAAATATCATGTGACATCCTTTCACGATATATTTCACAGCTTGAGATGAGAATCAGCGAAATGTCGTTCAAGAAGAAAATGGTGGCAGAACTGTAGTAGGAAATAGGTGTATGGTATACTCGTATAAATGAGTGAGGTTTTTCGGATTCGTCTGTTAATCCGTTCGTTGTGTACTAAGTAAAAGGTATCGATACCGCTAGAGTTCATCATCTACGGAATTTGCCGAAGTCAGCGTGAAAGATACGCCGAACAAATATAGTGGAAATGATACATTTACATCCATTATCCATTTAGCATAACGTATAGCTTTACAGCTTAGCCGGTAAGGGTGTCGAGGCACGTTTGATAAACGTAAATACGCGAAATTTTCGACTATACGGCAAATAAAGAGAGCAAAATCAATTTGCAATCTAGCAGCAGGCGTTGTGTTAATAGACTCGAAGTAGGTGTACGTGAGATGTACACGAGATTTCCGCCTTCGTCGAGTATGAAAGAGGCGCGCGAAAACCTTTAGATGGGGTTTTGCCGACGATGAGGACGCTGGTACGGAGTGAAAAGCGCGTTCTGCACACACGCCTCGATATACCTGGTATATACGTATATGGCGGATACGAAGTGCTACCATTCTATTTGGCAAACGCTTAACCGCTAATGTATTCCACTTGATATAGAAAGAGTTGACAGCTTTTCTAGCTGCTTTTAATCAAAATACTCGAGACGATGGGAAACAAATTGCCTGCTCTGGCGGTCGGCATCTGTTTCAAATATTTGAAAAGAAAAACGTTTCTAGGATGGAATCTTCGCGGCTTTTTATTTTCCCATTCGTATCGCGAACAAGCGATTCGTGTCGGTGAAAAATTAATGTCGGATGTGAAAGGGTATTGATGAATCGACGTTTTTGCGGCATCACGTACGAAGCCCAATTACGTAGTGTAAGCAAGTGCAGAATCAACAAGTATCCATATGAGCAATTTTTGGTCACAGAATGGTTCCTGATGCATGTTCGGCGCATAGTTTACTAGCTGCCACAACACGCGATCTACATTTGGTGATAGGATGATGAGTTTTGTCGGATTAATTATTCCAAATGCGTGTAAGCCGATTGCGTAATTTAACACCTGCGTGTAAAAACCACGAAATAATAACCAGAACCCGGATTTCAGCGGAGAAATATTGTTACGAAGTTGCTCCAATCGAAGGTCGAAGAAGGGAGAGCAGGCGCCCAGAATTAGCGCGATAATAGGATAAAACGAGCTCCATTAAGGTGGCGTTTTATCGTATTATTAACGAATTTAGGTATACTTGTGAAACTCGCCAGCAAAAAGGTTCAAGATGGTAGCTGTTCGGCTCATCCGCTACTCCGGCCCGTTGGGACAATCAAGTTTGATTTATTAATGTTAACGGTAGACAAATGTAGCTTATATTTGTATGCGAGCCGGGGCGACCGACGTATGGTTTTAAATATACAACGGTCTTATCAAGGTTGTTTATCTTCTGGGTTGCCTTAATATTATTTTCATATTGGTGGGTTAATTTCACCTCGTATTTGTTCAGTTTTACAACGGTACGTTGACGTTTGTCATATCGATGTTCAGAGTGAAACCGAAACGTGAAATTTAATTTCGTCCGAACATCGACTAAAAACGCGAAGAAAATGATCCGATTTTAAAGAAAATTGAAAAAATGTATTGAATAAATAACGACGGACGAGCGCGCAGGTAATGCGCGAGCTTAGGGATAATCCGCAAAATGACGAAGTAAACTGAAAAATAGATGTCGGATTATCTGTGGTATAATGGAAATGGCTCCGCCATCAACTTATTACAGGAAAATTTTTATCATAAGTAATTTTCCAAATAGGGGTTTTCGACGCTGTGAATGGAGTAGACAACGTCGGTGTTTACACGTACGACTACTCAACGTCGGATTGCGGCCGTAATTAAAACTTGCCGTCGAAATTAAGCTGACAAGTGAGGCTGAAAGATGTCGGATTACGGAGGAAAAACCAACGTCTCAGGCGTTTCGGGTCGCGAAACTGAATATCGAAGCGTACCTAATGGAAAAAGGTTGCCGGATTGATATAAAACAAAATAGTTCTGTGCAATTTAAACGCATTAATCAGATTCACCGGATGGTGTGGTAGAAGGCACGTAGTCCCTATAAAAGCGTGACGTCATGGCCACCTGGTGGCTAAATGGTAGCGAAAACGTGCCGGTAACTGGTTTGACTGGTTTTCGAGGTAACGTCGGCATGTTAGTTACGTGAGTCCACTTCTATATTTCCCGTTTAACGAGTTCTAATAGCGTGCGCTCACAGGTATATTGCTGCGTTACTGATTTCGAGTTGAAGAACATATTATGATTATAAAAGTTCAATAGCACGTATAAGTTTCGAACGTTTTTCAAATATATAGCAAAGTTACTCTTTAAGGATTGAATATTTTCCTGTGAAATGGAAACGTTATATTTTTGATTTGTATAAAAACTTTTACAACTCGTGATATCGGCGCGGTAAAATAGAAAATCGTCTGCTTGGCTTACCGCAGCCTATAATAGTAAAACCAGTCAATCTCTTCGCGTGCTCGTATTTCGTTCGTCTTTCGATATACATAAATTTGACGACGCTTGTAAAAAGCTGAAAACCGTAGACATTGGCGTAAACGAAAAATAAATCTTATATTAAATTTCCAACATATAAAACAAATACTAGTCGACTATAAAAAGAGCCTCGCAGCGAACGCGTGAATTCTATTCGCGATATAAGCCTGATGAATAAAAAAAACATCGCGCTATTCCGAAATTGTAAAACCAATCTTAAACTTCGCCGAACAGTAAATCTCGGTTCGGCCAAACGATCAGTTATTTGCTACGACGAATTTCAAAGTTAGTGTAGTATAAGGGTGTAAACGCAATTTGTGACACTGTACTGGATGTATATGATTTCGTCTGATATCACTATAGCGTCTATTCCAGCGGATTACATATGGTTCAAAAACATGCTCTCACCGTATTACACACCACTGAGTGACGTATTGAAAATTTAGCTGAATTTTACAGTGACTAGTTCTTATTCGTGTAAGATATATTTGTATTTGTAGACGATTAGGAATACTTCAGATGTGCTTATTGTTTCTCCGCATGCTTGAAATGGTATTTACTTTTTTTAGGATGGAAACCTTGAATTAAAAAACGACGAGATTGAAAAATATATATATATTTTTTTTATTTTGGTGAAATAACCTGGAAAAACCTTTGTGATGAAATTGAATCATTCGTTATAGGTAAAAAAATAATATTATAGATGGCTCGAAAAAACTCGGAGAATTTGAAAATTTTGCGTTTGAAGAAAGTAGATTGTTGCGTTCTTTTGACTAGAAACGAATGTTCAAAAATAAATAAAGAAAATTTTAGATTTCAAAATTTCTAAAACGCATTCATTTGGAATTTATTACTCCGCACAAATTCCGAGAGTGGATAATGAAAAAAGTGTAACTAAAAGTTTGAAAGAATAATAGATTTATAAATGAAAATGTAAGCAAAATCAAAGAAAAAAAAATTACTCGAAAAATGTTATCACGAGTTTTATATAAAAATATAATGTATTCGGAGCCTTAACGAGGGGAAAATGCGTGTAGCCAAGCGGCATTATTGGAGCTGAGTTTTTGATTTAGACGTGTTCAGACTTATAGATATTGTTGATTGTTTCATCCCCTTTTCCACTCACGCCTGGTACAGAACAATTGCAACGAAATTAGATGTCATAATACTTGGTCTCGCTAATGAATTAATGTTCTTTTGGCACCTCCAATTTTACTTGGATTTTTGAAATGCCAGACTTTTTATTCGATTTTGACTCGAAGTCAATTAGGTTTTGAGCAATATGTTCATAACTCGAGACTTTTTCAAAAACTGGTTTTATACTCCAACTTCCTTCCGAATTCACTTACGAAGCTGAAATTTGCGTATATTGGTGTCCTTGACTTACTCTGTTCCTCTACCCTCTCAAATTGAGTGAACCGCTATTTTAAGGTGAATCATATCCGACTTTATGATTACATGTTGGTACCACTGTTTTATAGAGAAAAATAATGAACAAAAAGTAATTAATGATCAACTTCACTTTTTCTCATTACTCTTCAACATAAAACAGTATTACCAATAAACCAACATCTAATAGCACTTTTTTTTTTTACATGAAGTAGGGAATTTTATGCTTTATTGCTCGGGTTTTGATGGGTCGCACAGTATATAAGGTAAATACACCAGTAGTGGACACATCTAAGAAAGTTACTTCGCAAATTAATTTGTTAAAAATAGAAAAAGAAAGATAATGAAACCGGTTTTGCACTAAATTATAGTAAACTGACTCCGGTTTAGAACAAACATTTGTTAAAAACTCAAAACCTCATTTTTAATGAGAAAAAAAATAAGAAAAAAGTCCATTTCACCAATAATGGATCATTTTTTTTAATGATGTTCCAATAGTGGATCATTTATATTTTACCAACAATTTTTCAAAAAATAATATTTTGAAATATTTTTTGTGGATTGTTGATGAACTTATTCTAATATTTCTTTCATTTTTCAGTCTGAAAAAATTATGGTCTGCGGAGGCGGAAGGATTAGGTACCTCCACATCTGTCTCCTACCTCCGGAATTTTTCAAATATCTCCACCTCCGCCTCCTAACCCAGAAAATGTAGTACCTCCTGGATGTACCTGGAGGGTACCTCTGAGGCACCTCCTGGAGGTACCTTGAAGAGGTAACTCCATAAAGCAAAATGTACCTCCAATAATATTATAGAAAATATTGAAAGTAATATAATATTACCTTCAGTTTCAATACTTTCTATAATTATTGTAGGTACCATTCACTTTTCAGAAGTACCCCGGAGGCACCTTGGAAGTATCTCAGAGGTACTCCGAAGACCTTAGTTGAAGTGCCTCCACCTCCTACCTCCGAAAAATTTCATGTACCTCCACCTATGGCGAAATGGGTATCTTACGGAGCCTCCCACCTCCGCAGTTCCAGCTAAAAATGCATAAAATTTAGTGACTCATCATTGGTACATACAAAAATTGATCTAGATCTAATAGCGGATATTTGTGGTTCACTATTAGTGAAATGGGTTTTGTAAGTTCTAATAGATGATCGGAACATTTCTGACATGAAATAACAGTTGAAAAATGAATATAAATTTACGAAAATTATCCGCTTTTTGCGGTGAATATTAGTGACTTGGAGTACCATTCAAAATATATTTGTAGAAGTGCGTGAATAATGAAATTGGAATGCAGTATTCTTAGTTCATTCATTAAATTTTCAGCAAAAAATGGGTAGTTAAAAAACATAAAAACGACAAAAAATTTTGTCACAGGTCCTTATCGTTCTAAAGTCATGGTTTCAAGTTACAAAGTATTGGCAAATGGTGCTTTAAGACATTAGTCCAGTGCTACCAACTTAGCCCTACGTATCATCTTAAAATTAGCTATTTGAGGTCAAAATGATCCATTACTGGAACACAGTTCACTACTGGTACATTTACCTTACCTAAAAATTGGTTATTTCCTGTATGTTTACACATGGTTTAAAAGGCAATGATTCGAAGACCCTCCTCCAGTGGCCTCTACATCACAAATCAGGTAAGCAGTAGTAGTTTTCATTTTTAATCAGAAAGTCAATGGAAAACGGTGTAGTATAAGTATAGGAGTTTACATCATTGTTGCAATTCCCGAGCGTGAAATAATTCAGTCCCGAGATAAATCCAACGAACGTAACATCCTCGACCGACCGTAATTATTATTAATTTGTATAAGAAGAAAATCTCATCGAGCATTTCACCATTCTTATTTAGCTGACCCAATTTCACGTAACGATATGCGCTTTTAAAAGACACCCGGCTCGGTGCCACCGGTGAAAATGGTTATATCTATGTATGCTATGTATATAACAAGCTCGTTAATCACGCTCGATACGGCGTATACGGCGATTTACACTGTGACAATACAACCGTGGGTTCTGGAGATATTCGAAATTCAAATGACACCCTAGGCAAAAGCAACGACGGCAACGCGACGTCGATAGAGTAACGAGCATCGCGTATAATTATCCGACTATATACGTACGAAGGAAAGGATGAATGGAGAAGGCTATTCCGACGGTTGTGAGATAATTGAACTACGAGTACAAACAAATTTCGCTGCTCGGTTTGGCGTAAAGGCGTCGCACGACAACGAATTTCCATTACACTATGGATTTACAATTGAAAGCGATTTTCGAATCCTCGGTCGGAAATTTTCGAGGCGCGTTTCGACGAAACATTACTCGAAACGTTTTTCTAGTCACGTTTAAAGGTCACTACACGATATACACTTGTAACAACCGAGTAAGGAAAATCGGAGAGGAAGATACGCGTAAATGGGATACGGAAAATATGAAATTTTTTTCGTACCTTGAAAATACCAAGCCAGCCAATTGATTCGGTTAGGCGAAGAAAAAAACAACTCGCCCCGGCCAACCTTTTAAAAACAATATCGTAAAATGTTTATCAGAGCGGAGAAAATCTCGCCAACGTGGAATTCGCTATACGACGCGAAGCGCAGGAAAAAAGGGACAGCCTCGATTCCCACCGCACTCGAGATGGCGGATAGGAGGAGCGAGTATGAGAGAAAAATATATTATATAAGATACCCGGTCGTAATAAAATAGAAGGTTGAAGTGGAGTATCGCTGGTATTGCTACAGCTGGGTTATCTTAGCTTTCGGTATCGTTGCATAATAGATAAACGTATTGACGCGATGATAGGACGTCTTGAGGTGTTGAATTAAAGACGATTACTTCTCCTCGAAACGAAGTCTAGGCGAACGCGATATCTGGAGAGCCATAAATTTTCATATTTATTTATCGTTTTTTAGCTGAGTGTTCAATTAGAAGAGATAGCTATTGCAATTTATCTGATTTGGAAAAGAGATTCGTCTTTGAAGCTTTGCATTTGTATCATTTGTAATCCTATCGCAAATGTCCAAACTTCTTGGTGCATGTGTATTTCCTTCACTCACTTGCATTTCAAATTCACGAGATGGTGTGGTAGAAGGCACGTAGTCCTTGTAAACCTGTGCCGCCATGGCCACCTGGCGAATAACTCGACCCAAAAACGTGCCAGGAACCGGTTTAACTGGTTTCTAAGGTTACGTCGTCATGTTAGTTACGTGAGTCCACGTTTGCATTTCCGGTTTGACGAGTTCTGATAGCGTGCACTCACAGGCATATTGCCATGTTACTGGTTTCAAGTTGAAGAACATATTATTAAGCTTATAACAGTTTAGTAGCACGTATCAAGGTTCAAAGGTTTTTTTAATACATTGGAATGTTACTTTTCAAGGGTAATTACACAAAAACTCCATTTGGATTTTCAGCGCATCTCAAAATTTTCTTTCCTAGTCTTATGTGAAAGAATGAGTGAAGAATCAATTTGCGCTTTTGAGTGAATTTAGAGATGAGTTGAAGCAGAAGATGACTTTTCGAGGCGATTTAGAGTCGTGTAATTTTTGGAATTCTTCGTGGCTCCTCACCAGATCAATCTATAAAGCTGAAATGTTATATGTGAGATTTGTCGAGGATTAATATGATTCTTTGAATTAAGGTCAAAATAAATCCAAAATAATGGTAGTTAAATTTGAGGAAGACTTGATGAAGACTTAGATGGGTCGAACTTGATGAGGCTATTCGCTTATTATGATTACTTATATTTCAAATGCTGTATTACAGATGATTTTTGTTCCTCAGTCTCGAACACACTTCAGTGATGTGATGTTAGAATTGGGGAGGGTGGGTGACCTCAAAATGTAGCATGGGAAAAGAAAGATGGAAAATTTTCAGTTATGATTTCTTATGACAAAGTAAGCCCAAATCAGTAACATACTGTAATTTTAGGTTCTTAAGAAGATTTGAGAGCAAGTTTGAGAGAAAAATACATTTGAAGGGGAAATAACATCAGGATTCTTATCTCCTAACTGAATGTGCTTGGAAAATTGAAATTTTGTATATGACGTTTAATTGGGAACAAGAATACAGTCGTTCGAACTTCAATCAAAATGGATTCCAAATGGGTGATTACAAAAATTTGATGATGGCCTGTGGAGCCTCAAATAATTAAAATTTGATATATATACAGTCATGTGATTATCAAGTGGAAAAAGTGCCATATATTCTTCAGTCAGCTTCTTAAGTGGTGTGGAAATAAATAAGTGGAAGTTTTCCACAATTTGAAACTCAGCTCCAGTAATAAAGCATAGCTGCTTACATATTTTCACTTTCGACAAGCGTATTGGCTTCCTACAACATATAAGGGTAAGATGAAGAAGGCGGGCAATTTATCATATTTTTGCGCGGCCGGAATTTCTTACAGACGTGAAATTTTCACGCTTATTAGGCGATTAGAAAAGCGAGAATGGAGAGGTTTACAGGGCGTGTTGTTTTGGACGCGGCGCGATATAGGGACGCGACGGCGAAGAAAAGGCAACAATAGAGTGGAAATGTTGAAAAGGCCTTTATAACGTTTCCGATTGATTTATTAGAACACAACGAAGCGTTAAGAGAGAGCGGAGCGAGGAAAGGCTTTGGTTTCGAGACGAGATGGTATAATATAGTAGAATTTATCGTTTGAGTGTAATAATTGATTGAGCCGCTAATAAGTAGACGCGACGGCGATACGTTTTCGTTTCGGCTAATTTCACATTTTGAAGGCGAGCAATGAAGAGGACCCAGGGTAAGGGGTGAATTCGTTGATTAAAAAGGTCGAGCGGGCTCTCCTTCGGGATGGAAAACGGGGCGAAGAAAGTTATAGGAATGTTGATGGTAGATATCCGGGTAGGAGCGACTTAACTTTGTATAGGTCGTAGAGGAGAAGGTAATGAAGCAGAAATACGAAGCAAACGAATCGAACACCGCGCTTCGATGTAGTATAGGTATCATTATAGAATAGTAAAATGGAATAACGATGAGAAAGTAGTTCAACTACGCGATATTTACTTGGTCGGGAAGTTTCTTTTTAAAGAAATAATCGCCAAACGAGCATCAGTAGATTTAGATACAAGTATGTATATGTATAGCTCGGCTTTTGTGCGTTTACACGGTGTAAGAAAAAGGAGAAAAGTTTTATTTGCCTTCTATACTCGTTTCGAAGAGGTCGTGGTAAATGTCGCATCCCAATTCGAACGATCAAACAGTGAAAAATTTTCACTAGGAACACACGTGGCGCTGAGGAGGAGCTCGTTGAGGAAATTGGTAGGTAAATTTTACACGCTAAATAATCACATCAGAAGAGCGGCCGCGCTCCTCCGCTATAAATTCACAATTAAATGGAATAATTTAAAGGAACATGTCTTAAATTGCTTTTATTACCGGGCGAACTCTTTTTAATTTACGACCTCGGCGCAATTAATTCAACAAAACACCGGTACAACCTGAGCAGTTTAAACAGCAAAGTTTTCTCTTGCCTTAGCGTAAGTTCGGGCGCTATACGTACACATAAGTGAACACCTATTATTCATTTTAAAGCCTTTTAAGCATCTGCTGTTAATTGTTACTCTGGGAAATTCGCGCGCGCAACACTCCACAATATCTAAGACGAATTTACGGCTAATATTAAGTTTTAATCAAAAGTTCAACTAGTTTTATAATTAAAACGCGTCGGGCGGCGTGTTGCCAACGAAAAGGCCGCTTTTAAAGTACCTGCGATATGCCGCTATGCTTTGTAACAGTTAGGAATTACGATTCTTAGACTGTATAATGTCCGTATGGTGGCAAGATCGGGTTCGAGTTAATCTGTACGAAGCTTAAGTTACATAGTTAATCGTTCGAGACTGAAATTTATATGGGAAGGAAATCGCAAAGATGGATTTGTATTCGTGGCTGATTATACGGAGTGATTTGTGGAGATGGTAAATAGCTGGATGCTGTATAGGCAACTTATTCTACAGAAATGGAGCGATATTTGTATGAACGAAGTGTTGTAGGAACTTATGAAAGCTGTTGGCTCTAAAATTCGTTGGTGATTTTTTTAATTCGAAATTTCGATATTACATCGCACGTATCACTCAAAACTACCGAATTTTGATGTATACACACTAGATGATGAAAATAATACTGATTTCTCATTCTCAGTGTATACTCCCTCGCAGAGTTATTACAGATAAGTTGGTCTTCACTTGGAAACAGAGAAATAATAAAGTTCAGTTTGGTGCTTCCAATTTGAAAAAACGAAATTTGAAATTTCTCTACTAATAAATATCGATTTTTGAGTTGCAACCTTCTTGTATTTAAAGAACGATATTGGTTATGATTTTTGAACGTGAGGTAGTACTTTAAACTCTCAGAAAGGTTCTTAACATCGATGAGAAAATGGGGCATTACTCCTCTCCCATCCCTGAGACATTCTTTTACTTTCACCCAGCATTTTTCGAGGTTTTTTTTCTTCGTTGAAAATGACACCAAATTTACAGTGGATGCACACAGTGAAACCAAATATGATTCTTTCGCGGTAAAAATAAAAAAATCAATAACCGAAGTTCGATTTAGGCGACGGAAATGCACTAAAAATTTTTTTATAGTCCTTTCATTTGATGCAAAAGCGTTTAAAACAACATTTTCACTGTATAATAGCTATAAAAGGAAACTATATGAATAATTCTTGGTTTTTTTCATGAGATATATATTTACATAGGCGATTTGTTGTGCTGTACCATAGTCCATAGATTAAACATACATAGATAGCCCACCGTGAAATGAAAATTCTCACTTATAAAAGATCGAAAACACGGAGCAAAAAACTTTTACAGTTTCATCATAGATAGCGTTAACCAGAACTAGAAGAAAGTGGGGATGGCGTGACCTATCTGCGAGCCGCCTACTACCTATATGAATCGTTGCATGGAGTCGCGGAAAGAGGAAAAATATGCTGAAGCGCTATCTCTGAACCAGCTCCATCAACATAGCATTTTTGGCTTCTTTTCGGCAAATTATGAGCGATAAACTTTTGTATAGCGGTGCACCATCTATGTATAGTTAATCTACTGTACTTATAGATGGAAAAGAATTAAAGGTGTAATTTTCTTAATTGTTATTATTATTTTCGTAGAACTGCGTTTGAAATGAAATTATTTATAAATAAAAATTTTTTGGCGTTTTGAAGTTGAATTTCAGTAATGACTTCAGTCATGAGGTGAAATCTGAGGTAAATAATAAACATACTTCACCATTTAAAGGTCGGAGTAAGAGTGAAAGATCAGAGTTGTGGTTAAAGGTTTTTTTTTTAAACAAACGATTATTTATAACATTGTATATTTTATTATATGAAACTGATCTTCACATTTCATTGTATACACAAGTGTTTGAATTCAATGTATTGTTTAACTGCTAAACGAGTATAGCGCAGTAGCGCTGGTCCGTGTAAACATTGCAGAAGACAGTAAATCATCAGTCAATCAATTAATTTAAATTGTTGTTGAAAGAAAGGAAAATTATGGTTTTGATTTTAAAACCTCTACCAACAAATCTACAATATTAGAAAAACTCGAAAGTGTTTAATTTGAACGTTTATGGAAGCATCCCTTCAAAAGATCAATAAAGATGGAGAGGAGGGGAATTATGAAAAACAAACTCTAATACTTTCCATTCGAGTAAACTGAAAATCAGAAATGAAAAGAGATTTCAACGCTTCCATAAAGATTTAAGACTTGGTGACGAATTGACTCGAAAGAATTCGATATCGCTGTAATAAGGAATGAAAGAATAGTCTAGATAGATGGAAAGGGTCAATGAGTGGGTAAGGAACTGCTTAAGGAAGGATTCAATTGTAGTTGGCTTTAGAGTATAGAATAGCATGATTGTAATATAGTCTTGTCATTCGTTGGAGATGCGAAGTATAAGAAAAAGCATAAAAGAAGAGTACAAGCTTTTGAAGAGCCAAGAGACGTCGATGAGTTCGAGAAGACAAAGAAGAGGCTGATTCGTACGACGGCACGATGAAAAAAGAAAAACGATTTTATAACGACAGTCTTCTTTCGGCTGTCTGGCATGAAGCAAGGCGTTGGGGCGGGTGTAAGATGCGTCGAATCGGGCGTTCTGCGTACGCTACATAGTGACGTCGTCGTTAGCTCGTCACTGCGGTCGGTTAACATTCCCGCAATCGCGTCGAACCTCGCCGCCGATTCATTAATAAACCAAATGAATAAAACTAACGACCTACGTACCTCGTTCAATTCCCAACGTTGATTTGAATTTCGAGTTTTTAGGGACACTTTTTTCGCTGCTGAAAGGGACGCAAGACTCGGTGGTCGGGATTTTTAATGCGACCGTCGACGAGCCAAATACTCCGCATAGGTAGATACGTACAGGTGAATTAAGGGTAGATGACAAACGCGCGATAAAATGTTGACGGTTTTCGTGCGGTTGGCTAAACCGCGCTCGGCGTATGTATTTTATCGTTAATTTACGCAATGTAAACCAATTTTCTAGACGAGCGTGAAAACTCCGTTAGTCGTGTATTTTTTTTCATCGCTCGACCGTGTAAACACGGGATCAATTTAATTTTTTTTTCATCGGACGACATTTCACGTAGAGGTTTTTTTCGTCGGTATTCTTGGACGGAAAAAATTCTAATTAACTTTTTTTCGGTGGCGTTTTTATCTGCTAAATTGGCGCCTTTACGCGGTTATTCGTGTGTGCGCGAATCGCGTGATCTGTCAGAAATGGTAGCCCGCTCGTCTACCTTTGTGGCCGTGCTAAACTCAACGGATGATTCGATCGGTGGTGGTCGCGGTTAACGAGCTCGCGATAGTACGTGATATAGCCGGGTACGAGCGATTAAACGAAGCGACTCGATCAATTATCGCGCGCAAAAAATAACCCTAACGACCGGCTCGTAAACCAAAACACGCTTTCGGTGGTATAGATGATAAACTTATGAAGAGCCGAATTGGGAGAGCCGAAGGGAGAAAGATACCGCTCCAATTGGCGGAGAAATAAATAAAAAAAAAACACGAGCCGGTCGGGTTCGCTGGAGCAAATAAAACTCGAAAACAAAAGGCGATAATAACAAGGAGGAAATGAAAGAGCAATTTAAAAGTGGTAAAACTTATTGTGGGAATAAAAGCGCAAAAAAACGCCCCGCTAAAAGTGTCTTCATTTCGGTGCCGGATAAATAAGGTGGTTAAGAAAAGTTTATAGTGATTTTGGGGATTGTAATTTCGGCCGAAAAACTACTGTAAACGTGCAATTTAATGCCGAATGCGTTACCCGTCGCCGTCGTTGGCGGAGAAAATTCCCGAACGAGAATTCGGCCTGCTCGATAAAGCTGCCGCAGAGAAATTGTTACCGGAGGCGGCGTGACGGGGAAATTGAGACGCGAAAATCAGCACCGCTTGTACGCGTTTCCACCGTTTTCATCTCGTATAGGTTGTTCGGTAATAACGAATTTTCAAACGACGAAATATACGAGTAGGTTTTAAAACGATTTCATATGAGCGTCGAAGTTCAGTTGTAAAATACACACTCAGTATTGGATTAAGTCGGCCGAAAGAAGCTCGTAAATGGAAAAACAATAATGGATTCGAAAACAACGTCTTCGAGTACCTAACAATAGATATACGTGATGTGTTTTTAATAATTTTTCAATGACTCCGCCCATTGCTCCACCTCTTACCCCCACTACTATTTGATTATTCTTGATTCATAGTATAGATGAATGGATCCCTATGAAAATGCAACGAGTGTTATCGAAAAATATCACAAGCATTGCAATGATATGAAAATTACTACTGATGTTTGAAACTGATATCTTTGAGCCGAGAAAGGGGCGTGGAAAAGAGGAGCTGATTTGAATTGGGGCATAAAAATGGTCATATATATCGATTAATTGTGTTTTTATCATAACTAAGGCCAAGTGTAGATTTCAATGATACTAGGCATTTTAAAGCTCGTATGCCCAATTGAGCATTTTATTCAAGAAGCGAGAATTGACTCTGAATTCGGAGTCAGAATAACTTTGTCTCTGACATAACTAGAGTCTGGAATCAAGGCTTTCAGATTGACTGGATTAAAGGAGTTGAAATCAAATCGAGTTCTTTCAAGATGAATGCATTGGAGTCTACAGTCTGAATAAGTCATATTTTGTGCCTTCGAAGTCAATATGGAGTGCGAATCCAATTTCTTCGGACTTGAAACTTTGTAATGGCTCTTTAGAGTAATCTACATGCAAATGAAGTCAAATTTAGGCTTAAGAATACGTCAGAGATAGTTCAGAGTCTGAGACAAATTTTTGACTTCCTTTGGGTCCTAGTGTTTTTTTTACTTCTTGTAAATCACTGCAACATCTTAAAAATGTAAATCTCTCGATATCAGCTAGTCAAAGATCAAAGCTGAGGCTAGAGACCTAGATTTACTTTCAGATTTAGAGTAAAAGTGACTCTAAATGACTCTAACTACTATCTTAATGCTGGTGTCATACTTCACTGGTGACTTAGAGTGACTGTAATCAGGGTAGAGTTGTACTCCTGTTCAGAAAATTGTTCAATGTGGAATCAGAATTCAAGTTTGAAGACTTACTACGAAGTGAAAAGTTGAAGATCAGAGTCCAAATATGACTTCGCAATCGAGAACGGAGTCGAAAGTCTCGATCAAATTTCAATTTTGACTTCGGAGTCGAAGGCCAGACCTCACTTTGGAGTGAGATCAAAGTGTGAGTCAGTTTTTGGTAGATTCCCGGTGTTTGCATTGTATAGAATATCCCGTTTTCATGTAACCCCCTTCGATACTCATGTATAGTGCTTTACTTACCCAACATGTGGAAGGAGCAGAGATGCAAAAACTTTTAAAATATTTTTTCCAGTTTCGATTAATGAGCAGTTTGAAAAATGTTTATTTCATCATCCAAAGCATATAACAATACACCATTTGGCCCAAAATGTAGAGTACGCAATGCAGTGTTGGTGACAAAAAGTACAAGTAGTGGAGGGGGTAGGTGTGGAGGAGTAACGAAGAAAGGGTAATGAATCTGGAACAAAATTGGTACTATCTTGATACTTCTGCAGATAAGTTTGAAAAGTTCTTCATTGACTATATGCTGTGAAAACTACGTATAGATCAGAACAACACGTTCACCCATTCTTCCCATTAATCAGAGTTTCTTTTAGATTCGGAGTTGAATTTCACTAGTGGCTCCGATCCAAAATGAATTCAGGTTTAATTCTAAATATGATTCGAGAATTTAAGAATAGAGTCAAAAGTCAGGGTCAGAGGTTAGGATCAAAGTCAGAGGTCAGGGTCAATATCAGGGTCAAAGTCAACGGTCAGGGTCAAAGTCAAAGGTCAGGGTCAAAGTCAAAGGTCAATATTAAGGTTACAGTCGAAGGTCAGGGTCAAAGTCGAAGGTCAGTTAGGGTTAAAGTCGAAGGTCAAAATCGGAGTAAGAGGTCGAAGTCATTGTCATATTCTTGGTTGACTCCAGTGATTGCTTTCAATGAAATGTAAGTGAATAGAGTTCAGAAAACGGAGATATTTGGTTACTCTATGAGACTATGAAGTATGCGAAGTATTATAACAATCATAAAAATCACAACTGATCTTCGAAACAGAAAGTTCTGAGTTTAGAAAAGAGCATGGATATGTGGAGCCAATTTAAAGTGGGCTCGAAAAACGCTCATGTATATGGATTAAAAGATTTTCCAAGACGCTGAATTCAAATTTAAAGTTTATTTTTATCGTAATCGTGACAAAGTGCGGATTTCAAAGGTAAAAGCTTATTCTAAACCTCATTGGTGGAAATCGAAGCTTTCAAGGCAAATTTAATGGAATAATGTTTAGAAATCCGAGATATGCTGAACGCTTAGACTTCATGACATGTGCTCACAAAAGGTTTAATTACCATCAAGCCTACCATAATTTTTCCGATCAATTTGAAAGAACGTGTGAAAATGGGGGAGACAACGCGACCCAGAATCGAACAAAAGCTCCCGCTGGAGCCCGAAAAAGGGTATCCAAGTAGGAAGATTTAACACGGCGTTAACGATACGCAAAACTCTATGATAAATTGAGCGTATTTTAGAAACGACGAAGAAGAGGTTGGCGGGGGCGACGACGATCGTCATAACGTAATACAAAATAACAATAACGCGAACCGCGGAAATCTGTACGCGTTGTAGGTTTCAATTATCGTAAACTACGTATACAGAACGGAGTTATGATTCGCGAACGAACGAGCAAGAGCGAACGAAGCTCCATTGAAGGGAGAGGGAACGACACGCTCGCTTAACCCCGTTTTAGGAAGCGTTAATATAACACATAATATATGACGGGTGCATATAGTCGGTGTATATAGCTTGAAATATTGCCGCCCGTTTCCTTCAACCGCCTGTCTTTGTAGTTTTCTTGTGATTTCGGGGCGTCAAGTTCCGACTTATATATAAAGCGCGTTCGGCGTATGGACGGGGGTGAAACAAAACGGTTATATAAATGAGAACGCGTATACGGCGTGAAAAGGGTACGTGGAGGCGAAAGGAAGAAGCCCGCGCTACCTCGTTTCTATAGACTTACATAGAGAGCATGAGGGAAGCCGACACCGATGGCAGGATATAAGGAAAGCGCAATGCTCCATATTCAGGAAGTCAAAGGAAATGGAAAACTGAATGAATTATATCCACTTAACCGTTTACGCGTGCGAAAACCGAAAAGAGAAAGGAAGGGGTGTGGTGGTAGGTTTTTCCGAATATGAAAGGTGTAAGAGAAGGGTGAAATAAGGGGTGAGGAAAAAAACGGCTGCTGCGAGTTTCTGGAAAGATTCTTATTTTTTTAAATTATTGCTCGGCTGAACGTCGAAAACGAATTAAATTTAAATTATATTATTTTTCGCTTCTTTCGTCGTCTTTTGTTCATTTTTGTAGAAACCTCGCCATGTACCTGTTGTACGCACGTGTTGGTTGACGTGGAGTTTGAGAAGGCCTTTGAAGGTGATCCATTGATTGGCAATGGAGCCGCGGGAGTTCTACGAAGATAATTAATCGAATCTGAGGGATGGTACGCTTTCGAAGGTTGTCGCATGGTGTAGTCGCCTCGTCTTTCTCTACGATATTATTTTTTTATTCGGTCTCGCTTCGAGTACATTTTTCATCTGTGGAAATATTATTAAAAGTTGCGCGTTTTTTTTCCTCTCCCTTTCTTGCAACTCCCCACACCGAGCCTCTGTCGAGAGCGGCGTTTATGAGAAAGCGAGCTAACATTTTATAAAGAAATGGTACACAAATGAAAGAAAACTTTCGACGAAGTTTCACGTCGGTACTATAGTATACTGTGGAACAGGGAATCGGGGGTAAGATAAACTCCGGCATTAGGTTGGAATTTTTTTTTTTCAACCGTGTAAAAAAATTTTATATGCATTTTTTCACGCGTCAACGCTACGATTTACGCGCTTCATTAAAATAATAATAAAAAGTTGAGCCTGCTGTAATGGAAATTCGGCATAAGGAGGGTCGTAACGAGCAAGCAGCGCGACGACGGTTGTTGGTAGCCTTTGCGTGTACCTAATTAAGTTCATTATTGTATAAACTCGACGGTAGGAGTCGGGAATCTCGTTAATGAACCTATATACTATCACGTTGCGACGGATGAACAGCCCCACCTGCGGACCTTTTCGAATGTAAAAGTCCGACAAGGGTATCTTTGGATTAGCCGAATGTCGTGACCGATACTCTGTAAAGTGACGAGGATTACGGAATTTTCGTCACGAAAATGTAATCTCATTCGAATATTTTAAGGCCTTGCGTCAAACTTATGGTATGTGTGGGGTGTAGAACTGACATCGGTTGTAGAAAAGAAAGGATACGCCATTATTTCGATTTAAAGGGTATAGAATTGTGGTATATTTCCTAGTCTGACATATACAGTTATACATATACACCTGTTAAAGGGATTAAAGGAAAAATTCGACGGTTTTAGTTTTTATACTAAGATACTAAAATCATTGTACAAATATTAGAACAGATTTTTATTTAATAAAATCTTTCTCGTCAGTGAACAGAAGGAATGATGATACCGTGATACTTCTTAGTGGCCAAAATTTTGGTCGTAATAAAAATTAGGTTTAGTGTGATTGAAACGAAAAAAAATATTTTTTTGTAAAAAGAGAAAAGCAGAAATAATAAATAGAATTGAAAAAAAGAAATTCATAAAAAATTAATAAAAGAAAACATTTTTTTTAGGGCATTCCAGTGATTTTTTTGTAAAAAATTTTTTCAAGATTATTGTGTTTACAGTGGTTTTTTTTTTGGAAAATAAGTCTAGACTTCAGGTTAGTGAAATTAAATTAAAAAGAAGAACCAATGAAAATATTTTCAAACACATATAAAAAACGAATATAAAAAATTTTTGAAAAATGTTGGAACGTTGGAAGAAACGAAAAGAAGGTTTGTAATTAAAAAAAAAAAAATTAAATGATAATAAATGATTCTTTTTTACATTTTAAAAATGAGAAATGAAGGCATAATTTTATTTCTTCACTTTGCCAACACTGGTAAAACTACAACATTACCTAATCTTTTCAGAATTAAAATCAAAGTAATATAAATTATGAAGAAAAAGAGAGAAAATTCATGATTAAAATCAAAAGCAGGCAAGTATTAAATTGCCATTAAGAAAAGGAATAATTGAAGAGAGAAGCATGCAAATCAAACTTCGCTTTTATAAAATTGAAATTTGAGCGGTACAGTAAACTGTGTCAGTCTAAGAGGTAGTTAATAAAGACGAGATAATGCAGCTGAAGTTGTTTTGAAGCATAGAAAAAAAGAACCTATGCAACCATGGCGCCTTGCTGGAGCTGAGTTTTTCATTGAAGCTTGTTCAAATCTACAAATAATGTTGTTAACCTTTCCATGCCCTCACCCAGTACCAAATCCGAAAACCTCCATCTATCGTTTCCACAATAAGTTGAGAAGCTTAGTTTAGAATACGTAGTATTTCTTACCCACAGTAATCACATCGCTCCATATAAATCAAATTTAAGGTTCCTTAAGCCTTCTTCAGGTTTTGATGACTCGTGATTTCGAATAAAGTATTTATAATGACTGGTCTAGGTTCTAATTGGTCATACGTCACGCCTGTAACAACCAACCAGCAAGTTGGAATGTGATAAATTTACCTCGACTAACTCATAAAATAAAAACATAAACCAGCTGATGATTCAAATCATAAACGAATTTTAGTCGTTCACTGAAAACTGAACGATATTATTTAGGAAGGTAGAAATGAAACTACCTACATTTTATCACATTCTAGCGTTATGATTGGTCATTACGCGCGTAACATATGACCAATTAGAACATAGACCAGTCATTATAAATACTCTATACATTTAGACGTATATTCAAGGCATTATATTCTAGTCTCTGATAAACAACAAATGTAAAATTTCAACTCTCTTGTACATTTAGTGAGGAATTGCTTGAAATCGATTCATGAAATTGCTTGATTTTATTTCTCTTTATAGTATTTATTTTTTCCAACTCCCCTGCAGACCCATCAAGGTATGTGAAATTTAAGTATTTAAATTATATTTGAGAATTTTGACTTTACATTTATTCAAGTCACGCTTTGAGCTCGAAACACCTCTTCTCCTCTCCAATATAATCTGTGATATTGGATTTGGGATATAGTATGTATCTTATTCTCAGTAATCATATGAGCTCATATTTATCAAGTTTGAGGTGTTTGAAGCTTCCTCAAACCTACCTCAAATTTTCGTCACTTGCCATTTTCGATTCATTTTTAACAAAATTCAAGTGTTCATATTTGCATTTGCAACTCATGTTACTTACGAAGATTCGTCTTTTTAGATCGATTTGGTGCGAAGTATTATGGAGATTAACAAATTTTCATGGCTTAGTAGTGTGACTAGCTTTTTTAGTGGACTCAAAAGCAGTCCCATCAAATGATACTAAGTACTGTTATACATTTGAATGGGAGGGGAAGGTTTCAAAAAGTTCATGAGATTGTTAGATTAAAATATTAAAATATTGAAAAACTTTACGGCATTCAAAAAAATACAATAATCGTGTTTAGTGCTTAAAAAATCTAAATACCTGTAAACAAACCTCGTGTAAAAGGCACCTGGGTAAATTACGTAGTAATTTCCAATATTCTATCAAATGCAAGTAGCCTCGTGTAAAAGGCACTAGCCCCGACTGACGCGCGTTGTATATGTAAACGTAGTGGGGACATGGAATGCACCTATAAATATTAGTGCAATCGTAGATACTAGGCAGTTGTTATATAACTCTCGTAATGAATTTTGAGACTTGAGACTTGAGTTGATCTTGTGTTGTTTCTACACCCTAATTCAATTTTTTCCGAAGGCATCAGACTTTGTAGGCATGGCCTACGTGTCCACCCTTTCTGTTGGTGTACCACTGACTGAATGAAAAATCAGAAAAAGCTCTTTTGCTTATTCGTATGAAGAGAGTCCCTCATCAATTTTTAAGGGATAGAAACATACTCATCAAAAAGTTAGGCATTAACACAAAGATTCGAAGATATCCCTTCACCCAACTCTGCTTCCCAAGTCAGATGAATTGTAATAGCAATTGCTTTCCATTAAAAACTCAGCTAATTAGGCAAATATTATTGAAATCGGAAGCAATGAAAATTACGAACGTGAGAATCCTACTTCCTTTCAATAAAATCAAAAGTAAACTAATTTTTGAAGCAAAAATGTGATACTTTGTGACTAATTGTGGAAAAATTGAGCATACCTTCCGCCGTCCCCCCTCCCCAGTCTGAAGGAGAATAAATTAAACTTGCACTATGAACGAGACCCATAAATTGCTCATTTATCGTTAATTTTTGAAAATAACAGAAATTGTTACTTTCTCATAAAATTAGAAAAAAAGTTAAGATTTGCTTTTCAGAAAAAATTGCTTATTAAAATTCTTCGAGCCTTCGTTCGAGTAATTTTAATGCAACAACAGCACCGTTAAAACTGATGCTGAATGAGTTACAAAACAATATCGTTCTCAGGCGTACCACTTCGTTCTCATATTTAGTTGAAGTTTGATACTCTGTTTCAACCGTATACATACGTGAGTGACGACAAGAGCAAGAAAAAAATTCTATTTGAGTAGTAAATGGAAAGGAAAATGATATTAACCGCGACATAAGGGGATTAAATTTCTTTAGACGGACAGCGGAACGTTCAAAAGGAACAGAGGGGGTATAGTTTTATTTTTCGTAGTGCACCACCTTAGTGTATTCTAATGTATAGTTTCCACCATTTGAGAAAAGTGTAACAGAAAGTAGTCCACCCTGCACTCTCGTTTCAGTTTCACCATCGATTCTACTAACTTTTAACGCGACGATGAAGCCGGCGTGCCGCGTGAGACGCGCGAACGTGAAATTAGCACAGTTAATTCGGACGAGAATGGGATTTTTATAGCTTTTTGTCATCTCTAGCAACGACACAAACGCGTAAATGGGTCGTTTCGCGAGCTGTTTGCACCTATGTGATGTTTTGTTTTATATGAATGCTAGATAGGCGGCTGCGAAATAGGAGCAATGACGCTAATAAACGAACGAAGGTTTTATTTCGTTGATACGTGAGTGGATGAAATTGAATGGAGAAACAGAATTGAATTAAGTAAAATGTGTGAGTTATTGGACAAAGAAATGCAACAATAAGTATCCAACGTGGGTTCGGTATAGGACAGAGATGACAGTGGGTGAAAACGGAAGCTCGGGTATTTCTGCATATTGTTCGGTTTCGCAACTACAGAGGAAATGAAGGTGGCAAAATGGAACGAAAACACGTTAAATTTAGTTAAACTTGAGCTTAGAACACTGTGGCGAAAGAACTAGAGGGTGGATTCGAAAGATGCAGTTTACTATAGTTATGATGGTGGCGACGACGACATCGTTCGTAAGGAACGTGCGAAGATGCAGGCGAAGACGAGCAGAATATAATATACAAAAGGGAAAACGCAGGAAAATGACTGCAGGCGATTACTAGGGGTTCGAAAGCAGCGTAAGGTGGCGAGAGAAGGGCGAATGGTTCTTTGTATGTAACTCGTTATATAGTTTGCAGCCGTAACTAATTCTATTTGGGAGAAACAGGAAGAAAAAAGAAGAACGATTCGTCGAGAAAAGCGCGCCGCGATGGGTGAATGCAACAGCCCTTTTTCTCGGTATAAACGACTTTAATGAAATCGTTGTTAAAGTCTCGCCAAACACGAGTTCACTTTTGCGTAGGAGGGCGTGCGACGTGTGGCGGTGTTTTCTTCTCTTTAATACCGTGGTTTATATAAATTGTGCTTTTTCGTAATTTCACCTGAGCTCGGGTATAATACGCGACCGAGACTGCGAGGATAGCGTTATTAAAATATAAAAAAATTTAAATTACTTTTTTTTGTAACTCCAGGCCGTTGCGGTTTTATCGCCGACAGTATGGGTGGGCGAAGAACTTAATAAGGTTGTTTTACTTTTCCAAAGTAATGCTAGAGTTGTCTCTAGTCTTACTGACGAATTACCTTTGTTTGTTGTTTGCAGCGAACGATGATGGAAATAATTCGCTGGTATTTGTGGCTCGGGATATACATCGGGATTTATGTGGCCGCCGAGCAGAAGTTTGCTATCGAGCCGCAAGATCAGACGGCTGTGGTTGGATCCAAAGTTACCTTACCGTGTAGAGTGGTGAATAAATCCGGATATCTGCAATGGACGAAGGATGATTTTGCGCTGGGAAGTCATCGTAATTTGTCCGAGTATGGGAGATATATGATGATCGGATCGGATGAAGAAGGTAAGCACGTAAAGGGAATATTTTCGACCTATTACCTTGGAGGTATTGATTAAAAAAATTGTGAAAGCAGTAGTCTACCACTTAAAGACGAATTATACGTGTAGGATGTAAAGTTGATGATTACTAATTATTTAGAAATTTTTTTTTCGAACATTGTAAACAAAATAAAGTTTTTCCAAACGATGAATTTTCAAGTGAGTAAACATTTTTTCCTTGACCATCGAGTTTTTTTAAATTGGAAAATATTAATTTTTTTATGTTCTTTAAACAAAATCGAATTTAAAAAAAATATAAACGGCCATACCACATTACACCAGAGCTCGGAATAAGCCAGACATACAATTTGGCAATGACGCGGTATACTCTGCATGTTTTCATGGATTTTGTCAAAAACATAAAAATCTTATTCGTAAAAAAAATTAAAATAGTTCACATCATGGATTAAACATATATACATAATCCACCATCATATAAAAATTATCGCTCATTAAAAATCGAAAACTCGGAGCAAAAGTAGTTTCACAGTTTCATCATAGATAGCGTTAATCAGAACTAGAATGAAGCGAGAATAGCGTTGGCCCATCTACTACCCGCTTACTAACTGAAAAATATGTTGAAACACTATCTCTGAACCAGCTCCATCAACACAGCGTTTCTGGCTCTTTTTCTGCAAATTATTAGCGATAAATTTGTATGGTGGTGGACTATCTGGTATGTATGGTTGATCTATACTGACATTTCTTGTGGTCGTTATTCGAACTGCCTGAGAAGGTGATACTGTATAATGTTCATGTTTTATTATACACATATTGATAATATAAAAATCGATAATTATATAATTTCGTATAATGTAGGTAATTAAAAACGAATGTTGAATTTTTAAAATTATTGTAAATTATGAATTATAATAACAATTTTCAATTATATTACATCTTTCGAAGCAACAAAGTGATTTTTTAGGATTATAACAAAAATCAGTAAAGAACCAAAAAGTTTTTTGAACGCAAAAGTAAAACAGAGAATGTCTGAACATTGATTTTCTCTAATTAGAAAAAAAAAAAACTTGAAGAAAATTCAAAAATTGAAGAAAAAATTGATGGAAAAAGTGCATTCATTTAAAAAAAAAAATCAATATTACGAACATCATAATACAATAGAAAAACTTTTATAAAAATAACAAGATTCCTCTTCACCAACTCATACATTAAAATAAGCGAGTATAGTGTGAGGCATCAGTTTTTAATTGAAAACTCGCTAAAAAAAATTATCAAAAACATTTCAAAGGTACTTATTAGCATTTTTACTCAGGTTTTTAGTTTAATCGTGATGATTATATTTTTTTCCATTTGAATTACTCTCGTGAATAAACTGGATAGTTTACGATTATATCTTATTCGGGCTTTTCTCGTAAAGTGTCCTCAATGGTGTTTTCGTTATATAAATCAATTCTTCTTTTAATTTTTCTTCGTTGTCGTATGGAGGAAGCCAAAATTGTCTGTAACTGAATAAAAATAATTTTTTGAATTTTTAAAACTCTTTCTGAAACGATGAAAAGTAAATGAAAATTTATATTAGTCAACTACGAGTAATTTACCAAATAGGAATATTCTTACCTGGTATTTGAACTTGGATGTTCATTCGTATTGCCCTTTTTAACAATGGTAAAGAGAAAAGGCAAATATTTTCGAAATCCACCTTCAGGCACGATACTAGTACCTGTGACAAATTCCAATATTTTCATTCTTTCTTGGTTGGTAAATGAACGGATGATCTTGGGAAAATATAAGTGATCAGAACATGAGTATACTTATCGAATACATTTTTATTGTTGTAATTTAAAAAATCTACGAACATTGATTACCTTCCAAAACCACTCGATGATTTTAGAGTCCTTTTTGTATCCGTAAATATACTCGGTATTTTCTCCCAGTCGTCTACGTCGATTTGTCGAATACCGCAGATTAATATTTCCAGTTCGTCTTCATCGAAATCCTTGAGGAAGTTCAGTGGTATTATCTTATTTAGTTCTTCTAAAAATATTGACATTTGCTTTTCAACGCTTTCTTTATACTTCCAGTTGATATATAGACTGTAAATCGATTAGGTAACAATTCTTATTCAAAAATTATGATCTTTTAGCTGAAAATTATAGAACTACGTACGTGGATGTGCTTACTCGATGTATTCATCTACTACTTCTTTGGTGACTGGAGTTTTATACCCGTCTATTATCAAATCGTAGCTCATTTTTTGACCGTTTGATAGGGTTTCTTCGTATATGAAAGTTAGCTTTTCTTTTTCTGGGTTTTCTTTAGCCCTTGTTAACGATTCGTAAAGTTTCGGATCTATGATCTTTATATCTTCGAGTTGGATGTTTTTCTCCAGTATATTCATGTAGAAAGGTTTAATCAAAGGCACTGAACCCAAATGTTAAATGTTAGTAATTTATTCAAAATAAGTCATGTTGTTGTATTATAAGAGTTAGATGCGTTATTTCTTCACCATTCAGGGGTTTTCCGTGAAGTATCGCCAATGCAACGACTCTAGCGAAAAATTTGTAGCCCTTTCTGTAAATATCTATCACGTTCTCAGAGCTAGTGGTTGGATTAATTTCTAACCAATACTTATTGTTCCTGAAATATGAAATTTTACAATTTGATGATTCTGTGATAAAATGGGGTTGTTTTCCTTTTCTTGAAAAAAAAAAAATGTGTATAAACTGCCTTTGATTTCGAATTATTTTTATTCTTGAAAAAAAAGTGTATGTGATGTCCCAATTTCGAAGAGCGCAATATTGTTTCGGCATATAAGTAACATTATTGAAACGGAAGGAAATTTGGAGCAGTGATGGAAGAACGAACCGGAGCGAACAACACTAAGGAGCTTCACTAAGTTCGTGTTGCGTTGATGCGTTGTAGTACTTTACTGAAAAGCAACACTCGGTTTTGTTGACAAAACTCCCAAAATAAGAGGTTGGAGGTACCGTTGTGGTTCAAAATAGGGGTCGAGGAGTTCTATGGTTATTAGCATAATTTCTTACTGATACAAGCAGCTAATATGCAAAATATAAGAGGAAACTGTATCATCAGTAGCCGGTTTTTGCAAAAATAGCTAGTTATCCTCTGTTTCAGTTTTTACGAACAAAACTTTGGTCTACGATGTATTTCTGTGGTACCCACATACCACCCAAGTATTAGCCCAAAATCGCTCAAAAGCAAACTTACTATACTTACTCACCTATGCCTTTTATTAATGAATC
Organism: Phenacoccus solenopsis; assembly: GCA_009761765.1. NCBI lineage: Eukaryota > Metazoa > Arthropoda > Insecta > Hemiptera > Pseudococcidae > Phenacoccus > Phenacoccus solenopsis. The sequence continues at coordinate 38,746,695 of CM019753.1, forward strand.
ATTGATAATTTACTATCGAGTTATGGATAAGTTAGTGATGTAAGTTACTGGTAATTTACCAGCGAGTTACTGGTAAATAAATTTTGCGGGTGTCTTAAGAAATGATTTTTGTTTTGTTTTTGATGAAATTTCGTTTCTGAACTAAGTAGTTTTTTCACCGTCTTAAGTCTTCAGTTTTATTTTTGAAAATTAAGTCCATTTGTCTAGCATCGATTTTAAAAATGGAGGTATCGATCAAAAATGATTCTTTTAATACCTAGATATCATTTGGGAAAGCGTGAAATTTACGATCAAAACCTTAGGAAGTAATTTTCAAACTCACCTCATTTGTGAAGTATAGTTTTTTTTTTTTTTTTCGTACAAAACATGTCATGCTCAATGTTAGGCGAAATTCTGCGCATGCGTCAATTGATAGAAGATTGTGTGTGTCTTTGATTATATACCCCTGGACCAAATTTCTGTCGATATCAAGTGAACGCTCTCAGACGAAAATGCGTCTGCGTATGCCCTTGTTCAACGTTATCAATATTATTTCGAGTTTCCAGTATAACAAGTTCAACTGATATCAGCTGTTCCTGTTGTTATCTTTAATTCGCGCATGCGCAGACGCATTTTGGTCTGAGAGTATTCACTTGATATAGACAGAATTTTTCTTTACAGTTCGAGCGGTCCAGGAGTATATAGTGAAAGGTGTGTGTTTGTAAAAGGGAATATAATACAAGCACGGATGTTTACATCCGTGTAAACAAATAGCGAAATAATCCTGATAACAAGACTTCGTGCATGCGCAGAATTGCGCGTCGGAAATTTATGTTCAATCGCGATGTTCCTACATGTAGCGTAGTCCATATAGTATATAGTCGAAGATCGATGTAGGTCCTAGGTACTGTTTTCAATAACGACAAAAATGAAAATTTATTACCTGTGGAGTCACTCATCTATCAAATTTTTTTTGTCCCACCTTGACCATATCGTTCACTTAGTTAAAGCCCTATAACTACAAGCGTTGTCAAACACCATCTTGAATCCAACTAGCCTTATTGGAGTTATCTTATTATTTACTATCATAATTATTTTTGTCTATTCTTTTTTCACTGTAATTTGAAAGTTAACTGTAATTTGAAAATATTCAGTTTAGTAAATTTCAAAAAGAATTAGTTGAGATATTATTCTATTAGTTTCAAAAATTCGCGACGAGAAAATGGGTGGCTCTTCAGAAATTAATTGCACCGATAGGAGTCACTAATAAAGTAATATCTCAACTAATTCTTTTAAAATTTGCTAAATTAAATATTTCAAAGTCACGGTCAATTTCCAAATTACCGGTGGAAAAAAAAAGACAAAAATAATAAATAATTTATTATGATGATAGTAATAACTCTAATAAGGCAAATTGACTTCAAGATGGCGTCTGACAATACTTGTACTAGGGCTTCAACTTGGGTACAATCTTTGACTACATAGTAGATGGACTGAGCAAGCAACAAGCAAATGCCAAACCAAAAACGGCGATACATTACACAGATTTTCTCAGAACACTCGTGACTAAGTTCTAAATGCGCATGCGAAAATTTATTTTGCGCTAATAGTGCGGCAAGGGGACATCGATAGTACTGCTTAAAATCAGAATAACATGAATGTGATAAAGGACTTCAGGCATTGCAACGAGTGTTCCGACTCTGATGCATATATGTTTCACCGCAGTTTTCCTACAAGTAACTCGGTCTATCTAGTATATAGTCAAAGGGTACAATAATAATAATTATTTTTATCACTAAATTCCAGCCTATGAAACAACCCCATTGAATCGGAATATAAAATCGATCGATATGTGTAATGTAATTATTTTTACTCACTCGTCTGTGTATCTGAATAAACTTTCTGAAGGTGGTAGCAGCCCTTCAGAAATTAGAGAAAACCATTCCTTTATCATTCCTTTCATTATTAGATCCTGTCTAACATCATCTAAAAACTTCACTCGCATCCATTTCCGCAGTAATTTTCCTATTTTAGCTTTATTGATTCGTTCGAAAGACTCGATAAAAACATATTTTCGCTTCATCTTTATTTTGAAAAAACCATTTTGCTTGATCTCCCGCTGAAACGAGAATTAAATTAATTTCTGAGAGAAGAAAATAGAAAGAATTGAATTCATAGAGATTGAAAATTTCGGTTTTATTTACTTACCAATTTCTTTCTCAACGCTTTATATCTGTTCTTGAAATTTTCGATATTTGGTAGCACCTAAAATTATATGAAACGGCTTAGTGTTTAAAGGAATAATCTATTCTCTAAATTATTTGAATGCGTACGATACTGTGATTACCGCTTTTAGATCGTCTTTCATCCAATTCAAGTTCATTTTCAGAATCTGATTCCGTATCCTGTAAAAAATGTTATTAAATATCTTGATTGATTAATCAATTATTTTTATATTACACGATAGAAAATAATGAATTTGAAGATCTCTTACGGATTGGTTGGTTTTATTTGTGGTGGTATAGGTTTCATATTTTGTGGCGGCGGTATCATTTCCCTAGGTTTGAAAATTGAATCGTGATTTAAAAGTTACTTGATTAGTAGAAAACTACCGAAGAATGGTAATTTTACTAATAATTATATAATCGGTTGAATTATCTCCAGTTATTGAGATAAGAAATAGCTATCTTACTTTCTCAGTATTTGCCTCTGAAACGAGTATAATCATAAATATTGACACGAATACAAGATTCAATGAAAAACAAAACATCTCGAACAATGTTGTATAATTGGTAAAATTTCACGACTGACGTGAAATTCCTTCGGTAGATTTTTTTCGATGTATTATTCTGACGCAGTTGAATAAATATGACGGGGAGCGAAAAAACACTGTAAACGTAATGTCTTGGAGTAAACTTCGTTGTTGAAATCAAATCGATGTGAATTTAACATTCGTCAGTTTATTGTGTGAAATCAAAGTCAATGAAAAATGATTTTCTATCAGAGTTATTCAGTTTCAGAAGTGTTGCAAACGGGATCATGGACCAGATGATCTTATTTTTTCAATTTTCGTATTTTTTTTCGATTTGTTGACTTCCTTTTTGGAATATAGATGGGCTATAGATTATAAAGGTTCTTATGGATATTGATTTTTATTCATCATTTTCCTTGCAAAGAATGTCATCTTTTTCGTTTCATTCATGATCGAGTAAGTGCTGAATTTATTTTGAAAATGCGATTTTTTTTTATTGACATTCAAATGATTGAAATTTAAAACGAAGAAATATGTTGAAAATTCTCAGTTTTTAACGGTTTATGTTGATGGGTGGATATTATTGTGGAATGAATTGGTTTTTTTTTCAAAAATCAATCTGGTTTCAGGTTTGATGGTTGTAAAGTAATTCAAAAAGAATCAAAAAAATGCAGTCGCTCAAAGCAATATTTATATCCTCCATAATTAGCTCAAATTTGAAAATTTTATTATACCTACTTTAAAAATTTTCAAAAAAATTAATTTTGGAAAATTTGAAAATTTTTTATATCTAAGGTAATTGCAAACATGATATTTTGCTATCTGAAGTTCAGAAAAATAATCATTTACTTGCCTAAATTTTCTCAATATTCATGAGCTTCAAAGCTGTTTGAAATTCATATTGCTTGTATATTTTCATTAAATTCGATATTACTCATCAATTGATTATTAATCACTATTGTATCAAAGATATGTTTGATTTGACATTTTTTTAGAACTACAAAAAAAGTTACAATGAATTTTCAGTTTTCATTGGTTCTCAGAATAGGAATTAGGTACCTATTTCTCTTATAAATGTTACTTGTATACTGTGCGTCCAAGTGATTCAGGTACAGTCAGCGGAAAAATCTCTTTACCAATTATTTGAAATTGGTTTTTTCAAATGCAAAGAAATTGTAATCCTGCTGAAATGAATTTATCGGCCTTAAAATTCATTAAAGTAATTTTAAAAATGATTTCTAATTTAAAAATATTAGTTTAACTCTTATTATGTTATCAACGAGCAGAGATTTTTGCGCTGATTGCACCCGAATCACTTGGACGCTCGTGATATGCACCCTATTGACAAGCTACCCAGGTAACCTTGGTAAATAGTGTATATGTGTGATGTACATAATACACAAAATACAATCACAAAAGCTACCTAGGTTACCCGGGGTTTTGTGGACCATTTACCCCGGTACTGCAGGTACATTTCCTCGCCACCCTCACTCCGGATAGTCATTTTATGCAGGTTACCATGATGGTTGCCTAAAACCTGGATAACCTGGGTTACCTTGGTAATTTCGATTACAAAAAAATTAAATGTACTAATTTCATTTCAAATGAAATTCAAGTTCAAAAAAATTTTTAATCTGAAATAATTAAAATTGAACGGATACATTTATATACCTGGGCAGTGTTGCAAGAACACATTTTACCAAATTCTCAAAAAATGTCGTTCGTTTCCAAAAATGTTCCACATGTTCTCCATCGGAGCGTTCGTTCTATCTTTGCGAACGTTCTCGTTCTTCTTTCGTTCTTGTTCTTTTGTCTCACGTTCCCATTCGGGGACGTCAAATAAATTTCAATTTTTTAATAGGCTAATTCCATTTTCTAAACTCAAAATCTTATTACAAAAAGAAAATCACAAAACCACACTAAAGTGAAATTACTTAAATGCAGTGTTTTCAATTTTCATGAGTTTATTTCAGGTTGCTTTGTTAAGATATGAAAAAAAAAAGATGGAATTACCGCAAATGTATTGCATATTAAAGAAAAAATTCGAAAACAAAAAACGTAGGGTTGAACGTAATCCGGATCACAAAACTTATAATTCGATCGTGTTTCGAATCAAATTTATATCGATGATCCGTGATCCGTGATTTATGTTTACTCATCATCTGATCCGTAATCCGAATCATTTCACTTCCATCAGTTTTTTCATCATTTTCATCATCGCATCATTTTCGCGTTCCCAAATTCCCATCATTCCATCAGAAATGGAAATAAAGTTGCAAAAAGCCAAAAATAATTAATTTTTCATTCCGATTGCAAATTGTAATTGATGAAATGAAATAAAACACGTGAAAAATACATTGTTCAATTTCTCGTTTTTCACAGCATAGAAGAGTGTAAGGGTGACAAACTTTTTTTTTTTTGGCTCACCTTCGTGAGTGTACCTGACTTGAATTTTGTCTTACCACTCGCTAAGGATCATTGCCGATTGATATAAGCATGTTACAATTACTTCTTTGGCATACTTACATAATAACGATAGTTCATACATATATATATATATACATCTTAAATACTAAATAACAAACTTAAACTACTTCTTGGGCCTGACCCATTCCTTCTTGAGTACCAGGCCACTGCTCTTCTTTCCCAACGCACCTATCCTTGCCGTTTACCCACGGGCACTATGTGCCTCTTAGTGGATCGCTACCTCACTACTAACAACCAGAGCCTCGTTGCTTTCGGATGCTTGGTGAGTGATTACTATCTCGAGTAACCATTACTTCTTCTCGGATAGTGCTCTCTGGGCAAACCTCTCCAGGGGCCAGGGGCAGGACACAAGGCCAACTGTCTACCCCCAGTTCCTCTCTCAGATGCAGTCTATCCTCCTCCCTGCCCACGCAGTCCCATACAATATGGAGCGCGTTTTCCGGGCCTTGCTGGCATAACATGCATGTCAGGGTCATCTTTCTTCTTAATTGTATGCAGATAAACTGCCATATTGCCGTGTTCTGTCAGAAGTTGTGTGAGGAAGGTAGACTGCGCCTGCCGTTGCCCGTACCGGCTCACGACATCCGGTATGAACCTCTTCGTCTTTTCAGACTTGGAGGTCTCCCATCTGGCTTGCCATTTGACTAAGATACCTTCTAAGCCCGCTCTCTTTGGCCTCTTTCTGGCAACTTAAAATTTTATCATGTGTTAGCATTACTCACTTATTTAAAATAGTTTCAGATTTTTTGCGAGGTGGAAGCAGGAGTATTCCCATGAAATTTCTTGAGGGGGGGCTATAAATTATGAATGAATTTTCTCTTTAAAAAAATTTGAATCAGTTTTTTTTCTGTAAACGAAGAGCTGCCAGTAGCTGACGAAAATGAAGTAGAAAACGATCTTTCAGATCTGTTTTTCTCATTCTTTTCGGAATTCGATTCTTCTGATTTAGTTTTGGTCTCACATTTAAGTAACATTTTGAAATGTTTTAGAGAATTGCTAATTCGAAACAAAAATTTTTCAATTTTACGATCGCGATAAGCTGATAATGGATAAGATGATGCAACGATGCAACAATTTTATCAGTGTGGCCAGTTGAGAAGACATGTAAAATTTTTGTTTTCGCAGCACTAAATTTTATTTATTTTTGGTCATTTCTCGAGGGGGGACTGACCACCGTCATGATTTTCCTGAAAATTTTTGAGACGTGGCTGAGCACCAGTAGCACCCCGTATGGGAACAGCCCTAGGTGGAGGCGTATATCTGTACTTAGATCCATTTCAGAGATGAATTACAGATCACCCTATACCTAGATATACGTTTTTCACTTCGCAATTAATGGTCGTATGGAGTACGACGTATAGGTAGCGCGAAATGGAGCTTGGTTGCCGCCGCGACAGCTCAACGGCGACGCCATAAATTACGTAAAACTCGTACGACAAATCTGGTCGACGAATGGCGCGAAATATTAAATATGCAAATGGCGACGTGTACGCTACAGCACGAGGTACCGCGACGCGCCGAATGAATTGATATATGGGAAGAAGCGACACCTCGTAAAAAATGTCCGCCTCTTCGCGAATTTCTTCGCCAGGCTGGTACAACGGGTGAGGCGTAGAGGGTGAAATAAGAAAAATATAACTAGCTCGATTATACGTGTCGCAGTATTCGAATACTTCGTCTACCTACCCTTATTTGTGGGGCTCGGTGGGCGGTGTTTTTTCCGAGCATTTTGTACGCGGATGTTTATCGCGTACGGTATCTGTTAATTAAAATTTCGCGCGATCGAATGGCGAATTGCTAATGAACAATGGGGTAATCGTTTTCGTAAATATTCGCCTGGGCGGACGATTTTTACCGGTGGCCGGAGACGTAGTGTTTGTCGTGGGGGGGGGCGGCGCTCTCGCTCATTTACATAGCCGTGTACACGTTAATTAGGTTAAACGTTACAAGGTAATAAAAACGAGCGAATTAACACTTAACGCGTCGCTGATATTAAATTATAAATATACCGTACTGGGTCCACGATATTAAAGCGGCGAGCGTAAATACGAGTAGGTACGCCGAGTATAACGTCGTCGTCGCGTACTTAGGGACTGAATTACGCGCGCATAAAACGCGTTATTAAATTTAAAATTTAGAACCACCGCGTGCGCGTTTAATTAAGGAATGTACGGTTATTTTTTTCCGCTGCTTTAAGGGGTGCACAGGGTGAAGGGCTAGCGAATTTCGGTCAATTCGCCTAATTAAAGGTGTACCGGAGGGCAACATGTGCTTTCTTTTCGGATATTTTCGTAAGTCCGCGCGCTTCGGATACGCGCGTAATTTAAACACAATTAGAAAATTCACGCGCAACGAGGACGCCTCGGGTATTCTAATAGATTTCGTTATTAACGCGCTTTTCGCCGAACGTTTTCGCTATAACGACAAGAAACGAGGGTGCGCAGATGGGGCTCGAGGCGCGGGAATATCGGGGAAATTAATTTCTTCGAAAATGATTCGGAACATCATCGCTTATTTTTAAAACGGCCGCAGAACGTAACAGATGTTGCGGTTTGTAGCGTTTAAAAACGAATTACGAATGGCGCGCCGAACGTATTTTAGGACGTCGGAGCGGGTGAAATTTGAATATTATTGCGCATTTTATTAACGTATTTATTAAACGAAGTATCGGTTTTGGTTTACAGGCGATTATAGTTTAGCTATCGAGCAAGTATCGCTAGAAGACAACGCTCGTTACCAATGCCAAGTGGGCCCAGGCAAGAACGGAGAGCCTGGGATTAGATCCAGATTCGCGCATCTGACAGTATTGGTGCCGCCGGAGAAACCGGAGATTCTGCAAGGCTCCGAGTTGACGACGACCGAAGATCGGGAAATCGAATTAGAATGCGTTTCGAGAAATGGAAAACCAGCCGCTGAGGTAAGCAGTAGCCGTGTTTATGTACGTTGATTGTGACGTCTATGGCATGAATTTTCGTCGCTGGTAAATGAAACCATTTTTGATGGTGTTTTGCATAATCTATTTGCATATTTATAAAATGCCCGGGCCTGTATCGTCGAATATGCTGATACGAACATTTTACATTTTCACCGCAACATCATATAAATCTGATGTGGTCAGGAGGTGTGTTTGAAACGCAGGATGTAGTATCGATTGGGGTTTAGTTTGACCATGCTATTAATACGTGATAGCGAAGAGGCATTTAATTAGAGGAAAATTCGTCCGAAAATGTGTTTGTCGTGAATAATTTTCTTTCGAAATGCTTAATGAGATTAAATTTTGCATTTCATATCGAACGATTTTTTATTTCTGAAGTATTTTCAACCCTTGAACGCATCACATATGTACAAATGTTCACGTCAAGTTTTCGGGTGTTAGGCTACTAAAATTGTCTTCTAGCTTTTCTCACCGATTCGCTAAACTTTTTTGTTTAGTTTGTTTCGTCCCTTCTTTTTTGTTTGTTTTTTTTTCTATGTTATTTATTTAGTTTTTTTTTTTATTATTATTGATTTTTTTCTCCACTGTTCTTTGTATTCATTCTTTTTATGCGATGGTAATAATGAAATAATAGTAATTCGCCCTTAATTAGCTTGCGCTTTGGTTATAGAAGAGACTCACTTACTTGTGTATGTACTTTTGTTGTCACGCCCAAATTAATAAATTTCAATTTCAGTTGAATTATTATTTTTATACATACTACATACATAAGTTTAATTTTTATTTGAAAAGTTTTTCTCATTTCTCATTATTGTACTTCTAGTTGAGATTTTTTATTATATTGTTGAATTTTTTCAATATCTTCATTTTTTGGTGTTTTAAAAATTTTACATAATTATTATCATAGATTGACCACCCTTTGATACCGCACCGCTATGTAAAAATTTATCGCCAATGAGAAATGAAAAACATTGAGCAAAAATAGTTTCGCACTTTCATCGTAGATAGCGTTTATGATACTACATTTGATTTCACCGGTGTATAGAAAGAGAGCGAAATGGCATTAACGTATTCGTTATCCTTCTACCCGCTTCTTCACTAAGTTGAACCGTTGCGGGTAAAGGAAAAATATGTCAGAGCGCTATCTCTGTACGAGTTTTGTAACTAAATCATTTCTGACTCCTTTTTAACGAAATTATGAGTGATAAATTTTTATATACTTAGTGGTTCACTATTTAGGTATGATTAATCTGTGATACTATTGATACTTACACTTTTGTTTTGTCTTCATTCCAAAATATTAATGGATCTATTTAATCATATAAAGCGAATTTAAAATGAAATTATTGTTTAATATAAAATCTTATTTATTTGAAGTTATTAATTCAAAAATATTAAAAGTCGATTTCAAAGAACTGAATTCATTGACTAATTGATAAACCTAAGAAACAATCATATTAAGTCAAAAGAAGTTTTAAAGAAGTATGTATCAATATAGTTGAAATATATGTGATAGTACATAATCGATACACGATACGTTAAACGGAAAAGGACGGTGGTATGTCCAAATTCTGCTTGAGCCTTCTCATGAATGTGAAGAGAGCGTGTTGCATTAACGGGAAGATATGAGCAAAATCTGGACATTCCTTTGACTATATACCTCTGGACCGCTCAAACTCATTGTTTAGAGTAGTACAAATTTCTGTCGATATCAAGTGAACATTCTCAGACGAAAATGCGTCTGCGCATGCGCGAGTTCAAAGTTATCAATATTATTTCGAGTTTCCAATATAACAAGTGCAACTGGTATCAGCTGTTTTGTTGTTATCTTTAACTCGCGCATGCGCAGACGCATTTTGGTCTGAGAGTGTTCACTTGATATTGACAGAATTTTTCTGTACAGCTCGAGCGGTCCAGGGGTATATAATCAAAGGGACATACACTTTTTTTTTCGATACCTTAAACGGAAAATCTAGTACGTCCAAACTTTGCTTAAACTTTCCTCTCAATGTGACACGCTCTCTTCACATTCATGAGAAGGCTCAAGCAGAATTTGACATATCACATTTTCCCTTTAAGGTATCGAATTATGTAAGTAATTTATTGTAAAAAAAAATACCGTATGTAATTTTATACTTTTTTTTTTTTTTCTTAAATGAAGTTTTTATAAACTTCTTGTTCTTTGTTAAATTAATCAACTTTCATGTTTCTCCTCATTTAATTTAATTTCTGTTTTTTTTTTTTACTTTTTGAATTTATTTCCATACATTTTAATTTTATATGATTTCTCATTGAAAATGTTTTTTTCTTTTGAACTTTTTATGACTTCAAAAAACTTATTTTTTATTTTATTTTGTTGTTTTTGCTTATTCTGTAATTTTTTTTCATATCTTAATTTTTTGATTTTTTTTTGGCTTTGCAAATTTCTTATTCACGCGATTTTTTTCTTCAATTTTTAAATTTTTTAATTTCATTAAAATTTTTCGTTATTCTTCTCATCGTGCAAATACAATAAACACCTGTGGTGAGCCTATTCAAAAGCAAAGGCGCGACGTAGGTGGAGGGAGGAAAAATCAATACCATCAATCTTATCCTTGACTTTCTAGATGAGTTCTTAACTTGAAACGATGTTATTACTGCATACCTGATCTGTGAAAAAGGGGAGGAGGAGTTCTTCAAATCTTTGTATGTCAGGCCAGTTGTGATGAAATGGCAAACGTCCAACTTTTGGTACACATATTTTTCCTTTTTGCGCATAGCGCCGGTGTTTATAGATGAAAATCGCTCAAAATTTAGTGAGAGTGTCTTCATGCGAATACGCGTGCATATTTTTGTTTAGATTTTCAATACACTTCAAAATGACGAATTATTCAAATTTTGAGGAAGGCTGGAAGGAGGAAAAATAGCTCAAAGTTTTCATTTTTTATTTCATATAGAAAAGTGAGACACGGACACCAACATATCCTAATTTCAGCTTTCAAAGTACGTTTGTAGAAGAGTTGGAGTAAGGAATGGATTTTTGAGGAAGTTTTGAGTGATGAAATTTCTCAAATCTTCCATATCTCCTCGCTAAATCAACCTAAAAAGACCGAACTTTGTGTGTGAGGTTATTTTGAGACCAGAATATATGGCATGATGAATTTGAGTGCAAGTAGGTCCAAAATGGCGGATCGTCAAAATTTGAAGAGAGCTTGAGGAGTCTCAAATTACTAAAAATGTGATTAATGTGGACTCACATGATGATTGGCACTCACATGATGATTGGCTATATCCCAAATTCTCCTTCACACATAATATTGGGTAGGAGGAGGAGAGGTTAACATCCTCAAAATGTGATGGTGGTACGAGAAATCGAAAATTTTTATTGCAGTACAATGTGATAAAATGCTTGCAAGTGACTAACGTATGTATTCTGATTTTAGCTTTTTGAGTGATTTTGAAGGGTAGTTAGAGCAAAATGGCTATGGGGAAGTTTTTAGTCATGAAATTTCTTGATTCTTCTACTATATCTCTTTACCAAATCAACATGCGCAGAAACGAACGCCAGCAATTCTGCTTTCGATTGTTCTTTACTTTTGCAAGATACTGGTTTATTGTACATGGTGAATATATTCCTATCTTATGATTCTTATTTATTTTTTAACGTCAGTTCTTTCTTAAGCCTTAAATCTGTATCTTATCTCTATATTTTTTTGATCTTTTACACACCATCTTGAAAAATTTTTCTTTCGGCAATTTTCAAACAATAAACCTCCATGTTGCGGCAAGATTTTAAATTTTCAGCTCGTAATTTTTCACTTATTTCTTGAAAACGCGACTCGGGGTATTTTTACGCTCGAATAATAGAGGTTGGCCGGAACCCGAGACAAAGGCCGCAAAGGGCCTAGAATTGGGAATAGGCAGGCGCGGTTATAAAAATAATAACTTGCTCCGAGTTGGCTTACATGCGAACGAAATTCACATTGCGTGAAGAATTCGAATAGACTTAAGCTCAAAGGAATAGAGTACGATGGGGAAGGGCGGAGAGATGGCGGAAGATACTTTAATATGCGTACGTGTAGGTATATTTTTTCTACGGCTCTAAACAAAACATCGAATTTGTTATTTTTATGGCAATTACGTTTTTATCGTTATAACGTACCTGTGTGATATATCGTTTGGACAAAGGTATAGAAAAATTATTAAGCCTGAATTGTAAATGAAATAGGAGGGCAGGAGCGAAGGGGCGGAAATGGGTTCGCCATAAATTACACGAGGGATTGCGCGGCGATTAATTTGAAAAATAGAAAGTATAGTAGAGTACTGTATAACCGCGTGTACGTAATGTATATTGTGGATTTACAAAGAGAGCTTTGGCTTTTTGTTGCAGATTATCTGGATAGACGGATTGGGTAACGTGGTTACGCGTTACGCCGAATCCAGACAGGAACAGTTGCCGAATAAATTAATCATCGCTAGGTCCATACTGAAAATAACGCCTAAAAAAGAGCACCACAATACGACCTTTGTGTGCCAAGCGCAGAATACAGCCGAACGAACGTATCAGTCGGCTAAAATACAGTTGTACGTGAAATACGCGCCCAAAGTACGTGCATTGGGATGGTATAAACGATAGCGGTGCGATTATCGGTTGCGCAAATTTCTATAACGATTTGTTGTATGCGTATTAGGTAACGGTGAAAATAAACAGTGGAACGGATCCGGGCAATAGTTATTGGAATCAGCTGATCGAAGGTATGGACGTAAAGATCTCGTGCACAGCGGACGCGAATCCTGCGGAGGTGAATTATCGATGGTACTTGAACGACGTAGCCATGTTTCCGGGATCGCCGACCGAGCTGGTAATAAGCAATATCAGCCGAGCTAAGCACGAATCCATCGTTAAATGCGAAGCTTACAATTCCGTCGGGAAGAGCGAAGACTCGGAGACGTTGCACGTTATTTGTAAGTTTATTAAAAAGTTTAATCAACTCGACGCGCGTATAATGTGTACGAGTTGCGACGGGAATTAGAATGCGGCGCGGAAAATCGAATTTTGAAATAAATTCCGTTACTGTGTTTTAAATCCGTACGGGACGCGAAGTTTAACGGGAAAAGGGTAGCGACCGAGTACGGTTTAAAAATAAAGTTTTCTCGCTTCGTTTGTTTATACAGATGGGCCTCGTTTCGTACGTAAGCCGCAGTCCATCCAAGCCGAAGTAAATACGCCGGTTACGTTGACGTGTGACGTGGATAGTAATCCTGTGGCCGAGATTTCCTGGATACATGAGAAGTATAATAAGGTAAGTGCCAGACTGCCAGCAACGTTTTTTAACATCGACAAGGCCAACAAGAAGCATAGATGAAGAGGGGACATTTCCTCGCAACATACATTCCATCGGGGATTGTACATTTCGAACTTTTTGTCACAAACGAAATATCTTTAAAAAATTGTTCAACGAAGAAAAGATCAGATCAAGTCAAGTATCAAAAATTGAAAATTGTCTGAAAGTACAAAAGAAAAAAAATCTAGAAATAAAGAAACATTCACTCGTTATATCCCTTCTACTTCACTATGCATGAGTAACATATACATAGATAGTCCACCTCTGTATAAAGATAATTTATCACTCATAATTTATGAAAAAGGAGCCAAAAATGCGGTGTTGATGGAGCTGGCTTGGAGATAGCGCTTCACCATAATTATTTGTCCTCTTCCCGCATTACCATGCAACGATACAGTGCAGTTCAAAGCCTCAAAGGCGAGTAGCAAATGCAGTGTTAGAGAAACCAAAAAATATGATTCCTGTTCTTACAGTTCATTCCTTAACATTTTGCTTCTCAATTCGCGTTCTTCAAATTTTATCATTCTTTTCTGAGTTCTTGTTTTGGTTCTTCAAAGATTTTCATTCTTCGTTTTCGCTTTTCATTCTCTTAAAAAATTCGGTTTCCGTTCAGTTGCAGTTCTCCAGTTCTTTTCAGTTTTCGTTCCAGTTTCCGTTTTCTTCTTCCATCACTGGATCTGAGTAAAGATTTCACAAGTACCTAAGAGGTAGACCACATATTTCAACATAGAATAGAATAGAATATCACTTCGGATGATTTTTATATTACTTCGCTACTTTGTTTCATCATTTGTTTGTCAAATCTCGCATTACTATTTTCATCTTCTTATCAATTGCAAGTTACATCTAATTTGGTTTTCGTTCTTGAAATCACCGTAAAAAATAGTTCTCTGGGAAATTTCGTGTTCAACTTTCATTCGTTTTCGTTCTTTTTGTGCAATCGTTCTTTAATTATTTGGTTCTTTTGCTGTTCTTTGAAATTGAAAGATTCTGTTCTTGGTTTGGTTTTAGTTCTCGAAAAAATTCGGTTCTTTTTAGGTTTTCATTTCCGTTTCCGTTCTGTTCTTCGATCATTCCTTTTTTTTTTATCTAACTCCGCTGTGCTGAAGTTCAATTCTTCCTTTGACTATATACTAGATGGACTGAGCTACCAACAAGCAAATGCCAACCCAAAAACGGTGATACATTACACAGATTTTCTCAGAACACTCGTGACTAAATTCTAAATGCGCATGCGCAAATTTATTTCGCGCTAATAGTGCGGCAAGGGGACGTCGATAGTACTGCTTAAAATCAGAATAACATGAATGTGATAAAGGACTTCAGACATGCGCAAGATGTAAAGTTGCAACGAGTGTTCCGACTCTGATGCATGTAATGTTTCACCGCAATTTTCCTACGCGTAACTCGGTCCATCTAGTATATAGTCAAAGAATTCTTCTTACCTTACAAAATACATCTAAAAATGGAAAATTGAGGAAAAGAAACTTTTGCAAATTAAATTTTTAAATTAACAATAAACTTTTGATGGAAAATCATTCAAAAATAGAAAAGTATCAAAAATGAAAGAAATGCTCATAAATTCAAAAAAAAAACTCAGCAATAATCAAATATTCAAAAATGAAGAAAATCTAAAAATGGAAATACTTTATGTCTAAAAATTTAAAATCATTCAAAAATGAAAAGAAGTTTGAAATAAGAATGTTATGAAACGAACTTAGTTCAAGTTCAAAACTAAAAAATATAAGGTTCAGAAATGAAAATGTGTTTCAAAAATGGTTGAAAAATTGAAAAAAGTCTAAAATGGACTGCATTACGCAACAATTGTTGATCGATCTTATTTTTGTTTTTAATGAGAAAAACTGGTAATGAATAAAATCATTCATGTTATTTAGAAAATTTCAAAGACAAACAAGCAAAATTTGTTCAGTTTGATTGACTGGCTTTGTTATAATTTACATTACATCAGAAACTTGATGTAGTTGAAGTTTATGGCGCCTCATTTCACTTAGAACATTGTTGCGTAATGCAGTCCAAATTGAAGGAACACAATCATGATGAAAAGTTCAAAATTTAACAAATAATTAATAAACCAAGATAAGTCTACTCTAGACTTGGGGTGGAAATGACTAATGACTCCAAATTGCTCCAGCTTTGATTTGGGAGTGAAGGTTTTCAGTTTGGCTGTGGAATCATGTTCGAAGTCAAAGTTAGATTTCCATAGTTCTTCCGTGTCCGTTGTTGACATAACGTCAGAATTGAATTTTAGTATTTACTCCGGAGTCAAAGTGTAGTTGAATTCCCATTAAATAAATGTTCTAAAGTCAATTTTTCCGTAGACTTCGGAGTCGGTTTGGAATGGGAGTCAAATTTTTAAGACTAGAAGTAACTCCAGAGTTTGAGTCAGATTTTTGATTGACTATTAGTTCTTTTCTTTTATCAGTTGGAGATCGTATAGAGTAGTTATAGTAACTGGTCTGGGTTTTGATTGGTCATATGTTACGCACGTAATGACCAATCATAAGGCTAGAATGTGATAAAATGTAGGTAGTTTTATTTCTACCTTCTTAAATAATATCGTTCAGTTTTCAGTGAACGACTGAAATTCGTTTGTGATTTGAATCATCAACTGATTCGTGTTTTTATTTTACGAGTAAGTTGACGTAATGTACTACTTTCCAACTCGCTGATTGGTTGTTACACGCATGACGTATGATCGATCAGAACATGGACCAGTTAGGCAGTTACCATAACTACTCTATAAATTAAGAATGCCTCGACGTAGACGGGTCAAAGACCTAAGTTATTGCTATTGGCTTTGAAGTCAAAATAACTCCAAATGACTCAAACTTCCATCTTAATTCCGAACTCCGAAGTTGAACTAGAGTAAAGAGTCAAGAGTCAAGATTTTCACTTTTCAAATTAACTCTGGAGTTTAGGTTCAAGTCGGATTCTAGTTTCTCTATTGATTATGAAGTCAAGGTTGAGTCGTAGTTCTACTACTCAGAGAATTGCCTGAGAGTTGAGAGCCAGAGTTATCGAAAAAAAGGTGACTCTGATTCTAGAGTCCTAGACTCTGACTCAGTTGAATAGATGACTTCGATTTCAGATGTGATCTGAAGTTGGATTCTATAGGAAATAACCAACAAGGAGAAGTGGAACTCCGACTTCGACACCGAGCTTAGTCAAAAGTAAGATTTTGGATTCAGATTCCGGTTCCGAGTTCAACAAAAAGTGGAACTTGTACTCTAAAGTCAATAAGTCATTCCGGCTCGTTGGAATCAAGTTTTGGAAAATAAATTACTCCGAATTGAAGTTAAATTTCAGACATTATTATATTAGGTCAGAGTTGGAAGTTAAATTTCTAGTTGACTCTTGATCTTTTTACATAAAATAGTTATAAACTTATACTTAATAAGAATAAGAAAATTGTAAATACTTTTTTTTTTTAATTTAATGATTCATTAAATTTATATTCCAAAGAAAAAATTCAAGAATGGGACAAGAAAATTTGTTTTACTCCGAGTGTTATTATATTTCTTGGCGAGTTCGATCGATTAATTTTCCACCATCACCTAATGGTAAACATTATTTCAGATTGTTGGAAAATCGGTGAATTTGACGGTTAAAGTGAGCCAAGAAACGTCCGGGAAATATCGATGTAAAGCGCTAACCAACGGGTTCCCGGAAATTAGCGCCGAAGCTTCTATACACATGAAAGGTAAACCGATCATCAGAACGCAGCCTATTCAATTCGGTATTCCCGGCGATAGCGTAAGACTGGAATGCAACGCATACTCGATACCGGCTGCCAATAGAATCGCGTGGAGCTTCAACGGGCGTGAGATTGTGCCCGATGGACCAGATTATGCTGTGAGTTTAGAATATAAAGACTGATGAATTTTCTTCAATTAATATTTCTGGTGCGATGTTTAATCGCAAATTTGATTACAGGTTTCCGAACAAAATGAAGAATACGAAGTACGAAGTGTTCTCACTATACAAGACTCGAAAACGGATCACTTTGGCGTATATAATTGCACCGTTTCCAACGATTACGGATCCGATACGGTGGAAATAATGTTGAAACCTCACAGTAAGATGTTTAATATGTTAACAATATATATAAGATGCTGCATGTTATTGGCTTTTAATATATCTACTAACCCTGTATAATAATACCATTCATCTAATTCTATACAGGTGTTCTGTTTTCGATTACAGAAAGTTTTCCTTTACTGATTGTACTGATAGCTATATTAGCCAGCGTGGTGGTTGTTGTCACTGTGATATTAATAACGATATTATGCCAGCGTAAAGTGAAGAAAATGCCTCCTCCTCCACCAGGTATATTTTGCCACATGTTACCCTCAGACTTTACAAGACTGGATGACTGTAGTCGATGAATTTTTGATCGTGTATGTAAAAGCTAATGAATTTTCGTGTACTTATTTACAGCAATTGTGATAGATTCAGAGAAGCAATGTAAAGATTCGGACAGGTCATCCAATATATCAGACATTAAGTTAGAAATAAGAACGGGCTCTTCGGCCAGCAATCAAAACTGCGAAGATTACAACGGCGGTCACGATTCCGATAGCGTAATAACGAGGGTAGGAATGCCATTATCGAATCCGCTAACTTTGGATAGATATTCGATAAATAGATTCTCAACGGTCGATTATCCGGATCCAGTCTTCCCTCCGAAATCGGTAAGTTCTGCGCAGATAAGATCTACGCTAGATATTTTTAATTTCTCGAGAAAAAAAAGAGGGAGGAGATTAAAGAAATTATACTTTTTTTTTTTAATTTGTTACATGAGGATATAATAACAAATTTTACTTCGTTTTTGTAGGATGGTCACAATAACAACGGCTACGTTCCTTTTGCTGACTATTCGAAAGACTACAATCCGCCACCTTCGTCGCATAACACCTCACCCAGCATATCGTCGGCTAGTTTCCACACCAATTCGTTGGACATGCGATTCAACTCGACGTACGGTAATCCGTTCCTACGAACGTCCAATAGTCCTACCGTACCGATGTTACCAAACGGCCAGCCTCCGCCGCCGCCGTACTGTACGCTTCGTAATGGCACTATACCACAGCTCGGACGTTACAATCCGTCTCCAACGTCGCAATACATAATGGCCAATAATGTGCAGCAAGCCATCATCAGTAAGAAAGGTAGTCTGGCGACTCATGTATAACGGCAGCTCAATTGTAATTTTAATCTTTACTTTAATTCGTTAATCGTGTTTAAACGTTTTTTTATACGTGTTTTTTTTACGTGAAAAGAACTTTTTTGTATTCTATTTTACCTATTTCTTTGTTCTATAAAAAACTAGTCAGGTGTATATAACGTGTATATGTATGTAAGACTTGTATAAGAATAGTTTTCATTATTATTTTTTTTTTTGTATACGTGAATTCCGCATTTAAAAAGAGCATTTAGATGTTAGGTAAAATTATGTTTTATGAATAAAAAGAGGCTGTTTTCGGATTTATCAGAGAATCGACAACGAGTATGAACACATAAAGAAAAAATCGGCGCATTATTATGTATTTCATTATTCCATGTGTCTAGTCAGTGTACATTATCTCGCAATCATGCTCAACAGAATATTCGGGAATTTGATTCATTTAAAACGATTCTCTAGATCTTTCTCTTTCTGTTATTATTTTAATTTTTTTTTTTTATTCGAAACAATTTTGTGAATAATACACTTTATATGTACCCGTGTAAAAATTGTAAATAAGAAATTTTTCTAATATTGTTTTAGCCTATTTCTTGTATTTTTTGTTATTGTATTCGTATTATATTTTAATTGCATACCTGTTTTTTATACCATCAAATGTTTTAATTTTTATTTTCCTTTTTTAATGGACAATACTTGATACCATCGAAATATTATGTTTACTTAATCTATTTTTTATTTTAAAATTTTAATTTATACTATGAACTATTGTGTTCTGTTTTTGTTTCATGAAAAATTCACCTATGATTTCACTTCGATTATAATGTACGCGCTTTAGGTAGATTTTTCAATACCAAATAAGAAATTTGTGGTTTACCTGATAACTCGGAATTAATTGTTTGAAATCGAGATGACGTTTGTTTTAAAATCATTTTCATCGTCATATTTCATTGATTTGTGATGAAAATAATTTAGAGGAAGAAAAAATCATTCATGCATTGATGTGTTGGAAAGGTTTTATTCATAGCAAGGTTGCAAAGTTGAAAGTCGAATACTTACTTTTGAGTAGAATTTAGTTGAATAAAAAACAACGAGCATTTCATTTCTGTCGCGTTTCTTTCAGTCCACGTTTAAGTAATTTCCTTCGTTTTCATTATGGAAAGAATGGAAATTGTCCTCTCTAAACTTCACTTCATCACAACTACTTCACCTATTGACTTAGTAGATATGAATAGATTTCCGTGTAAAAAGGAAAGTATTTTGAAGCATGAAACAACTTTATTGTTTTAATAAAAATTGAAATTTGCAAAATATGTGCTTGCCCTGATTGAATACACGAGGATTATTGCTCATTTTTTTTATGCATCTAAGCACATCAAAATCTGAAATCATATAATTTTTCAAAGTTTTATGTTTCAAAATTTTTTATAGGTATTCATATTCTTGAAGTCAGTAATTATCACAGGAAAAAAGGATTTGATCATGTTTTAGGTATCAATAAAATAGCCAGATACAAATCTGATGAAATTTTGATCAGGTTTAATCAAAATTTGGTCATCTTTACGATCAAATTTGATAAAGTTTGATCAGATTTGATCTAATAACGAATTTTCCTCATGAATTTCATCAAAATTGATCAAATTTGATTTAGTTTTTTTTCATGGGATGTCACATCATTACAAACCTGTTTTCGAAAAACTGAACCCAAAAAAGAACTGAATATCTTAAAGAACCGAATCAGAAAAAAAAACTCAATTTGAAATGGCTGAATGGTATATTACAAAATGAAATAATCTTAGCTCTAACAAAAAAAAAACTAAAGCTGAATTCGAAGTCAAAGTTGAATGTATTAGCAGAATTTCACCGAATTTTGATCGAAGGTTTTGCGCTTCATTAATTCATTGTTCAGAAACAAATCTATTTAAATACTTATGCCTCAGCCTAATCGAAAGTTTCAATTTTGCAACCCTGATTTTGAAGAAAAAAAAAATAATGTGTTTTGATTTTGAAGATTGGAAAATTGAAGGAGTTGATAATCCATCTTTATATTAAAGTCGAAGCGATTTCATCAATTAATGCGAACATAATCTATTACTTTTTTCGCCTCTATGTAAACGTGTTAGAAATTTTCAATTCTATTCGCGTACCTGTGTCGGCCTATTGTATGAATATTATGTTCTTTCTGAAATAATAATATTGTTCCATTTGAAACAAAATTGTATTGTTCGTTAGCTTACCCTTTGTAAAATTTTATTGAAATTTTAAAAATATATGTGTTTAAATTGTGATATATATTTTTTTAATAACTTTTTGGCATTGTGATATGTTATAACTTTTAAAAAGATCATCTGTGCTCGAATTTCGATGCTTTGTTCGAAGATTCTTAATGACTTTGATTCTGTTGATTGTCGAAGTTGTAATGGAAACGACGCACATCCGTAGTAAGTGTAAGTATACTCCAAATTAAATAACGTAGTTAATAGGAAATGCTCGAATAACTCGAGATTTTCTGGTTAATCCTGCAAAAGCGTTTCACCTCGCCCTTCCTCATTTCTTCTATAGTTCTCCTCAAGGACCATGCAGATGGCGTTAAGATAAATCTATGGTATGATATAATTCCATTTCCATAGCGCATCATTCTTCATTTGATCATCTTCAGTTTATTCACATTGATATTAGTGAGCATATTTTTCGAGCTTCATTGTGGTCATTTCTTGTTACGAATACTCTGGGCGAACTTCGACGTCTACGTACAAGGTGGTCGTTTCTGCAACATCCGAAAACATCTTGACTTGTGAGAAACAATCAGTCAAATCATCGCCAGTTTTCTCCATAGAGTCACGTAAATCTTGCATTTCGGATTGTTGTTCGGAATCGAATTCGTCGTACATTTGAGATGGATTTTCTTTCATAAAATCATCGAAAACTTTAACCAGAACTCGATGCTCAAGGCGTAGCGCGTAGTAAAGTAATCGAGTTTTTTACGCGCTTTGGTGATAACACTAAACGGGCCTCTTTGCAACAAGCGATTCCAAAATTTTGGTGTCGGAGTACTACTCATCATCATTTTGCGATGTTCCATCATTTTTTCTAGAGTTTCTAAGATGTGATATAGTTGACCCCATAGTTTGAACAATCCTCCGAGGAAATCGAAAAGATAGCAGAAAATTTGCAGAAATGATCCTCTGATGATGCGTTGACAAAAATTCAGTCTTTTGGTGGATGCTGTGTTGTATGTTTCGCATACTTGCAGGGGATATTTCATCTCAGGTATTTCGAATTCATCGCTAAGCTGTTTTGTATTCTATAGACAACATTGCAATCTGTTGAAAATACATGTACGAAGGCAATTTAAAACCGGGGAATATAAAATTTCGAAATTAATTTTCTATTAGGTTGATGGGAATGTAGTAAGATAGATGATTTATAAAGATACTTCAAGTATCTATCTATGAATAAATTGACTTACCAAGATATACAGTGAGAGTTTCATTTTACTGGGAGAATATTCAAAAAGTACCGATAATTTTAAATCCGCTTCTTGTAGATACTTTGTATCTACAGCTTATACAAATAGAATTCATTTTGTATACTGGTAGAGCTTTTCAAAAGATACGAATGAAGATTTATAAGTTAGAATCGGTTGTACTTATTTGCGTGACTTTAATCAGATTATAAATGCTATTACATATTTTAGATATAAAAGTTTGATAACAGCAGCCATCCGAGTACGTTTATCAATATATGCAAGTTATTCTAGCTTCAGTAAGTACTATATTTACGATTAATGATATACTTGAATTTTACAAAATATTTTCCATTCTTTTATTATTTTCATTTCATGTTACAAACGCTATCGGAATTTAGTAAATAGGTAATTATAATAGGCCAGTAAGACTAGATTTTTCAACAAAAGAAATTCCATTAAAGCGAGTATCGCTGTACATGTCATTACCTACTGCCGTCCTCATCAACATATTATAAGTCCTTAAGAATTCAAATGAAGCGTACCCCACTAGGAAGATTTAACCCCCCCAGACCAGTTCTAGGAATTTATCTCGAAAATTAAAGAGTCTACACTAAAATAAGCTCAATAAAAAATTGTTATACGCTCAATTTCAAAAAATTAAACATAAATTATAATTTTTGCACCGCACTCGATGGCTTAAAAAACACAGTAAAGTTAGCATATTTATTTAAATAAATTTTCGCTAAAAATATGTAATAAATTTATGTGAAATGAGTGATAAAATTTATATCAAAGGATGATAATTACTGTAATATTGATTATTTGCATATTACATTTTCGTTGTTCCTTATTTGTATATGGCAAAAATACTATTTTTGAAATCGCCAAGGGGGGTCCGGTCCCCCTGGACCCCCGCCCTTAAATACGCAACTGAAACTGGCCTTCTCAGTTTGTTCATTCCACGGATATCAATAAATCACAGACTAATATTGGGAATTCCATAAAACGAAGACTGGAAGTCGATTCCAACTCCAAATGACTTCAACTAGGACGTTGATTCTGAAGTCAAGTCAAAATGCGGAGTTAAGATTTTCAGATTCACTCGAGGGGTAAAGTTGAGTTGACGTCTGGTTTAAAGAATACTCAAAATCATGTATGGGTTAAAATCGAAGTTGAATTTCGATAATGACTACGCAGTCAAAGTAGAGTGGAAGTCGAGCTTCTAAATTAAATTTGGGATCAAAGTGGAGTCGGAGTTTAATTTAGTGAAAAATTCTAGCTATTCGGAAATCGACACTGTATAAATACCGTGCGTCCAAGTGATTTGGGTACAATCAGCGAAAAAATCTCTTTTCAAATTATTTAAAATTGATTTTTTCAAATGCAAAGAAGTTGTAATGCAGTTGAAATGAATTTATCAGCCTTAAAATTCATTAAAGTAATTTTAAAAATAATTTCTTATTTAGAAATTATAGTTTAACTCTTATTATGTTATCAACAAACTGAGAAAACCTCCATATCTAGTAAAAAAAACGTAAGCAGCCATGCCGCATTACTGGAGCTGAGTTTTTGACTGGGGCTTGTTTTGATTTAGTAATAACCATGCTCAACCGTTCATCACTACAGGCCACACCCAATACCAAGTCTGAAAACCCCTACCCTATCCTTTCCAAAAATACTTAAGAAGTTCAATTTGGCACAAATGTAGTATTTCTTGCCATGAAATAATCATGCGAACACATATTTCTCAAATTATAACTATTTGAGGGTCCTCAAATTATCTTCAAATTTTGTAAATCCGCCATTTTGGATCCATTTTGACTCAAATTTAAGTGGTTATATTCTGGTCACAAACTAATCCTACACACAAAGTTTGACCATTCTAGGCCGATTTGGTGATGAGATATGGAAGATTCATGAAATTTCCTGCAGCAATTTCCCCTCCAAAAGCCGTTTTTTGCTCTAACTCCCCTCCAAAATCACTGAGGAAGCTAAAATCAAAATACGTTTGTCACTTGGGCTCATTTTATCATATGACACAGCAATAAAAAATTTTCGACCCCTCCTGTACCCCCACCACTATTTTAGGTTGATAACCCCGCTTCCCCCTCCAACATCATGTATGGAAGTGAATTCGGGATATAGTATACAACTTATCCCCAATAACCATATGAATTCATATTAATTACATTTTTACCAACTTGAGGCTCCTCAAGCTCTACTCAAAATTTTGATAATCCGCCATTTTGAATCCATTTTGATCCAAATTCAAGAGGTCATATTGTGGTCACCAACTAACCTTACACACAAAATTTGACTTCTTTAACTTGATTTGGTGGGGAGATATGGAAGATTCAAGAAATTTCATGACTCAAAACTTCCTCAAAAAGCCGTTTTTTGATCTAACTCCTCTCAATATGCACTCAAGAAGCTGAAATTTGGATATGTTAGTATCCGTGACTCACTCTTTCATATGAAATCAAAAACGAAAAATTTGAGCTATTTGCCCCTTCTCCAGCCCCCTCAAAATTTGAGTGATCCGCCATTTTGAAATTTATCGAAAAAACAAAAAAACTATTTTTGCGCATTTTCAAGAAGAGTCTCTCACCAAATTTTGAGCGAATTTTATGAATACTCGCCGGCGCTACGCGTGGGGGAAAATATATATATATATAGTGATCTATGGTCAAAGTGGCATCACTTTGCACATTCCTCAGAAGTGCATCTAATGTCACGTTAACGACACCACAATGGCGAACGGAATGTATAATTTCATAGGTTTTCTTGGAAACAAATTTTTAAAATGATGCCACTTTACCTGTAAACATCAAAAAAATGAGGCTACTACGACCGTAGACCGAAAAAAATTTTTTTGTATGAAAAATAGAATATTAGTGGTAAAGTGGCATCACCCAAATAACCACACCAGTGACGTCATGACACATAGCTGAATCGATGAGCAATGTGATGGTAAAGTGGCATCAAAAAAAAGATGCCATTTTGTAAAAAAGATGCCACTTTACCTGTAGACATCCAAAAATGATGCCACTTTATCCATAGATAAATCTATATATATATATATATACCAAAAAGTTGGACATTTGCCAGATGATTACAAATGGTCTGAAACGCAAAGATTTGAAGACCCCACCCTCCCCCGACCTTCCCTTCCCAAATCAGGTAGGCTGTAATAGCTATCGTTTTGTTAAAAACTCAGCTAAAAATAGAGATCAAAAAGATTTTTACTATACACCATTGGAAAGACTACAATGGATAAGGTATGCATAGCTCATTTCACTGATGAGAATACTTGAATTGCTCTTCAGTAAAATGACCTATATGAACCTTATCAGTTGTAGGTTTAGTTTTGGTAACTTTTATTCTAAGAGAGCCACCTATTGCTTCTCTTCTTCATAATTTATCTTCATTGCAAAAATATCAAGTATCTGAATAAGTTTTTTTTTCACTTTTATACACAACCTAAATTCTCATCTACTTTACCTCTAAAGCACATATCGATGCTTTTCTTCAAAAACCACGTAAGTCCGACTTTTGGCAAAATTCACTTTTAAGTGGTTTCTTATGTAAAAAAAAATCAAGGAATTCGATTTTGAAAACCTCGTAAGTCCAAATCATTAACTAGCGCTTCTATCCGTAAAAAAAAACCTCGTAAGTCTGTCACCCAAAATAAAATACTCGTTCCTCAAAAATTTATATATTTGGACTTACGTGGTTTTTAAAGAAAAGCATCGATATGTAAGAAATAAGGGTAGGTACATCAAATTGTATTTTGTAAATGAACAGCATAATGGTTAAATCGCTCCAGATATCTCTACTAACACCTTCATACTTACGTATTACAGCAATGTTTTACAATGCCCCATGGGTGTTTTACGATGCCCCATAGAGATTGTTACACAAAAAAAATAAACACATACATTTTATCTTATTGATGTGTATCGCACAGAAGTCACAAGACAAACTAAATTTAGAACTAAATGTCAACAAGTCTCCATTAGCCAATCACAAAGCATATTTTTCCAAGTAATCCGATTGGTCCTACATTTTGTTGTAATTTTATACTTACATGGTATGTTACCTGCAAAAAGATCAGTTCGATGTTGGACTGTGTATAGTACAGTTCTAAGGAATAAATTAAGTGGGTTTACGTTTATATTAGGTGGTTTTTAAGTTGGGGGATATATTGGGAACTGGTTCCAATATATTGTGGCTATGTCTTGGTAGGTTTCCAGTGAACTGGATCTTGGTAGGTTCTAAGTTAGGATTTGTTTGTTAGATGGGGTGATTAGTCGCTAAGTTCTACTTAAATTTCACAAGTTTTTTTACGTTTAATGTATAAGATTGTAAATTATATATAAGTAGTGATAAGTGAGGTGTGAAGTGTGAGGATTGATGGGAATTGGGTGGTAGGGGTCTGGGGGTTCCACTTCCTATTCAATATATCTAATCCTAAGGCTTGTTGTGTCGTGATACGCATTTTAATGGGGGACTGTACATTTGTAACTTCGTCGGTCCGTTGATCGCTCTTCGCAGGGTTCTTTGAACTTCGTGAGATGTTAGAGAGAGGTGAAGATTACACGAAGCCATTGGAGTGCGCTTCTCTACACAAGGAGTCGCTTCCTCGCTTATCCTTGTTGATAAGGAACTAACTCCTCGCTTTGGCTTACGAGCTGAAAAGAGGGCACGGGCAGGGCCATTCGAGGGCAGTTCTCGGTGGCGCTCAACCGTGAATCAGGTTTGGAAAATTCTTGTTTGAAAGGATGTCTTCAAATCAAACTATAATGAAAAAAATCGTATAGCTAAAAATTCAAATTGACATAGCGAATTTATCATTTATTTTTGCGTTGCATCTTTAGGTAGTGTAACGACCACAGCAGTAAAAAAACACACAAATTCTCGTCGCTTTGGTAAGCAAAATAAATCATAAGGAATCAAAATAGCCACATAAGTGATTAAATAATGAAAAAATCAAATGTAATGAAATTTACTTATTCTCGTTGAATAAAATTAAAGACCCAACTCTACGAACCTTCGTTACAATTTCTCCATAAAAGATGTAAATTTCGACTCAACCATCGAACACAATTTACTTCTTTACTCAAGCGTGCTCGCAAAGTATCGCGTATTCATGATCATTAGTAGGTACACATCTGAATATTTATTACGAGTAAGTTATAAGTATTTTGCGTATACATCTGCTACATTCCACCATAAACGAAGGATGTAACATTGAATAATTGAAAAAAAGATTTTTACGAAATTTCTGTTTTTATTTCCAGAACAAGTAAGTCTGCAAACTTGGGTGATTGAACAGCCCTGATCAATCCATCTATTGTACATACCTAGTAACTTTAGCTCCACAGTTTGAAGCACTAGGTACCCTGCTACCCTCTT
The DNA here is from genome assembly GCA_009761765.1 of Phenacoccus solenopsis. Lineage (NCBI taxonomy): Eukaryota > Metazoa > Arthropoda > Insecta > Hemiptera > Pseudococcidae > Phenacoccus > Phenacoccus solenopsis. The sequence continues at coordinate 38,774,256 of CM019753.1, forward strand.
TCATGGCTTCATATCGAGGAATAAAAATAAATACAAGAGGACTCTTTTGCTATTATGCCATCAGTATTGAGTATTGCCAACTAAATAAAACTGAGCCAGTGGCGTATCCAGACTGATGATCAAGGGGGGGGGGGTCCAGCAAAATTTTCAAATATAGTAATCTGTTAGGTAGACTTAAAATTTTATTCACCATTTTTTTATGAAAATGAAATAAAATTGCGAATTAAGAAATTAAAAAAATGATAACTAAGCAAGTAAGAAAATAAAAAATAAAAAATCATCTAAAGTTCAAAATCAAGGCGTCGTGTTACATGCATCATGCGTTCTTCTGATGCGGTAATGTACGAGTTGATGGCGTAAAATTAATATTTGCGTGCATTTTTTAATTTTGCGATTTTATTACTATTGATTATTTGTATATTACATTTTCGTTGCTCCTCATTTGTATATAGCAAAAATACTATTTTTGAAATCACCAAGGGTGGTCCAGACCCCCTGGACCCCCTTAAATACGCCACTGCTGCCTATAAATGGGCTGTGATTGGTTATAGTACCTTTGAATATATACTAGATGGACCGAGCTAGCCACAAGCAAATGCCAACTCAAAAACGGTGATACATTACACAGATTTTCTCAGAACACTCGTGACTAAATTCTAAATGCGCATGCGCAAATTTATTTCGCGCTAATAGTGCGGCAATGGGACATCGATAGTACTGCTTAAAATCAGAATAATATGAAAGTGATAAAGGACTTCAGGTATGCGCAAGATAAAAAGTTGCAACGAGTGTTCCGATTCTGATGCATGTAATGTTTCACCGCAGTTTTCCAACACGTAACACCGTCCATCTAGTATATAGTCAAAGTGCAGAATATGAAGTATGAATTTCTGAAAAAGTGAAATTATAAAAAAAAAAAAGGTTCTAACAGTTAAAATCCCAGAACATGTACTTGGAAAAATGCGACTGCGCATCTTACGTAGAATTTCCTCACGATTCCCAATCTGCCATCACATACGTGCATGAAGCGCAAAATTTCAGGGGCGCAAATCAATATTTAAATTAAATAATTTCATATTTTTAATTATAAAATATCACATATTTTTAGCACTTGAAACTGGATTATTTCCGGAGTTGACAACGGATTTTTTACAGAAACTTAATAATCTTAAAATCGTTGTTACAAATTGCTTAATCGAGTAATTTGACAAATACAAGGCGATACGAAGCGCCTTTCATTCCCCTCCATGAAGGGAGCAATGTCTATAATCAATCAAGATGAATTCCAAGAATAAACGCAATTACATAACTGCAGTTCATGGGAATCAAAAGTTTTTTAATACTTTTACTTACCTAATTCGTAATGACCATTATATTCATTTCAAAGGAATTCAAACGGCTTCATCTTTTAATTAAACTGATGGAAACTATTACACTACCCAAAATGTCAGACGCAATCATACCTTTCACAATTACCATACAAAACTACAAAAGAGTTATCCGAAAATAAATCAACATAGAAACGTTTTCGATAATGTTTCCGGTTATCTATTTTACCCATTTACACTGATTGGTGTTTATAATTCTCGCTCATCTTATGCGTAGTTTTCATAGTTCTCAGTTCTCACCTTCATGACACAACGAATGTTTTTGGTAAAACATTTAATTACAATCAAGTCATCGCTGAATACATATATCGGCGATGGATCGTAATCAACTCTTCTAAAGCCATCATGAAATCGTATTCTCTCTGCATTCCTTCACTCTTCGCTGTTGTGGGGAACTACTTCATTTTATTTAACTTAGAACTGTTAATTAAGAGAAATAATTAAGGGTACAAATAAATGACAGAATAAAAAATGAATGATTATGATTTCCTTTCTACCCTTATTCTACAGAAAACGAACCCTTCATTAGATATCACATCTTCGAAAGATAACTCAACCAAAAAGCCAAAATTTGTACTCAAACTTACACTCAGAAAAAAAAAACATTTTTCAATATTCAAAAGTAACAATTTATTAAGTTTTCAATTCATTTTACAAAAAAAAAAAAAAATTAAATAAAATAATATATATAAATCATAATTTACACAAAGTTATAATGTAGTAATTTCTACACATACTGTATGTAAAAGTAAGAGGGAGAAAAAAATACATCAATAGAAGAGAAAAGAAAAAATAATAAAAGAAGAAAAAAAAAACGTAACAACTAACAAATCGTAAAAACAAAACTTAAGGAATTATTCAGAATAATAGATAACGAAAATATACGCGTAACAACATAAATTAATATTTCATTCGTTAACAAAAGTACACCTACATACACGTAGCGCAGTTCCCTTACCCACCTTCCATAGTAGCATGTATTAAAGGAACTCTAAAGGAGAATATACGGATCGGTAATTCCGAGAAAAAAAAACAAACAAAAAAAATGGGTGAAAATTCGTCCATTTACCAAGATATGTTCATCGTCCCTCCCATTCATCATTTTCAATTCCTTTTTCTACTTGAAACAAAACGTCACGAAAATCATCGTCCAATAAATTAATAAAAGTCAGAAGAGAAAAAAAAAATTAAACACAAACCATAGAAATGAAAACATTAAACATATTATAACGATAAAAATATTAACAACGAAAATATTATACACATAAGTCCAAAATTACTATACACACGTTCGTTTTTCGATAAGGTACATCTCTATGTAATTTAAAATTCATACCCCCTCCTATTTTGCAACCTTCTTCACGTAGGTGTTATGGTACAAAGATGAAGATGACGACACATACAAAACGAAAAAAAAAAAAAAAATGGTAAATTTTAAAATTACAGTAATTCCCTCATATCTGGGGTTTTTCATTTCATCAACTCTATCGAATATTTTCGAGTATTAGCGAGAGAGAAAAAATCATTTACCTTCATTTTGTACAGCAAATCACAGTAATGTTGTAATACACACATATAGTATATGTAAATGTAAAATAGTACATATATTTTAATCTAGGGGAAAAAAATAAAACCATAAAAATTCGTACAATAAAAATTAAAAATCTAGGCATCTTTAATTGAGCAAATAGAGTAATCAGAGAAATGAAAATACACGAGGTGGGCGTGATTTAATTACTTTTTGTCGCTACTGATCATCGTGAATAGTATTTTAATTTAAATTAAACCGGTAAATATGCGCGTTAACACTACGTACAGAAGCGTTAATGAAATAATATCGATTATCGGCGAGCCGATCTCAACGGGGATGAATATACGTGTGAAATATATACAGAAATCGTAATCAAATCGGCGAAATCGTAGCTGCGGACACGGATACTTTGGGTATACTATTTCGATCATTATATTAATAAACAAAAACCACTACAGAACTGACTGAATTAATACTAACGGAAAAGTAAACCCTCGCCATCGCTCATTTACACACCAACAGAGACAACAAAAAAAAAAGGAATGAATCAAAAATTTAAAAAGGGGCAATCAAATTCTCTCATATATAAAATAAGCTCGTAAAATATCAAGGTTCAAAACCGTTCCGTAATTACTGACTTTCCGTTACAAAAAAAAAAAAAAAAAAAAAAAGTAAAAGCTTAATATACTCTGGTTACTGTTTATAGACACGAGAAAGGGGGAAAAAAAGGTAATAATGAATAAAATGTTAAGTACGAATTCTCAACGTCAAGTTGTTAATAAAACTTTCAACGACACACTCGAATCCATAATATTCTCATATTTTTTATCGTTTGAACACAAATACCTTTTAGAAAGAAAACAGAAGAAAAAAAAAACACGCGCACATATAAAAACTGAAGCACTCGGTTGTTTAAAAAACCTATCGACTTTGTAAATTTCAAATAAAATATACACATTACGAAAAGAAAAAAATACATGCGTACCTACATAGAAAAGAAGGGAAATAAAAAAAAAACTTTTTAAAAGGTAACATTCTCGTTTTCATTAATTTAATAAATTAACGCGTATAAATTGATTTTAATCGCACCCTGTCGACCAAAACCAATCTATACGAAGCCACTAAAACCTATCAACAAAACACTGACGTGCACACTGCTCGCGACAGTTCTGTTGCCTGGACGAGCACCCTTTACCGATTTTCGTCGCGAATGAAATTTCATCGGCGACATACCTCAACGAGGGAGACCGAAAGAAAAAAAGAACAAAAAATCACAGTCCGCGATGGCCACATTCACCACAATGGCCACTAATTGAAGAAAACATTAAGTACAAGTCGTCGCTATACTCGTCCCGATTACAACAGAACCGGTAGCAAAATACTCGCCATCAACGAATTCCTTTTTTTTACGCATTTTGCAAACACACAATACAATGCGAAAAATCAATGAAAATGGGGAAACAAAAAAAAAAAAAAAAAAAAAAAAAAAAACATACAACAACCGTATATACGACGAAAAAAATCTTACGTAATTACGCTTAGAAAATTATCAACATTATACGATTTTTTTGGGGAAGGATTTCTTCGTTTTTTTGCTAATTTTTTTTTAGGATTTTTTTTCCTTTGTCAACTTCGTTTCTTAAATCATTAATTACAATAATAAAAAAATTTAAACATATTTAACAAAGTAAACATAATGCGCTATTTAAAATTTAGAGATCAAAAAAACGTAAACTTTCGACGCGTCTGGTTGGCTATTCAGACAGCAGTTTTTGCAACAACGATGACTTCTCGCCGCTGCTAACGTTACCCATTTGGTTCATGTTATTCGGATTCGTATTGACGCCCGCTCGCATCACGTCGTCGAGACTAGTCTGTAAACGAATAAATTGAAATTAATTAAAATCGTGTTTTTATTTCGAGTAAATGATAAAAATGGGCAGGGGGGCTCGCAATGCTACAAAAAATGAAGTTATCTAATGCAACTTCGTATCACCATTGATTTGGTTTCTTTGGCTCAAAAATCGATTTTCGTGAGTACTTTCTGGAATCTAAAATTTGGTATGCGCTCAATGTATCCATAGAATTCTTTCAGTATACCAGATTTAGACGTCCTACCCCCTCCAACTCATAGATAAAATGCGAGTATTCCTGAGGACTGTGAGGAACCTATACAGAAGGAAACTTCAAATTAAGATGAAAGTTGTGTTCATCGGATTCTACTGTTCTCGATTTCATTCGATAGAGCAAAGTATTAGGAATTTATTTGGGTAATTTTCAAACATTCTAGTCGAATGTTACGTACCACAATCATCCGAAAGAAAAATCCAACATCACAAAAAAAAATCAAAAATTTAAATTACCCAACTTCATCGTTCATCTGGACCCCAGTGGTCGTAATATGATGTTGAATAATTTTTCCCTAGTACTTTTACGACTTTTGAAACTTTGTTCCTACTTAAATTTACCCCTCTCCCCACCCTTCCAAAATCAGGTACGCTGTAATCTATTGTTTATACTACAAACTCAGCTAAAAACAACAATCAGTAAATATGTTTTAATGGTGTTTCCTTCTTTAAAAAAAAAAAAAAAACAAACAAAAATGATGACTGGTCACGATGTTCTACATAAAGGACATTTTGGATCCAAATTAAAATTATTAAAAAAATTCAAAGTCATAAGTTAAATAAATTTAGAATTCTGTCCATTAAGTGATAACTGAAAGAGTTGGACAAAGAAACATTAAAATTGTAGCAAAATTTACATCACCTAATTTATAGATAATTAGTTTGTAAAACAAGAATTATGATCCACAAGAGATTCAGTTCATACTTCTGGAACAAACTTGAGATGGGGAAAGGGGAAAGACCGAAATCTCGGAAGTTTTAAAATCTTCAATTATCATTTTTTTATGGAACACGTAAGAACTCGTTATGGCTATTTAAGTAATCTATTGGGAAATGACTCACTAGGAGCGCTGCAATCGATGTCTGAAAACGCGATAGTGATGTTTTGTTTTGTATTTGAATTCCATTACTGTGAATGATTTTTATATTCGATTTTTTTGTATAATTATCATTTCAAGCGTTTTCATTTTTTACAATTACTATTGAAATGCTCGATTTTTGAGAGTATTAGAATGTATCCAAGAATTGAATTTACCCATCCGGAGAGAGAAGGTTTAAACCTCAAGAAAGCAAAACATGTAACTTGATGGTTTATCAAACAGAAGACCAAATCGAAGACTATCATTTTCTTTTTTTGCTTTCAATCATCGCACATCGAACAAGACTGTCTTGAAATTGAAGTGAAAACAATGACGAATATTCTATTGATTTTACAAAGCACGATCAAACAAGTAAAACTCTTTTCATACATTAATATCGAATGTGATTTAAGATTAAGTTTATTATGATTGCCTTTGTAAATGATGCTATGCCCTATGCGTACGATGTGATATCATATTATCGCAGCAATGAAATTTACGTATAAATAATATTTTACTTCTACACTGTGTATACAATAAACATACACTCCTACTATTGCAAATATTTGTAGTACATTTTCATATACGACGAATAATCAATTTATACGAATATACAATATGACGAGATGTACCATTTTTGTTATGTGATCAACATTCTACTGCAGTATATATTGAATTCTCACAGTGATTCAAGTTATCAATATAAATTATTAATTTGACTAGTTTTTTCTTTTTTTTTTCTTGTTTTAATAAGCTTCACTGAATCAGCATTAGCTTGGCACGGGCGAGGACGTGGATCTTTTTTTTTAAATTCCATTTTTCTCAATTAAAAACCAAAAATATAAGAAAACGTTACAAAATCTTATTCTACATTAATGCTTCTAAAGCTATAATCATAACACGCTATCACGTTTTCAGTAATTCGTCAAAATACTCGCTAGATATCAGCCTCTTGTACCTCACTTCCCAACTGCTATAGTATCAACTACAATTATAAATATTCTTCTAGGTTTTTTTTTTTTTTTTTTTTTTTTTTTTTTTTTTTTTTTTTTTTTTTTTGTTGGAAAATGGTACTTACCTTGAAACCCCTAACTTTCTCCCAATAGTCCTAAAGGACTAACATATTTTTGAAGATACCTTCCATTCCGAGTAAAGAAGGTATAGAAATTTTTTCGAAATAGAAAAGCTTTTTCTTTCAATTCAACCAAATGTAAACTGAAAGCGTACAGTATTGGAAAACGATGAACAATGCACTGGCATGGCTTCTGTTACCCCCTCCCCCCTAAGTTTTCTTTTCACATTATTTTCATCGAAGTATTAACTCGCTGGAGATCGTAATTTTTTAAATAAACGGAGGCAGATGATTTTGTGGGCTCCAGTTTTATCGTAAGGGGGAGGAGAGAAACGGTATAACCATCGAAATCTATGAAGATATTCTACGCGCTGTTTACGAAGATAATCTGAATATATTAGCGGAAAAATATGGGATAGATATTATGAGCAGTACTGCGTCTTGAATGGACTTTACATTATTTCGAGCGAGAGATTAAGCGAGATTCGACTAAATGTCGCTTCCTTAGGATACCATTTCCTCTCATCATTGATGTAACAGCTGTTGGAGGGGGTATAATTAAAATAATACAAGTCAGTAAATAAATTAAATAGCGTTTATTGCTTCGCTTAAATAGCTGTTTTGTAGTTTGAAGAAGACTGACACCACTTCTGTTGGAATTAGGAAACTAACATTTTCTTCATCAGAAGTCCAATATCTATTCGAAATTCAAATTCTACAAATATTCTAAAAAATTCCTCAAGGATTGGGGGGGGAGGGGAAAATGACTGCGAGGCTGAACTGAGATACGCCGAAAGAGTCCCTCTGACTACATTTCAGTTTCGAGAGTTCTCACGAAAATCGACTTGCGTGACACCAAAACCAAACTACATTACAACAATGGAAAGTGGAAAAAATACGTTCGTATTTAAATACAACAAAAAAATAAAGTTATTTATCAATCTCTACATCTTTATTTCTTCGACATAAAAATAAATTCTAATTTACAACACGAAATCCTTCATAATACTCACTCTAACTGAAAGTCCCGCCGATGGCGATCCTTCATTAATATCGGCGCTCAAACTGCCCCACTTCGAGCCATCATTATCTGCGAAACGAAGAACAAAAACAATCATCTCCACAATTCCACAACTCCATCGATCCCATACGCGATTAGCGACAACTTACCGGTATTCGGCATCTCGAACGAAATTCCCAGCGATTCTAAATCCACTTGCTGACCAGGCGCGACCGATATCTGCGGCAGTCTCAATCCGCCTTGTTGTCTAGCGCCGACTACAGCTCTCAATTCTTGTCTGACGTAGTCGTTAACGCCGTTGTTGTTATTAACGTTATTATTATTGCCTGTAAAATCAACGAATAAAAATCACCCCCGTTAGAATTCCGATATTCGTTTCATCGTCGTATAAATCAATACGACAACAGTCACATTAAGCAATATTGCCCAAAGATTTCACGTTCAGTGCGATCACACTGCTAAAAAATTTCACTCCTAGGTTCCCTGGTGGCTTTGTTGAATGGCGACGAAACTGAGAAGGGTGGGAGAATTTTCCCATTTTTAGTCACGTGTACGAGGTTAGCACAATTAACAGAAAAAAAAAAAGGCACAAAGTACACATAAACATATACAACGTGAGGTAATACGGTGTCGAAGAAGATGAAAAAATATACATCATGAAGATTATATCGTATACGTGGCATACATTGTACGACGTAATATCAAAACAGGTGCTCTATATCGGCTACTCGGTTAATTTAAATAATTCAATTTTAAATTGTGAGCGGTTCGGTGTACGTAGGTGAGGTTCTAACTTCGAAGAGCTACTTTGTACGTTATGTACAAGATAGTCGACGAAATTAATATCTTTCGCTATACAGGTTGGGCAATAAGTGCTTGCGAATATATTGGTGTACAAATACTAATACGTTTATTAGGTATGTTTTACCTACTCGTGGGGTTAGAATGTGTAGGTAATACTGTTCCAACATGGGTACACATGTATAATTATGTAGTACGAGGGTGGAACGATTTCTTTTTCTTTTTCGTTAATCGATGACGGATAGATGAAAAAGTATCAAATTAATATAGGAGTATGCTCAGAAAATTTCAACTTCATAGTTCAATATTCACCATAGATTGTACGTATATTGAATGTTAACCTATTCCACTAGCCTATAAGTTCTTCATAACGAAATTCAGATCAAATTATTATCTAGATCTTGTGATGGGTGGGAGGGGAGTATTCATATTTTCTCATAAAATGGCTACCGTACTTCTTTAAATAAATTGATTAGGTTTAATATTATACCCGAACAGAAAATGATATTTTATGCATAACTGAATATCCGCCTTGACCACATTTCCACACAAATTACAACAATAAATTTGGTATTTATCACATTTTTTACTCGATCAATAAAACGCGAAAATAAAGGTGATACAACTAATGAAAGTCCACTAACAACTTCGCAATGAAATTAATGCCTCAAATTTTCACCAATTTTTTTTTCAACAACTGAATATAAATAATATTTCATTTATTTTGGTACACTCACTTATTTTTAAAAATTCTTTATAAATGTTGGATTTCAAGTTTAATTTTTGCAAATTTTTTGTTCGATTATGACTATGCTTGGGGTATTATAGAAGAAAATCATCAATATACGTAATGCAATTCACATTTCTCTCATTCCAATCACTTGAAACTTTATTTCTAATTTTTTTTTTTTTTTTTTTTTTTATTATTACTTATTCTGTAAGTTTACTGTCATCTCAACCTTATTCTTAGGCTATTGGTGACCAGATAGAAACTTCAAAACGAACGAAAAATTAGAATTTAATTTCTAACACATAATTTTGTTAGCGAAGGAATTTAACTTTGGTTTCATCAGATTTCATATAATACATATTATAATCAATTCAAATTTTAAAAATGTTGAATTAATTTTTTTATAAAAATTTTATCCAATTTAATGTTAAATATTCATTGAAAAAATTTGAAATAATGACCGAGTTATTAATATAAAAAAATAAAATCATCTTATATTCAAATATTGAATTATAATAAAAATCAATATTTTTTTCATTTAAATAATTTCATTTGGAATTTAATTTAAATTCCCTTTTTTTTATAATATATTTATAAGTACACAAGATGATGGATAAGTATTATACGTATATACTAAGAACTTACATAAATTTACTGAATATATAAAAAAATTATCTCATTTAAATTCAACTATAATTTCAAAAATATATTTTACTATTCGAGACCGAAAAGTAGACAAAAATTTTCTCCAAAATTACTTCAATTTTGTCGATGAAATTTCACATGTTGGCTCCCAACGTGTAACGTGAAACGAAGCTTTTTAAATTTTTTCAAAATTGAGTTTCTCAAAGAAAATACGAAATTACAAAAAATTTGTATTGACGATCACCTTTAACAATGAGTAAACAAGTGAGAAAGCACTCATTCGTAAACATCTCAAAAGAATTGCTCGTAAAACAGGCTCTAGAACAATACATCGATATTACATTCAATTTTGTGAAGTAGTTTTCGATTAATATCAGGATCAAAAAGTGCTCGAAGAAGTAAACAAATACAGTAATTACCATATGCAGAGCATAACCTTATGGCTAATTAAAAATCGTGGTTATTTTTATTCTTTCTTGAGTTTCAAGATTATACATTATTGATTGAAAAATACCTACATAATTTCATTATTCAAGTAAACAACATGGGACTAGAAGAATAAGTGATATCATACGATTCTTACGAATGGATCTGGAATTTTTCTTATAATCTACAGATATATGTTGCTACTTCAAATTCGAAAACAATTCCAATTTTTTTATGGTGGAGACGAGGGGGGCTGAAGATATTCAGATCCAGAATATTTTTTCGACTTGTAATACCAAAATAATCTCTCTAGACGGAATCAACCGTGAAATCTGCATATTATTTCCTAAATAAATGGATTATTTTTCGAGCGACCTCTAAATGAGAATTGAAATGAACAAAAATGTTTACGAATCATTTCCAATCAGTAGGAAGCTTGATGCTTTTTCCCACACAAAAAAAAAACAGTCTAAAAATAGGCAATGCGAAATTCAATTCTGTTCCTGGAAAGTGGAGGAAAAAAATGTGTTCGATTTAGAGCATAATATGGGAATAAGTACTTCAATAATATGGACGCGATAATTTGAGAATCCTTGAAAGGTACGAATTGAGCGTAGCTTGTTTCCGAAGTATCAAAATGTCAAAAGTGAATTTCATATTAACAATTTCGCGCATGCAAATTTGCAGGAGTCAAGTGTTCCCTTGTTTAATATTGAGATACTTCAATAATGAATCAAAAGCAAAAAAAAAAAATCAAAAATAAAAATTACGAACCATTGAACCTAGAAGAGCTATGAATTTAATTCAAAAATTAAATTAATTTTTATTTGATTAAACTTCAATAATAAATTAGAAAGTGAAAAAAAATGATTTTATCAAAATTTCATGAATAAAAATCCTGAATTTTCGAATTAAAAATTTTTACTCAAATAAAATTTAACTCCTAGATCAACTTGATCTTAATCGTCCTTGACCTCATATGACTACCAGAAAATTTTGTCATCTCTCGGCAATGAAACAGCAAGCGACTGAGCCAGTCGGAGCACTCAAAAAGTCACTTTGGCTAGATTATACAATAAGATACTCTCTTCTTTCCATCTCTTGATTTTATGGCCTTAGTAAGCCACTAGCGGACATTTTTCCACATTGGAGAAGATTTTCTCCGAAAATTTTTTTTTCACAATACCATACATTGAATCCATCAATTTTTCGTTTATTAATCATTTTCAAATAAATAAAAAATTTTAAACAATATTAAAAAGAATTTTTGGTTTACTTCAATAAACGAAAAATTTTCAATAAAAATATTTTTGGTACAAAGTTGGAGAACAAAACATATTTTTCTCATCAGCATATAATAAATAAAATAAAAAAAAAAAAAAAAAAAAAAAAAAAAAAACAGAAAATTCCACAAATATGGACCTCTGATCCCAATATGACAAGAGTAAATATTGAACTTGAGCTAACTTCCTTGAGCATACTATTAAGGTTCTGACAAAAATAAACGCTAAATTCAAGGGCTAAAATTTTCCCAGTATACTAATAGACTTCTTCACATTTACACCTTACTTACCATCGAATTTGAAAAATGGCCCCACAATCGTTCCACCCTAATACGTACTCGTCCAAGATCGTAAATTTTCGAACTGGCCAACTCGGCGATACCGAATGTCAGTAAAATCGGAAAAAATTCAATCAACATTAAAATTTAATTTTCAATTTACGATCCCGTCGAAATACACGACACGATCGTCTAATGAGACAATAAAATGACAACAACATGCAAATATCGAACATTTAAATACAACTAAAACAATTACACAGAACACAAAAGCGACTAAAGCATTCGCATGCAACCACACCATACATAGCGACGTAAAAATTAAATAAGCTGGCTTTCTACGATACTCGCATGCAATTCGGTTAGTAGGACGGTGAAAAACATTGGGACGCGAGGAAGACCGCGGTAGAGTATTTAAAATGTAAAAATAATAATAATAAATGATAAAAAAAAAAATCAAGGAAGGTAAATTGAAAAACATCGTGACAAATTATATACACACGAATAAGCACCTGGTGCTCGAGATGCGTAACACATCGAATGATAATGAAGGATTCGTAGGATAATTCTAACGCAAGAAATCCCATTTACAATAGATGGTTAAACATACACGCATACATTTACATAATCCCGATATAACAACAAATGAGGAAAACAAAATTTCGCGACCAATTCAAAAAAGGCCATTTTGTCGCCGGTCAAGCGTTATCCCAATGATAAATAGGTGCTGCCCGTTAAAAATTACACGATGATAACCAATAATACCCGAACATAAACGTAGTGGTTAGTCAACACATATCTAACACCTCCCCGCAAACACATGAAACATCAACAAAAACGCGCGTGAAAAAGCATCCGTGTATCGCTCGCTCGTCGCAACATAAAAACATAGCAAATCAATTTAAAATTCCACTTTTCGAACATATAATGCTAGAAGCGGAACACGAAAAATAACACTTATCCTCCAGGCGTCTTTTTTCGCGTACCAACGACGTATACGACGAAAATGATCGAAGCCTCGGAGACTGAACACAGAAATTTCGCCCCTTCGTCACCTTGCCCATTCCTCGCATGCAACATTTACACGTACACGACAGACCGAAAGGGAAATAAAATAATAACATCATCAACACCGTTAAATGTAATTTAGGCGCAACATAAAACCCCCCCTTGCGTCGTAACTTCCCCCAAAATGAAAATAATAAAAACCAGGCCACAAAAACACAACCAGGAGTGTAATTTTCCGGCAGTTTGGTCACATGACAGCGTCACATGACTTACCACTAGAGTGCGTAACTCGAGATCTATCCCCATACATTGGTAACGTTTGTTCAGGGTAACAGTAAGGAGAAGATTCGCCGTGATGCGGATACATTACGGGCGAATATAGAGGAGGTGGATGCGGAGGAGTTTGGGAGCTATCCTTGAGATTGAGCGAAGCGCCCATGTTCGAAGAATACGCTCGTATGCAGTTGTTTCCTGGAAAAAAGTACAAATTAATCATCTTCCGTCTTCGTCGGCTAATAACACGCTATTATTTACAGAAAAAGAGAGAAAAAAAATGATTTACGCTGCCACAGCCATCGTGGAGGAGTGGTTCGACTTCGTCGTGGAATTTTAGTCAACACAGATGAGGAACTAACGCACTCTGAGATCTACCTTTTTCACTCATAGGTGCTGCTATGCAAGCTTCAGACGTTATACGAGCTACACCAAAATCAAGTTTTTGAGAAAATTGAAAAACATTTGCATGTTGAATAGAGCTCTTCGAGAGCAACAAACAAATTCACGAAGGAGAGTTAACAACCTAACAATTTATGTATCAAAAGTTACATTAATTCATTTTGAATTATTCGAAATCTCTCTTCTCCCACTCAGCCATATCATCAAATTATGAGTGGGGCACTCAGTAGTAGCAGAATTATTATTATTATTATTATTGTTGTTGTTGTTGTTGTTAAAAAGAAAAAAATCGATAAACATCTTCAACGATGACTCGCCTTCAATCCTCCAACGAAATCACTGAATTTCCAGCCTCTCCATTACCTATTGAAATCTTCAATAATCTTCCACCTCACTCCCCCCCCCTCCATCAACTCTACTCATTCCAATATCTAATTCACTCGCCTTTCCTTTCCCCTTCCCCCACCTAAACATCCTCCCCATACATTCACATATCCTACTTCTTCAATAATTTCGAGAAAAATTCGAATTTTTTTGCAAAATGGTGAGTCATTCCCCCCCCCCATTTTTAGACGTTTTGTTCCATTTTTTCTTGAGGGTACAATTTCAATTTCATGAAAAAATAGAGATCGGGAATACATATCAAATGATATCGATATTATCGATATCTAAGAAAATACTGATATATCGATGTTTCAGTAAGTATCGATACATCGATGGCTCAAAAAATATCTATACATCAATATCTTGGAAAATATCGATACATCGATACCTAAATTAATGATATCGATATTTTTTGAAAAAATCGTTTGAGATTAGTTTTTTGTTTTACACGTATTAGCACGATTTTCGAAAGTAAAATGAAACCAAAGATGAAACAATATTTTTCCTCACTTTTCCAACCTTCATTGAAATTATGACACAAAATTAAAAAAGGAAAAAATGATCATCAGACGACGGCTGCTGTAGCGCTCCCATTATTCTGACGTCACAAAAAGCAAGTTTGATTTTAACAGTGATAGCGATAATGATATATCGATATTTTAGATTTTGTATCGAATTATCGATATCCAAAAAGTACTCTATATTCGATTTTCACAAAGAAGCCTGCATCTTTGATCACGCAATGTAATACATCATTCCCTCTACTTTCTAGATTTCCAAAACATTAAATTCGTAAAGTTTGAATACATCTAAATTTTTATAACTTCTCAGCTCCCTATTATGAATAAATATGAACATTTCATAGACCATCATTTTTGTTGCCTGTGAAGAATGCTACTCGCTCTACAAGAAACTTCCTCAATTCATCTAAAAATTTGATGTTTGAGCACGTCATACGACATTATCATGTCACTTACGCAGCACAGTGTATGGGAAGAAGTGGGACTGCGGATGAGTGCGTTTGTTCTACGTCTACGTTGACCACAACCGTATTATACAGTCGATCTCTTCCTCTATGATGGCTGTGGTAGGTTAAAAATGATACCTAGAGTACAGCAATTAATACAGAGAGGCAGGGGGAAACGATACAATCAAAATTTCAGCACGAATGAGATTAAATCGTTATCTACAGGATATTTATTCACACTAAAGGATTTCAAGATTTCCTACTAATGATAAGTTATTCGACTGATATGTTGATTTTCGGGGGTCAAAAAAAAAAAATTTGAAATCATCGATACGCTTACAAAGCAACGTTTCATATAGTACAACGCGATGAAAGTGTAAAAAAATGAGGGAAAAAATTACAAAATGAAAAGAAATTTAGTTAATCTATTACTCATATCTGTGTTAATATCTACAGCGCTATTATTAATTAATTTCATTCAAGCAACTCGTCTAGTTAATATAAGAATAAAGTAAAAAAAAAAAAATGAAAAAAAAAATTCTGAAAAAACTAATAAAAAGAAGGGTCAATCTATTCAGCTTAATCGTACTTAAGATAATCGAAAGAAATTATAATCATGCAGGATAGAAAAAAAATTACGCGCTTTTCTATACTTAAACGCAGCATCTACGCTCCTCTCGGCTAACTTTTTACAGCATTCCATCCACCAAATGGAACATGCCTTTATACAATTACACCTCTGCGCCCCCCTCAACTACCTCTTAATCTATACAGTTCGATAAAAAGAAGAAAACGCCTACTACAAAAGAATAGATGAGGAGAGAAAATTTATAGAGAAAAAAAAAAAAAAACTCGTGAAATAATAATAATAAAAAAAGGGGTACAACTGTAAAACCGCAACAGAAAATACTACCGCTTTACTGCTACGATCGAGACGATGAAATTATACCTGAGGGAACTTGAGACGTCGGTATATTCGCGTTACCGGGCATGCTCATCGTTCTTTGCAGTCTATATTGTTGCTGCGAGGCGGCCGCCGCCGACACGTAGCTGGTGGCTGTGGTCGGCGATATATCGGCCGGGAACGGCGACTGGCGCGGACTCGGACTGGTTAAGCCGCGAACCTGAGATAACTGCGGTGACTGAGCTTGCTGCGATTTCTGCGGCTGTTGGGCGAACAACGTGGCACGGTTACCCGCGTACCCGGCGTTCTGCGAACAAACATCGCGATTTATTAGATCGTACAATTCGTATTCATCGAACAGCCTCAAATGTAGAATAATGCTTGTTTTAAATACTATGAAATGTACCGATGGGCTTGAAGATGGCGTACACGTATCAATACGCGATCCCCTAAACATCGACTTTTTCGTTTTTACTTTCGCAATGCCTCTCGTATATAGAGTGAACGTTAATAATTAGTAACGCTTCTCTATAAATATTGCTATCGTAACCGAACTGTTACACCATTCAATGCTCCTACTCACCGAAAGTCTCGCATCCAGCATAGGATTCTGTTGCTGCTGCAAACTCAACCTACTATTCACCATTTGCTGCTGGGGCGTTTGGGATGTCCACGTGTTCTGCTGCTGTTGCTGTACTTGAGCTTGAGCACCGGATGACATCGCCGACGTACCGGTAAACGTACTCTGCGGCTGAATAAAAATATTAAGTCACAGTTAATACGCCATCAAAAAAAAAAATTCTTATCAACTTATCCACTCGTTTAATTTACCTGCGATACACGTGGACTGAGCTGCGCTTGGAATGGAGAAAGACCGGACGGCGACGAGCGTGCGCCTTGAGCTTGAGAAGGCGACGGTTGGTTATTAGCACCAGTGAAACTGTAACCGAAACGATATTCCGTTAGTGTGGAATTTTTATTCATTAGCACGTATACCTATACGTTTTTCAAGTCGTATTTGCTACTCACTTCAAAGAGAAAGACTGTTGTTGTTGTTGATGGTTTGTACTGAGAGGTGAATACGGCGACGAGAGCGACGACGGTGGTTGACGTTGAGGAGGTGAGATCTGCGATGAGGTCATCATCGTGTTATTATAAATCGGATTGTTACCTCCGGGACTCAGCTGTTGGGTATTGGAAGCTTCCGACGTTAGACTCGTCGATCGCTATTAGGAAAAATACACATATAAAGTATTAATCGACATCATCGTTACCATATCCACGCAATGTTGTGAAAATGAAAGGAAAGAAAAAAGCCAAAAATGCTTCCAATAAATTTTGCGGGAAAAAAACGTTGAATAGAAAAATTAAAATCATATGCGTCAACTTATACAATTGTTGCAAAAGGATAAGAACAAACATTGAAACTCGATGTTCAGCCACTCTAATTAATGCCGCCTTTCCCTTAATAAAAGTATTTAAAAACAAAAGGTTGCTATGTATACCTAAACATACGAGTGAATGTTTAAAATTTATATTAAATTGCGTATATTCTCATTATTTTATTATATTAAATAATATTTCTTTTATTAGGATCATTAATAACAATTTTACTTACTTACATCATTATTCATATCATTATTGAAAGAATATTAGCTAAAAGAAAATTAATTTTTAAATTTAAATTTTACAATATTGAAGGATTATTAAATTCACCTAATTTAAATTATACATGAAAAAATTAAACAAATTAGTTTTAAAATTATTTTCAAAATAATTAAAAAATTTTTTTTTATTAAATAATTTATTCCATTAAACTTATCACCTCAATCCTCGAGGAGGGAAGAGGTTATCCTAGCACGTCTCCGTCTAGGTCATACCCTCTTAACCCACTCCTACCTCCTGGATAGACAACCTCCGCCCATATGCGCGCAATGCCAAACCCAGCTCTCAGTCTCACACATCCTAACAATATGCCCCACTTACTCAAACATCCGTTCTAGACTCCAACTCCCATCTACCCTATCCGATATCCTCAATAGCCACCAGACCAATCTCCTATTCACCTTCTTGAAACAGTCAAACCTTTACCACAGAATCTAAACACTCCATACCCGCAAACGTGCCGCCTCTGGCCTTAGCGGCAGCACACGGCACAAAAAAAAAAAAAAACAAAAAAAAAACAACTTATCATAATTATTTAAAAAAATAGGAAAGAAAATAGTTGAATTTAAAAAAAAAAATCTTTAGTTAAAGAAAAAGGATTTAAATTAATTAAATCAATATCATTATCAATTCCTAAAGGATTATTAGATTTAAAAAAAAGTAAAATATTGATATTAATTATAATTATTAACAAGAAAATATTTTATTTCACTTCATTCATTTTTTTTTTTTTTTTTTTTATTATTAATTCGTGGATTTACAATTCTATTTCATATTAATTAACTGAAATACCGAACGTAAATATTAATTACACATATATTTGGTACTACATTTTGATAGGTAACCATGTACTTCATCTGCATAAAGATGTACACTCCTCAACTCTTGACAAAAAACTCAATTGCCTTACATTAATAAATAAATAAATGAAATGAATAATAAAGAGAGAAAAAAACGAATACTCATAAATCAAAGATATAATCCATTCCTATACCTCAAGTTAGAGCAGGTTTAATGCGTAAGCCTTGTTCGGATCAAAATTCTGTGTATTATATCATTAGGCAAAGGTATAAATTTATTCGAAACCTAACACTATACGTTTTAATGGCATTCTGTACTGTTTGCTCCAATAACCCAATATAGAATTTGCAGAAAAAAAGAGAACAAAAATTGTTTCACCTCGTTGACGCCTACGATTAAATAATAATCCAATTCCCTTTATTTATATTTCTCTTTCAAATATTTAAATAAATTAAATTTCTTTCAAGCTCGTTCTCCATATGCAGCTTCCATCACCGCTTCAACTCACCTGTAACGAAACATTAGGTGGGGCAGAGTTATTCAACAAAGAGTCTATATTCTGCAGACTAGTCGACACTTGACTATTGGCAGCCGCGTTCGACGGTATAATCTGCTGCAGCTGTTGCTGAGCTAACAAACGTTTTTGATGCTGCTGCAGGTACTGTTTACGGTATTGTTCTTGTTGCTATAGACAGATGAAAATTCACCGAATAAAATGATGCATTTTTTTCCTTACATTGTTCAAACACACTTTCTCACCACGTACCTGTAAAGAATACGGCCCCGTGGAGGTGGTAACCGCGTACTGCGGGGTCATAGGTCGATTCGCCAACTGCCCTGAGTTCTGATGTATTTGCAACCTGTTCGGTCGCTGTTGGTACATCGGCGGTGGTTGAAACTGTTGCTGACCTGACGGATTGATAGCTTGTTGAGGTGGTTGAGGCTGTTGTTGACGTTGTTGCTGTTGTTGTTGCAACTGCTGTTGCTGCATTAACGTCTGATTAAGCTGGTGAACACATGAAACGCAATTAGTAACCAAATGAACTTCTCTAATACAGTTTCAAATATTCATTATGGAATTTTTTTTACACGTACTTGCATTCTACTCGAAATAGCAGTCTGCTGCTCGAACGACATGAACGAAGTTTTAATAGCGTGAATAGCCATTTTCTCGACATTGGCGCCGCTATCTGCCGTATTATTCAAGGTAACGTTATTAACACCCATAGAGTTATCAGTGGTATTCATGAGACCTTCGCTCTGCTCCATCGAAGATATCAGACTCATAATGGTAGGTTCTGTGTAAAAAAAACAAAAAAAAAAAACAATTAACATCCATTATACCGAAACACTCCTTCGTCCCCTTCGTAACACTCACCGGTGATAACAGCATCCGGTACATTTTCGAACAACTGATCGAGCAGCTTAGACAAATCGTCGTCGTTATTATAGGCGGGCGGGTGCGACTCCCACGAAATAATATTGTTATTATTGTTATTATTATTATTAGTATGGGTAATTTTCATTTGGTTTTGTAACTGCTGTTGCAACTGTTGCTGTTGCTGGAGCTGCTGTTGATGCTGTTGTTGGTGTTGTTGAGGCTGCAACAGCTCGTTCAAGAAGCCCCCTCTGGGCGCCGTATTAGCGTTAGCGCGTTGTTGATGCGTCACACGAATCTGCTGCTGTTGCGTACCAGCGCTGTTGTTCCAAACTGCGAACACGAATAAATCGAAATATTAGCTTCGACTCGATAACATACCTACTCGCTACGCGTACGCTACGTAAAACGGTTACACTTACTCGTAGACGGTCTAACCGACGACGCTGAGGTCAAGATTTTTGGTAATCTATCCTGAGGGGTTGCCGAAATCACCGACGGAGGCAGATGAGGTATGGTGGCCGGCGTCGACGGTTGTTTGGCCAGCAACGACATCAGCATTTTATTCTTCTCTTGTAACTTGCTGTTGGCCACCGGTATAGGCGGCGGAGGCGGTATCGAATCCAGAATCGAGATCTTCTTCGTCGGTATACCGTTCTCATCGGCCTCTTCGCTGGGCCGTTTACGCAGCCGGTTCGCCGTATCCGTCGGCGACGTCGGACTCGACATGAAGCCGATGCCTTTCAGAATGGTGTCCTCGGCTTGTATGTGCTGTATCGATTGCGTCGACTGCTGATGCGATTGCTGCTGATGCCCGTCCTGCTGCCAACCACAAGAATACGAATTAAAAACCTCCGCGCGAGGTTTCGACTTCGCTTTACCATCGGTAGCCGCCGTTTTGCTACCTACCTCCAACGACATCGGATGCTTGTCTTCGTTCTTCAGCAGGTACTCGAGCCTGTTATCGGCGTCTTCGCTTTCCGGTCCTTTCTTATTCAACAGTTGCTAGATTGGAAAAAAAAGAAGAAATTAAGTAACCAAATTACGCGTAGGCTTATTTAGGTTTCAGATTCTAGCGACGATGAAAAATTAATAATTATTTTGAACGAATGTTTCGTTTCAATTTTTGCATTTATTCCTCTAAACCTTCCCCCACCCCACCCCCGCACTATCACTTTCCTCCGCATACAAAGCATAAAGTAAAATGGGATATAGGGTTGTCAAATATCGATAATTATCGATGATATGGAGCTTCTTATCAATGATTATCGATAGTTCCCGATAATTGCCAACTTCAGATTCTCAATTTTTGACCCAGAGAGAAGGGGAAATTTAAGAAGAAAAAAACAAAACTAGTCCAAATTTCAAGAACAAGTCACAAAAATTATTTTTTTTAGCTTTACGCAAGAAGAATTGTAGTTATTCAAATATTTTTCATCTTTTTTTTAGCTTAGTAACATCCAGTGAAAATTTAGAGTATTTTCGACTTATCGATAAAAAAATCGACTTTATCGATATCTTCGCTTATCGATGATTATCGATAGTTCTTGATAATTTGACAACCCTAATGGATATGATTCTATATTTTGATTAGCTTAGATCATTTTAAACAACCAATCAAATTCAAGCAAATTTGCTCATGCGCAGTTGCAATTTAAATTTAAAAACTTAATCATAAATTCTATTTTTTTAATTTATTAATTTTTTTGTATAACCGCAATTGCTGGCACAAAATTAATTTTAATTTAAATTAATATCTTATTTATAAATAAATTTATAAAAATTTCGATACGTATTTTTCATGTTTCAAATCAAGTTCAAATTTGCAGCGGAATCAGCAGTCCTTAATATTAATAATTTTAAATATAATATTAAATAATAATATTAATACAGGTTGAACATTATACCCTCCTTTAATTAATCAAAATTTTATTACTTTAAATTTTATTATTTTCTCTCTCTTCATTTAAATGGACTATCTTCAATTTTTAGGGTACATAAAGTCAATGATATAAATGCTACTACTGATATGGATATCGTAATACGCCATATTTGATCCACGTCAGAGTATAGTAAACGTTTTTGTTCACTTTATTTTAAAATACGGGAATGAGAACGAGAACGAATCGGAAAATTGAACGAGAACAGCGGTGAGTTATTGTAGGATAGGAATCAAAAAAACGAGAACACCAAAAATTCTTGCAAACGAAAGAACAAAAAACTGTTCTTGCATTTTTCACGAATCGTCCGACTTCCACCGGAGTGTAATTTCACGCATGAAACTCTTTGAATGTTTTTCATTGATTTTGAAGGGACCAAAGCAAACGATTAGAGTACTCACCGGGCATTTGCTATCAATATTACGACTTTGGGAAAAGATATAAGGGTGTGAGTCCTAAAAACAAATAAAATAAAGTGAAAAAAAAAATGAGAAAATTTATTCAAGGGTCGGAATACATTACGAGCTCTTTAAGAGTGCTCAGTTGATCAGAAATAGCCTTGAGGCCCCATAATTTTTTTTGAAGGGGAGGACGGGGATGTGTAATAATGCATCTAAGATGTACCCGGCCTGAATATAGGGCAGTTCAAGTTTGAAGACGACATCATAAATTTCGCTCATCGGTAACAACATTACCTCACTGGGGTATTTTAGCTCATCAAGTTCATAATGGATTTGATGTTTTGAAACTGAATTTTATCAACTGCAGCGACAAATATTATTAGAAGTCGACTATTATAAGCCAATGATCGACTTTTGCAATATCGTTATAACATGTTGCATTGAATTGTAAATTTCCGAATGTTAAAATATATTTTCATTCAATAATAATTTGGACAATATGTGAAAAGTGTGAAACGAAAATGTCACAACTAGATTAGGCGAATATGCTTCAACACTCAGTTAGGTGTACAAAAGTTTAAATATTTTAATTTTTTAATTATTTTTCATACATTTAATTCCTTAATAATATTTTTTATAATTGGTTTATTATATGATTTTCATAAAAATCGAAATTTTAATTTTATAAAAGAAATTATTTTATAATATTTAATTTACATATTTTTTAATTTTTTTTTTTTTTTTTAATAAATTTAAATAGACCAATTATAATTGGATTTGTGTACCATGATAAAACTAAAAATCTAGAAGCGATCAATATGTTTTGAAAACCTGTAATTTCGAATCATAGGCCAGTGAAATTACTAGTGATGAAAACATACCGACATTCAAATCATTGAATAGGAAATTTTATCCTTTAAAAATTAAGCTACGATGAATTTTTCTTTCAAGTCCTACATGTTTCTCAAAAAATTTAAATAGCGAAAACGCGTCCATTTGAACCAATGTTAAATTTTGATCACTTTCATCTTTTCAAGTAAAACAACACTAGCGCGCCACACCCGTGCTTGGCCGGAATATTCGTAAATATCCATTATTTCTAATTGAGGAATATTGTTCACTTCACTATTCAATGGTTTGAAATAAAGGTTTTCAAAACATATTAATCGGCTTCTAGATTCTTAGTTTCATCAAGGTACCGTTCATAAACTTCCTACTGGGGTATTGAAGCATATTCACTCCATCCAGTTGACTTACACTTTTCACAAACTGTCGACAATATTATTAAATAAAAATATATTTTAATATTCCGAACTTCACAATTCAACCAAATGTTATAATAACGCTGTGTGTACCCCAGTGAGAACAAACTGAGTGCTAGATACAGTGACGTCATTTTGAACAACCCTATACTTTACTCGAAATCAAATAAAACGAAACCGATTCGTAGGTGCTCGTTCTCCTTCGCACATTGTCGAATACAGCAAAACAATGATACGAATAAGACAGTCGAAAAGTACACCCCTGACACTTACCTTCAACAGCATAACATTGGAGCCGCTCTTATACGACGAAGAATCCGAATTACTTATCGAAGACGGCGTCATAGGTTTCCGCTGACTCGGACTGGGTCCGGCGTCTCCGGCTCCTCCGTCGATCTCCATGCCGCCGTCGCTATTCAGCAAATTCTCCAGTATCTGTTTACGATTAGCGTTCTCGTCGCCGTCCGAGTTGCTTTTCTTATTGGTGAGCAAATTACGAGACGAGCGGATTCGCAATTCTCCGACATATTGGTCACGTCCGCCATCATCATATCTTTACCTTCTTTCATCTCGTTCTCGATCGGACTAAACGGCAGAGAACCGGAGAACGGGGTCGAGGGCGGATTCGGCGCCGGACTGGCGTGACTGAACGGATTCATAGGACTAGGGGCGGACGTCAAACTATGCCTGGACTCCGGCCTATCCGTCCACGGCGTTCGGTCTTCGATGTCGTAATTTGAGCTGGGGAAAAATTCGAAATCGTGTACGCTCATGTCGGACATGGCCGAGAATTCGGAATTCTGATTATTGGCGCCGGCGCCGCCTCCGCTCAGCGTTAACGTGTTGTTCGAATTATCGGGCGTGCTGCCGGCCGACAGGCGTCCGTTCATCGCGTTAACCATTGGGCCGCCGCCGTGCGAGCTGGACGACGCGTTGTGGTGCGTGTTGGTCAACGTCGTCGATTCGATCATCTGACATACTTCGTCGCTATCCCTGCGTGACAACGGAAAAATCCCATCGTTAATATTACCCACTCGGAAACCCATTTCCCCAACACCGTGCGTACTTACCCGACGATCGAATGAGTGGCCATTATAAAATCGCTTTCGTTCGACGAACTGCCACCTTTGTACAGTCTGGATTTCGTTCGTATCTGTACGAATTTATCCGGCGATACCATTATTTTGTACACAGTGCTTAGGTGACTTTCGCGCATCAGCGTTTCTTTCAAATGATTATTCAGCTTCGGTAAGTCCGGCATGTAGCACAATTCTTGCAATAATTTCCCCACCAATTCCTGCGTCACACAATACACGGCGCAATGATTAACAAAAATACTCGGAATGGCGCTACAATTTCGAACACGCTCGTCTTACCTTATTCAAATACAGCGAATACGTGGCCGACACTCCGCTCGTATCCACCGCCAGTATCTTCCCGGTGGTATCCAATCGGTGGTGAATTGTTCGCCGGGCAGCGTTAATTGTTTTTCGTTGGCCGGTATACGTCTAGCTACGCAGATTACACCGGGGCCCATTTCAGCGCATTCCGAGCTCACCTCGTTGTTACCGCCGCTCGATACGCCGTCGCCTTTTATCAACGTCGATGAGATCTGAAATGGAACGTACGTGCCTTCGCCTTTCAACAAAGTCGATGAGATCTGCTGTAATCAAAACGTATATTTCGATTTACAAAAATAAATCTCGACGTTCGAATGGTTCGCCTAAAATCGAACCGATGTGATGAACGACCAATCTGATTTTAGTTTTCCGCGAAATACCATCGTACTACCGCATAATTTCACATTAATATGGAACCGAACACAGCTACAAACAAATCCACCTTTTTACGATAACAACCGAGAACTGAGGGAATTCTACTGACGCGAGAATGATTCACGAAAAGAAACTAGGAAACGATTTAAAAGTCAATGTTGAACTTTGGATATATCATTGCGTTTTTCTTTTTTTTTTAATAGCATAACCAAAACATTGCAGGAAGAGCGATTCTACATTTTTCGTTTCATTACACGAATCGATACGTAATTCAGTCCGCTAGGAGTGCAAATGAAAGAGATCATTAATTTAATATTATTCGTTCAATTCAACTGATAAGCTATCATCGATTTTCTTACGTTACTATTACTTTATTCCAGTGCCAATTTTAGGATCGCTGCTTTTGGTGGAGAGAGGAGGGTGCTTCAGTTCCACAAAGTCAAGTGAGGAAGATAGTAAATTATTTAAAATTATCAAAAAGTTTATGTGTACCAAGAAAAGTGTTAAGGTTATTTCCGCTCGTTACATTTTAAATTGAAAAAATACCTAAAAAAAGCTATTGGCGGATAGAAACCCAACCTCCCTCCCCTAAAACCGGTTACATTTCATTCCAAAATCGAAAAATGAGTTGAGTAGACATTTCAAGAGTAAACTTGAGATCATAATGAGCAACGATCAAGATTGAAGTAGAAATAATGTTTGAACCCAAAATATGGAAATGTTCAATGTTTTATTTATTTATTTATTCATTAATTTATTATTATTATTTATTTCATACACCGAGTACAGCTCTGGACAAGAAACTAGTTTATTGGGGTATGTCTTAAATAAAAGAGTAAAGAGATGTTGCATGAAGGAAGTAAAGTAGGTCCGATATGTTCGCAGCATTATTATCAAGAATGAATTTCATTTCATTTTGTTGTTCAATGTTTTTATGTTTTTTTGTTAGAAGAAAAATGAAAAGGGAAAAGTTCTCAAGAACACAAAATATTTTTCTTATTTTTTAATTTTTTTTATTTTTTTTTTTTCATCTTTGATCATCTCTTACATTTTAGGCATTTCAAGCTTCTAACTTATGATCAAATATTAATTTATATTTCATCTTATTTATATAATTCATTAAAACATTATATTTAAATTTAACTGTTTTTTTTTTTTTTAAATTCTATTTTTCGTGATATCGAAGTCGCAAACGAATAAATGACCAAAAGTGACGAACTTCATGCATTCGTATTTTCAGAATTGATTAACATTTTTAAAATTGGTTTAAAAAATCTGATAACAGAGTTCAAAAAATTTAAAGAAAAAAAATTTTCAATTACGATTTTCAAGATGACGTAAAGTGGGTTTGAAAATGACACATGTTTAGGTTTTGAGTACTTCGCTTTCATGCGTGAAAATGGAATGAAAAAAAAAAAAAAAGATTAATTTATTGAAATATTATTATATATTTTTTTTCATTTTTTTACTATTTATTCATTTCATTTCTTTCTTAATGAATTCATTTTAAAATTTTGAGAATTTTGTGAATGAGAATTTAATAAATTTTTTGGCTTTCTTGTAATTTTGGAACATTTTTTAAATTATTAAATATTTTTTCCACAAATTTTTTATCAAGATCGTTTCTTCATTTTTGCCACTTATTCAATTTCTGAACACTTTTATTTTTTTTCAGAATATTTTTCCAATTTTTGATGATTTTTGGAATTCTTTCAAATTGAATGAAATTGGAATATTCCTTTTTTTTTTTTCAATATAATCAAAGGTCAAGGATCCCTTCATTGTCCACGATCCAACTGAAAGGTTCCAAATCGAGAAAATCACTTTTTTTGCGCCCTCAGTAGTCCTAAAGAACAAATACATTTCTCAGAAAATTTTTTCTTCTCTTTGATCGTCAAATATTTCTCGAATTTTTATGCACTCAATTTCTGATAATTCGTTCAATTACGAGAATTTTTACGATTTTTAAATATGTTTTCAGTCATCGAGAATTTTTCGATTCTAATACTTATCTTCGAAGACTACATATTTTGTAAAATTTTTCAAATATTTGAAGCTTCATCAATTCTTAGACATATAACTTTCTCAAAATCAAATATGCATATTAGAAGATCCTGCTGCTTTCCCTGCGCTACTGGCCGAGCCAAAATTCCCTCTCAACCCACGACTACTTCCACGCTTATTCCAGTCCGAAAAAGGAAACAAATACCTCGAAGAACTAACCAAACCTTTTCAATAAAATTTTGGCCCAAACTCTACCTACGTAGCAGTTCACAACACGTAAACAAAACAAAACTTTTAAATTTTTTCTTTCGATCACTTTGAATTATTTGGCATTAAATTCGTGAAAATTTAATTTATTCAATTCTTAGTAAGTCGCTAGAATTTAACTCATTAATTTTTGACTCGTGAATTGATGAGGAAGAGAAGAAAAATTGATGACATTATTTAAAAGAATTAACAGGTGGAACGTACGACTTGCGAAGTTCTATTTTACGACAAAACGCAAAAAAACACACAAAATTAACTTAAGCTGTTTGCAGTCCATCACACAGATTCGTCGTTCATAAAACAAAACCAAAAAAAAAAAATCACACCCTCGAACAAAACGACGGTTACCTGCACATGTTCGTATTTATTGGTAAGTTCTTTATTTTCGCCGCTCGATTCTTCGCTATCGTCCGAAGGTTTGACTAACAATCGGCAATTAAAAGGACGATTTTTCGGCTGCTGATTAGCGCCGCCGCCGGATCCACTTTGAGACCAGTTTCCAACGGACGGTAACAAGCACGACGAAAATCTAGCATGATCCCCTTGATGAATAATCGAGAAGATATTTCTACCTAATATCTCATCTTTGCTGTACTTGATGAATTGCGAAACGTTGTCAGTCACATACTCCACTTTACCTTCATGGTTCAATAAAAACGCAAACCCCTCCAATGCCTGAAATAGTAAATTCGAATTAGAAAAACATGCTGCTTTAGAATAACTTCGATACCTCTACGACTCTACGTATATTCGTTTAATGATGAAAAAAATTATCGACATTGTCGCAGCGAGAGCAATTATAGCTGTGTATTCTGTATTTTTCAATTTCTTCGTTCGCCTCAACCCACACGAATACCTTAATCCTCATATCCGACGAAAATCATAGTCCGTGAAATTACCGGGCCGTATTATACCCGATAAACACGCTGATAAACTACTTTGTAATAATATCGTCGAGTAATACTAATTAGAAAGTCCCCTCTTCGCTACGATCGGGGCTAAAGACCCGCGGATTTTTTTTTCAATTACGTTTTTCCCAGAACACGAACACAGGTGGAGATCGAGCAACTATGGAGGGGGGAGGAGGATTAATCTATTTCCAAATCTAATCAACACCGAGTACAAAGTTGAATGGTATGAAAAACAATGAAGTTTACGCGCACCGACGACGCACACCTGCGCTACCTGGCGATACGCCGATAAAATACCAGCGTCGTATGGAGCAACACCGACAACCCGTATCGTAGAACGTTGCCAAATGTAAAATTCACTGTTATCGACGGGGCGACGGCGGTAGTGGATTTTTCGTCTTTCGTCGTTCTTCCTTCCTCTCTCTCTCTTTCTCTCGAGAAACGTACGTCGAACGCCGCAAACGCGTTCTACATCCAGTTAATTTACCTGTAACCCCCATCTCGATGTTCGCGTACACCGACAACAACTCGCGACTGGTTTCGTATACATACAACACGAGCTCGAACACCGAAACCGGTGAAGCACCGGGTATCCTTAATGGTTAATGGATTGCTCAAATTTGTCTTCTTCGCGTTTCCACCTTCATTGACTTCTCTGCGAGAATTTCTTTCGTGTCAGACACGCCATCGTATTTGTTCGGTAAACACACATCTTCATCTTCCCTTCGGCTGCAGTCTAGATAGAGTCGGATATGAGAAACGCGTCTGAATATTCGGTACCAACATCCAGCGCCTGAATTCGTCAAATTCACGATTACGGGCTCGTCAAAAACGTGATTTCCATAAACTACCGCCAGCCGAAATGGCTAGCCGTTGACGTGCGCGTATTACGGTTGAATCGTGCGCCGGCATTTCCTTTGTATTCGCACGATACAGTTCGCTTTTGTAGGGTCATCTGTTGCCACACACTTCCACCATTGGCCGCCGATTCGGTACTACGTAACGGTGAAAGTGGTAACGGGGTCTTCGTTGTTTTTCAAATTCGCTTTCATACGAAAATGACCGAATGCATCAACATAAGCGTAGTTTAATGATAATGAGATAGGAGTTCATCGATTAATGGAGTATTCTGCTAATTTTTTTAATCGATTAATCAAAATTCGATTTTTTTTTCAAAAAATAAAAATTAATCAATCAGATACTTCTGGATTCGATTTTTTCACGATTAAAAAATATTAATTTTTTTTTTGAAAAATCGATGATCGATCAACGAAATGCACATTTTTTTCCCAACACAAAAATCGATACATCGAATAATCGAGCATTTTTTTAGAACAAAATGTAAGATCAGTTATCAAATTCATACCAGTGAATTTTTTTTTTTTTATTAAAAAAAAGACAAATAAATCGATTAATAAAGGAAAGGAATAAAAAATCGAAACCTTTTATCAATATTCGATTAAAAAAAAAATTGAAAATCGATCAATTCAGCATTCGATTATTTTTTTGATACATAAAAAATCGATTATTCCAGCATAAGATTTTTTCCTTAATGCAATAAATGGAACAATCGATAAATCGAATTTTAACAAATTTTCACAAAATCAATATATCCATGTGGCAAGCATATGATTTTTCTTTTCAATCGCAAGATACCAAAATCGATTAATGGAATATTTCCCTTTTTTCAAACGAGTGATAAATCGGTTGAGTGATTATCCATTTTCTTTCATTCGCAAATAACATGGGAGGGGGAGACGAAATTAATCAGATTTCTGATTTTTTTCATCACTCCGAAAATTGAAAGTGATGAATCGATTGATCGAGCATATGATATTTCATCCAAGAAACAAAAAATTGAAAAATCGGCTATTACAGTAGTTGATTTCAAAAAAACAAATTAGAATAATATAATTTTTTTCTTTTCAAATAATTGATAATTCCATCACTCAAATATCAGATATTTTTCAAACGTAACTCATAAGAAATGAAGAACATCAATCAATTAAATATTGGATTTTCTGTTGAAAAATTTAAAAATCGATTAATCGAATGATCGATTTTTTTCTATTTGTAAAAAACAAAAATTATATGGAAAAATCGATTAATCAAGTTACTGAGTTTTTTTCATTTTTACAAAAATATAAATATACTTTTTTTTTTGAATAATTAATAATTAGATCACTTGAATATTCGATTTTCTGCAATAACTTGCAAGAAATGCATAACATAGATTAATGAATTGTCCAGTTTTTCTAAATTATCAACGAATAAATAGAGCAAATATTCGATTTTTTTCGTTTGTAAAAAAAAAAAAAAAATGAAATGTAAAAATCGATCAAAGAAGTATTAGATCTTTTTCTAATTTCAACTTGCAAGAAAATAAGGAATCGACGGTCGCAACTTTTTTCTTTCTTCAAATAATCGATAATGCGATTACTCGAGCGTAAAATTTTTTTTCTACAAAAAAAAATCGATAAATCGAATATACCATTTTACCAAACGGTCGATAAATCAATTGAGCAATATATTCAATTTTCCCAGAGAACATCGATTAATCGAACAATAGATTTTTCTGAACACTTGATAAATCGATCATGAAATTGTTCGTAATGTTTTCAGTCGTAAGAAATCAAAAAACTCTCGATACATAGCAATAAAATTAGACATCGAGTTCCTTTTAGGGATGGAATGGATATTTCACTTTTTTTTTTATAACCGGAAAATTGATGGTTCAATCGAATAATAATTTTTTATCAATCGTAAGAAACAAAAAAAAATCAGGTAAGCTGTAATAGCTATCGTTTTCAAGTTGAAAACTCAGCTAAAAAATCGATTAACCGAATATTTGAACGGCTACCTTAAAGGAAAAGAATTTACTGAACATTGAATTTCCCCTCTAAAAAACAACAAATGGATACTCGACTAATTCGATTACAATAATGGCTTCGAATCGAATAATCAATTAGCAGTTTTTAATCGATTTGAAAATCCTTCGTGGAATTCATCATTTTGAGATATTAATTCGGAGTTCTAGCTAAAAAATCAGCCTGTAGATGAAAGAATTTTCTGAAGTAAAAAATCACGAAAATGTTTCCAATACTTTCGTTCATTCACCGACCCCCCTCGATGAACATCGGTACCCTCTTTTACGTATAATTTACAACAAATTATGATTTATTTTTCGCGCCAAAATCTCCGCAACCGTGAGGGGTAAGGGTGAGGAGGAATACCAAAAGGAGTAAATTTTCATCACCCTTCTTAAACATTTCAGATCCACCGAGAGTTAAACGAAAAGATCCTTGATGATGGCAATTCATACGCGAATTCCCTCCATCAGTCTCACTCTTTGTACACCGGCGTAGTGCTTTTTGATGTAAGCCTCGACTGTCGCAGGCCTTCGTGTTGTTTACGAGTTACCGCAGACGTTCTTCTTCGTACAAACGTACAAGAATTTCCCATTTCCCTGCCACCTCTCGCTGCGACCTCCACCATCAACAAACGCTCGAGTACACTTACTTCTAATAATAATGGACCGAATATCTCGTTAGATAATACTGTGGGTTTCGAAGATGACACTTCGCCCTGCTGAATATCATCCGTACTGACAACGCCCTGTTGATTCTGTTGGTTATGCTGCTGTTGCAACTCTTGCTGTTGTTGCTGTTGCTGTTTAATATTACGAATCTGCGTCGGGGCAAAAGCAAGTAAAAAAAAAAATTAAATTAAAAAATCGTTAATAACGCGGTAATTCGGCGCAAATACGAGCACATGTGGTCGCCTTTAATTACCCTCGTGTAATCGCGAGGGAGTCGGCGTTCGGCGTGAATTTTTCGTTTTTAATTAAAACGCCACCTGAATTCGTCCAATTAAAAACGATAATTCCAATTGTTGGTATTTTTTCACATCAAAAGACTCGTCGCTTTCGTACGCTCGTAATACGTTCGCGCATTAATCGCTAATTATATACGGGATGAATTTCGCCTTCTTATTAACCACGTGCGACACACATGCGCGCCTCTTCGCGTACACCAATGTGTATGTTATTAGTTCGCGGACCGAGTTTGTTTGCGTACACATTACACACGAATCGGAGTACGCCGTACCGGTTAAATTAACCACGAATAATGTATAACAAACAAAGCGCATATGGCGGCCATATGCGCGCAACCATCACGCCTCTAATACCATAAACAACCGCCACCTACCTGATGGACAGTTTCTTGTAGGATGGCACACTTGTCCGGCTTCACAGACAAGGAGTTCATGTCCGAAAAGCTGACGGAGATTAACTCGGCCAGCTCTTCTATAAAGATATTTTCTTGTTCTCGACGACGTTTTTCATTAAGGCACTTGTTTCTGTAAAAACAAAAGCAGAAAGGCAAACAAAATCCATTAGTATTTACTTCGAAGCGCAACGCTCAACCTAATACTAAAACTCTAAGCGTAAACATCGTACGTTATAAAATCAATTAACCGGCTCGACTCGCCGCTCGTTCTTATCAAAACGTTCGAACGCACGATCGTAAAAAGAGAATTTCTTTTCGCTTCTCGATAACCGATGGAATTTCAAAGCGCGGTAAAAGCTTTCAACCCTGTACGTGACCTTAACGTGGAAACGAGGATCTTCGATTTTCCCATTTTGCGCCAACGTTCGCACAAGCTATGAACTTGATTCGCGTCCCAACAACCAATATATCCGGCGACTCGGCGTGAATTCGTTCGAGCCACGCAGCCATTGTTGTATTACCTACGCGTACGGTATTTAAAACCGAGCACGACTGCAGCACGTACGTACAGTCGTATCCATATTCGTACGTACCAACATCTCTCACACAACCACACACCTTCGACCTCGCACAATACTAAACGACAGCTTACGTTACAGATCGCCGTCGTATGTCGTTATACAATACGTTCTCGTCGAGTATTTTCTATACGCTCTATGACGTCATTCATTGTGGAATTTCAATGTTTACCGCTCGACGGCTTAATGCTCTTTGAATACTTCTTTTTCGGGCCGTGTTCCTCTACGCGTTCGTAATTTCTTTGAAATCGCGCCGTACTAATCGAATACGAGAATTACGGAGAACTCTATTTCGATTCGAAACGACCATTCGCGTACCGAAAGAATTTACACGATAACCTTCACGACGAAACGATTTCGATGTTCTTTTTCCATCCCCGAGTTTCCGTATTGTCAATCTTCAGCCAATTAACGCGAATTCAATGGAAGTGGCATCTTATTCGACGATAAAGATGAACGAAAAATGTAGCGGAAAAGAGTCCAGAAAATACCTATCAAAAATCACGTTTCCTTTCTTCCTTTCTAGAGGTATTCGATTCACGTGTACCGAACACTGAACTGGGGAAAATTTTGTTCGAACGATCAATGCCAAATGATCGAGTATTCTTTTCCTTCAGCTCGATATTTTTCGAAGTCATATAGAATAACCCGAAGTACAATAGTATCTAAAAATACAGGTCATCTCGCTTCGCAACGAATCTAAATTTCCAACTTCGTTTTACATCACAAAGAAACCAAATACTCCAAAAAAAAAACAAAAAAACAAATGTAAGTACACACACGACCATAGAATTCTGCGTAAAAATACATCTCGTGACGTCATGAAAAACCAGAATACCGCAAGCCAGCGAAACCAAGGTATCAGTGCTTTACTATTCAATTCCACTTCAAGTATAATCGAATCAATGCATGCGCTAAATCGCGCTTTCAACGAATGCCCGGTGAGGTGTATGAAAATATTATTCATCTAGAAATTAAGGCATTTAGTCATTAATCATACAGACGATAAAAATACCGAGTGAATATTGTAATAAGTAATACGAGTGTCTGACGATTTTGTATGCATCGCTTTTACATTATCTTTTCGAAACATTTCTAGAAGCTGTAGAATAACCCCCTCCCTCCACCACCCGAAAAAAACTTCAACGCGAAACATTATAACGTAGGTAAGTATTACCCGATGGAACAGACAAAAAACAAGGTATAAGAGTGTAATAAATTAATAAAACGAAAATTTCAAATTTTTCATACAAACTGAAAAAAGAAAAGGGAAGAGCTATCACCTTTTTCACCACTTTCATCATCTGCTGAGACATTGAAGAAATACCTAATTTCAGCGTTCTTGGAATGCAACGTTGAATCACATTTATTCACAGAAAAGGTGTAGAGTAAAGCAGAGTAAAAAAACACCTGAGAAACGAAGAACAGCAAAATACGATCAAAAAATTTGGTATTTTGGTTATTTTAATGATTTTGATTTTAAGATTATCATTATTAATATGAATTTTTATACCTTTAATTTTTAATATAATAAATTTTAAATTTTCAATACTTTTGATTTTAATATTTTTTATTAATAAAATATTGATAATGAACGTTCCAAAAATTGGAGAAGTAATCGACTCTGAATAAAAGCTTTATTAACGCAACTAAAAATGAAAAACTCTGAGTTATGATTATTTAAACGAGTTCAAATTTAACCCTTAATTTTCGAGTAAAATGACAAGAAGGAACAATCTTTTGGTAATTTTTTTACCCACTCATCTGAAAAGGATTTCTCAAAATAATTAATAGGAAACCCTTAATCAAACAGCAATGAAAAATAAGAAGATCCAAATGTTCGTAAAGACAACAAAAACTTATGATTTAAAAAATGGAATTGAAGAACTTATCTTCGAATAAAAATGAAAAAAAATTTTTTCTTTCAATTCCGATTTTACACTTGCAGTGAGTGAGTGTGAAGGAGGAAGGGAGGGGAGGGAGGTCGGGAGCATCGATCAATTCTTACCGCATTTTTTTAATGATAAATAATAAGTACATAGTTCACTCGTGAATACATCAAGTTAAAAATCTGATTAATATGATACGCGCCAATGCAGGTTACAATGTAATTATGTGATTTCATCCCCTCCCTCATTTACACATTAGCAGCGGTATAAATGCGAAAAAGATTCGGAACGAAATATCCAAAAAAAAAAAAAAAAAAAACTGATCTCATTTCATAACAAAAATATTACCAATGTTTAATCATCAATAAAAAATGTTATTTTAGAATTTGTTATTCGCGACAGCAAACAGAATATGAAGGCGAAATGGAAGGAGGTATAAATCAAGATCAGGAGGACAACCTAAATCAAGTATAAAAATAAGATTCGATGATCAACTAGGTTCATTCCTCTTATGGCACATTAGTACCTACGACACTATACTCCTGGCAATTCATTGCCATTAATTTTCACCCAGTGGAATAACAGGAAGTTTTATAATGCAAGGCAGGATTACTTTATTCGTCGTTCTGCCCATAGGCGGAGCTGAAATTTGTTTGAGCGTTGGTCGTCGAGATGAAATAATACTCGATTCAAAATTTCACTCTACCTATGAATTTCATGTCATCGAGATACATTACCTATTGTGAGGCAGAGGGGAAAGGGCATTACAAAATGCAGTAAGGTGAAAAATACGAGAGCAAAAAACAACAACAACAGAAAACAAAACTAGAGAATGAAAGTCAGAACCGAAAAAAAAAAAAAAAACTTCATCAAGAACAAAAAAATCAGCGAAAAATCAAGTCGGTACAGGAAAACAGAACCCAAATGTTTAGGAATGAACAACAAAAACATAATTCATATTTTACGAATCACGCCAGAAAATCAAAAAATGGAACCAAGTAAAAGTCAGCGAAAGAAAAAAAATCCCCGTAACATCCATAATACGAATTCAATATCACGAGAACAGAATCGACAACAAAAGCTGAAATCAAAGAATCAAAATCTCAAAAAAACCATAAAGAATGAAAAAAAATTGAAGAACCTACTCAGAAAGATCAGAAAGAAACCAAAAAATAATATCGAATAAGAGTTAAGGACGTAAACAGTGAACAGAATAAGATGTAAACTGAAACAAAAATCTGCATTAATACACTCACGAACACCCTCAATATCACACACCGTAAAGTTCATCATCGTATATCCATTTTCCTCATCCTCGTTCATCATGAAACAAAATATCGATCAATTTACAACCTAGCTTACGAATTCACACCTTACGATGTACAGTTTCGCATAACAACTCAAGTGTGATTAGGGAGATCCATTTTTTTTACAGTGTACAATTTTTTTTTTTTTAGTTTTTTTGAAGATGTTGATCGGATATTGATAACAAACTGGATCGGCAGCTGGCGAAACAAGAAATATCTAAAAATACTGATAAAATTTCACCTCATAGCTTATTGGATGAGATTTCATCTCTCAATTCCATCCGCTTCCCTCATTGGTTCATTATCTTTTGTTTAATTTTTCCTGTACATTGCAAATGAGAGCAATCGATCTAGTTCATCACCTATCTATGATTTTTTCGATCAAAAATTCAAAATACTCGAACTAAAAGTCAATAAAAATACAACATGACTTTCGATAATTTGATGATGTTACAAAACTTCGACGACGCGAAAGATTTCATGATGTTTCAAATTTACGAATTCCACGTTCACATATTCGCTTTGGGAATTGAGATTACCACGGATAGGAATAAACAGCGAAATAACACGTAAACAGAGTACTGTATATTTACACGAGTAACTCGACGTAAGTTTACAGTCAACACAGATAACCAGTATCGTAATATTCTCCAACACCAGCAATCTTTTCTTTCTCAAGGATATGGAATATGTAATGTTATAACATAAATAACTCGTATGTCGTACCATTAACCGGTAAGTATAATTTCATTCTCATCTCCCGACTACACGGTAGTACCAGTGATTCGCGATAGTAATACATCCGTTACATCCTTTTCGATAACGTATCAAGCTATCAACAATGGACGTTTATCTCTCGGATTTGAGAAACGAAAAAACTACAACTTCGAAGTTTTCAATCGCTTATCGAAAAATTCTCAAACTACAAACAG
Organism: Phenacoccus solenopsis; assembly: GCA_009761765.1. Classification (NCBI taxonomy): domain Eukaryota; kingdom Metazoa; phylum Arthropoda; class Insecta; order Hemiptera; family Pseudococcidae; genus Phenacoccus; species Phenacoccus solenopsis. The sequence goes on from CM019753.1 coordinate 38,811,694, forward strand.
ATAATGCTCCCACTCATGCGATAACGCTATCTGGTCGTCGACGTTATTTCACAAGCGTCAAAACACGTCCGCCAGCATTACACCGATGCAAAAACACAGCTAGGCTGGCGGCGGTGATATACGCGCCGAATACGAGCAATCGACCTATTCGTACGCGTATCCTCCAGGGAGAACGGTGGTCTGAATCCGAATGGCTGCCACTTGTTGCGCTACGTAGAGAAAAAATTACCGCCGTCGTTACGTAATTAACCGACGAACGCACCGGCGGTACGTAATTTTCACTCGTAACCTAACCCAGACACGAGTTTCGTTTTCGGTACTCACCGTTCGAAGAGAATTCGCTTAACGCGCCGGATATCTGAGATTGGAACACGAAACACCGGCTATACGATGGACGCGCATTTTCATCCACTTCACCATCACTCGCACATCATATCGAGTAGGAAAACGCGCAACATGATCCTACGATAGGGCGAAAATAACACACCGATAACCGAATCTTCGTAGCAAGGTCACGCCGATACGATGAACTCGCACTAACATCCGATCGATTTGTCGAGTTGGAGTTTTTTTTTGTATATTTTCGTAAATAAATCGACGAAAAACTCGCCAAGGAAAAAACACACACACCTTCGACGTTATCCGATACAGCGTGAAATTCCACTATTCGCGTTCGACACTATCGATGGTTTTCCATTAGGCACACATAACTACATAAGCCAAACTCGACGATCGGTTTCTACACGGCGCAACGAAAAAATAATAATAAACGCGCAAAAATTCACCGTCCCGAACGTACACAGCCTCGAACCGTAACAAACGGCGTGCAACGCCAACCTCGACAACAACTTACAACTCCAACCGAGTTACCAAGATTATCACGATGCGTGTACGTTTCGCTGTGTGCGCCGCTCGTCCACACACCACCACACACGCACCGACCGATTCGTCGTTCGCGTCAACGAATCGTTGCTCGTGGAGTCGTATCGCAACCGCGCTCCTTATCCACGTTCCTCTTCTGCCTCCCTTCGTCCTACACGGTACACACGAAACACAGAAACTTCATCCGCAGCCTCGGCGTCGTTTTTTTCACTCTCGCGAGGCAGCCCGGTAAACCGGTTCCGCGGCGATTTTCCGAATTCTACTAACACCATTTTCAACCTATATTCCACCTTATACAACCACGCGAATCTCGAACGGTACCTTATGCTATAACTTTTGATTTCTACTCGCGATATAATTTTCAAATGGTACCTCCATCGTGCACCGGATGACCGGCTTGATTAGTCATCCACGTCAGACGGTCGACTCGAACCGTTTTGTTATTATTTCGCCTCCCTTATCAATTATTATCTGTTCGGGCACGTCGCAACAGCGTTTCCTCTATACAAACGAATCCGCGACCTTACGCAAACATCACTCTTTTGGCGTACATATCAAAAGTCAATGAACCCGGAAGCGTCGAGCCACCCTTCCGCGTAGACGATATTTTCCGAAGGGTCGTAAGATAAGCGAGCCGAATAGAAGGGCGACCATCTGTAGGGATGCGGTTTCACCTACCTTCGTACTACAGACACGTTGCGTCGCTCTTCTCCGCCACGTCGGTTCGCGGAGAAGGGCGTTTTCTCGCTTTTAAAAATACCTTCCGTATGGCGAACGTACGTGTTCGACGTTGTCGTCGAGTTATCGAGTTGACTTATCGAAATTCGGTGTGAAGTACGGGAAAAAGTCGTCGGCTGTTCGGCCTTTTTTTTCTCCATACGTGGATTGAAAATGTCGCACTTCATTCGTCAAACGAAACATACGACTATTCGAACTCTTCGAAAAATGACAAGAACAAACTAACGAAAAAAAAAAAATTAAAAATATTCTAAAATTTACTACCGTACGGAACGAGCGAAGTTTCGCTCGCCAATCGCTATTTCAGCTTTTGAATTTCGCGATTCCTGTAAGATGGTTCTAAAGCCTAATACCTATACCGCCCCCTGGCCACTGATCAATCTACGTTTTTTGTGCTCTAGACGTGATAAAACGAGGAGATTTTAAAACAAGTGTCCAGGATTTGGCTGAGCAGGCTATTTATATTTTCCAAGATGAAGAGTGACTTTCCTCCTCTCACCATCCCTTGCCTATCAACCAACTAACCATGATATACCTGCCTTCCGTCACTTTTACGATACCTCACTAGCTAGTTCTGTTACAATTTCTCAGCTCTTATCAGCGAAAACGTCATAATGGGAATCCATCTCCGAAATATCACGAAGACATTCATGAACGGAGAGACTCGACCATTCCGTTGTAAGTTTTAATCATAGAAATCGTTCAGTTAATACGTGCTAAAACCGATGTCATTACGAAGCAAGTGGAGATCAGTGTATGAACAGAGAGGAATGGGCCAGTAAGCCTTCAGCCTTCTGTTTTAATTGTAGTTCGAGTCTCTGTTTAGTACGACTCTGGTAAATGAAATGATGATCGTCGATCTCGAAATTCAAATTAGGGACTCAAAAGCTTCGAATCACGAATTAGTTTCTGGCTTATTGTTGAATTTAGATCAATTTATTTCATAGTTTTTTTTTTTTTAACTCGATTTTTAGATATGATTTATATAATATTTTTACTTTTTATAAAACTACGAATAAATTAAAAAATTCATAAAATTAAATTATAAAAAATTCAAGCCAAATAAATTTAAATTGATGAAAAAATATCAAATAAGAAATATTATATAAATTATATCTAGATACGCAATTAAAAATTAAACTATAAAATAAATTGATCTAAATACAATATATCAAGTTGAAATTTAGAGCTTCAAATCTCAAATGAACAAAATTTCAATTTTTTCATTTTGATGAGATTTTTTGTCTAATATTTTTTTCTATGTTTAGTGATATTTTTTCAGTCTCGTTATTTTCACCTCTTGTACATTTTTTCATCAATGTTTACGATATTGTTATCTCTTCCTATATAATAAGCCGGAAGCTAATAGAAGCAAGGCCGGAGAGACCTAAACTGACCACAAAGCGAGAATAATTTTTGGAGCCACTAATTTCTTCTTAAATCGAAAGAAAAATTTCGACAAAATTCACGAAAAAAAAATTAAATTAAAATAATTGTGAAAATCATAGAAAATCGAAGGTGTGGATAACGCAGGCCCAAGGTAATCTATCCTCCCTCGCCCCTCCTTTTCCTCAAATCTGGATGGAGAAGTAGGACGTATCATTAAAATACATACATATTAACTAGTCCATAGTAAAAAATTTTCTACGACATGCAAATTTCTTAGAAGTCAAAAAATAATTTTTTTTTCAATTTATTGATCGTAAAAAAAATTTAGAATCTTCAAACTTGCTAATTCGTTGTTTTAAAGAACGTATTTCGAAATTTTCGAAAATTCTACGATGGTATGGATTTACCTAATAAGTCGAAAATTGTAATTTGTTAAAGGACCAATTACAAGTTTCCAATTTACATTATTCCTGCATGCAGTTCCATTCTTTCACTTCAGTTTTGTGGCTCAAGATTAAATTTGTTTAAAATATGGTGACAAATAAGACAACAACAACAGTTACTGCCAGATATTAGAAGATTAGCAATTCGTAGAATCAGGAAATGCGAGAATCTCAAAACAGACAATACGGAGTATTCAAGGATATACAGGGGTTTTTAAAATGCTGAATATCGGTTTCTTCATATTGTATCGATTTGAATAAAAATCTTAGAATTTAAAAATTCATCAATTCGATGTACCAAATAACGCTAATCCAAATTCAACGTACAACAGCGCTCACTCGTTCCTCTACTCGACCTTTCAGGAGCAATCTAAACTCATATCAAGCTAACCCCCTCTGCCCAACCTTCCGAAGTTCTTACTACGACATGAATTCAAACATAATATAGATCTCACATTCCTACGACCCATGGTTGAAATAAAGATGAAAGCTTCTACTAAATCAATTTTTTATCGAAACTAACGACCCCAAAAAAATCCAAATTCTACTCCTCGACTCAAAATATTCATAAAAATCATCAATAAGATCAATCTGGCACATCTAACGACACAATAATCTCCTCGCAAAGAAACTACGTACAATTCAAGACTCCCCACACACTTTTAGGTTGATTTGATTTTGATGTTTCATCAGCGAGGTTTCAGGAAGAAATTTATCGGAGCTTTTTACGAATTTTTAAACGTGTTCAAAATATAGAAAAAGAGTACTTTTCATGAGACAATGTCAAGTCCACGGCAAATAAGTCGATAATTTGAATTGATGAGGAGAATGGCGATGTATTCAAGAGCAGATACCCACTCCTTCAGTAGAGTTACATGATACATAAATTTTCTATCCTTTTTGTGAGGGGGCGGAGGTGTAGGGTGAAGGGGGGGGGGGGAGACATCAAAAATAAAATGAGAAATCTCGTTTTCAAAAGTGTTGTAAAATTCTTTTGGATTACATTTATGAAAAAAAAATATTAGAATTTTCATATCTTCAAGCTGCCATCAATAAAACTTAACGTGGTAACATTAAAAATATTTTTAGAAAAATGTTGGAAACACATGTATGTCGAATTTTGACTCAATTTCATCGCTCTGTGTAACTTTACAAGTTGAGAGAAAATGAGAACATTTTTCATTACTCAAATTTCACTGGAAGGTGCTATGGTTGTCTCTGTCCATGCCGAAATCTTATATCAGATTACACCGAACATTATCGATCGAGATTTCCATTCGTTTACAAGAAAAGGGGAAAAAAAACTCTTAAACAAGAAACAGAAAACAAAATGCTAATGAAACGATTCTTTCACAGACGTACACAATGAAGCAAGAAAAAAGAAATGTATCAGACTAAAAATGGGAAAACTCGCTTTCCAAAAACGTTAAAAAATTCCAAAAAAAGTAAACAACAAAAAAGAACCAAATCAAATCCCAATTCAATAAAATGCGACATTTTCGAAAGTGAAATTCTCGTCGAAAAAAAAAATTCAAATAAACTCCCAGCCTTTCGACGCGCTTTCCAATCACACAAAAGTTTACCTAACCCTCTTAAAATCTAAATCGAACCAATACCTCATTCTATCGGCTACAGTATCGCCGATACGACCTTTCAGAACACGACGAAGCTGGCTTTCGATTTCAACGGTCGTCTGGAATCCGGCACTGATTTTTGGACACCCGACGTCGATCACTTTCAACCTGCAACGCGTTTTACACTTCCTCGCAAACACGTTGATCGTTCGACCTGAAATCGAACGAATTTAGCCAGCGATTCGTTCGATCGTACCTGTACACGCACACCGGCCCGTACCGACTACCACCACCATCTTCCACTTGGAATGTATCTCTTCCTCTCGTCTCTCTCAATTCTTTGTTCGAACGAAACCTGTTTGCTGGCAAGATCGTCGAAGGGGGAAAGTGCAACTCGTCCAGTCGATCATTGACGAAGCATCGACGACAACAATAAACGAAGAAAAAATCCACCAAGACTATCGCTCCGATAAGGCTATCCCGCCTTCGCTGCGCGATTACACAAACGCGCAATCGACGCCGTAACACGTTACGTCGGCGAAGCGTAGTGTTTGTGTTCAGGAAATCGGACGAGTCGGCCGGAAAAAAAGTCTCGTCCAAATCATTTCTTCTCGGTACACCACTTCGGTTTGGACGAATGCTCGGAAACGCGTACTCGCCGTATTTTTCGTCGTCGTCGAATCTCGCCTTATTACACGCTAATTATTTACGCTTCTACGACATTCCTTCGAGGCCAATTCACCCTACCAGTGACGCGGCTAAACTCCACCATACGGGTCATCTCGTACAAATGCTCCGCTCTCAACGTACGCGTTTATTCGACCTAACAAAAAAAAGCCAACGCCACGCGTTTCTCGACTTTCACGAAATCCCTTTTCGAAAGTCCGAAAAAAAAAACACTTCTATTGTACGAGCCAATTAAATACCTCGACACTCGGCCAGTCTATACTCTCGGTCATAACTCTTTTCATCGCACCCTTTTCTTTCCCCTATTCTCTTTCATTTAAAAAACACATTATCCGTCTGGCCGTACAAAAGAATTCAACGTTTGTAACCGGGCGAAAATAGGCCATTAAAGAACACTGAGAACGAAAAAAAAAGGGTTATCGACGTACCGCTTCTCACAACAGACACAGATTTCGACTCTCCAAAAAAAAAGGGTGGTCGATTTGTGGAAAAAAATCTTTGTCGAAGAGTAACTCGTCAGATGACCGGTAACATTCGACATCAATTCAACAGGTTGAACATGAACACCGATTAGTCTTCCAACAGCGTGCACAACCGACCACAACAAATCAACGAAATGGGCTCGATTCGAGAATTGCGCTTTGCCATCGTTTCGTACTCGCGTAAGATGATAAATGATTTCGTCATCTCGAGATTCGTACCGAACACCAGAGCTTATTCGGGTGTAACGTATTCTCGAGGTCATGTTCACTGGGCGTGACCTTGAAATACGACTTGCTAGGAATATAGTCGTGTGACCTATCGTTTTAAAGCTCCGAATTTCCACTTTTCGATGGCATCGACGATACGACCGATGAATGGCGACGAAAAGCGATTCTGCTTCAAGTTTCGGCGCAAGGTCATATGTGCTGAAATTGAGGCCCTGTAAGTATAGGTAAATCACGACGTTAGCTTAGCTCGTGGTCAAGTATATTACACTATGTCTTCCACGTTAAACAATTAATTTTTTCACGATGAATTTACATGAGAAAAAAATTATAATAATTATATTTTTTCATAAATTATTATTTTTTTTTATTATAAACATTTTTACTTTTTAATAATTATTAATGATTTAGAAATTATTAATTTAGTTTATAGATATCCCATATTCTAATATTTTTTGGACATCAAAACATTGATAAAAAGTTGCTTTTTTATGCCCATAAAAAAATACACTTACATATTAAAACACAAATAATTTGATACTTGAAAAGAAGTATCGAATGAACTACTTATATAAATTATTTTTCAATTCTTTTTTTTTAAATGGAGAAAATTCAAAACTGTCGAGTCGAATCAAATACTTTCACAAGACTTTTATTACTTTCAAGGACCAATCCATGAAATGAAGGACTTCTACAGGACTTGGAGGTTTCTTAAAATACCTCACTGAATAACATAATACTATTATTTTTCACCATTAAAAGATGAGCATGCCTTATGGAAAGGAGAAGGAGGGGAAGGCAGTCCCCCTCGTCCGAAAAGTATCTCCTCAGACACAACTCCTACTACGAAAATACAAGAGAGCAATTTTGTTCTATATTAAATTTACTACAACTGCAACGAACGAATTTGTACGAGTTATAGATATGGAGTAGGTGAGTTCTGGTAAACGATACTTTGGCCCTGAGGCTTACGCTACAACCTGATGAACCAAGTGTTATAAATTAACATAATTTAATAGAATGGTGTTTATATTACAATGTTCAATTACATATCTACCTAAATGTGAGCTAATTTAGATCTGAGCTCCTTCCCCCTGCCTCGAAAATGTATATAAATTCGTGAATAATTACTGAGTGGCGACTGGTTTTGGAAAATATATTTTAAAAATCATTATAAATATTCGAAACGTTTCTTCATTGACTGATTATTGTTTTATTTATTAATTTTTTTTGGGGGGCGAGAGGAGGGAGGGAGAGGAGGAGGAGGATGTGATAGTTGCGAACTTTTTTCTAGCATTTTTGATTAATTTTCGAAATTCTTCTTTCAAGAATAAATTCATGAATTATATTGAAGTTGACTGAATTTCAGCTGCAAAAAAATCATGATTTCTCGAAATGAAAAATAAATTTAAAAAAACTAAAAAAGTTATAGAAATCAAGAAGCTCCAATTTTTTTATTTTTTTTTTTGTTACATTTTTAGATGAAAATTTGTCAAGTTTTTTAAATGAAGGAATGAAAAATAAATCTGATAAAATTAAACTATAATTTTAAGAATAATCCAGAAATGAAATAATAAACAAATAATTATTAGAAACATATTTTTAGAGACTAACAAATTTTAGAATTTTTTCATTAAAAAACTGTTAACAATCAACAATTAAACAAATACGTAAAATAATGTTTTCAAGAAAAAAAAAATAATAATAAAAAAATAAAAAATACGACTCTTTGGAAAATCCATTTTAGAAGAAAAAATGTCATCTTCAAGTTATATTTATGTATAACGATAGAGGTTGACCTACAGTATAGCAAAAAATCGTCTTTGTTGCAAACTGAAAAAAATTCAGTTTAATAATTCAAAAATTCAAAAATAAAAAAATCTCATCAAAAATTAATTACGAAAGTTGAAAACAAGAAGCATAGCGTAATGAACGATGAACTAAAAGATGGCGTCGTGACTTCACCCATGCTCATAGTGCCTTACCAAAATATTTGTTTTCTGATTACACTTAATATAGTAACTCGAATATACGCAATTAATTGGTCGTTTCCCAATTACCATTTCATTAACGGTTACAGACACGCGTTCGAAATGGTTCTTAATTTCTCATACAAGGACCGATAAAATACCGCTGAATTACATCTCGACCATACTCGACGGGTACTCGAGCCTACGTCGAGTAACTGCGACGAACTGCAAACCTCTAATAGCATTTATTAGCGAACGATCCGCGATAACGATACATTTTCGGGTCGCCAAACTAACACAATATTTTAATCGCTTTACCTTGAAGCTTTTTCCTTCGCAACGAAAACACGTGTTGGATAAGTTCAACGGCGAGATCAATATTAGAGGGCAGTGATACGAGCTGACGGAGGGCGCGACGCGTTATCGTACCGCTTGAGCTGGCCGCGTATAGGTGTTACATAACGACGCAGTGACACCGTCGACGGACGCGTACCCGTACGTATCCACCGTGTCGAGGAGCTTTCACGTCGAACGTTCACGGTCAAAGTTCACTACGCAGCTTTTGACGGTAATTTACAAGGCGAAAAAAAACCCACGACTCCGTTTTATAGTTTCCACGACAACGATGCAACCGCGAATTAAAATTAAAACCAACGAAATCGACGGAAAATTCCATCCGAGAGGGTTATTTTCAATTTCCATTTTTCCGCCACCTCGCTCCCCTTCCTTCGGTGTTTTATTCGCCTCTCGAAAACGACAATATTTATAATTTCATTTTTTTTTCAACTCCCCGCCGACCCCAAACGACCTATTTGTTTCACCAACTCATAGCTCGCAGGCCTGCAAACAAATCCTTCAATGTAGCTCGAAAAATCGCACGCCTCTCAACGTTCAACAACCTCCGCAGGATTTTCGTATCGATTGAGAAAAATCCTACCAAACACGAGGGTTTTTTTCTCCTCTTCCATTTTTCATCGTCATCTTCGTCGTAATAACAGCGTGGAAAAAACAACCAAGGCGAAGAGCGCGACGTGGGTCCTCGCAACAAGTACTTTTCGACTTCAAACACGTTACGCTTCAACGAGCGTTTGGCAACGACGATTAGTAGTATTTTAGCCGGCTTATTGGCTTCGTTTGTACATCGTTGCGTATCTTCCGCCATGTACACTACAATGATCAAGAGAAGAAGAAAAAAAAAAAAGGTTGAACGAACGTCGTTTCCTTTCCTTCGTTATACCCTAAAAATGAGGCGAATATACATGAAAATTGCTCGTTGCTTATCGTTAGCGATGGCGGAAAAGCGCCATAACGACCAGAAGCCTTGCCAAAATGCCGATATATTCGGCTCCGTCGCGTACGATGAATGACCACGCTATAATTCTTCGACTCGATACGCCCAGCTATGCCGACATCCTTCGCCACCCTCGGAGCAAATAATCGAAACATAATATACCGAGATGGCTCTACTCACAATAAAATCGAATGAACCAGAGTTTCGACAATTCGAACCGTCGATTGGCGAAAATCATTACTGAAAAATGAATTCTTCGCAGCTCTACATCTCCTTCAGAAGAGTAAATAAGCAAAACGCATTGGTCAACGGCGTTCTTCATTATACAGACGTTGAGCAACGTGAGCGATAGACAAATTTCGAAGTTTCTTTATTAAAATGAAAACTCAGCTAAAAAGCAGCATTGTAAAAACCATCGAAGGAAAGGCACACATATACCATGTGGCTACATTTACTCCAAAGTTCAACAGAAAACAAGAACCATTGACCAAATGAAGAGAACAAAAAAAGAGAACGAAACGGCCCATATAAAAATTTTTCACAAACTGCTAGAAAACGAGAATATTAGCGAAATCGAGAATCATGAGAACGTTTCAATAAAAAATTTACAAAACTGGTGTCGAAAAATACGATTTCTCGACCTTTGAAATAGCGCTAAGCGCTATTTCAAAGATTCCTAAGCAATCATTATAAAAACTATTGGCCACGTCTCCATTGTTTTCGCTTTTTTAATTAAACGACAAACTTACTGACAAGAGTTCCGAATTACTCTTTTATCATCTTTCGACTAAGAACAACAAGCTTACAGAAATCTCCAATAATGAATACTGAACAAGTGAGTAATTTATTTAAATGTCTAACGTATATTAAAGGTTGACCGTAGGTTTCTCGTTTTTTTATTCCTCCGCCGCCGTCATTGGTAAATTAGTTTTAGTTAGCTTTACTCACTAAATCCCCGTGGATTTACGTGGTCTATTTTTTACTTTGTTTTAGATCAAAGTAAACTTTAAAAAGGTAATGCGACGGAGGACAACCCAGCAATTAAGAAATAAAAGCGATTATATACAACAACCTTTATAAATAATTAAATATATGCATTAATAAACTTTATTAAGTAGAAACCTTTTTTTTTACTTTTTTACTTTCTCTCTTAGTGTCGTCATCCCTTCCTATTGTCGTGATTCCCTTTTAGGTCTTATAAATCGCTTCCACTCCTAATTTCATGACAACTGGATCGTAAAAATTGTCGAGAACAGAAATATGAACATTATTATGCGTAAGTCAAGAACAGGAATAAGAATGGGAATATCCTTCGGTTTAATAAATTCCGTATAATTTTTCAAGAATAATGTTCAGTTTTGTGGAAGAAGAACAGAAACACGAACAATAAACTCTCATTCTCATAACACATGAAAAAAATTATTCAATTTCAAGACTGGTGAAGTGGCCTCATGGAGCTGGCTGAAGAACACGAATGTGGGGAAAAAATCAATTACTTTCATTAGTTATTTTTCCTTCAAATTTCAGCGTGGAATTGAAACGAAAAATATGATTTTGTAAACTTTACATATTTCATGCATGTGTAAACAAAACCTTTTTCAATTCCTATATTTTTCCAAAAACAACAACAGCAACAATAACAAAAATTAATTTCATATGCCTTTCAATGATAAAAGTGTTAAACACTAAAAACAAATATAACATGATCAATGTAAAACTGTATTACGCTTTATATACGAAACAGTATAATAATTACACTTATCGATGTTTGATAAAACCACTGTCAAGAGTGAGTGGTTCATCGTTTCGCCAACATGTATAGAACCTTGATAAAGTATCCGACTTTTTGAGTAGTTTTTTCCCAGAAATTTCATAGCTACAATTATCCTAATATCGAGAACTACAAAAATCAGCGAAGAGGAGGGAAAAAGGAAAAAGAAATGTAAAAAAGGAACTTAATTTTACAAAGAAACAAAAACCAAAACCAACGAAGCAAAATCTCGAAACAACCGATGAAGAATATATTAAAAACGAAAAAATGTTGAAGATCCGAATCAAAACGAAATCATTCAAGAACGAATAATAAAACCAGAAATCTATGTCTCTGATCTTCCATCAGCACAAAAAATCGCTTAATGACTCCGAATAAAAGTTGATTAAAGAATTATTGACATAGTTAAATTCACTTATAGTGTTCGATGCCATACTAATAGCAAATAAAAAAGATCAAACTTACTATTACTAAGATGCTAATTTATTCTAATCAAAGAAAACGACTTGGGCACAATCGCACAAGTTCAATGAAAAATCAGGATAAACACACTCGCAAACGCCTTCAAAATCATACACCGTAAAGTGTAATATGTGAGATTGAAATCACCGCTATTTTCAACGCAACGAAGACTGAAGTATAGTTACACACCATTTTGTGTTCTTCGTGAAATATAGCGAAATTTCAAGTTTATTCTCAATTATTTCACTTAATGAAGAATCGAAATTGAAAATTATTGTTAGGATGAAAAGCTCATTTCTTACTCCGCAAAAAATGCTATTTTCATTGATCACCAAATGCTATCATTTTTGAACATGCGATGAAACATGAAACTACGTGACAACACCGATATCCTCAATGTAAATCGTTAAATACAAACGAACTGCAACATTTAGAGAAAAAATGGAAAAAATATTTTTTATACAACAAGAAATTGGGATCCTACAGCGAAAGAGTCTGCACCTGGTAGTAAACCGATGAACTACTGAAAATGGGGATTTCAATAAATTGATAACGTATGATATAATTTCATCATTGGTAATGAATTAATAATTCTGGTACTGAACTAAATTATTTTAAATATAATTAATTGTTTTTTCTTCAATTGGAAAAAGATAAATTGAATTCCAGTGCTACTGTTACAGAAGAAATTGGTATTTCATGCACTTTGCTAACGACGAGTAATACAATTATCGCGAATATCATACATACTAGACAAAAGAATCTCATTTCTTAACTAAAATGATAAATAAGTATTTAATTAGCCAAGCCCAATTCATTCATTTCATTTATTTGATTTATTTTCAAATAATTTAAACATTTCACCGTCTGAGTCCACAATTGGCGGCTGAAATTGCCTTTTTTCATAACTGATAACACCGTTTGCATATAAACACGACACTAGCGCGCCACTGCTCTGAAGGGTCCCAATGAGCTCAACCATACAAAAAATTTTCAATTTTGATTCCAAACAAGATGAAGTGATTGAAGATTAACTTGAATTTTCACTACATTTTGATAAAAGAGTCAAAATAGGGTCTGACTATACTTGGGTGTTTAGCGCTTTAGTATTACAAATGACATGGCAACCATGTTGAAATCTCGCATTTTGTTTAACGTTCATCCGGAATTTTCAGACTATACCTTGGAATCGTTATCAGTGCAAATGAATTGTATGAAGTGATTCGTTCATGTGAGGAATTAAGGATTATTCATCTGAAATTTGTTTATTATTCATAAAATGCTGCAATATATACCTGAAAACTACTGAAATGAATCAGTGAAATTCTCGATATGATTGTTTGATAAAAACAGGAAAACTAATAACAACATTAACTCATGATATACTGGTTGATGTAGGAAAAGAAGTAGGTACTTCTTAAAACAACGCTTAATGCATAGCAGCGCTTAAATTTGACCTTCCAATAGCACAAATTTCACATTTCTTCCGAATCTCATTAATATACCGATTCGGATAATAAATCAAAGCGAAATGTTTTAAAAACGTTGAAATCTAGGGGCACATATACTCCACACGCGAACACCCAGAATGCAAATTCAACTGACGAATCTGCGTCGAGCACGCGATCGTCGTATCAAAAATTCGGTCAATTTATTCCCGAACCCTTCTGGCGCACGATACTCGAACGTAAACAAATATCAACAAAAGAAATACATTCTTACCGCATTCGCAACTCCGTTGAACTGAACAATTAACACCAAAAGAAACCTCGCAGCGGAGCAAGCTGTATAAATAAATGACGAAAATCCGCCAGCGAGTTCGAAAAACGCAATTTATGCGTACACGTGTAATGGAAGACCGATATGGCCGAAAATATCGCGCCGATAGAGCGTAAAGGTCGCACACGAAAGATTAGTATAAATTTACCCACCGTTATACCAATACGTATCGGGTCGGCACTAAGAAAAAACTCGAGATACACTTATTACGCGAAAATCTCATATTTAATAATCGACGACACCGCAATCGTTCGCGAAATTCATACCACGCACCACAACCACGTAAATGCGTCCGTTTCACAACAAAATAAGAACATCAAAGAAGTAGAAGCGATGAAAAAAAATTACACACGAGCGTCGACGCACACACACGCTGCACAACCGAGCCACACCGACGCTGACTGCGAGCGAAATTCGCGCGCTCCCCGAATACCGCGATTTTCCGAAATAGGCGAATTTGGTGGCTGGCTGAACCGCGATGCGCGCGCATCTCGCAGCCGCGCCGCACCATCAACCGCGGCTTCCTATCGAACGCACGCTTCGCAATTAGAGCAAGGTAGACAGCCGCTTTGAAGGTCAACGTTGGCAGACAATGACTCCGTTTTTCCTTCAACTTTTTCGACTCACTCGGCGCTGCGCCTCTTCCACGTTATGCTCCTCAGTCGACGCCGTTTTTCGCGCGCTCTTGTGTACACCGTTTCATCCCCCCGCCGTAGTTTCCTCCATCCGCACGCAAAAACGCAAAAACAAACGCGCCTGCGACGAGATTTTCACACCCGATGCCCGGGCTCGCGATTCTAGCAGATATTCCAACATCCCTTTTTCCTCCTTCGTCTCCGGGAGTTTACAGGCTTCGCAAGTTCCTCGATAAGTGCGAAAATAATACGACGCACTAATCGCACTTTTTAACACGCTCGAACGCGTGGATCATTTTTTGCCGCGTTTTTTGTTCGGCTCTAGTCCTATAGCAGATGGGTATTGGGCATTCGAACGAGTAGCCGTTGTATTTCGCGCATTATCTGGTTGTCGTGATCGCCGCTGGTACTCGGGTACCATTTATGTTTTGTTTTTGTTTTTTTTTTTTTTGTTTTACTTCCTAGTTACGAATTTACGAAAAATTTTACACGCGGGTATCACGTTCTTTTACGATGACCGGCGATTCTTGGCGGAAATATACGAAGCGAATAAAGCATTATGAGTCATCAACATGCGTCGTGAGAAATGTTATTTTGGCAAAATAATGATTTGAGTCGTAAAATCTATGAAATTCTCGAATAAAACTGGTGTCTAATTGATTTCGGTAAAGCTAGAGCGAAAATGTACAACTTGGAAAATTTTGCGGAAATTTAGTAAAATATAAATTGCATCATAAATTCAGGTATTCACTTCTGAATATGTTTCAACAAATTTAATCATTATTACATTTATTTTAAATATTTCAAACTACTTGAATACTTCATTAAACTGATGGATATTATCGAAGTGGTTGTTAATTTTTGGAATGTCTAAAGCCAAATTAATGGGACACACAGTGTATGTAACTTCAAAAAATTTTCCAAGTTCAACTTCAAGCAAGGTCATAGAGTCAGCATTAAACAGGAGGCAAAAATAATTTTTCTGAGCCTTCTTTTCGATATTTAATTACACCAATGAAAATTTCGAAAAAATTAATGAGAAAAAAATTCCAGTTACATATACGAACATTTTTAGAATTTAAAATTTGAATTTCCCCGTTCTCTCGGAAACTCGAGCCCAAGGTCATTCTGCCCCCTTGCTCCTCCCTCTCTGCAGTCTATTATAGGGCAAAAATATTTTTTGAGAACACTTTTCAATTACGAGTAGTTTTAAATATACGATTAACACTGGAAAAAAATAATGGTTAAAATTTTAGTATCCAAAACTAAAAATTACAAGCCTCCAAGAAACCTAGGTCCGGGGGCAATGTGTTCCCTCTGTCCTGCCTCTCTGTATTTTATTTAGACAAACCTCCATTTTTCAAGATGATTCTATTTCAAAGAAGTGAAGTTAGAGATGCTTCATTCACTTTTAGACACTTCTTCATTTTTAGAAATTTTTAAATTAATTTCTTAATTATCGAGGTATTTTTCTCATTCTCAAGCCTTTTTAAAGTTTCTTAATATTTCTCCAATTTTTTACTTTTTTTTAAATTTATTTTTTTTATCACTATTTTATTTGTTTTATTTTTTGACAAATTTTCAAACACTTGAATAAATTAATTAATTAATTAATAAAACACTTATTCATCTGTAATTTGTGATAAAAAATAATACAGTATATTCTCCCCTTTTTATTGTCTATCTAGGGCCCATGAAAAAAACTGATTTCATACACTGTCGAATAACAAAATTGCAAACCCTCTCGAAACCAAATCACAATCTTCCTGAACCTCATTCAAGCGCTTATACAAATTTATATAATTATTAATTTACGTGTACATTGTCCAGACTGTAGTTACAATAACTCTTAGCAAACATGAAAAGGCATGTTATTCGAGATATCTATTTTTTTTGTTCTTTTTTTTCATTATATATATTTTTTTTTTTCATAAGATCAAATTATATTGACTTTATTAAATAAATTACACGTAAGTATCTCCTCGAAATTACGCAGACACTTATCTTAACAATCATGTAATATTTGGACTACTTTAGAAGGAGAACATCAGCGGTGGGGATGAGAGTTGACTTGGTTTCTTCAAAAGACACGTCGCTTCTACGGAAAGTTTTACGTTGTTTATAATTACACAAAATTAAAATGAAGTTGCTCTTGTAATATAAAGCGTTATTATTTCTTACGTAAACCACCAATACCACAATCCACAGGCTTTCTGAATTAATTATTTTTTTATAAATCAATTTTTCAAACCAATAAAAGTATAACTCGTTTGTAATCGATATTGAATAAAAAATAGGTATATATATGAGTATAAAAAATTTGTTGGGTGTTTTTCTTTTAATTCGTAGAATTTCTTTACTATCGAACTTTTATTTTAAAACCAGGAAACTTTTTTCCTGGTTAAATTTATAAGGATATGATGTTTTTTAATAGACGTTTTAGTCTTTTTTTTCGATTACATATATTTGTAATATTTTTTATATTCCATTAAAACCAAAAATTTGGGATTTTTTGGTCTCTCTGTCACTCATAGAAATTTCATGAGCCAAGTAATTTCTCTATTTGTTTCTCTTTGGAAAATTTATCTCAAATTTGGGATGTCATGACTGGTGACCGCCTTCTAAAGTAGACAATGTAAGAGATATTAGAATTTTATGACAGAAAAGTTGAATGTTGCGATATGTATTTTCATCGTGAAGAAGGTGGAATTTATGGATATATAAAAATGAGGTACTAAATATTAACAATAATTTTGAAAAAATTGCCTCTGTCTCTAAATCATCCAGAAGGAATTACCTAACTGCTGCTTCAAATTTCAAAGAGCTTTGCATACATGAGACTAATAAAAAAAACACCAATTGGATCATGCTTTTTCCCCTCCCTTCCTTCCACCAAACACCGCGGAAGGAAATGCTTCCATTAGACGTTGCTAATTCACGATAAATCTTCGTTGACTTACCTACAATGAATTCCAACACTCCTGTTTCCTTTTCCTTCAACACATCCAATCACCTTTGTACGCTACCGACGCATAATCGAAAAACTACACTCGTCTCGTCTAAACAACGATAAAACCTTCGACCGGACATCATATTGTTTAGACTCCGAGCCCACGATCAGCAACCATTATATCGGTCAAAAATCCCCCCTCAAGGTCGCATCGCCTCCGAACGAAAAACATTTCGGGTCCTTCACACCGGCCGACATCGGCACGTCCGTCCGAAAAACGCGAACCCGATAAGAATTCGCGTCCGAGCGTGTTTGGACCGGTGTACTAAGGTGTTGATTCTGACGAGAGGCCGGCATTGGGTGACCGATGCTGCGTACCGCTATATACGCAGTATACCTATATATTCCCGGTCGCGCAGATATTTCGTCCGTTTTAATCGGAATTAGCGACACAAGCATCGACGCGTTCGGTACTCTCACGCCGAACCGGCGTAGGTGTGCAAACAGAACAAGGGGTTAAAGTACCACCGTTGCGTCACTATTCGCAATCACGAGGTATTCACTTGAAAGCCCAACAGAGACGTCCATCCAGATGAGAATAATTCGCTGAGCAAGCACAATGAGTCAGTCGGAACCGTGTTTTATGTCAATTACCGAAGCGTTATAGTGCCAGTACCGATGTTACTGACGTTCGTACGTTCGACGCCAACGGCCAAATAGCTTTTCTGTAATTCTCATTTTGATAGGATAATTGGCGACGGCGATCGTACGCTTCGGCTGACACGCGTGGATATCGCAGATCCTGACCAGTTTGTTTACACACACCCACTACGTTGATTCTTCGCGAAATGTATTCAGTTTGTTCGAGTGAAAGGGGATCCTCCAGGTAATACAGCGTTGAGCAGCTTTTGTGATTTCATTTCGCACTCGTTTTAGATGATGGATTTCCTTTTTAAGGTTTATGCCAAGGTAACGTCGTTGCTAGTTTTACAGAGTCTTACGGACCCTAGATACAGTTTTTTTTCCGCTCGAAGTGCCATCTGTTGGCTACAAAAATATTTATGGTATTATGAGTGAAAAAATGCAGCATGTCGTAAGCACACTAGCAGCCGCTGAATGCCACAATTAACCTCACAAGGTGTCCAAAAATTTTACAAAACGAAATTTATCGATTTTTCATCATATTCGGAATAGGCGTTTTTAGAAACCTTAACGTACCCCTTCATTCAAAAAATTTAAACCTGAAATATTAATGGGCGTTATCGCATGTCGAAAAGTCATAGGATAAATTGCCTTCGCCTTCACCACTCAAGCCAAAAAAAATCGAACCTAAGATACTACCAAGTGTTACCACTACGAGAGCCGAAAAAAAATAAAATCTGCCATAACAGAAAATGTTGTAATTATTAAATTCAAATAAGGACGATATTTTATTTTTTACTGAAATTAAAAATAAAAAAAAAGAAGCAGAATAAATTCATTAATTCTGATTAAAACCAATTACTCTTTTACCACGTTAAACGGCCCAAAATAATTTCGTTTTCGAACTTTCATCACTTTCATCATCTATTGGAAAACCTGGCTAAGGGCATTTGTGAATATTTAGGTCTTCAAAAGAAATCAATTTCTAAACGAATTATTTTCGAAGATGGAACGAAAAAAAGGAAAGAATTTCGGTTAAAAACTGAAACACTCGTTGGTCCTCCATTAACGTGCCACAATTGCGAACATAAGATATATGTCTCCATTTTTAGGAATATCGCGATTTCGGATTTTTTATTGATTTTTCAACACTTTCTCATTTTTCAACTTTTGTTGTCCATTTTCCGAGATTTTTTTCATTTATTTTATCTTTGTATTTAATTATGAATATTTTGAATTGATATCTTTTTTTTTTTATAGAAATAATTTCTCAATTTTCTCTAAAAATTATTTTGTAAATTTTCTATTCAAAATTATGTAAAAAAAATCATTTTGTAGTGAAGAAAAAAGAGAGGAGGAGAAAGGTGTGAAATGTGAAAAATGACTTTGTGAACTATTTATTGAAAATTACAAAAAAAAATGTATATTTTTCATTCTATAATGAATGGTAACTGTGATGATGGAGTAAGAAGGGAGGAGGGGAGGGGGAAGTTCAATCTAGAAAATTATTTTGTAAATTTCATTTATTCAAAATTACAAAAAAAAATCATTTTGTAGTGAAGAAAAAAGGAAGTAGGAGAGCGGTGTGAAATCTGAAAAATGACTTTATGAACAATTTATTCAAAATTACCAAAAAAATGATATTTTTCATTCTATAATGAATGGTAATTGTGATGATGGAGTAAGAAGGGAGGAGGGGGAAGATGTGAAATCTGAAAAATTACTTTGTGAACTATTCATTCAGAATTACAAAAAATCTTTTCCATTCTGTAGCGAATGATAACTGTAATAACGAAGTAAGAGAAAAGAGAGGAGGGCAGGGGTGTGAAATCTGGAAAATGAATATGTGAATGTTTCGTTCAAAATTACAAAAAAAATAATAATTTTCATTCTATAATGAATGGTAAATGTAACGATAAAGTAAGAAGGAGGGAGGGGGGAGGTGTGAAATCTGAAAAATGTCTTTGTGAACTATTCATTCAGAATTACAAAAAAATCTTTTCCATTCTGTAGCGAATGATAACTGTAATAACGAAGTAAGAGAAAAGAGAGGAGGGGAGGGGTGTGAAATCTGGAAAATGAATATGTGAATTTTTCATTCAAAATTACAAAAAAATAATATAATAATAATAATTTTTATTCCCTACTCAATGATAACTGTTTCTGAGTTAATCTATGATGTTGTCACTGCTTGCATATAAGTTATTTTTGAATCAAACAGAAATGGTATTTTTTTTTTCAAGTACACAAAATTTGTCTGAACCTTTGTTCATTTTTAACATCACAAAATATTTAAATATAAAATGAAGTTAAATAAAACTAGCTAAAAAAAAATTGTTCTATATTTCTGAGGAGTGGTACTCGTATGATGAAAATCAGCATTTTGTGACTCCGAAGCTAAACACTTAAAATATAAAAATTCATAATATGTATTAATGATAGTAATTGAAACTCTTCCAAGAAACCTTATGCTTGAAGTTTAAGACTTAAATGCAGGTAAAATTTCAAATACATGTATAAAACATGTACCATTTATCTGAATTTTTGAGCTAATGCCCTAGCTGAACGACGAGACCAATGAAAATTGGACTATTTCTCTTCACAAAATTTCATTATTTTTATATTTTAATCCGTGAATTTGAATTCTTGAAATTAGAGTTTGTCTTTAGAGTAACAAGAAGAATTTTCTTTCATACCATTCTTCAGAAGCATCTCCTTTGTGTTTAAATTCAGTGAATGATCTCAGTTTAGATAATTTTCTAATGTGAAGGGTTACCACATCAAAAAAAAAAAAAAAAAAACAAGAAATTTTCCCAATACTTCATGATTACTAAAAAAATCAACGGTTACCATTTTTTTAATAAATATTAAAAAGACGTCTCAATAAAACTAATTGAAATTCTATGACAATAAAAAAATTTGTAAGTCTGAATTTATCGTAGAAAAAATCTTCAGTTCAGCTAGATTAAAAATTACTTGAAATTCGAGAAAAAAAATTCCACGGTTTCGTAAGAAATTTTCTAATCTAACCCCCTCTCATTCCACTTCATTTCATTTCTGTTGCAAAAAAAAACCTGCGAATACTTCCGAAAAAAATGTGCAAAAACTTACATTTGAGACTGCGGTTTATTATCGGTTTTTTTCCTCTTCTTGACGCCGGAACTAGCGACACTCATCTTATTCCAGACGGGGTCTGGTAGGTCACATGGGACCACGCTGCGAACAAGCAAAAAACAAAACACATCAGTCATCGGTATCAATTTACTACACCTCAGGTAGCGGAATATTTAATCATCCTGCGAAGGAAATACCTCCAACGTTGGAGCGATTAAAACAAATAATTCGTGGAAAACGCGTTAACCGCGTTCGCTACAATGAAACGATTATCCGGTAAGAAAACCTCATGAATTTATAATCGGCTAAACGGCGCGCGTAATAATTATCCCAACGCTGGAAAATTTCACCCGAAATTGCGCCGAAAAATACCTATGTCGGCCGCCGATAATTTCGAACAGGTGACAAAGGTCATCGACGGTAAGTTGTTTCGCGTCCATAAAGAGCCGGCGCGGCGCGGCTTAACCTGTACACTACATACAACGAATATAATAATCGGAAACACCTACATTATGCAAATAACGCCTATATAGTAGTCGTCTGCGCGTATATTAAATAACAATAAGCATAACGGAGGTGGAAAATGAAGATAACAATTTTTCGGCCATTAATCAAACACAATGAAGACAATAAGGTGGCTCTTTTCGCCGCTTCGTACGACGTCCGAGGTATACGGATGTTGTGTCCTACTGCAATGCCTTAAACCTATCTACCGTTTATCGCCTCATTGTTCGCCTCTAACACGGTGGACATCGCGCAGTGATTCACCGACCAGCTGGACTCCGACCTTAACAGATGGCTAATCCGTTTTGCTGCTTGGCTTACGACAATCACCGAAGGAAAAAGATAACTCGATCTGTCGTTTCGAATTTTCCATTTTCCCATTCACCGGCAAAAGGCTTATGACCATTTAACCTCATTAGCTACCTCGTATCAATCAACCCTTACTTCAACTGTCCAACAATACGTCGAACAAGTTACACCGCTGACACCTCTTCACCCAACCCAAAGGGTCGCCAACCTGCAAAAGTCGAAGGGTGTACCCTTTCAGTCACAATAATTCCGCTCGTCTGAGAAACTCACCGTGTTCGCGGATTTCCCCGGATACTTCTCGAGTACTGTGACTCTTCAATTACAAAACAAAGCTCCCCCTCGTAGTTCAACAAGTGACATATTCCGTATGCACCGTCGTACCAATGCAACAGTCCCCCCTGCCTCGTCGTTCACGCAAATTACAACCGCTATGAAATTAATGGCAGGGCCGGGGCCTGTTAGACGTATACTTTAGACTTATTAATCGTTAATGGCACCGTATCAAACGTGTAATTAAGTTATATCGTAACAAACGACCAAGGCAAGGTTTGCTGCGAGGGGATCTTCTTGATTCGTGAATGAGTAATTATAAAATACGAGAGAATTTCTTCCTCGTCGATTGTGGTACGAATTCTTAATTGCGTATAATTTCGCGAATCTACCGTCGGGTACGCCTTTCGTATTATCGTAGGCAACCAATTCGCTTGAAGTAGCAGCGTTGCGATGCTGTCGCAGTTTCGAGTTGTAACTACATTCTAAACCGGTGAGAAGAAAAGGAGGATTTTTCTCACGCTTAGACTTCTTTCGAAGGAACCTTGGGCTTTTGGAAAAAATACGATTTGTTGTTATCGTTATAACAATATAATATGGAGTAAGAATACTAGACTAATTTATATTAAGATCATGAATCGACCTATATTAATTTGGAGATTTCTGCATTTTTTAATTCGGAGAATCTTCTAGTTTTTTTGTTGTCATATTCGAAAATCCGAAAAAATGGAATCCGAAGTCACATAGAATTCAAATGGAAGAACGGGTTTCCATAAGCCTTAATGTGAAATCGAAACTCGCAACTGATTTGCTGAGAAACTACAATTTTCAACTTGTACTCTCAGTACAGAGCACTCTATTCGTTAAATATGTTTTCTTCATCTGCATTTTCCTCTTCACCTCAGACTCAGATTTTCAATGAACGGTCTTCATGTTAGCACACTCATACAAGAAAGCGTTATGGCACCCGCAACGGGTGCAAGAACGTCAATTTTTAATCCAGTAATGTACTAAACTATATACGCGTATACATATTATAATTCTATGGTTTCCACATGAACGAGGAATACAAATGATTTGTAGTGAAATTTTTAGAATAATTAGAAATTGATTTTTCCTCGACATAAATCATTCTCTAATTGTAATAATTTTTTTCCATTTTATTTATTTTTTCTTTCACGTGCCATATACAGCAACAATGGCTAGAAGCACAAGAGCAACTTATATTTTACTTATTAATCCTGCTAATTTCAGAAAAACGAATAATTCATCAACCTGTGTTTGGTCATCTGACAATATGTCCTTTAAAGTATTAGAGTTGAGGTGTTTGGATCGAGGGAGTTGATAGAAGAGGCAATCAGTGAGGACGAAAGAACATTTATAGGGACATTACAAGGGGTACATTTGTTGGAATAATTTTTTGGTTAACATTTCAAATTTCTAAATCTTTTCAGTTCACAAAGTTTTCAAATTCAACTCAACTTAATTTTATTTATTTCATTTTCATGAGTTTTTCGACACCCATTAATTTGAATATCGATTTTTTATAAATTATCTTTCATTCTAATTTTCGTTCCTTCAAAATTTTAGGTACTTTTTTTTAATTAATTTAAATTAATTTAATTTTTTTTTTTAATTAATCAAATCACTATTATTGTAAAGTTTTTATTTTTAATATTTGATATTAATATTAAATATTATTAATTTTGAATTCTGTGCTTCACACCTCCCATCATCCCCCCTCCAGAAAAATCTTCTGCCGTCACTGTCCCAGAAAACAGGAATAATCACATACCCGTATTCCAAATTGCTAGATATATTTTAGGGGGGAGAGACAAAATGTAGGGGTACAGACATCAATAACATTATTCGTAAGTTTAAATCCACAACTATCAGAAATTCAGCATCAGGAAACTTCAAGAATGCTCTAATTTTTAATTTAATTCCAGAATGAAATTTCATTTCAGATTCAGTTTCTACCAATAGATTTTTTATAAATTATTTTTCTTTTTTAAATTAATCAAATCACAATTGTAAAGTTTTTATTTTTAATATTTGATATTAATACTGTATTAAATATTATTAATTTTGAATTTTGTACTTCACGCCTCCATTAACTCCTCCCCCCCTCCCCCAGAAAAATCTTCTGCCGTCACTGTTCCAGAAAACAGAAATAATCACATATCAGTATTCCAACTCACTAGATATATTTTAGGGGGGGGGGGAAGAGAGACAGGAAGTAGGGTAGCAGACATAGAAATTCAGCATTAGGAAACTTCAAAATTGCTGTAATTTTTAATTCAATTACAGAATGAAATTTCTTTTCAAATTCAGCTTCTACCGATCGATTTTTTATAAATTATTTTTCATTCTTATTTTCGTCTCTTTAAAGTTTTGGCCGCTTTTTTAAAAATTAAATTATTTCTTTCAATTAATCAAATCACTATTATTTTTAATTCTGTATCCTTGGTACTTCGATATTAATTTCTTCCAATTACTATTATGTTTGTAATCTATTATTTTTTATTTTATTTATTTAAATTCACCATATGTATAGTACTATGGCGAGTGCTTATACATTGAATTTGGAAGATTTAAGCGCAGGATACAGCGACGGATATGTCAGTAGTTTCAGGAGATTTTTTTATAGAATTATATACCAAAATGATTAGTTTTATAAGAAGTACTAATTAAATTAAAAAAAATTACAGCAATTTTGAAGTTTCCTAATGCTGAATTTCTATGTCTGCATCCCTACATCCTGTCTCTCCCCCCCTAAAATATATCTAGCAAGTTGGAATACTGATATGGGATTATTCTTGTTTTCTGGAACAGTGACGGCAGAAGATTTTTCCGGGCGGAGGGGGAGGAGTTAATGGAGGCGTGAAGTACAAATTAATAATATTTATGCAAATTTAAAAAACAAAATTCTCGAATGAAGCGAGTTTTTATTTTGTTTATTTAATTTTGAAATTTTTTTCATTTTTTTTTTTTTTATTTCCATGCCTTGCACAGTTATTGTGCCTAGAGAGATTACAATTTTAACAACTTCATTTTTCATCTTCCTATATTTACAAAAATGCTATATTTTAATTTTTATTAAATCTCAATTTTTATTTTTCATTTTTTATTTCCACGTCTTGCTCAGTTATTGTGCGTAGAGGCACTATTACAATTTTGGAAACTTCATTTTTCATTTTTCTGTATTTACAAAAACGCAATAATTTCAATTTTCATCATCTCTCGATTTAAAATTTTTTTTTTCAAATTAATAACTTACATTTTCTTCACCTCATTCTACATCGAATTTTCAATAGCATTACAAAATTTACAACTTTTCCACATTCATTGCACCTGCAGAAATAAACAGTTAACCACATCGTAAAAATATCTCCACAACATTTTCGACTCTTATACTTCCTCGGTTGTGAAATTTCACCTCTATCAGTCCGATGCGATTACGTATGCCTCTGAGAACGTCACATCGCCGAAATCAAACAACTCGTATTCGTACACAGAATTCCGGTATAAAACGGAAACACACTAACAACCTGATAACACTTCATACCGTTATGTATACGTAAATTCAAACCATACGGCAAGAGTAAACGCGTATAAGTGCAATTCTGTGTCTTGGGGAAAATCTATCATTGCATCGTTTATTTACACGTCCGCACGTTGCCAACTTCATCGTTGAATTCGATTCGTTAATCGACGACCGTGAATTACCCAAACACATTCGTATAGTGGTACACATCGAGCGTAGTCTTATCTGTAAATCGAGATCGACGCAGAACGCCAAGCCAGAGGTATAGTATATCGTACCGAACGTATAATTAAACCGGTATTTCGCGCATGCGTACCACCATGTAAAACTATCAATTAAACTGCAAATTACGGACCCGCATCTCTTACGACTTATTGGCGGCTACGACTGCGTAAATAAACCATCGCGATAATTTCAATTAAAACAACCGCGATGCGTGCGTGCCCGCGAAAATTGGGGGGCCTGTATATCGGGCAGCGTTGTCGAAGGCGATGAACTTGACGGCTATTTACGTCATTAAGTACCTCCACTCGATTCTCGTTCACACACGAAATGGTCGAAAAGACGGGAGGGGCGTTACGATCGAAACCAAAAGTGAAAAAAGGCGATGAGAATTATGGACGTGAAAAATAAACCTTTTTCACGTCATCGCGCGGCAATGATCTAAGTTAACAGGGTACGGCCACGTTGACCTTTTCAAATTGGCGCGCTCTTCGTGTCGTACAATCCCTTATTCGAGTTCATTAGCCGCCGCTTTGAATTTCGAATGAGCCGCGTGTCAGGCAATCGAAACCGCCGAGTTTACGTTTCCGGTAGGATATTTCCAACTTTCGCTGAACTACGTTCGCCTTTCGAATCGCCCGGTTTGGCGTTTGTTTCCCAACACGAAAACTTCGCTGCAATACTAGGTAAACGGAAAAACGCAGACGGGTGGAATTTCTAATACACTTCCACGTACTCTACTCGTACCCGATACGCCGGAAAAATGCTGTGCTCGGCTAAGAAACTTTCACGTCTCGCAGCTCCGGTCGTTAAAGTCGTAACGACCGAGTCTGCGACGACGCCTCTTCGCAGCCCCCAGCCAGACGCAGACGATGTAAAATTTCGCGCCATTAAGCCATCTAGCGACAATCGAGTCGACCTTTTAACGCTCCGCTACCAGATCGCGCCACCGTCTTCAACCAGCCTATCAGCCTCAGCGTTCAGATCGAGGCACCGTATACCTAGGCACGCGGTTTTAATAAAGTAAAGAGATCGTTACAGTGCACAGGTGCTTGTACGTCGTAGCTGCGTGTGCGACGGAAAACTTCATTTTTCTCTTTATTTCCTGAAACTGCGCTTCGGTATTCGACGTCGTATTCGTTTTCACGAATACTTCCGAGTCGTGTTCAGCTCGCTTCGCTTTTCGTACGTATCGACGCTGCACGTAGAAACGAGCCAGAATTGCTAGAAGGTCATGTTTGCACGAGCCTATATATCAGCTGCCTCGAGGAAATCATGTATGTTTATCCAACAGATAATGTACATACAGATTGTTACACGAATAATGGGCAATATTTCGGCGAGAGATAGTACTCGTTCAATATGACAAAAAAAAGTTTCTTCATGCGCTGTACACATCTTCAGAAAATGAGCTTTAGAAAAATCCAAGACTAATATTATTGCTGTCAAATTCCTTTTTACTGAAGGTGGTGGTGGCAGGGGGGGGGGATGGAAATGTTCAGAACCTTCAAACTTGGCCTCATCATTATCGTAAAACTACCACTCCCCACTATTCGAACGTTGTCTTCTATTGCGGGTGTAAGCTACCTCTATCGATTTTTTTCATTTATCTCACGAATAATACATTTTAAGTGAAAAATATCTCAATGATGAAATGATCTACATGAAATTTCTTACAAAAAAGGTTCCTACCAATTTTTTTGTAAATGTAATGGAAAAGGAATTAGAGAGGAAATAATGCGCGTATATTTACTACAGTCGTACAAAATCTGAAGACACATAGAAAACACATATTCTTCAAAAGATTAAAAAAGAGACGAGTTCGCTAATTCAGAAGCTAAAAACCAAAAGGTGGCGAAAAACATTAAGAAATTATGTATTTTCAAATACTTTTTAAATTATGTAAGAAACTAAATTACTTTCATCCCATAAGGTAAGAACCTTCAATCTTGGATATTCTATGTTAATCATTTCATCACTGAACTATTTTAGCTTGAAATTCATCATTCGCGGGATAATCTAAAACAAAGGTTTTGGGACTTTGAGAAAGGACTACCTTCGACTACAATTAAACTACATGGATCATTCGTTGTGTAGAAAAGCAGTCTGTCCCTTTGACTATATACCCCTGAACCGCTCGAACTGTGAAGAAAAATTCTGTCGATATCAAGTGAACACTCTCAGACCAAAATGCGTCTGCGCATGCGCGAGTTAAACAACAGAAACAGCTGATACCAGTTGAACTTGTTATAGTAGAAACTCGAAATAATATTAATAACTTCGAACTCGCGCATGCGCAGACGCATTTTGGTCTGAGAGCGTTCACTTGATATCGACAGGAATTTGGGGTATTCTAAACAATGAGTTCGAATGGTCCAGAGGTATATGGTCAAAAGTCTGTTCGCACGAATAGATGTACAAGCTGGAAAAATGCGTGTGCGCATGCGCAATCAGTGTTAATGTCATAACTGTGTGATTAAATTTGAACGTTTACTGAAAATGGAAATAACGAAGGGACTTCGAGTGATCCATTTACTAAATAGTTAAAGGGCATAACGCATAAGGGAAGGGGAAGGGAATTTCATGACAATATCATCCTCTCCCCCTCCCCACTTCTACAAAAACCTTCAATAGCAACTGTGTTTTCTCAAATTACCATTTGCCTATACCACAAGTCAAAAAGTCAAATTTGTAGAGAAGTAATACTGTATTTTATTCGAGTAACATAGAATTTTGAAATTAATATTTTTCGTAAATTCAAACATCTTTCTGATTTTTTATTCAATTTTTTACATATCGTTCATTTTCAGATAAGAACACTGATTCAAAGTTTAGCACCTAGTACCTACTACCTAGTAATCTATGTACTACTCAAGTACAAGCGTAAAAAACGGACATTTTGCGAAATTTTTTTCACATATTGAATGATACTCAATGAGTAGAACAAAAAAAAAATGAATAAAATTTTTGCCCATTGGCGAAATTGAATAAGATACAGTACTAATGGAATTTTCGATTTACTTTAGCTCCTTCCATTTTTCAGATAGGCAAAAACTTTATGCTACATTTTTTTTTCTACTCGTCGAATACCATACGAAAGGTCAAAAACATTTTCAAAAAATTTAATTTTTTTCACACTGCTTACATGGAAAACTGCTACACTTCCTTTGCTCCTAGCTTCATTTCATTCGAGTTTTCAACCAATGCGCAAAGGATATTTTTTATTATACTTCTGGAGTATTATCAATTCGCAAAATATTACCTACCATACGGAGGACACCCTATTAATGCATACATGGTGTCCATAACTCAATCAGAAAAACTGTTGATGGCGATAGCTAGGCCTGGATTAATGGGAGCTAGGGGCTTGCAGACTAGTGCCTCAACGTTAGGGAACCGCTCAATTTTTTTTTTGACGCTCAAAAATAAAGAAATTCAAATAAAAATTATTTCAACATAAAACAAAAATCATACAAATTTTCTCAGAAATTGAAAGAATTTTTCAAATCTTGGAAAATTTCATGAATAATGGTTACGAAGTATTGCAATTAAACAGCCAATATGGTGTAATATAATGAATAATATTATTATCAATTTTAGACAAGTGGAAACATGAATTATGGGCTCCATAAGACTATCGGGACAATGGCTTAACAAGCGTCTGTCTCGATGTTAATATTGTTCTCAAAACTGAAAATATATATATATAAAATCATATTTAAAAATTTTTTTACATCAATATTTCAAATATGCAGATGCACTGGATCGAAAAACCATTTGGAACACTAATTTGTGGAGATAATAGGAGTGAGAGAAGGTTTAAGAGGTCTGGTCTCGTGTATCTTTGATTTGGACCGGGCGAGAGTGCTTGATGAGAACACATAACATCTTAAAATTGAAGGGGCAATAACACCATCAATTGGATGAAATTATAATACAAATTATGGAAAGGGGAGGGGAGAGGGGAAATTTAAATGTTCAAGTTTACGACAATTCGTAATCGATTTAATTTTTTTTTAATCTCATTATTTTACCTACTAATGCTATTTAGTAAAATTTGGGCATGCAGTCAAACAGGATTGAGATTATGTGTTCATATTGCCTAATACAAAAATCAACGGAGCTATACTGATAAAATTTAAAAAATTGGCCACATATCCTTCAATTCTGAGAGTAGGTAATTGTGAGCACATAAAATTTTGGTTCCCCACCCATAGCTTTCTGGGTGAAATTCAGACATCCTGTACAACGCTTAAAAATTCCACGATAAACAATGTAATCCCTTACCTACAAGAATCTCCTTCCAAACACCCTCAAATTCGTTTCGTTAACACAATACAAGATCAACGGCCTCCTACTTCCAACCCAGAAACCCCGACGAAAATCCCAAAAGGAAACAAAAAACACCGACAAAATATACCCCGCCACTCGCACACGTACTATGGCGTAGACCGCGCGGAAGCATTAACACGTCTGCGGCAGCCAGGGTCGATTACACGTGCTCGCCCCTACCTTGCGGTCCCTACAGTCGCATCCGTACAACTGTTGTTACAACTTACGAATTTTCCAACTAGCCCCACCACATTCACACAAATTTCCTATACCGCCGATAATTATCTCGCACGCTAATAATTGTTAGGAAATTCTCTCGACGAGTACGACCACTACAATGCGCGCGCATCGTCACTTCCAAGCGACGCTTCGCGTGTTCCTCGAGGTAGCTGACCTTTGGAGGCTTTCGAACGCCGAAAAATCGCCAAATTACGATACTCGCGTTCGTCGGCCTCTATGTTCTTTTTTCGTAGCTACGCCGATACGTACACGTATGTAACGTATATTAAGCGTATTGTTTTTCAATAATACATTGCTATATCGTATGACGTCATCGCTATCCTCGTGCTCTCCACTCTCCGGTTTCGAGTCCAACATCGCGTTAACTTATAAACACGTATTTGTGAGAAGAGTCGATAACGAGCGATTTTAAAAATAGACATTACGTTCGACCACCTAGCCGCCGTGAATTTACCTAATACAATAAACCGCGAGAGATCGGAGTTCGATTCCGAGATGCTCTGTAATTCGAGTGCGATATTTCCAGACGGTATTTTGGTTATTTGCAAATAATAATAAATTCCACCGCGGAATTCAGTCGATACCGATGTTATAACAAACCGAATAAGAAAAGGGGAGAAAAAATAACTTTTAAAGTTCGATGAATTTTGAATACAAAAATGTACAATTTTTGTCCTTCAAGTCAGAAGCCAACGAAAGAATATGAAATTAAACTCTATGTAAAGAATGAAATTTTATATTATTCTTTGCAAAGACTGTAGTTTCTCATTCCCTTTTTTCACAAAAAATAAGTTACAATCAGTAGTGATCACTTCATCTGTGTTGGCAATTCGAGAAAATACGTTAAAATGCTAATCACACAATCTTAAAGAGTGGGAGATACACTTCAAATAATGTTAAGTGGCAAACAAATTTACATAAAAAAAAAACAAGTGAAAATAAATTAAAATTTAAGCTGCTCTATGTTCTGAAATTTTTCAATTCTTCTATTTCTCGACAGCTTTTCAAGAATGAATGTGACCACAAATTGGCTTGTTAGGTCTTAGAAATTCTCATTACTATTAGAAAGAGAAGGAAAAAAAATAATACTTATCAAATTCTCACTGTGCTAAATATCCAATACTAACAGAACGAAAAAGGCAAAAAAATGAGTTGAAAAAATTATACTGCAGTATTTTCGAATAATTCAAGCAAACCAAATTGTACTGAAATCAATGGTTTTTCGAAAGGCTGGCACCCCAAATTTTCATATCAAACAGAATAAATTAGATTAAATTTTGATCCATAAACATCATTTTGAAAATTTTGCATTATTCTCCAAATAAATAAATAAATAAAATAATTCACAAAAAAATTAAAGCGAAATGAAAACTCAAACAAATGACAAGAGTCGAACATTTCTGAAATATCTTCGTGGAAACGTTAAGCATTTCTCTTTCAATTCTTTTTTCGAATTATTCGACAATTTTTTCTAATGAGATATTTTCCAACAAATAAAACGAGTACAACAATTTTACTTTACAAAAAAAATTCAACTCAAAGAAAAATGAATTTTCGCTCTCTGCAGCATCTCATAACGAAACCATTTTTTTCTCGAAAACAGTCCTTCATCTTTCTTTTCAAGAAGCATCAATTTCTCCCAATTTTGGCGTAGACAGAATTCAATGGAAAGAAAATGTTTCTTTGAATTTACACTTGTTAAATTACGTACCCTAATTTCCCAACGCTTTGATCATAGGATGACTTATTCGAGGTAAACTTTCGACGAAAAATCACGTATACAGTATACACTATTTCGAGGATATTTTCGAGAAAATTCTTTTCTGAATGACATTTTTCAACGGGTGAAAATTTAACGAGGAAAATCGATCTAGGTTCGACGCCTCCTTTTTCATCTCCAACAGCTTGTTAGTCATCGACGTTAAACTGTCAAGCGTTTGTTTCAAGTTCATTAAATTTTCAAACAATGCCTAAAAAAATTCCAATCGAATATTTCCCACGTAATAATTAGGTATTAAAAGGAAAATAAATTGGGTTATTTTGACGTAAAAGCCACGGCAAAGCGTCTCGATTTCGATGTTCATCTCTTTTCCAATTTTATTCCAACAAATAGGCAGTTTTTCTCGACAACAATGGCGGTACGAGTCGGTAAAAAAGGTCTTCTATGGCGGAAGTAATTACATCCTCACCTTGAGTTTGAAATTAACCTGCTATACGAGTAATTAGCGAATCAGCTCGCATACAGAGCTCGGATAAAACATGAAAAATGGAGTAAAGTATTCCAATATAATTTCAAGAGTACTGGAGGTAAGTTATAAATTTTTTTTTTCAAATTGCAAGAGATATAAAATTTCGAACATAATTTCCTCTATATTTTAATAATGGAACTTTCTCTTTTAAAACCTAAGCTATCATTTTCGGGATAGTTATGAAAAAAAATTGCTTTATGAATAAAAATAAATAACCTTGAGGCGACTTCGCGAATAAGTAATACATGTACTAAAATATAAGTCGATAAACGAAATTTATTCGATACATCTTTATTAACATTTACATTTTGCTTCTAAAAAAAAAAAAATACGAAAAAGAAGGCTAAAAAAACAAAGAAAACTCATTGCTAATATCTCCTGACAGTAAATTCCAGCTATACCGTTTTATATGTTTTCACAGTAATTTTCCCTTTTTTTTTTTCTAAAATATTCTCAGCGTATTTAAAAAGCTTTGTATTTTTTCTTTAATTTTTTTGAATTAGTATTTTAATAATTTTCCCCCATTTATTGCGTCTAACTGCTAGGCTTAAAGGCGTACAAAGAAGGTTGTGAAATAGATTTGAAAACTTTGAATTTTTTTCCTTTCGTTAAATTTCTTTTCCTTCGAAATTGACGAATCTTATTTCAGAAACGGAACTTTACAATGGAAAAAAATGTAAGCATTCGTGTAGCATTGCGGAGCCGAGTTTTTAAAGCCATTTTAGAATCTATTCTTACCCAAGTTCGAGGCATCATATTCATTGGCCTACTCAGAACTTTTTTTTGGTCCGTGCTAGAATTTAACAGAGTAATAAGGGGACTCGGACTTGACTTTGTATTCATCTACCAGTTTTCGAGAGCAGCAGAAAATCGGGAAAAAAATTACAAGAACGAATTTTAATTTCAAATAATAATCGTGTATATCTTGATACTTGTATTTAGCACAAACAAGCGTAGTTTTAAAAGATAGGATATAAAAATTTTTTGGTTGAATGCATACAGTACACAGGCGGACATTTTTCCTTTTTTATATTACGAATTTTTTTTATATGTAAAATTTTTTTTTAAATTGGGAAACTTGATTCATTTCAATTTTTATTGCAAAAAATTTGAAGCTTTATGCCCCGTTTCCAGAAAAACTATGCAACCCTTGAGAATCTTTTTGAAAAATTTTTATTCATGAGTGCCTGGTCAATGATTTAAGGATTTTGCAAAATTCCTATTTCATCTCAACGGCTGTTCAACTTTCTCATAATTTTTGTCACGTTACTTCAGTCAATTCCATAAAAACCACCACCAAACTAAAATTTTACAAAATCCTCCCATCAAATCACTGACCAAGTATTCCTGAATAATTTTTATTAAAAAAGATCTTCCTTGGATGCATAGTTTTTCTACAAATGGGACATAAAGCAAAAATCGTATTTTTCCCAAATTTTGATGTTTAATTTTTTGTTTTCCAAAAAATCTATTAATATTTTTCGCAGAATGTCATCATATAAATTCAATATGATTTTTCATTTTATTTTTTGAGAACGGCATGCATTTTTTTTTCAAAAATCAAGACTTCAAATTTTTTGCAAAAAAAATTAAAATGAATCTAGTTTCTCAATTTTTTAAAAAACTTTACACATAAAAAAAAAATTGCGTAATATAAAAAAGTCTTAAAAATGTCCGCCTGTGTACTGTGTGCATTCAACCAAAAAATTTCCCCCCCCCCTCCACCCTTAAAATATGGGTGAAGTGTCATTTTGAGTCGAATCAAAAATTCAAGAAGAGAATTTTCCGATATTCAGATAAGCACTACTTGACGGAATTTTTAGCGATTTTCATTTACACCTCTTTGCCCTACAAAGTGGAGTGGGAATATATGCTATACATATACTACATATACATATCACTCCTCCTCCCCCCTTTCGTTCATTCGCAAATCAAGTAGAGTGCGATAGCTATGATTTTTAGGAAAAACTCAGCTGAAAAAGGAGAACAGCCATAATAACTGATTGTTGTATTTTTTTTATTTTTTTCTGTAGCCATCAAAGCAGTGTTTCGAAAACTTTACATTCTTTTGATGTTGTTTTTTTTTTTTTTTTTAATTTCGAGCAGTGAACAAATTTACAAATTTATTCGAACGAAAAAAAATCAACAATTCCCACGAACGTACTACCATTTCTTCCCACGAGCAATGCGCACATAGAGCTCATCGTAGCCCGAGTTGAAGCTCTAATCGAGCGAACATGACCGGTTGCCGAATCGCAATCGCGCAACGACCGTTATATGAACAACCTGTTGGCGAGCTCACCTACGGAGGGGAAATTACGAAATTCTCGTACGAACGTACTATCATTTGGCATCGTGGCGTATGCGTGCGCTTCGATAAGAACTGTCGATAGTATCGAAACACTTTTATTTATTTTTCCTCGTTCACTCGTATATATTTTTTTCGCTTTTCAATTAAATCGCTATAGTATATTTCCTCGACGTATATAACGTTCGAACATAATAATCATTAAAGATAAAGGAAGTTGTTAATTATAAACTTTATCTGGGATTTTTTTCCTCGCTTTAACGAAGAACATACTTAGAAACCAGTTTGGCGGTAAACAAGGCATCCAGCGGACGCGATAGAGAGAGAGGAACGGACTCATTTAACCCGAAATATACATGAAACTAGATTATTATTAGTGATGTGTGCGCGCGGATACCGCATCGAGAGCCATTTCGATAATGTATGCGTTAATGTAATTATTATATTCCAACGTTCGCCGTTTAAGTAACTGGTTTCAGTCGCTATTACGTTTCTCGCTTTTCTCCGGCGACCGGGCTAATTTACCTATTCGCGTCTGTTGCCATTCGTCTGGGCTTAAAAACTTAATCGTTCCGCGAATCTCGAGCTCGTAAAATGTTCGCGGAATTCGAAAACAGCCGCAGAAAATTACGAGCGACGATTAAACGAGACTAGTTAAATGCGCGCGCTCCAATAGGCATTCGCGACGATGGTGAAAATTTCACACGGTCGCGAAGGGTTATTCGAGTTTTGGACGACGGAAAAAAACCTACGTCCAAGTTGCCATTTTCCCACCGCGTCGCGTTTCCAAGTCGCACGTGCTTCTGCATTCAACCCTTTACCCGTCCTGTGTGTATTTTTCGGTAAATATAAATACGCGTATAATCTGGTCGAGACGTCGGACGTCACGTATTGCCGACACGCGGTCACCATAAACATCCGTCGCGACCCCGGCCCGTTAATTTATTAACCGCGCCTCCTTGCGCTTGGTAATGAAATGCTACAAATTACAGCACACGTATTGGCCGCCACATAACGTCGTTTCAAAATGGTGTCAATATTATAGGCCACCGTAGATAAGCTCGTCGGCGAGAAGAGCGTAACTGTATCGTAAACCTTCGCTATAGATAGGTGCCACAAAACATACGGTTGCGAGGTGATAACGCTATCGCGGAAAAAAATCCTACCTTTCATCAATAAACTGACACCGTACGGTGGCCACCTTCACCTAGTTCTGGCAATACGTGTGTAACCTTTCATTCGTTCGTGAAAACACTACGTCTATACTTTTCCTCTCTATGTTAGACACGTGTTTTAGCCATTTCCATTATAGTTATATTGACGGCGATGAGTCCAGCAGTTCGAGGTAAATTCGAAGAAGATGAGAGACAGAAAAATACGTTCTTTTATACTCTCTGACTTCTTTACTTTTTTCGCCCCAGGGATCGATTTGTGTATGTTAGAAACGAATGAACTAGACATACCTCGAATCGCTTAATCATCTAATATTCTTACTCTTCAAGAGCCGGAGTTCTTTTCGTCTAAAACATTTTCTTTTTTTTTTTGCAGGAAAAGACTGATTTTTTGCTTATCTCCCCCCCCCCACAGCCATTCATAGTGGTGAGAAAATTAAAATTTCTGAATTCACTCAAACATGAAGTAACAGAGAGACTAAATAAGTTGAACTGTCCTCAGACAAATTTGAGCCCATGTATTCGATGCAAAAGTGGCAACCAACAAAAAAAAAAGATGTCAAAGCTCCCTGCAAGATTTCGTTTGCCCCCTCCCCCGCAGCCCTGAAATAAGGGAATTTTTTCACACTATACATTGCTAGGAAACGTTTAGGTATGAACGCAATGTTAAAGGCAGAAACGGTCATGTAAAAATATTGCCTACTTTCAATATTGAAGGGGCTACGGGACTTTGATAATTTCGAAGCGAAACATTCAACGATTCTACCCACTTCAATTCTTCAGAAAGGCTAACTTCATAAATTGCTTTTTTTCTCGGAGAAATAATTTCTATAGAATTTTTATTCATCGAAATTTCAAAAAAAGGTAATTTTTCGAAAAACATAAATTTTGAGACATCTTGAAAATTTGAATACAAATTGTAATTTAATCTGGCAGAATATGGGATATTACTGTACTCGATATTAGCGACAAAAACGGTCATGTATACATTTTGCATACCTTCGAAATGGAAGGGGCTAGAGGCACTTGAAAATTTCCGAAGCGTCTAATGATTCCAACCCGTTTAATTTTCTAGCCAGAATAAATTCATAAATTACTCCTTCGCTTGACAATTCAATTGCTTACATTTTCAAATCAATCAATTTATTGAAGAAGCCGGCCTGTTTCCACTTCTGTAATCCCGAGTGATCAAGTGCCTCCAGCCAAGTTGCTGCATATAGTAAAATTAATTTAAAAAAAAAAAAAAATCAGATAATTCAAAAGTAATAAAAATACAATATTAAGTAAAGCAACTCTGAAATATTGAAATAAAAAATAATACAATTTGGGGTGCATTCAATGGCAGGATATTAGAGATCTTAACGTAGGAAAAAAAGATCATGTATAAATTCTGCCTACCTTCGAAACTGAAGGAGCTAAAGACAGTTTAATAACTTCGAATCGTCTAACGACATCAATACCTTTAATTTTTCAGCAAGGTTAACCTCATATATCACTTTTTCTGCTAGATATCGGCTTTCTTACTATTTTTTTTTTTTCAATAAAAATTTCAAAAATCGAGTTTCAAAATGTACAAATTTTGAGTAACATAATATTGAAATTTCGCAAATAATTAATTTTATTTTTCCATAGATTTTTCAAGGGAAATAACTGTATTCAATATCGACGACAAAAGAATTGATGTAAAAATCTTGCCTACCTTCGAAAATGAAGGGGCTAAAAACATAAAACATTACGAAGATTCTTGACGATTCTATCCTTATCAATTAGTAAATTAGGTTAAATTCATGAATCACTTTTTCTATCGAGGATGAATTTCTTCACAAAATTTTCTCAAAATTTCACAAAATTGAATTTATCGAAAACGAAAAAATTCTCAATAACTTGCAGAATTCTAAAAAAATCAAGATAACGTTTTTGACTAACTTCATCGTGGAACGCAACAGCGTCCATAATTGGCAAGAGTGCAATTATGTACAAATTTTGCCTACTTTCGAAATAGAAGGAGCTATACGAGCTTACAAAACTAGAGAACTCCAAGTACCACGTAATCTTTGGAGATGAATATATGGTCATCAAAAACCGAATGGTTCACTCTGGAAGTTTGCAATCAATAAGACACTACAGCACACCGTTACATTCGTACTCAGGGCATTACATACTCGTTGATATTAAATCTCGTCATATTCTGCGTTTCATATCCTCACACTGTAATATAGGCCGTAGATGTAATTTGAATCGAAAAATATGTCATCTCGGTTACGGGTACAGGTTCGACACGGTAGACAACGACGACGTTCGCGAATACACTCGTCCCAGGTACTCTTTTTTCTACTGGAAGAACCCGTATAGCAGCGGCGCGTCGCTAACGGTAAATAATCGCCGCTCATTAATACCGCATTCGTCAGTAATATTTTTCTTTTTCGTAATACCAAAGAAACGGCGCGAGTACGAAGTAGGACGTTCGTTTAATTGTTCGCAGCTCACTTTGTTGTGTTCGCGTATTTACGCTTCGTATAATTTCCTTTATCCGGTTCTCGTTGTTCTTGCCTTCTGCCCTTCCATCGCTATTAAATAGCTTTCTTCGTGTACGCGTTCGTGATTCGTACAAGCTAAATCTCGGCGAGTCGTACACCGTGAAACGAAATCCGACCACATCTAACACCCAGACAACGTATAAAACTCGAACAAAAAATCGCCGCTACCGTTACCAACGTATTGAAATAAACGAAAAATATTCGTAACGAAAAAAAAACCACACGCTCGTATACGGAAATGACGAAAAAGTGGTCCTAAGTCTTACGCCTGAACCTCGTCTGCACGCCACACAGCGCTGTATACGAGCTAAACGGTCCGGAATCTATTGATTGGCGCTTATGTACGGTGTCTCAACTGGTACTAGGTTTATGTAAATGGTTTCCCTTTTACTTCTTAACCTTTTTTTTTGCTCTCTCTCTCCCTGTGTCGTCTTTGCTACGCTATTCTGCCATTCGAAGAATTAAAATACCCGTAAAGCGGAAACATTGGCAAAAAATCTGCGCCTTATCGTCGACGCTATCCTACGTCGTAAATTCAATCTCTCC
The DNA here is from genome assembly GCA_009761765.1 of Phenacoccus solenopsis. NCBI lineage: Eukaryota > Metazoa > Arthropoda > Insecta > Hemiptera > Pseudococcidae > Phenacoccus > Phenacoccus solenopsis. The sequence goes on from CM019753.1 coordinate 38,850,964, forward strand.
ACTTTCTTCGCGTATACGTACGGTTCGGATTATTTTGTTATTTTTTGCGGACCTTGAATTACGCGCCAACAAAGCGGAAGTTGAAATTACTCTCGGAGGGGGAAATTACGCGACAGCAAATCCGACACTCTGGTCTCTTTTTTTTTCGCTTTTCAAGGATGATGCCAGGAAAATTCGCGGTAATTCGGCGATTTTTTAGAGAGAAAAATTTACGTCGATGAATTGAATCCGCCGCTGCATTCGTTATATCTACACGTAAGTTTGGTATGCAAGCAGCTTCGCCGAGAGCCATCAATGATTTTTCGGACTCACCGCATTAAGCCATCAATGATTTTTCGGACTGACCGCATTGATAATTTCATTTCTGAGAAATTACTTTTTTTTAAACGAAAATTAAACGAAAAAATAAAATTTTTGAAACAAATGGCCCAGGTTACCGAGAGGCAAAAAATATAAACCCATTAAAAAAATAATAAATAAATAAACACAAAATACTTGTAAAAATTCTAAATCAATACCGTTTCTCAATTAAATTTTTTTTTTCAGAAGATTGAAAAAAAAATTATTACTTAATTTTGCCAAATTACTCATTACATTTTTCCATTCATGATGTTTTCTAATTGAAATTAAAATTTTTTTATGAATTGAGTTACACTGCAAACCACTCTTAGCCTCGAGGTATTTGACGACAGAGTTCTACACAAAGCATGTAATGGGGGAGGGGAGTTCCCGAAAAGAATGAAATGTAAGAAATTTCAATGAGTTTTTTCAACACGATTTTTTAAATTTCATAAAAAAATATGCGGAAATCACCAAAAAATGGAAAAAAAATTATACAAAATTTTAATCGATCACTGAACATTTCTAAATTTTATAGTTAGTTTTGTTTTTGAATATGTTCATTTCCGCAAAAGCCCTAGCCCATTACATATGATGAAAATGCTACTGAGTAGAATTTTTATCACAGATTTTCCATGTCATTTCTAGGAAAACTAGTGCCTAGAAGAACATCATTCGTACAAGCATCGTTTCTAAAATTTTACAAAAGGCGCATTTTTACAAATTTCCATTAAAAAAAAACAACAACAACAACAACAGTTCATTCTAGCAAAAAGAAGAATAAAATGTTTAAACCATTCAAGGAGGCGGAGGGAGGGAGTAGGGGTAGTAAAAAATGTCATTCGCTCAATTTTCAATCTGGTATCTTGATACAGATATGCACTATCTGTAGATGAATTTTTTTTTTTGATTTCTTTGTAATTGTATCACGATAGTTTTGTATTGAATGGGTGATTCCACTCCTACCCATGTGTCCGGACAAGAGTAGGTCATTTCGTCCGATAACGTACCCATATATTTCTTAATATAGTTTTTCTATTCATCTTGAAAAGAGAAAAAACTACCAAATGGTAAACTATAAATACTCTTAACAAATTTTTTCCCATTACTTTATAAAGAACACGACCTTGAAATTAATTTTGTCAACTTCAAATCCTCCTACAAACCATAATATTGGCTAAAAAAGGTTGAAAAAAAAAATACAAATAATGCTCAAAGTACTTTTCAATTCGGGCAATTTTTTCAAATTCATTTGAGCTGAAGTTTCACAATCAGCTAATAAATATCATTATGCAACGCATTTCCACCTATTTTTACTTCTTCGCCATTTTAAAAATTCTTTTCATGAGCTACAGGCAGTTTGAAAAAGTTCTCAGAGTTGAAAAACACTTTTAAAACTACGTTCAACTTTAATCAAGATTTTTCTTTAAAAATGACTCTTTACAGAAGAATTTAAAAGTTTTAAGAAGAATATCAAGACCATATTTTTGATCACAAAATCTAAAAAAAAAAAAAAAATGATAGAAAACTTGAACAATACCTCTACTAATATACCTAAGCGAAGCTCGATTGGTTGAAATCGACCACAAAGAAAACTTTTAATTCACAAATTACTTTTTTGAGGCACCACCAGAATAGTGATATAAAAAATTAATCATTAGCTTATATTTCCTAGTATACGGAAGGTTGAGGGATATCTAGGAAAAACGAGGGGGAGGGGAGGGGGAGTTTGAGGCCATGGATCAAGCTTCGGTCATTGGTGAAAAAAATGTCGCATCCAAAATTCATCATGTACCCAGTATTTTTTTCATGTAAGTATCTAAAATGTATCAATATTCGAATCGAAAAAACTATAACATAATAATTTCAAGTGCACTAAAAATTAGATGAAGAACAGCTTACAAAACTTATTTTAATACATGAATACAAACAAAATGAAGAGTGAATAATTCAACATTTAATGAGCCTAAATCCCCCATTCCCGAACCTCACTCGCATCCTGCCAGTCAAAGACAGGTTGATGATACTTAATGGACTAGAGCCTTTTACATTTCAGTTTAACATTTGGTGGACCTAGACTCCTTCATTTCCCCTCACCCTTCCTAGTATACTAAACGAGCTGGACAGTTTTTTCAATGACTAAGTCAATATTTGGAAGGCCTACACCCCTCCATTCTCCTCCACCCATCATCATGCAGTCAAAGACAGGTTCACGATACTCAACGGGTAAACATTTTTTTTTCTATCACGAAAATTCTTCTCGTAATTAAACAAATTAAATTTTTTCAAATATTTTTATACTTTTGGATTTTTTTGTTTCATTTTCGAAAAGTTTTACAATTTTTTTCATAACTATTAATTGTAAATTTTTGTACATTAAAAATTTTTTTCCAATTTCAAAATTTGTTCCATTCTTGAAACTGTTTTTTTTTTTTTTTTTTTTTTTTTTTTTATACTGGGCGTGTATAATTGCTGGATTTTTACGCCCAGTGTCAGAGGGGTACGGAAAGAGTGGATTTTATATTTGGTTTTGTAATTTGAGGTCTTTGATCAAAAGTAGGATTTTGTTCATTTCTGGAAGTAAATCTGAAATTATTGGAGGGTCTTCAGATATACCTAGGTTTTGTCTGAATGCCCTGAGGCTAGGGCAGTGGAAAATGAGGTGTTGGGTGGTGATAGGTTCAGAATTGCAGTATTGGCATGCGGGTGTGGGGACCTTAAGGTACAAGTGGCTGTGAGTGAGTTTTGTGTGGCCGATTCTAAGTCTAGTAATAATAATTTCATCTGAACGGTTTAGGAGTGAGAGATTTTTCATGATTTTACTGATTTCTTATGGAGGAAGAGTTTATGTTCGGTTTTTGTATTCCATTGATTTTTATACATTTTCCTTTTTTCAACCTTCTCCGTAACTTCATTATTCTTCACCCGCGAAGATTCACCATCTCCAAGCCCTATTAGGAAGTTCAGTCCCATAACTTCGCCTTTTTTCTCCCTAAGATCGCACAAAAACATAAATTACTCGAGAACAAGCACTCGACGTTCATTTAACCCATAGTCGAGCCGATTACGTCGACGATGACGCGTACTCGAAACGATTAATACGAAGATAAACTTTCGTCTTTATCGATGTACGTAATTTTTCAAGCATAACTTCATAGCGCCCATTGCCATAAAACACGGTCGCCCAGCGGGACGGCGAAAATTACCTCGCATTAATCAGGTATACCATTAGGCATTATCTTAATTAAGCGCGACCGCGTCTCTTACATAGCGGGCGCGCCGAGCACAATAAACATTTCGAGAAACGCTTTGCCAAAGCGTAATACTAAGTTGGGTTCCAAAATAAACACCATTAGTCGGTACGAGGTTAGAGCGTTGCCGAGCCGGCACATTATCGTGGATAATATTTTCGACGCGTTCGAAAGAAAGAGAGCGAAAAAAAAAGCACCTTATATTTGGGTCATTAACGTCTCAGTGGCGTAATTTTTTGTCGAATTTTAACATATCGTGTCATCGTAGGTTACAAAAAAATGCCACCGTTGTAGGTCAATTTTCTTTCAGCCTGGTTCAGGTGTGCAGGGGTCACGTCGTCTCATTGTCGAGTTCACTAAATTTATGCAACTAGGTAGTACGAATGAGTTTCACGACGCGCTGCTGCCACGTACTACGGAGGCGACGTTTGTCGTGTGTACGAGAAATAATGCGGAAATGGAAGCTCTATGGGTTGTGCGCGAGTTGTGAATCGAGTTGAAAATATCCGCGAGTTAAAGAGACCGAAGAGGCGAAGCTGTGAATGATTTGGATTTCATATGACCCATCCTGAGCTATTCGACGCGATAGGACTGGGGAACCGAGTGCTAAAGTGCAATAAAATCGACGTACTTGTCCAGCGACGTATCCACATAAAACGAGCAAGACGATATTGGTGACGGCGTCCTAGATAAATTCTCATCGTTGAACGTGTAACTACTGGCTAAACGATTTTCGCACTGTAACGCCGTAGACATATTATTACAATAACGCGCAATTCCATCAGAACGATAAAATTTTCATCGCAACATCACCGCTCGCCGTTCAACATTGCACCATCGTCGGCACCGTTACACGCACAAAATCGATACCACGAACGCTCACCTTCGCTACAGAAACGCCGACACTGACACCAACGATTCGGCCAAATTTAGGCCTCGAAATTCGCGCAAATATCGCAACGTGAAAAATAATCTCGCAAGAAAAAACACGAAAAAATAAAATTACAAAACACACATAACATTTCAATGTTCCACTAGCATTTCACATCGCTACACCGAACGTACACTCGCAGACGTTACTCTCGGTAATACACGACACACGAGCCAGCGTATTCGCGCTACGCTCAGAATAGGGTTAGTAGGCCAAGCGCAATGTGCGCGCGCAATTCACGGTCGGCATTGCTAATACAGTCAACCTCCACCGCCGGCGTCTGTACCTACCTCGTTCGCGAACCCGAAACCTACCTTCGAGCCAGGCTCGGCAAATGTGCAACCACGGCCAAAAGACCGGTTTCGCTCTTCTCCGTACTCGCTGCCCTATACAAATGCCAAACCCCACTACGTACTCTTGAAAATCATCCCGATGCCCTGAATTTCCCATCTCTCAAATGACGAATCGACCAACTCGCGAAAATTTCCGACCTCGCGGATCCAGCGAAGACTCGATTACGACTCCGAACAGGCGTTCCGCTCATTCGAGAAAGCCACCTTCGACTCGTAAGTCGTAACCGCCATTACCTCTATGCACGTAATTCTACGTCACCCGATAGCTTCCTATAGTCGTTCTTCGTTTTTAAATTATCCGCGTAACTGGTTCCCATCGACGTCGCGGCACGCCGCGACGCCTTCGTCTCCATTTACGGTCTTACATCTTGGCGACTCGCGAGCCACCGACTAATGACGAGATGAAGTTACATCGTTACATCGATAATACCACGTTTTCGTGACTCCGTTCATTACCGTGACGTGGTTTATTCGTTCATTTTTTTCTTTAATTTGCTTCAATTTATTATTCGCTTCTTCCTTTAAAGCTTTTTTTTTTTTCGTACGAATTCGTGAACTCCTTGAAATTTTATACCTTGCTATTACAGCGATGCGCGTGTTTGTTTCCTTCTTCGTCAGCCTAGTCGAGTTAATCGAATTAAAAATACGTATCGGCGTGATTAATAATTCCTTCGAATTTAATGGGCATTTTTTTTTTTTCGAAAAAATTTTCCATCAATTTTTTTATTCTTTATTTGCACACAATTTTAGCTACAATTGAAGCTCGAAAGTATTTAAAATTTGTTCCCTCGATAATTCCCATCTTGAACTAAACAGTACCTATATCTATATATCTATACCTTTTTTGAAACTAGAATTTTTAATATTTTTCGTAAAAATTGAAAAATTTCGGAACCCAAAATATAATCTGATTAACGATCATAGGCTTTATTCGTACAACTATCGTTTTAAAATTTTACCTAGACACATTACTGTAAATTGCTATTCCGAGAAAACAACAACAACAACAACAGCAATACATCATTCTTACAACAGAGAAAAATAAAACGAGTGAACCATTTAAGGAGGTGAGCGGAGAGAGTAGTAGTAGTAGGAGGGAGATGGCCAAAATATTCTCGAAGGAACTACATTATCCACCTAGTTCAGCCAGTTCGATAAGCGTAGATTTTCTGGGTTGGAACTTGGTAAGGTAGAGAGGAGGGTGGATTTTCTTTCAGATGAATACAACTCATGAAATGAAAACCGTCTTCGATTGCGTCACAGCCTCTGGACCCATTCCTTCCTGGTTAATAAACAGCCTCCACCTACATGTCAGCATTGCCAGGCCCCATTGACGATTGCACACATCTTGGTAATCTGCTCTACACAGACATCCGCTCTAGACTTAAAATACCTTCTAGGCTCTCAGACATCCTTAGCAATAGTCACCATATCACGTGCCCATTCGCCTTCTTCACACAGAGTAAACTGTTCCAGAAAATCTAGACCTAACTCTCCAACAAATGTGCCTCTGGCCAAAGCTGCAGTATATGGCATGATAAAAAAAAAGCAAAATCGAAACATAAATCGCAAGACAAATCAGGTTTTCTGACTAGCAAATCGTGGTTAAAAATGGAGGGTAAAATAACAAATTACCAATTATTTTCAGCTCAAGGGAGGAGGTGGGCTACGCTACTCCAAACCTGTCATGCTTCAAGTCAAATTAAGATGATGTGAGTTCGAGGTAGAGTAATATAAAAATTTTTTCATCGCCTTTTTAAAAGGTTAGTGATCAGAAATGATTGTATCACGAGATCCAAAAAAAAAGTCAATTTTTTAAGAAAAAATGTTGAAATTTTCATGGAGCAATCGATGCCCCAAAATTCAAAATCCAAGTACAGTTAGGGTCGAAATTTGAAACAAAAATTGTCACTTCCAAATAATAAATTATTTTAGGGGGCGAGGGGGGGCTTTCGATATGTGATCAATAAAAAAAAATTACAAAAAAAAACTCAATTTATTGCTAAAATTGTCCTGAAAATATTGTATAGAATTAAATGATTTTCTTCCATATTGTTCTTAAGAATATTTTCTCCCGAGTACTGTTAAAATAATTTGGAAATCAAGGTCATAAGCCGGAAAAATTTGATATCAAGGATATTTTTAGATACTTTATATTGAAAAAAAAAACTCGACAGTTCCGCAAAACTATTTCTCTCTTCAAATTTCAGCGGAAAAAATTAATTAAATAAATGTTGTTATTTGATATCGAGTGGGAAGGGGGGGGGAGGGCGGTAAGAAATGATAAGAATGTTTCCTCGTCACTCTACAATTTCATCTCAAGCTTATTTCAACGGATCGATTTCCAGTTTGGTTAATAGGTACAGGACTGGAAAGAAGGAGGAGCAGAAGAGCAGAGGAGACAGATTGCCTCTGGGTACCAAATTTTAGATTTCAACAGTTTTCACGTTTTGAACATTTTTTTTTTTTCATAAAATTTAAAAAATAAAATAATAACAGCGCCCAATTTTTGCCCTGAGACCAATTCTTTCTCTTCTGGCTGTAGATAGGTAGAAGCACATATTATATCAAAATAATGGATATTCTACCTAACTTGTTTGGATATTTCTAATCGAAAATTTCATCTTGAAATTGGTTTTGGCAATTTCAAACCCCATTATAGGGCATCACTTCTTAAAACCTACATACAGCTTTCAGCTTTTTTAAATTTCAGAGAATTTTTCGAGCTACTACGTCATGAAAGAGTACACTGTTTGAAATCAACCTAATTTTTGATTCAATTTTTTTTTCATTTATTCAACTCGTACAGCAGCAATTATCAAAAAAAATTTATCAATAAAATGATTATCAAATTTTTTTTCGTATTTATCTCTCATTTACAATTTTCCAATAAAAGAACCATCACCGAAAGAGCCTTTAATGCTTACCGGAGGCCTCAGCATCAACCTCTGGCCTGAAATGTCGACTCTAGCATCACTAAATTTATACCATTCATTCGATTAATGAAATTAGCTGGAAACCATTACGTCTTCACATTGCCTACGTATTTCAGGAACCCAACAGGGATGGTAAATTTTTTTGTTTTCAAAAACTGCGGATTACGCATCGTTGTTTACGCCGTTATTTGTAAACAAATCACTCAGAGAGAATGCCGAACACCACGATGTTATTTAACCGTTAAAAATACATTTTTCGTGACGTCGAGATACCATTTATCGCATATATGGAACGTAACGAGAGATTGTATTCCGTCCATTCCATATTTGAGAAAAATTCTACAAATAAAATTACAAAGTTTTCGATTTTACAAATCATTTATATCATACGTTATCACGAATCTGCCGTAATTATCGTTGTAAATTATCGAGCACAAAATTGTGGAAAATTTCAAGTCATTATGAGCGACGGAAAATTCGTTTAAGAAATTCAACTACGTACATAAATCGTATCTGTTAGTTTAGGTCGGTAATGAAAGCTGCGAACCCAAGACAAAAATTTGAATTAAATGTTTATTAAAATCGAAGAACTAAAATATTACAATGGGGGATTTAATATCAGTTTTTTTTTCAATAACTTTTTAAATAATTCTAAATATTTATTAAAAAAGAAATATTAAAATTAATTTTTTTTTTTACTAATAATTTATCTATCTATTAATAATTGATTTATAATAGGGGAACAATGAACATACTACCACGAGAAGTAAATTTCCATCTGATTTTCGAAGCGGGGGAGGGGGGAAGGAGGAGGCGAGATTTTTTTCCGATCATTATTATTGCTCATTATTTACTGAGAATACAAACAGAATAAAATATTTTAAGATGAACATTAAGATCATGGACGAATTCGGGTATCCTGGAAGGGGGGGAAGGATTGGTAATTTGCATATCCATTCTTTCCATCAGTACCATCAGTTTTCCAAATTCAACATGAATGACCATTTTAAAAAATAATTAAAAAATCGAGAATAAAAACCCAACTAATCTCCTGATATTCCTTAAGCGCTCTCGTCTGTTCCTTGAATGTAGAATCCCATCCTGACAGTGGCGTAAAAAACATCAGAAGTTAGAAACCCACTTCAATAAATCAAAAAAAAAAAAAAAAAAAAAAAAAAATGCGGCCTGCTTACACAAAAATGATGAGATGTTCAACCTCTCAAAATTCAGCTCGGTCAGATTCCTGAAAGTTAGCTACTCTGATTTTAAGTTCAAAATTATTTGATTTTCATTTTTTCACCTTCAGTAAACTTTACTGAGCCAATAACGAAATTTTATGAAATCGTATCAAATCTGAATTCTTAACATGTTTTGACATTGAGATAAGATAACATGGAAAACTTGAATCTTCCCCATGAAAATCCAGCAGTTAATTTTAAACATCTGGAACTCGAGAGAAATTTCAAAATTTTTTCTTCAAAAAACTGTATTGTCTTCAAGGTTATAAGCTCATTTATTAGAAAATCATAATAATAATAACCGAGTATTTATGATTCACTCTACTGTTCATGAGCCAGAGGACTACAATTTTTCTTTTATTAATGTAGATAAAGTCTTATTTCTGTAATCTGTTATTTCAACAACAACAACAACAACAGATCATTCTTGCAACATAGAAGAGTAAGAGTTTGGACCATTCAAGGGATAGGGGTGGAGACAGAGATGTATTTTTCTTTCATCAAAGAGTTGACCCTTCATAACTTCAGAGGAGAGAGAGATAGTGACCTCATCCCTGATCTAATATATTCAAGGTTAAACTCTTGCGCATTGTTGTCACGTAAATCAGCACCAAGTACCATAATGAAGGGAAAGGGTTACACATCGCAACATGGCAGAGAAAACTAGCGAAAGAAACAGGCACTAAAGGAGGGGGCCTACGTAATATCCGAATGCCTAAACAATTACCAGAAATGAAACATCGCGGATTCCCCAGAATAAGAAATCGTAGACGTGAGTAAGACCACGTTTCACACACGTAACCGACACCTGATTCACATAATCGATACTATCGAAAAAACTCACGTATTTATCGTTTCGGGGTACCATGACGTCACAGGGGAATCCACAAACACCCAGAACTATCCGACCGACAAAATTCTGGAAACAGTGTAAGCCCTTCGTAAACCTCGAGACACCCCCACTCGCACCAATCCCCCTATCACGGCTGACACCGATGTTAACAGGAAACAGTCAACAAACGAGATTCTAATTAGCGCAGCCATGAAGGGAAGTTCAATGTTAACCAGATCGCGGCGCAAAATATGGGCCATTCGGTTCTTCTGGCAGAGGGAAGTAGCCGACGGCGATACCCCGCCACGAAAGTGAAACTATAATCGAGTTGAATAAAAGATCACCTCGAGCCCGAGTGAATCAGCAGGCGCCGATAGGAAAAGTGCTATTACCTAAAACGAGGAAGGAAGGTTACGCCGACGATGCACTGCGATCGTAACGTTCGTAGGAAACCGCCGCTGCCGCGCTACATGCGACCATAATAACCGACGCGAAAGGAGTACCGGAGGGGAATGGCGACATACACAGCCATCGTTTCGTAACGCAACTTGACCTAATTTTTCAACCAACGCTACCGCCGCGCGACGACCACCGGACGCCTTGCACCCCGCGTACGCGTCACTACCGACGTCGTCGTCGTTGAATCGATATTACGCGCGCCTCGTCGTCGGTCGCGGTCGCCCGACTGAAATTTCTACACTCCGGGCTCCCAGCTGAACCGGTTTCACGTCGTTACCACCAAGGATAAGGTTACCGTAATTCTTCGTAATTTACGCTCGTGCGATACGTCGTAATTACGAGAAATATTTTGTCCAACTTCCAACCTCACATTAGCAGTCTGACAGCGTTACGAGCTCGAAGGGGGGATGAGACTAAATTACTAGCTGATCCCATTTAGCAACCTATCACACAAAGTACGCACGTCTCTATCATCACCTCGTTACATCGTACCGCACGCATACGAGTACTACCGCGAATGCCTCCCTCTACTCGATGTTCGCCCCAGTTTGCATCGGTCGATGCATTTATTATGCTACGCGTACACGTTCGTACTTCCTGTCACCGTGTATAAATTTCATTTCGATACCGCCACCATTCATGACGTATCGATTTCAGCCGATAAGTTATTTTCGCGTTCCGGCCTTCGTCCATAACTTTCATACACGCAGACATTTGAGTCTGATTTTTCACAACACTGGTCCCTACCCCTTACCAGTCGCTTGGTCTTTTCGCATGTTTTCATTATACCTTTCGTATCGCTCCATTATCATTATTCATGGCATTCGCGACGGCTTCCGAACGTATTAAATTGTAAATTGGCATCGGCGCTGTATCGTCTAATTTGAAATTCAACGTATCCTCGTTCCACGCCGCAGACCGCAGAAGCTGCAGCATTCGTGTCCGAGCCAACCTGCCACCGTATAGTTTTTACACAGTCGAGTTTTTCCCTCTTCGTATTTTTCTAATGTTTTTTTCGCTCCTTTTATGCAACATCGTATGTATCCGGTAATTATATGCACATAATTTTCAAGCACAGCTCTTAAATCCAGCGTATAGATAACTCTACGCCTATATCGTTTCGTATAATATTCCAACCAATAATATCCTACATTAGATGCAAGCCTCGTGTATATTCAATGTTACAAGGAACTAGTTTCAAATCGTAAGAAGAAATTCATTTTTATTTCATCTTTTATTTTTTTGAATCGTATAATATTCGTATTTATTTGATTCTTGGAAGTATGAAGCGAGGCAAACATCATAGCGAACAGATGAAATGGTATTTTCACTTAATGCTCCAACTAATATAATTCAGATACGATTGGTTTGCGCATCATTTATTCGAGTTTTTTTAAGGAACGCTTTATTTGCATTAAATCAACACTCATCAATTACTCCATTTTAGTCGAATTTCTGAATAATATGAAACCTATTATAGCCATCTGATTAGAGAAGAAGTTGCGAAAGGAGATTTCATATTTTTGTTTGTTCATTTATTTATTTATTTATGAAGGGAAACGAAACTCAGGATTTCGCGTATTTCAAATATAGTATGTTTCGAAAATATCGATTTTTTAAATAATAAATAAATATAAAATTATATGCTCTCTTTTCCATTTATATGTTACCAATTTTCAACATATATTTTTAAATAAAAAAAAAATATATTATAAATATTCACTGTTACTAAAAAACAGAAAATAATAAATTATTGAAAGTATAAAACGCACTACCTACATGTTTCGGCGCAGTGCCATCTATATTTGCAACTGAAGATGGCACATCGCCGAAACATGTAATGCGTTTTATGCTTTCAATATTGAATTTTTATTTTATTTTATTAGTATGCAAAACTTGAAAAGCGACCATTTCTTACCAATTAAACATTTCTAATTTAAAAAAAATAAAAAAATACATAATTTATTCATTTTTTTTAAGTACCGTGTGCTGCAACTAAGGCCACAGGCAAGTGGATGATGGGGTCAGATCTTAGAAGAGAGATGATATTTTTCAAGGGAGAGGAAGATCTTTTTTGGATTGTAGTTAGAAAGAATTCCATCAAGAGAAAGGTGAAAGAGAAGTGTAAATGATAAGTAAAGAAGTCTGGACAGGTAAGTAAAATGTGATGGACAGAAAGAGGAACTTGGCATGAACTGCAAAACGATGGCGGTTGGCAAGTAAGAACGTGGCTATGTGTCAATGCAGAATGCTCGATTTTTAAGCAAATACTTAAATTTAAATTAAAAGTACGACTCATGTATAAAGATATGCTCAATCAATTAAAAAATTTCTCATTTAATTCCACGAATAAGAATAACTACACAATTTTACTTTAGAGTAGAACACTTTGCAGATCATTTCAGAAAATCGATGATATAAAATAATAATCCTAATAGCATCATAGAAAAAATTCACTAATCGAGGTCAATATTTACCCTAGTCATAACAGGATTAAATTTTTAAAATTTTATAAATTTTAGTTTTTCAAGTAATCGTAATTTTTTTCATCAACCTCTTAAATTTTATTATTCAAAAATCGATTAAATTTGTTCACTGATTTCTAGTATAATTAGGAGGGGAAGGGGATAGGTCCAAAAAAAATTTCAAGTTTTTATAAAAATACTACCCTAAATTGCTCTTTTTTATTTTTATTTTTCAATAACTAATAAATGAATATTTCGTGTTATCATAAATCCACAGAATGACGGAGAATTATCTTTTACCCTTCGAAACTATGAAGACAAACCATGTCCAGTTTTCACCTATTAAGGGTTTTCAAAATATCATATCTTAATTTAGTTTTATAGTGCCAACAGGTAAAGCTGAATGAGAGGATACTTTGGAAATCCCTGAAAAAAAAAACGGGCCCATAAGCAAGGAACTTTTTCATTCTGAACAGCAAAATAAGCAAAAATGCGATAATCTCTTTTTTCACCCCCCTCCCTTCATTATATTTACGTTGGTATGGATTTGAAAGTGAAGGAGGGGGACGGGGGCACTGAGATGTCCACAGGGTCATGAATGAATTGGTATGTAGTCACAAGTCGCTGCATATGCATTTTTCATTTGTATATATAACGTCACGTAGCATAATATTGAATTATTGTAATGAAACCCCTAAAGTACTAAATTTCAAATACGCTTTAATCTCCACCTACGGGTTATGGTAAAAAAAAAATGAATACAAAAGTTTAAGAAATTTAGCGTAGAACAGAATTGCACAGAGCTATTTTTGTCCCACAATGAAACCCTGAAGAGATATAGCGAAAAATCCGTTTTTTGGCAGGTTTCAACCACTCCTGTGGACTACTCTTACCGTCTAGGAATGGACAATCGTACAGTACGTTGTTGGTGGAGCTGGTCTTTACATCTATATAGGATTTTCTCGCAAGAAACTCAAGGGTCTCTCCTGATAAGATAATGAAAACGGCCCTTGACCCAAATTCGGTCACAAGTGGTCCTAAATGTTGACCTTGATGAAAAAACTCCCCAAAAAAATTTCTGACCCCCTACACCCACCCCTTCCTGAGAAATCCACCCCCATATATCGAAAATTCAATATTTTTATTAGAACGCGTGTTATTTGCGAAAAACTGGTTTTGGGGGCATAAATGTGGATTTTAGGGGAAAAGCAATAGCGCGATTTTTGTGGGAAAGTTAGGTGTTGTTACAAACACTATTGGCTACAAGTTTCCTCAGAAAAACTTCGGCACCCAATTAGTCTCAATTATAATCGTAATATGACTGGACTATTATACTACTTAACTTCGCCATCATTGTGTCGAAGTTTATTTATTCTTATTGTGAAATCCTCATTCAGAAGTTTGCCACAATAGTCGAAAAGTAACTCGCCTTTATTCCAATGTTCATTTTCTATTTTTTTTTCATTTTTTTTTTTTTTTTGGTCCTTACTGATTTTGCGTTAGTGTAATACATAATATTAGTATTAGGGGCAACTTTGTAGTCCCGTATCTCCTCCCTAACGCATGTACGAAAAAAATTATAAGACCCTTTCTTATAAAGAATTTAATGAGGAACATTTTATTACTACACTACTTTTTCTTTAAAACGCGTCGTTCCCAAAAAAAATGCAAAAAAGTGAATTTAGGAGGCGCTTTTGTTACACATTTCATTTTTTTGACCAACTTCCACCCCCCTTCGGGAAGTTGAAAATATTATCATGTTGTACCTTAGAGTACAAGCTAATTATGGAAAAAAATTCAGCCATGTACCCCCTCAAAAAGAAATTTTTACAATTTTTTGAAAATTTCAAAGCCTAAAAAATTCAAGAAAATATGAATCGAAAAATTTGAAAAAATTTCCAAAAATGTACTTATATAGTGTCTATCAATAGTGAAATTTTCAAAATTTTTCATCCATCCCATCCAGAGTTAAAAAATATTGAATTTTCGATATATGGGAGCGATTTCTCAGGAAGGGGTGGGTGTGTGGTGTCCAAAAATTTTTGGGAGTTTTTTCATCAAGGGCAACATTTAGGACCACTTGTGACCAAATTTGGGTCAAGGGCCGTTTTCACTATCTCATCAGGAGAGATCTTTACTGAACTATTTATCTAAAATGAATTTAAGCAGAAAAAAATCTAAAAATAAAAGTTCAATTTTTTTCAATTAAATAAGACAATAAATAAATATATAACAATTGAACATATCCCAAAAGACTTCGCGGTTCATTTGTTTGTAAACAAATCAAACAATACGAATCAACAACTACACAAATTTAGAATTTCTGCAATCCGTTGCTTTGCCATAATTTATTTTCGCAGATGACTACGAAATCTGCTCTATTCCCGCCTGCGTTCCTCCAACCTAAGCCCCAGGGACTTTTGGGTCGATAATTACTCGGTGCAGTTTTCGATTTCACGCTGACCAAATCTCCTTAACCGTAGCAGGATAATGGGGACTTATCCGATACCACTAAAAGATGGCCTCGATTTCGGGTTAATTGTACAATTTGTTTTCGCCATAAGCTTTGACGTCGAATTGCCGGAACGCTTGGTTATAAATGTCGGAAAAGCCTCTTATTTATGTACTCGACGGTATCAACCCTTTTTCAGCGAACGCCACGGCGCGTAATTTACGACGAAAGTGATTCAAGACGCCGCCGTCGGATTACCGAACTACGCCAACCTCGTAATTCCTTCTTAATTGAAATTTCCATCGGCTGGTGTAATTTTTTGCACACCCAAACGGAGTGTATTTTTACCACATAGCCCGGAATATGGGAAAGACATCAGCGAGTACACGTTAAAGTTATGATTGCTTGTCATACGCAGCGATCACCGCCAAACCGAGGTTACAAAAAACGCTGACGAAGTTTTACGAATTTATTTTCACAAGAACCGCGAAACGAGTAAATTGAAAAAGTTGACGTCGTCGAAAAACCTTAAACACGAAGTCGCATACTTCAACTTCCATCCTCAAAGTAACCAACTTCAAGGTAAAATTCATACCCAGACTTTACGATTTTCGTATTGGCGAAAAAGCGCGCCATTTTTCGTTACACCATACGGTCTCCGTCGAGAGCGTATTTCCCGCCAATTTTTTTTCTTTCTCACGCCACCGAAAAGTCTCGGCGAACAAAATCCTTCCGTCGTTCGCCGACTCGAGGTTGCGCCATGTTTTTATTAATCGTTTCTCATAATTTACGCGCTCGTTACGACCGCGTTATATACGTGAAGCGTGCATCTTTATCATCGTATCCACTATTCAACGCATACATACTTCGAATTAATGAAATGTAATCCGAATCGAGAAATGGTCAGTTCGTACGTCGAAAAAAACCGCTTTATTATCGCCTCGTCGCCTGTAATGGCCGCGAAGTTTATTTAATTTTCTCTCTCCGCCGGCTTTATTACGCTTCGAATTACCTATTCAACGATTACCGCAGAATAATGAGAAGAAAAATTACCACATATTATAACATTCGTACCTATTAAACAGACCGAGTACAACGAAGACATTATCATTAGTTTTAGAATTGACCTATTTTTTGTTTTTTGTTTCGGAAAAAAAAAATCGTATTCGATTATTAATAATCAAAGCCATACGATTACGATAGCGTTTTCCATTATAATAACGCTATCGCGGACTTAATAATAATTCCTTCGAAAGACCGTGAAATTACGAGTATACCACGAACGACCGCTGCGCTTTTTTTCTCTCCTACTTCATTCTTCCTCGCGTAATAGGTATTTATGTAATATCTTAAGTACCCGACCCTTCGTCTCCGTTCGAGTCGTGAAATATCCCTTTTATCATTTTCAGGGCCATTACTATCTAACGTGAATAATGAATATCTGCGAGCAATATTTTTCCTGTCATCAATTCTCGAGGTACCTTTCTTCTGAACGAGAGGGGAGTGAGAGGGGAATCGATACGCTTGTAGAGGTCGAGGAAAAGAAAAGCGAAACACAGACCTACGATTACAATAGGTTTCGTTATGATGAAATATAAAATAAAAAGGGTATCAAATCGACTCGATATTTAGTTTTAGTTATTGTTAAGAGGAAAAAAATCAAACAATTAAGCGTAATTGCTGGAGTTCAATTTTAATGGGGAACATGTTCAAACTTGCAGATACAGTAATAAAATAATTATAATAAATAAATATGCACATGTACATTTGAGTGCTACCTTCACAGCTCAATGAGCAATTACGAAGGGGGCACTAAGGAAATGAGATACATTCTAAAAAATAATAAATAATTTCACTTAATTGATTCATTTAAAATTTAGTTCCATCCATCCCCTCCCCCCCAAAAAAAACGAACAAAAAAATAAACCAGGACACTATACGTATTTTGCCACCTGTCAATCTCTTTACAACCACTCCCAGTACTTAAGCTAGGAACCCATCAATCCCATTCCAAACTAACTAAAAAGTTCAATTCACGATGCTGCTTTTTGTCCACAAGAATCATATGAGCTCGTTTTTATCAAATTCGAGCTATTTGAAGCTGCTTAAGCTTCTCTCAAATTCTGACCATTCGCCATTTCGAATCATTTTGAGGCAAATTCAGATCATATTTTGGTCCGCAACAAAAACTGCATACAAAGTCTGAGCGTTTTAATTGCATTTTGAGGGAAAATTAAATTTTCTGACTCAATTTCTCCTTCGAAAGTCATTTTTCGCTTAAACTCTCCTCTCACCTTATTTATCGAGCTGAAACTTCAGTATGCTGATAACTTCAACTCATTCTTGTTACGTGACACATAATAGAAAATTTTTCAGATTTTGTTCAATTCTGTCATATTATGAGAACGGCAACGCCTCCCATTCCCCCTCTCACATCACCAGTAAGGTAGTTATGAGATATAGTATACTTCATGTCCTCAGGGATCATATGAGGTCATATTCGATATCTTTGGAATAGCAAGAACTGTTTGGAAGCAACTAATGAAAGTAATAAGGGGGAGGTTGATATTTAATTTAGATTTACAAGTTTAAGTTTGATGGAAGCTAGGATAGGAGGGAGGGGGGAGGAAAAAAGAACATTTCACAAGATTATAATTAGGTCTCGTAGTAGACTATGTGTACATGCAAAGTACCCCTCATAATTGACCGAACTGTCAGTGTTAATGGCACTCAAATATCTATAAGATGAAATGAATATAAAAAATTCATACTATTCAAGTTTCTCAAGCATTTTTCAAATTTCGACCATTCTCCATTTTGGATTCATTTTAACCTAAATTCAAGGAATCATATTCTGATCATCGAGAAATCGTACAAACGGAGTTTAAGCATTCTAAGTACGTTCGAAGAGGTAATATAAACAATTCAAGAAATTCTACGACTCAAAACTTCCTCAAAAACTCGTTTTTTGGCTCCAAGCTTCTTCAAATTTACTTTAAAAAGCTAATATTTCAAATTTTTGTAGAAAGGGAGGAGATAGGGGCAGATGCCTCCAGACTCAAGTTCTGGAGAGGCTCCAGAAATTTAGATTATAAAAATGGTCTCAACTCCAATACAGAATTTTTTTACATTGAATTTTTTTTTTTTTATATTTTCACTGATCTACGAAAAAAATGAAAAAATGGTTGCAAAAAAAGCTTTTACCCCAGAAATAATTCTGGCTTTCTCCGGCCTTAGCTTTGAATAACTGGTAACACTTTTGATTGGTTTACGGTACACTTATAACAGCTAATCTAAAAATTGGAAATTGTTAAATTACCTCTATATGCTTGCAAAATGAAAATGCATAAATCAGTTCATGATTCAAATCACAAACCACTTCATCTGGTTTTCAGTTACTCATTATTTGAATCGAACGATTATTCAAATATGTAAAATTGATATTCTAGATTTTATCGTATTTCAGTTTTCTGATTAACTATTAGACATATGGTGTAGGACCAATCAAAAGTGAGACCAGCAAGTCAAAAGTGTCTGAAGACCAATCAAAAGTGAGACCAACGAGTCAAAGGTGCCTAAGGACCAAACAAAAGTGAAAAAAATTGGCCAAAGATGTCTATATGGCATCTAGGTGAAAAATTTTAGAGCTTCGGGGTTCTCTCAACCGCCTTGAAAATTCAAGTGAACTGCAACAATTTGAATCTTCCAGTCGGTTATGAATTTTGAGAATAATCTTTTTGAATCAATTTTAAGCCATACTCATGCATATTTACTATGCTTTCGGAGAGATGTAATAAATGAAATATTCATGAACATCTACATACGTACATTAATATAGTCTGAAAATTGAAGATATGAGGTCCCCTTCCCCACCTCTCATTCCCAAATCACATAGATCGTACTACAGTAGTGTTAAACAAAACTGAAACGTTCAAACAATTACCAGTCTATTTCGATAAAATGGAAACGTAGTGCATAGGAGGGGCGAAGGATGGACACAAAGGAAAACGATGTTAAGAAATTTTCGACTGATGATTGTCCAATTAAAATAATTTAAAATAATACATGTAAAATTTTTCTACCTTCGATGGTGTGTCACGAAAAAAATGAAAGTATTTATTCAAATGGAGTTTCAATCGAGACTAAAATAGTTCTAATAAGTCTTCATTCATTATCACTCTTAACTTCACTACAAACACAAAATATTTCCAAAATCATGCCTTCAGACCTTCTCGACTACGTCATCGCCTCTGTGTCTACAAAAGCGAAATCGAATCCGGGATATAATGAGGTAAACCCGATCTCTCCATCATTTCATTTAGGAAATTACTTCATCCTTTCCTGCTTTTCAAGTCTCCTTTAATATAATTAAACGGTCCTTCAAAGCCCTTGAATCGAGACCAGAACAATTCCTCAGCTGAAGCAATGCATTCGTGTAAAGCTGGCTTTTTTCCACAGCACGGCGTCGATGCAGCGCAAAAACCTACCTACAGCCTTGACCCAACGCAGTTACTGCCGCTCGTGTCTGCTTCACTTCGCTATATTAGCGAACAGGAACCGCAACGCAGGTCGATAGAAATGTGTGCGGACGCCTTTACTCGGTTAGAAAGAAAGAGAACGCGAGCTTTTTCTCCGCATCCTCGTACACAGCGGCGCTTCCACCCTCGCGGTCTTTCTTCCGGTATCGATTTCGACGCATTTTGCATCCCTAACGTCAGGGTCACTGTTACGCCCTGTTTTTTTTTTTTTTACTTGTTTCGCGACGACGATGACGTTTTTTTTTCTTTTTCTCTTTTCGCGTTGAAGGACTTTGCAATGTTAATGGTATTGTGCAATGAAATTAATAATATGTATTAAATTTTGCGTGAATATGTACCGTATGCAACCGTGTTTTCGACTCGAATACATTCGTGAAATAATCGATTTCTTTTATTTGCGAATAATTGCTGAATATTTTCATCGATTTTTACTATTTTTATTTTTTGATAATTTTTATTACAATGAATTGAGCAGTAAAACTATTTTAATTACTTCATTTTCAATTTTTTTATATGATATAATTATAGAAAAAAAATATATATTTCTCGAAACTTCCTCCACTGATTCAAATTGATCAACGATTTAGTGCAATCAAACGATTTGATATTAACAAATAATGTCTCGAATGAATAACAGATAATTCAATCGATTTTCCACATGATTGATTCGAGAGAAATAATCGATTCAATTCGCATTTTAAAATTCAATAGCAATACATGGAAAAATTAAATTACCAGTATGTCAAGAAGTTCTAAAAAGCAAACCTTGAAAATTTCAAAATTTGTTGAATATCCATTGGTCATACTTCGTTATCCAAAGTCAAGGAAAAATTTTGGCTATCAATTTTTTTTTATTTTCAACGTTTTTAGAGTACCTAAAATTTTTCTATTTGGCTGGAAAACTGCAATATAGGTGTGTAATATACGTACACGTATGAACTTGATTTCGAAGTAACGCACTAAATGTAGATTCGGCCGCTAGCGCCCATCTCACTCTACCCCGATGAGGGGAGAGGTGTTAACAATAAATTTATCCCCTCATCATGTGAGGATCGACAGTATTACGAAAAAATCTAAACAGCACTAAATTACAAGTCACTAATGTTCAAAGTACAAAAAAAGGGGTACTGAGGGCAGTTATGATAATGTCTAAAAAATTAAGACAAAATACTGCTCCAAACTCATATCAGAGGACTCTGAATATTTGAAAAAACTTAGTACATTTTAGTAGATAAAAAAACACATAATTTATGACTAGATGGCCAGTCGACTAGCCAGCTAAAATTATATCACATCAATAAAGTTATAAAGATAGCTATTTCAATTTCATTCAGTATATTATACAAGTAAATGTACCTGTAAAAGAGCACTCGATTTATAGAGTACATCAAATTTCATTTCGAGTTTTTGAAGGCTTGGTATACGAATTTATCAACGAATAAAATAGCAAGGACCTATCACTTCTGTCTCATCCAAGGACACAAAAATAGCTGAATTTGTTAAAACTCGAATTTTTTAATTTTTTAAAAGTAATGTGATCAAAACTTCCAAAAAGTAAGCATTTACCTAGAGAGTGACATTTTTTTGAGCATATTATCAGTTTCATTTCACAGTTCATTTAACCAATTAATCATATAGATTTTCGAGAAAAAAAGGTCAATTCAGCCTAGCGACAAATTCATAATGAAGAAAAAATTTCCAAATCTACTTTTACGAACATGAAAAAGGGAAAACAATTCTTAACCATCATTAGGTGTGGTACTTTCAAGCTGGACCTTTTCAATCGCTCATCGTTGCCTCTTTTTTCCTTACTTGTAGTTTCTTCCAAAACGAAAACGAGAATAATACATCAACTCGTAATGGACTTAACACTACAAGGGTGTTGTGCTACTATTATGTACGACATTATAAGTAAAGCACAACCGCGCATTGTATACACAGTAACCTTATTATCTACGGTATTCTTTTCCTTCATTTTTTTCTATTTATTTATTTTTTTTCCTGGTGACGCATTTCACTCGGTTCTTTTGTTTTGCTACTCTATTCACATGGCTTTGGTATCGATGTCTCGTTTCATTCTTCTACAACTTACTCATTCCTTTCTCTACGTATTCGAACGCGTAACACAATAACCATTCGTTATTACTCCACACACAGCACCTTCCGATATGCCGAATAAGTGTATGCCTAGCTTTCGACAATGGATACCCACCTAGAATACAATCGCGCACATGAGTCGCATTCGACTGGCGAAGCAGCCGGTACGGGATCGAATATCGTTGTCGTTTTGTTTTCGTATCATCGAATGAAGCGGGAAAAAATTTGTATCTTCGGTATTTCCGCGCGCATTCCGCAGCGTCAAGCAATACTCCGCTTCATGTAAGCGCGCATTTCAAGTGTATCGCCTCCACCTCTCACCGCCCACCTTAATTCGCATTTTTCGCTTTTTGCCTTCCTCTACGCGATATTAAATTCCTCGATGCAAAAAAATTTAATATCAACGACGTCGAGACGAGACGCTGCGGCATTTCAAACACTCGATATTATCGCCTAAAGCGCGAAACCGCCGAAATCCCCAATTCGCTAACAACGAACGCGGCACCTCATTGTTACAGGTGTTCCGATTTCGACGTGATGGTCTAATTATCAATTGTCGCTACATGTGCGCCGCGCTGGGGCTTTCGATTCCGCCATAAAGAATTATAATAACGCGCCCACAGACGTTCTACAGAATACCGAAAGCGTGTTGCGAAATACGCTTACGTTGTTATCCATGCACGTCTCATCGTACGAGCGCGACGACGGGGCTTCGTTGCGCCGCCATTATACAATCCGAAGCCGTACAGAATACGGTGACAGGAAAATAATTATTTAAATTCGTATCGTACA
Source organism: Phenacoccus solenopsis (assembly GCA_009761765.1). Lineage (NCBI taxonomy): Eukaryota > Metazoa > Arthropoda > Insecta > Hemiptera > Pseudococcidae > Phenacoccus > Phenacoccus solenopsis. Next base: position 38,873,647 of record CM019753.1, read on the forward strand.
TGATACGCGAAGACGAACGGTTTTCCTTTATTAAGATTTTACAATGGATTTGCGCGATAATCGAATGATTTGGAATTGGCTTAGTTCCTTTAGTAGTGGAGATGGGCAAAAATTTTTTACCAATTTTTTTTGCCAATATACGAACTACGTCACACAAGTACGATAATACAGGATCATCGATTCTTTGTAAAACACATTTTTCAATTTGTCTGATGAGGTTTTTTGATTTATGGCACTGGCAACATTTTATTTGAGTTTTCCACAACTATAATATGAAAATTTTTTCCATCCCTTTATTACTGAAGAAACGAAATTTCGAACTTCGTACACTCTCCTCAAAGTACACTGCTCCTTTAATTTTTCGAATAGGCAATATTTCACAATAGTTTTCCACAACTAAAATCAACAGACAAAATTGACATTTTGATCTTAACTGTCCTATTTCATTTCATAAATTGTTCCTTCAATTTTCTAAATAGGCAACATTTTACTCTACCTATTTTCAACCGAACCAAGTCTTTTACTTCGACATTTTTATCAACAAAAAGATCGACATTTCGATATTATTTCTCTTCTTAGTTCTTCCCACATAGGCTGCCCCTTCAACTTTTTGAATAGGCAATATATAACTTCAATATTCACAGTTGAATCGAGTGCTTTATTTGATATTTTTATCGATACAAAAAAATCCACATAAAACTCATCTGTTCGCTTTTCACATAAACTTCCCCTTCAATTTTCGAAATAGACAACATTTTACTTCAGCTATTTTCAACCGAACCACGTCTTTTATTTCGACATTTTTATCAACAAAAAGAATTAAATGTTTTATTATAGACGACAAAAAGAAAATTCTTTTCCGCAGCGACCATCTGTGATACATATAGCCCTTTTTTTCTTCTAATAGGAGCATGTGTTGAAAAAAGAAACATGTAACATTCCTATTTTCAAATGATTGAAATAGTAGGCTTTTTATTGGACGTTCTGTCGCGCTTTCATATTCATTAGCAAATAGGTAACCATTTCTCTAATAATGTGCAATAAATTCACATGCCTATATAGATATTTATATTTTCTACGCAACCTATTTTCACAAAAGAAGTTGAAATTTTTATGATATTTCAAGTAGGTAAGCAAATTCGATTTCAACTGTTTTCTTCTTATGTAAGCTGCTCCTTCAATTTTTGGAGTACGCAATGTTCTTCTTTTAACCATTTACAATTGGATTAATTTTTTTTCTCGATATTTTATTCAACAGAAAAAAACGACAATTCGATCGTCTTCCCAGATAAATTGCCCCTTCAATTTTAGGAATAGGCAATATTCCTTTCAAAATATTTGTAACTAATTTTTTTTCCCCGTAACATTTCTTCTACGTCTCCTCACTATACGAAGTGTCTCTTCAACTTTTGCAACAGGTAACATTTTATTCCAGCTATTCGCAGCTGAACATTTTTTCTCGATGTTTATACGAATTAAATGAAGTGATGAATTTTCGACCTTAGCTGTCCCTGAACAATGCAAATTCGACCTTCAATTTTTAAAATAGGCAACATTACACTCTAGATTTTTAAACTAGATGCAGATTGGTTTCTCGATATTTCAACCAAATAAAGAAAATCGAAATTTCAACGCTCTCAACTTTTCGAACTAGGTTCTTTGAAAAAATATTTTTAAGGATGAGGAAATTGAAAATTGAAAGGATTTATTTTCACCATAGGCAAGGGCAACATTCTTCTTTCGTTATTCAAAATTAATCGAGACTTCTTTCCCGTTTTCAAGAATGAAAAAACCAAAATTTCGATCTCTCTCTCCCCGTCTCCTTCAAAATGATTCCCCTTATAATTTTAAAAATAGACCACATCCATTTCGAGTTTTTAAACAAGATTGAGATTTTTTGTCGATAAATTTACCAACGAAAAATTGGAATTTCAATCTTCTCCATCCCCTCCATCAAGAAAACAATCCCTTCAATTTCTAGAATAAACATCATTTTAATCTAATTATTCATAATGAGATCGAGACCTTTTTATGCAAAAATCAAAATTTTCATCTACCCTGTTTCCCTTATTATGTGAACTGACCATTCGATTTTCGGAGGCAGCAATATTACAGCTCCAGGCTCAGAAGTCAAGATTCCTGAGCTTTTTAATTTTAAAACGAAGCTATTTTGAAGCAAGAATACGATGTAGTGGGAAGTTTTGAGAGGTAAAAATCTAATTCTCCCTAACTCTTGAGCCCAAAACGGCTCAAATTAAGCATATATTGTACACACTACCAATAAATTATCAATCTATCGCTAATTTTTGATAATAATTAAATTTTAATATTTTGAAAAAAAAAACAAAAAAATGGAAAAAATATTTACGTAGATCTCCAAAATTAGGAGAAAAAAATCTTGTAGTGATGATGAAATAAATCTAAAATTCGAGCTTCCCGCGCAAAACTAAAACTGATCTCTCATTAGCACCATGAGAGTGAAAAATACGAGATTTCGGAAGTGATATTTCACAAAAAAAATTGATTTTCATCAAAAATTTCTTCTCACATAACGACTAAATTTTTTTCCGTCCTAAGATGATAAAAAACGACTTTGAAAGGTAAAAAAATTTCCAGTATTTTACTGTTGCGCTTACGTGTGACCGTTCCCATTTGTGTTGATGCATCTCATACTGCTGCAGTAAACAATAAAATACTGCTCGTATGTCATAGGCCTAAAACTTCGATTTTATTTTGTATGAGGGAAAGCGTCTAAACATTGAATTATGGGGCTGAAATTTTTATGACATCTTTTCAATGTCATTAAGCAACTATTGTGATCCCAAATACTTCACTTTTGACTCACCTTGGTGCGCACCAGATGGTTTGCCCCACAATTAAATTACATATCTAAGACCATTAGAACGACTTTATAATTCATAACTATTCCTATCAAATCTCACAAACACATTATACGCTTTTCATGGAAATCATCAAGAGGGAAGGTATTTCCTCCTCTGTTCTTAGTCTTGAAATGTATAAAATCCGCCACCTTAGGTATTCAGCTTTACATCACTTCCATCCATTTAGGATCTCGCTTTAAATTATCCGATCGTTTCGCCAGCACATGCTCTCACAGTCCATTATCGATTTATGGATTCTTACCTGAAACAAAAAGCATAAAATTCTCATAAGTGTCCGAATTAATTTATCGTTCGGCCTCGCACTAGGTGAGGCAGAAGAGAGCTCGGAACACAAGCTTATTACACGAAGAATGGGAAATATGAGGCCGCCATATCAATCGGTTCCTCTCTCGTTAACGTAGCGTTAATAAACGTCGGAGTAGTTGGACCATAAATGTACTTGCATCTTATATTGCACAGAATGAAGGAAAGCAATAATGACGATAATAACGCGAAGCTATTTAACGTGATTTCTTTCTCTCTCTAAACATACACGTAAGTACAGTTCGGTACAACGAGCACCGAATATTGGCGTCGTTCTCTCGGATAGTCAGCGTTACTTCAGCTATCTTTTTACATTATTTTTATTTTATTTTTTACTCATTCTTACGTTCCACCATCTTATTGTATTACTGCTCTAACACATATCACCACGACGTACTAGAGGATAGCCGAAGCGTTTCGTCGAGATTCGTCATTACAGAGCGGAACTACAGTTCTGTGGCGCTCCGAAGAGCTGCTCAATTATTCAGCACTAGTCGACGCGATATTCACATCTCGAAAAGGCATTCGTCGTGTTCAAATGTCCTCTCAACTTCTCAAGACGCACCGACAACTAATGACGTAACACCAAATGTCTGAGTTTTGGTGAAACCACGATTGCCCTCATTTGTCTATTTATTTACCTTAAGCACACTGGAAAATTTTTTGTTTACACGGTGCTTTTCTCGTTACCACAACTCGTCATAGTACGTCGGTCGCCGACGCGGCGCTCATTAATTACACCATTCGTTACCAACCCGTTACGAAATTACCGTCGACACGGTAGCGTAATTTCCGGCCATCCGCAATTTTTTCTGCAACGAAATTTTTCCCTCCGGTTGTCAACTCGATCGTGTTGCTTTTCACCGTTACACCGCCAGCCCGAACCCCAAGGTCGAACTGTCACAAAAAACCGATATTTTAGCGTGTATTTTTCATCGCAACCGGTTTATTATTATCGTAATGCCGCCGTCGTTTTTCCCTCCGCCTGGCCCTCTTCGTAAATTTTTCCGACTTCAAATATTTCTACGATATGTTCGCACGAATACCCGTAATAGAAAGTAGAAACGAGTGTTTTTTGTTTCGACTATATACGCCGTTATACGTATAGCCGAATGTACGAGTATTTTTACCTATATTTGTGTAATAACGCGCGTGATTCACCGCCCGCCCGAGTCAACGAAATATCTAATTACTACTCGTTTGGGCGGTGTTGCTTTTTTTTTCCTTTCTTGACTTTTTTTTTTTCGTTTTTTATCCCCTTTCTTCGTACAAAGAATGTATACAACGCATATAACTGTTTCGATAGACACGCCAATGTCGTAGATTCCGTTTCTTTTTTACATACATGACGGGTTTACGTTTTTAATTCTGAATAAAACCGATATGAGTATATTTACCTACAATGTAAGTACGTGTACCTATACATGGCGGTACACGCAATGTCACTGTTTCCCGCTTCCCTCGTTCTTGCGTTCGTTAACCTGTTATCTCGACGCTTTATTTTGGACTTATTGCGCTTTCTTTGTTTCCCCAACTTGGTGCGAAATAATTACCTTATGTTTTTCAGTTAAATTGCATCGGTAGTTTTCCCTACTTTTTTCAAAAAAAAAAAAAAAAAAAAACACTTTGCATGCATTTGAACAATATCAAATATCAACCATAATTTTTCGGTTTTCCAACGATTTAAACTTTTACAAAGGAGTAAACATTTGATCACAATATACGTACCTCAAAAACACTGATTAACATATCCAAAAATCAACGTTGCTTTGGTTTTTAATCGATTAAAAACTACACACATCGTGAAAAAAATTCTCCTCGTCAAAGAAATCGAATATTTTGACAATTAAATTACATAAGACCAACAACTTCTATTTGCAGACCAAATCCCGATAAAAAAGATTAGTATTGCGATTATCATTAGCGGACAGTAACAGATTTAATGGGTCTGCAATGCGGCAAAAAGGACCGGGCCGCCCTGAAACCAGTATTCACAACAGTGTGGGGCAGGATTTAATCCAAAAAATCACAAAATCAGGATTTCGGGTTTTAATCCACATCCATAATGGATTTTGGATTCGAAATCCAACTTTTTTTAAATCCTTCATTTTAGGGGCGTACCGAGGACATTCTTCGGGGGGGGGGGCAAACATTGCCAACTTATACCATGAAATTTTACCAACTGTTGGTACGTCCCTGCTTCATTTTGAAATCCAAAAATTTTCGTGTTAAGCTTATCGATGATCAGTATTCAGGTTTCAGGTTCAGGTACCAATGGGATTTACGACATAACTTATTTTTAACGTTTTAACGTCTAAATTTGTAATTAATATTATAATAAAAACGTTTCGAAGTTCAGAATCATTTTCATTTTTTTTTTTTCATTATTTTTATTCCTTTTGTCGTAGATTTTGCCTGAACCTGATTCACGAGCCTTTTGGCCACTCTTTATAAAAAAAAATGAAATTAAAATATAAATGCTGAGGTACCTTCGTATTTTTTGTAATTTTTTTTTGTTTTCACGATTTTTTTTGCGGACCCCAAATCGTATTTTTCATCCTGGCCTTTTTGCTTGAATCCACCTTTCATTGAATCGAATGACTACTCCACTTGCCACTTCACGAAAACTCGTAATGGCTTGAGTGGGGAGGGAGGAGGGGAAAATTTTCAGGGTTGCATGTTTTAATGGGCGGAAAATTTTGCTGTATTACAAAAGAAGAAACTTCCATATTTATACGATATCATTTTTTTTATGCTCATTTTCGGAATTAATAGAAGTGGAGGGGAGGGGGTTAAAAGAAATACTATTAAAACAAAAACATGATACGAATTTTCTCACACCGGAAAATTTCTTGCTACACAGCAGAAGATTCGAAGGTAATTGGTAACACTGCTGTGGAAACGACTTCCCTAGAAAATAAATTGCAAAATTTTCCTCGTTATAAAAATAAATTTTGTTCTGCGAATCAAATGGATTTCTCGTTTCATAAGGAATTAAGGTGAATTGATAACACTCCTCGGGAAACTAAATGTTCAAAGAAAATGAAATGAAAAGTATCTTCGCCATGGAAACAAATTCTTTCATCCTACCGAGCAAATTTCCTAATGAAATAGGCAACATCGCTTTCGAGATCAAATCTCCGAAACAAACGAATTTAAAAATATTTCTCGTCATAGAGATGAATTTTTCTCGTCGAATCCATCGAATTTCGAATTACATGGGTAACTTGAATGAAACTGACTAAATGGTTTTGATAGGAAAAAAATCTAAAAAAAAAAAAATGATAAAGAATGAAACTGACTAAATGGTTTTGGTAGGAAAAAAATCTAAAAAAAAAATGATAAAAAATAAGTTCCCTCTTTATAATGAATACGTTTCCACGAAATTATAGAATTTCTTATTCTTCGGAAAATTATAGGAGATTGGTTGACTTCAAAGTGATATGGCAATGAAAAACATTTTCACTCGAGGTTAAAATTTAATTTTAACGAAATTCGTACTTTTACTCAACCTCAAAAATTAAATTTTTCCAAAGCTATCATTTTTTTTTCGAATTTCAATTTTTTCTAGAATAGTTCAGTTATCTAACTTGGAAAATATGGGAAGTAGTTGAGCTGAGAAAGGGGGATTTAAATGTTGGTGCCCTCTTGTTCTTTTATACTCCTTTCTACTCCAAAAATGCAGTGATTCAAGTCTTATTAAACCCCTCCCTCTCCCCCATATTTACCCCAGTAAAATAATTATTACATTAAGAAATTACATAAATTTTTAATTTAAAAAAAAAAAATGTAATCTAACGATAATTTCATCATAATGGCTGCGAAGATGGCAATCAAATATTTAAATACATTTATAAAAAAATTTATGTTAATAATTCAACGCTTCTGTGATTTTTTCAATATAAAATCACATTTTAATAAGATTTATTCCAAATATTACAATTAAAAGTAATTGAATAAAATTAAAAAAAAAAAAATTAATTTAATATTTAAAGTGATTGATATTTATACTGACACTTCAATGTTTTAATTTGAATATTAAATTTCATTTTATTTTATTAAAATATCTATATTAATAATTTATAGATATAACAATTTTTATTGGAAACTTAAAACTAATTATTTTGTTTATTGCACTTTTTCTCGCAAATGCTACATTTACTGAGAAATATACAAAATCGTTAATATAAAACATGTGATGATACTACCTAAGAAAAGTGGGATAATTTTATGCATGAAAATTTTCCCGAAAAACATAATATATTCGCATCCAGTTAAATAAGAAACACTTACGAAAACGAACAACCTGCGAAGAAACCTTTCATAAATAAATGTATAAGTAACTTTATAACCTAGGGAAGCATTTTATACAAAAAATGAGTAGAATACTTTTTGTTTGGAATAATAAAAATGAATTAATTTCGATCGTGTTAATTTTTTTTCTAAATTTCATACTGACGGAGATAAGTGCCAAACACTCATTTTAAAGCGAGTTTCACCCCATCTTGGGAGTCATTAGAAAGTACGACTATTGAAAAATTTTAGCAAGTAGTTTAAGGCGCTACTTTTGACCAATTTTGCAAAAATTGAATTATACTGGTCATTTTTACTCTCCTGGATTAACGTGCCGTGTACTGCCACCTAGGCCAAAGGCACGTGCTGATTTATTAATTTATATTTGTGAGAATAGATTGATGGATTTTAGGAAATTGAAGAGAGATTTGATTTTTTGGTGGTCATGAGAGTATTTCGGTGAAGGAGGGTGATTTAAATTTCACCAATTACTTCCTTCCTAAAGTATAGAAGTTTTCCAAGAATGCGACTAAAATTAAAACCACCAATACAATATGTTTTTAATTATTTAAAAGTTATCGATTTAAAAAAAAAATTGTTTAACTCAATTTTTTCTCAAAATATTATAGGCATATTAAAATGTTTTGTTCTTTGAAGAGAGAAGTAGGGACAATTCAGCGCTTTTCCTTGCCACCTCATTTTACGATATTATCTGCTGAACTCTTTCGTAATTTTTGATGAATAATAATGTTCACTTTGGATCTTCAAGAGGATATAGTATCTCAATAACCAGAAGTAAGGTGGAGGATAATGTATACCTTCTATCTCTCTCTGATAACACCTCCATCCAAAAAATGAATATTCTCCCAGCCATCAAAACATACTGTCGGGACAAAATTTTAACGCTTTACGAGCTTTCCATCCTTTACGGTTCACGCTCTGAGTTAATGACTTAACTTACTTCAAAATAAGTCTTCTGTGGACTTTTTTTTCCGCGTAGTACTTTTCAAAACTTACGATGAACAGAAATAAGACGTAAGCAAAAAACCTGCGGAAAATCCCTCAAAATAATAATAAAAAAAAAAATTCAAAGAAGGGATTTCATCTCGTCGCGGTTGAATCGTGTAATTCCGATAGCTACAAATATTTGCTTTATATTCGAAACGTTTTCTTTTCTCGTTTCCCACGCCTATGCGAGCATCATCCGAACAAAGCTCGGATTAGAAAAAGCTCTTTTCAAAGAACTCCTTTCCTCGCAATCCGCGCCATTTGTCGTAAACTTGTCGATTCCTTTTGAAACACTTTTTTGGACGAGAAAAAATTAATCGTTAGAAACAAGATGTCGTGTCTTCGCCATACAAATTTGTCCAATCAGATATCCCAGTCGTCTATCAATCGGCTAGAGTACACGATGCACGATTAACTGAATAATACTTCGGATCGGTTGCCATTGTGATTTCATAACCGAACGGTGAACGCGGTATATAACGAGGCAAGGTTGTTATTCAATTTAAAAACGATTAACGATTTAAGTAATTAACCATACGCGATAATGGACATAACCGGCGATTCTCTATTACAATTTTATTTCTAATTACCTTCGCTTTTCTTTCGCCTTCCTTTTTTCTATACAAGTGGTATCGTCAGCATGTACCATTTTGTTTTATAATTATCCAATCTCGTTTCCAATGACGATAAAAATCCGATGAAAATCGGAAACGAAAAGCGACCTTTGTTGCATTCCCAGTGGCGCAACGCAGACCGTAATAATAACGTTGATATTTCCGATATCCCAGATAGGATGAAATTTTTCCGACCAAGGTCAACTCGTTAATGAGCTTTCGCTAGAAAAATTGACGCGTACTTTACCTCGTACGAGGATAAAATCCGAGCTTATTATTTTTGTTAACTTAATAACAGGGAAGCTGAAATCAAAGCTATACAATTGGTTTTCACTCGCGAGCTTAGATTCAATTTAGCACCACATCTCACACGTCCGTTTAACCTACGTTGGCGATTAAGTAACGCGCCGAACAATTTAAATTCTCATTAGCATAAACGCATCGAAAACAATTTCGGCAAACGGATATGCGATCCGTGAAATTACCTTTACGAATGCATTACCAAGTCTGGCGCAAATACAATCCATCGTGCATTCAAACAGGTTGACGCGGTCGCCTAACTTGTTATGCAAATTTGTATATACATTATCAACATTCATCCTGGTAGTGCCGCCGCAATGGCTTTTCGGACACCTGCACTAAGACGGATTAATTTCGGATAACGCATCCGCCGCAATCTCATCCTCGATTCATCACCGTTGCAAAATGTGTAATCGCCGAGCTACCCACTAAACCGTGTAATGCGATTGAAATAGTACGCGATGCGTTTTTAATTCGGTACGTTCGAGGTGTACGTCGCATTGACGGTATGACCGAAAAATAACCATTCGTCGAAGCACGAGCTGCACTCGTGATTTTCCACTCAGCTGAGCCACCAACGTGTAGTATTACTTCCCGTCATTTTCATTAATTTCATCGCCTCTTCGTCGATTCGTATTTCGTATGTAATTCGACGTGTTGTATTTATCGAGGTAAGTCTCACCTGTCTTTAATATTAACGAGCTTCTGAGAGTAATTCAAGATCGCCTCAAACGTCTTGAAACAGAGCATGGTTCTTACAGATACAAAGGTACCTCACCACCAAGCACTGCATTGCCAGGGTGCTCCAGTAGTAATAAAAAATGGAAAAAGGCATGCAATGAAGTATTATTTTTGTTATTAAAAAAAAAAAAAAAACATACGAATTGGTATACTAAGGGAATTGAATCAAGTTAAAATATTATTTGTCCTTGCCAACTACCCCGCGAAGAATCACATTTTAGAATATTCGCAGGCGCTCCCAGAACCCGAAATACTCGGTTTTGATAGTTCTTGTTTTTTTCTCAACACTGAAAAGTTTTTGGAATTTTTTGTAAGTTTTGAAAAAATGATTGAAAATAGTAATTTCACAATAATTAATGATAATTTGATAAACTCTACCCTTCATTTTTTGGACTAAATATAACGAGTTGCCAGGACGAGTTTAGACATTAAACCTTTCCTCGCCTCCCCAAAGCCTCTAGATTTCCGATTTTTTATTCTGATTATTTATTCAATCAACGCAAGCAAATGCCAGAGCTCGGTAATTTCTCAGTTTAAATCTTGAGTTTTGATGAAAAGAAGTGTTAAAAATTTCACTTTTTGCTTCAAGCATCATAAAGTAAAATTCACTGTGAAAAAAAGTACCTAAAATGCAACTTGAAAAACATGCTGATTGTGAGTAATTGAAAGAGGGTAGAAAACAGAAGGGAATATGCAGCAGCTAGTTTATTCAGTCAAATAAATATTACTACACCAACGGTTAACTCTAAAAATCATAGAACATTTTATATACAAAATTTCCAAAAAAATCAAAATTCGGCCTCTCCATTCAAATTATCGTTGTTCATAGTGAATCAAATAATTAAAGTAGGGAGAAGGTGGATATACGCGATACGAAAAGGAGTAGGTATGGTGAGGTGGACACGCAGTAGCTGATGGGGAGGGATTGGAATCTACTAACTCAAATGTAGAAAGAAGTTTTTGTGATTACCATTTATTTTCATAATTTTTTTTTTTTTTGGAGGGAGGAGGCGAGATCCGTTTTTTTAATTTTAATTTTAATTTATTATTAAATGGATTTGAAATGGCGACTGTTCGTAGAAAATGAAGCAGTGTGAGGAGAGCTAAAAATGCAAATAAATACATAAATAAATAAAAATTTTTTTTTTTTTTGATTGATAAAAAAGAAAACAAGAGTTTTTTTGGCCTCCAAATCAACTCCCACAAAATATCACCACGATGAAATGAAATCAACACTTAATGTAGAAAGATTTCAGCTCTTAAAAATTTTTAGTTTTTTTTAAATACTCCAAAATTGAAATTCTGTTGTTTGAAGTCATATATGAATTTTTAAAAAGCAAAAAAAAAAAAAAAAAAAAAAAAATAGGCGACCAATGTTTCAGTAATTTTATCAATATGAACAACATTCTAATTTCATTTCCATTTCATCTGATCAACAATTAAATGATTTATTCATCTTTCATTGTAACAGTAATCATTAAAAATCAAAATGCAAATATTTTCTGAAAAAATTTAGTTTTACATAAATGGATAAGAAGACATTATAAATCTTGAAAAAATTGATAAAGTGGCCGTCATTTTTTTTCTTTTAGTACTTGAGGGCCAGAATTTCATTCTGAAATTTAAAAAGAAAAAAAATTTCCAATCGTTGAAAAGCTTTTTTTTTTTTTTTTAGAAAAACTCATTATTCTTGATTCTTTATTTTTTCATATCACCGTATATAACGATATGTAAAATAAGTTTTCGCTTGTGAAGTAAGGTAGTCCTCTTCCTGGACCGTATATTTTAATGAGGGCAAATTTTTGACTTCAATTTTGTAGTGGGAACTTGTTTTTAACATTAAAAAATTCTTTCCCCAAAATATATGTTTGAAAGTTGTCTCGATTCAAAAAAAATATCTAAATATAGGGTGAGAGTGCGGCTCTCGGATTCGTCCCTAAAACTACCCCCCCCCATCCCCTCCTCGAAACATTTTTGGCTAGGTCATTGATTGGATAATATGGACAGCGCCACATTCAAATAATTCAAATGATATTTTTAGATGGTAAAGAGTGGAAATTTACAAAAAGAACAACAATGCAAATAATAGCTAAGAACAGTAGGAAACTGCAATTGCAACCCAGGAGTAAAACATACTCATTTTTGATATCATCTAAATTTTTTGTAAACTTGTGATGCGTACAGTTGATCGTGTACTTATCTTTTTCTATCTCTTAACACCACTTTGTTCATGCACAGCAGTAATTTTTGGCGGTCATGCGTTACTTATAAGTGTGATTTTTTCCATCTCATTTGGGTGATGTAGATCAGTTCTTTATAAATTCACACGGTTAAGTATGAAAAGGTGATATCTATTTCCACACACGTGACCCCTTATCGAGTAAGTACACCGAATCTTATTGCGTCAGTCAACGCGTTCTTTGTAATTTAAAAGAAAAAACGAAGAGGATGAAAATTCCTTTTCAAGATTTCAATGTGTTGGATAATTCGCTTCTTTTCATTTTCCCCTCTCTTTCCTCAGTTATACATAAAAAACACCACCGATTCGATACATTGGAATGATGAAGGTTTTGGCACTTTATGCTTTTCAAAACCTCAACTCTTCCTTTCACTTAAGCTCCTTGAGAATTATATCTCGGAGCGAGTCTCGACCACAGACAGCTTCCTGATTCAAGGTGTCTGCTATTCAGTTATAGGTACCGTGATCTGTAGATCTGCGCCTCTTAATACCTCAATCACGATTTTTACACAGCTTTGCATTGTTCTAAATTAAAAATGGCGGATACGATTTTCACTGTACGTGGCGCCCGCGGGGTATCCTTAAATCGAGCGCGTAATTAAGAAAGTTACAAATTGAAATGAACGCTGAGCGTTTAATGATTAAATCTCTTCCCGTTTTTTTTTTTTCGAGTTTATTCCGTTTGATTAACCAATTAATTAAATTTTTTAAACATAATTACAGACGTTGCGTTGAAAATAATTATTTTTTTATTACTAAATTATAATTAGATTATTTATTGAACTGAATCGAATTCCACTTTTAAGTTTTGATAAATTAATTTAGATTTGCGTGCGTGTATTTTTACTAATTTTATTACCTTTCGTAGCTTACCTGTAATTGTCAGCGTCATTAATGGTTTTTAATGTCATAGAATTATAAATAAATATCGTATTCTCTCGATGTAGTTCGAAAATAACGTCGCCAATTATTTAGCCAATGAAGGCAATTGGACTGAAAAATCGTCGCGAATATAAATACGGCATTTATACCGAGAGTGAAAAAAGAACACTAACGAATGGAAATATATGTGTACAAAAATACACGACCGTATAAACTTAGAAATGAAAATATACAAAGAATAGATAAGTGAAAAAAATCTATATACGCCAACGGAACGAGATAAAAACGACGACCATCGAAATAAAAATGTAAATACATTCGCAGTCCTCATCAATGCAGCCGAGTTCTTATAAATTATTAAAATATCAAAATACACGAGCTTCATAGCGCAAATCGAACGGAGATAATTCGGGTCCATTTTACATTCAGTTCTCCTGTGACGACGACGGGCATATAATTCCGCACAACGTTGCTCCAGTCAGCCTTGGCAAACGCGTCCATTGCGAACTGTTAGCGGTAGCTGTTTTTTTTTTTCAAAGGGTTTTTAATTACGGAGCACGGCTTATCGGAGTCTCTAATCTGGGAGCTGATAAATTTAAAATATTCTCGTCATTACAGGTTGAACTAGTTAACGTTATTCAATTTGTTCGCGTTTTATCGCAGTTTGATATAATTTTACTTTCAAATATTTCAATGTAGGTAACTCGTTTGTAGGACTACGATACAGCGTCAAGATAACCTACGATGAGTCGCGGGCTTACTCGTCTTTTGGGTTTTCGTCGCGTAATTTATAACGTTCGGAAATATGTATCACGCTGTTGCCGATCTTTCGGTACTTCCTATAACCAATTTGGAAGTTTCAATCTTGCCGAGACCTCTACACTGGATATTGATTAACGCGATACCATCGATACGACGCGTAATCGCTACAGGCTGTGAGACGAGCCGCAACATTGTGTGAGCCCGGGCTGCTCAATGAGACAAGTCGAACAGATCACCAGATGTTATCGTCAGAATTCGAATTTAAACTGGTTTCGTATACCGTGTCCCGTGGTCGTGTAAAATTATGCATACACCAATGGTAAACGGTACTAACATTTCTTATCGATGGCGAGTATCGAATACGTACGAGCGAGAATGGAGAAACATGAGGACCGAAGGTCTTCGTTGCGTTATCTCATTCCTGTATCGCTCTAGTGCTGAGGCTGCGGAGAATTCTGTCGTCGGGTGATTTGTGTAGGAAATGTTTGCTTTTTACGTACATGATGTCGAGGGGCCTGGAGTATTTTATCAAAAGCGTCGAATTCACATTTATGCCAAAATTTTAGGCTCACTAAATGTTTCGAAGTTGTATTCAAGAATTGAAAAAAAATTAAGCAGCCATGCAGCATTACTACAGCGAAGTTTTTAAATGAGGCTTGTTTATATTTCAAGGTATAATACTGTCGAGTAAACTTTTCAACCACATAGGGCATATTCATTACCAAGCCCAAAAATCCACACCTTAGTCCTTCCAAAAACACCTATAAAGTTTCATTCGAAATATATAGTACTCTTTGTACATACGTAAGAGTAAAAAAAAATCATATTTTTAAATTCAGCTGCGTTTGAGACTCCTCAAGCTTTTATAGCCATCCGCCATTTTTATCCACTGTTGATCGATTAAATCCAAATTCAAGGGATCATTTTTTCATCTCAAACTAACCTCATGTAAAAAGTTGTTCTTTCTAGGTCAATTTGGTGAAAAGATATGAGGGATTTTTACGAAATTTCTTACTATGATTTTCCCCTCCCAAAGTCGTTTTTCGTTTACTCTCCCTTCTACATTCATTTACAGGGATGAAATTGAAAAATCATAGTATAATTAACTCATTTCATTATCTAACCCCATAATCAAATACTTGTCACTTTTCGTTTCCCCCCCCCCACCATTAGTACAATAACCCCCTCTCCCCCTTCATGAAGACAATAACCCCTCCTCCTCCCCTCCAATATAATGTATGAAGCTGCAATTAGCATACAGTATACTTATCGTTACAAGTAATCATAATAAATTCACATTTATCAAACCTGAGCCATATAAGGCTCCACAAGCTTCCCTCAAATTTTGGCCATTCACCATTTTCAATCCATTTTTGATCAAAATTCAAAAGGGCATATTCTGGCCATCAACTTACCCCACATACAAAGTGTCACCCCTCTAGGTCGATTTGAAGAGGAGATATATAAAATTTATGAAATTTCTCACCTTCATTTTCCCTCAAAAAATCTTTTTTTCCTCCAACTCCCCTACATATCAAGTTAGTAGTTGAAACTGAAATATTGTACTCGTAATAAATTGAGCTCACTTTATTATCCAACACCACATTCGAAAATTTTTGAATATCTATTAGCTCCACTCTATTTTGTGCATAATAACCTCCGCCTCCCTCCTCCCTCTAAAAACTCATGTGAGGTGACTTGGCATACATCGTATTTATTCATTACAAGTAATCATAAAAGTCCACATTTACCAAATCTGAAATATTTGAGTTTCTTCAAGCCTTCCTCAAATTTGGCCATTCGTCATTTTAAAACCATTTTGACCAACTTTGAGGAGTCACATTCTAGCCACTAAATTTATAAAATAAAAAAGGCAAAAAATACTGTTATGAAATCGAAAAAACTGTCGAATTTTTGGGGACTATTTGGAAACAATTGGCCACTTTCAACACAAATTTTTTTAAGCGACATTGGATACAAAAAATGCTAAGTTTTTATTCGAAGAAACATCAGCAGTACTGA
This sequence comes from Phenacoccus solenopsis, assembly GCA_009761765.1. Classification (NCBI taxonomy): domain Eukaryota; kingdom Metazoa; phylum Arthropoda; class Insecta; order Hemiptera; family Pseudococcidae; genus Phenacoccus; species Phenacoccus solenopsis. The sequence goes on from CM019753.1 coordinate 38,889,714, forward strand.
AGAAAATAAACTATTGAAAAAATAAAAGTTTTAGTTTAAATTAAAAATTCAAACGAGAATAGCAATAAAAAAAAAAAAGAAAATTTATTCTGAACATAGGCTCAATATACGCACATATGTAGCAATAAATGGAAATAACGACGAAAGAGGGGGGGCACAGTTCGCCTCCTTTGGTGCGTCCCTGTACTGTAAAGTTAGTCGAAGTTTTGCTCTCTAAAATTTTCATTTTGTTTTACGATTGATGATACGTCTATGTGTCAAGTTGATACTAAGAAAAAACATCGAAACTGATCCATTAGCAAAAGGGTGGGCAACAGTACGAAGATTTCTGAGAAATTCTTTCAAGATACGAAATAATTCAGAATTACTTATACGATGAATTTCACATAATTTTTACGCAATATTTCATACAAATCTTTAAAGAGCCCAGAAATGGACAAAGGAGTTAGAAGAGGAAGAACGGAGTGCGATCGCACATTAGCCCCTCAGCCAGTCAGTGGTCAGCTTCGAAATATCTCATTACGAAAAAAATGTCGAATAAAAAATTGCATTTTATTAACATCTCCTACCCCGTTTTTATTTAATAAATGATCGCCACGTTTCAAACATTCAGCCACTTTTTTTATAAAGACTAAACAGAAGCACGTAAAGTATGGAATTCAGCACGTGTCTTGGAATTCATTCGAGCTCAATTACCCATCGCGAGCCTATTGTGACGTTTTCAATTTGAGAAATTTTTCGTCTCTATATCTGAATCCCTTTTCACAATAAAATGTCGATATCGCGAAAAATCTCGTAAATTTTCCACTCTTGATTCGAATGGCTTTGTCGAGCTCGAGTATGAATTTCACGAACTTCCAAAGTAAAACATTCAAGCAACATTAATCGTTCGGGAAAACGATATTCGCCCTATTCACCATCTCGTTAACGAGCCCCGTGAATATTCAAGGTTAGCGTAAAGGTAAGAGAGTGAAACATAAAAGCATCGCTGAAAGATATACCGAAGCTATAACGGTGGCATTTTTAATTACAAGGCTATATTTCTTCCGAACGGCGAGAGAATTCGGTTGGAAGCATTCGTAGGCATGCGATTTTCCACCACGATGAACACGACGAAAAAAGATACAAATTTCACCGCTTCCATCACCGGCGCGAATTTTTCTGCTCGACGAAATTTTTGACGAGAGTTATCTTTACCGATGATTTCATCCTTTGAGGCTTGTTGATTTTTTTCCTTCTCGTCCTTCTCGTTTTAACATCGTGTCGAGTCGAAAGTTTACTTTGTTGGTGGTAATCGATGAGAAGCAAAAAATTCTCTTCCGTCAGACATCGATTTAAAGACTGAGATTCGAATTTCGGCCATCGGAGCGTCGTAAAATCGCGCTATCTGTCGTCTGCGATGATCGTGATTACCTGTTTTGCTCATTTCGTGTACATTCGCTGCGCGTTGCGTCGTCTTCGCCATGTCGTTAGCAGTTTATACGCGTTCGACTGAGTACCGTTATGCCAGCCAGGGGTTCCCAACGATGAGTGACAGGCTCGATAGGATTATTTCGTTACGAAGACATCCGAAATGAAAATTTTTACGATACGACGTATATACGTAAACGTATCGATTATACTTTTATACGCTCTCTGGAAGCCTTTAAACGTATACTCGCTTATACTCATTTTTATGGGTTTTTGCATCATTTTTACAACCAGCTCGCGCGAACCGTTCGCCCAGCATCGTGAATAAAACTTTACGCGCGACTTTCCAATATCCAATATCGTTTCCGAAGTACATATAAACAGAAATTCGCGCCTTTCCTCCACCTCCCTCGCCATTGTTTTTGTTGACTGCGAACGATCTGTCGAAATTTTCAACGATTTTTAACGCGCCTAGGAGTCGAGCTTCATCACTTGCGCTCGAACGTGGCGAATTTTTATTCGAATCGGCATAAATTAGCGAAGCGCGCTAAAAACATCTGTTTACATTTTTCTTTGTTCGCCCAACGTTCAACAGCTTGTTTTCGATTTTTTGCCATTCGTATAGCTCGTGGAAAATGTGTTTTTTCCCCTATTCTTATCGTAGGTAAACAAACGTTATTCTCTGGTTCGTAACTTTATTTAACGCTGTCGACTCGAATCTATTACTGGAGAAGTGATTTTTTTTTTTCAACAAGAAACTGTCGAAAAATTACAATCGAGCAATTCGAAATTCGATTTTTTGCAGTACCCTAATAAGATGAATATTTTTTTTTTCAACATAATTAGTGAAAAAAGCAATAAAATAATCCCACGAGTAAACTCCAAAAATTTCACCAAGACTTTGTACATGAAAGACAAAGCTTAAGAATTTCAATTTTTTTTTCCTTGCTTTAAAAAATTCTAATAACTTGAATTTCGATAAAATCAAAATTTTCTATATCCAAGGGTCGTGATATTTTGTCATAAACAAAAAATAATTTTAGTTGAGGATATTTCTGATTTCCACAAAGCCTAAAATGCTCCCAATGTACTTGTACTACGTTGTAGTATTTTTGATGTAACTGGAATAAAATAACGAATTAATGTTTTATTTTTGCTTCACTGGTTCCTAGAGAAATATAACATCCAATTTTTACCTTCTAGATTTTCAATCAAACATGGAATATTTTGGTAACTCCTAAAATGAGATGAAATTGTGTAAAACCTGTTTCTAGAAATTCGATAGAGCATAAATTTAGCCGATGCTACACACTTTAAGAATAAATTAGTTATTTATCAATTATTCTTGCAATAATTATGTAAAATAGTGTAGTTTCTCAGTAAATTAAAAAAAAAAAAATTATCCAAAAAAAACTCGAAAGATGATATTTCTTTTATATTTGACCATAAGAATATGATTTCTGGAGGTACAAAAGTTGAATTTACCAAAAACATCAATTCTCTTAAAAACACGAATTGCGTTTTCCGCAGCTCTAACAATCACGTACGAATAAAATAAATATTAAAAAATAACAAAAAAAATGAAAGAAATTAAAAACAAAAAAAAAACGTAATTATTAAAAACTCGAATTTTTTTAATTTTTTAAAATCAATATACAACTTTTTTTTCATACCTTGTACTATCATTTAGGCCAGTAGCACGTAAAAATTTTAGATTTAAATTGTGGAAAAGGTTTATTTCCAAGGAGAGCTATAAGTTAGGGTAAGGCAGATGGATTGGATATTTCGTAGACCATTGTAGAGAGGGCAATGCAGCAAAATATTATAACAGTGAGGGGTGGTCAGGCATTTTGTGCAAAGAGTGGCAGGTTGCCTAATGAGGAGTAACCATGGGTTAAGAGGGTATGTCCTGAACGGAGGGGTGACACAACGACGTTTTCTGGTCTTGATAAGTGAGGGATTCCCTTATACAGCTGAGTTTATTAGATGCGGATACCAAAACCTTATTCATGCATTTATCAACCATTTCTAAAAATGTGTAGAACATTGTGATTTTCCAAGCCGTTAAAAAAAAAATGGTAAAACGTAAAGTTTTGAGGTTTTCCTCCCCCCCCCCCATTCCTTAATCTGGTAGGTTGTAATAGGTTGGTATTTCATTAAGAACTCAGATAAAAATTCAGACAAATATCTTTAAATAAAATCAAATGTACAGATATACACTTTTTATTAGTCTTAAGACAATAAAATGTGACCACCTGGGCAAAAAAAACGTAAGCAGTCATGCCGCATTACTGGAGCTGAGTTTTTAACTGGGGCTCGTTTTGATTTAGTAATAACCTTGCTTAACCGTTCATCACTACAGGCCACACCCAATACCAAGTCTGAAAACCTCTACCCTATCCTTTCCAAAAACACTTAAGAAATTCAATTTGGCACAAATGTAGTGTTTCTTGCCATGAAATAATCATGCGAACACATATTTCTCAAATTATAACTATTTGAGGGTTCTCAATTATCTTCAAATTTTGTAAATCCGCCATTTTGGATCCATTTTGACTCAAATTTAAGTGGTTATGTTTCTGGTCACAAACTAATCCTACACACAAAGTTTGACCATTCTAGGCCCGATTTGGTGATGAGATATGGAAGATTCATGAAATTTCCGGCAGCAATTTCCCCTCCAAAAGCCGTTTTTTGCTCTACACTCCCCTCCAAAATCACTGAGGAAGCTAAAATCAGAATACGTTTGTCACTTGGGCTCATTTTATCATACGACACAGCAATAAAAAAGATTTAATTTAAAAACGTGAAAAAATAATGAACTTTTTCGCGAAACCGAAATTGTAATTCATTAAAACCAATTTCCGAGGGCGATAATCAAACAATTCATCGTTCATTCGAGACAACAAAAGAAAACTCTTCGGATACCTTCTAAGGGCATATTTTCCTTCGTTAAAAGAAAACAGAACACTCCCTAAAACAAGCTACCGACACGCGGTATCACCAATGAAAACAACCTTGACAAAGGGCCAATTAATCATATACCTTCGATAATGATACCGTTGAGCGGCCGCAGACTCGTTGGGTCGTTCATTCGAGCAGACCGGCGAGGCGCATATGAATTTGCATATTACTATGTTATCAGAGTGCGATCACGGTAATAAAAAAAAAAACCAACTTCATGTTACTTTTCCCTTCAATTACGCTTCGTTATGTAGATAATTTATGCCACTACATGGTCGAAAAATTTTCAACTTCGATAAACCGAACGACACCTACAAAACTACGTAAAATTTACGACTGAGTTCGACGTAGAAGCGAAAATTTCCTCAACTATGTCAAGGCTCGTAGCCAGCCGAAAAGAAAGAAAAACTTAGCACAATGAAAACGAACGGAGTCGAAAAACAAAGCCTCGTAAAATTGACAAACCCGTTTGCTAAACCGTTATCTACATGTACCCGAATTATCGTCGACGACGCCGTCACCGATCGTCGGGTTCGTAAAATTTGTCGAGAATTTTCTTTCTGACGTCATCGCGGTCGATACAATGCAACCTGCGGGTTCTTTGAATGCCTTAATTATGCTACCCGATGGATGTCGTTGGGAGGTCCGATTCTATAATAAGGCCTAATGCGTCTTTCACTACAATCCATCTATTTCGATATTCGAGAGATATGCGATACACGAATACACCACATGGCTACCGCAATTTGATACTCACAAAAGGCAACTTTGCGGGAAAAATGCTGCCACGATGCCCCCTTGCTCTCCAATCCTATGGAGTGAAATTTCAATCGCCAACTTCGCTCCATACCTTTCGACTTGGTATTAGTTTTCAACTCATTATACCACTTTTCATCTTCCTTTGCTCCGCTAAAAGCCCATTAAAAGACGTCAAAATAACGCGTGCTATTCGAGCCCTCGTAAGTATAGAAGAGATGCTTCTCCGGTATAAAGAAATACACGAGTTTCTTTACGGTTATTCGCGTACCGTCGGTATCGTTTTCGCTTTTCCAAACAGCGATTTTTTATTCCACCTAACTTGGTAGCTTTATGGTTCACTCGAACGTACGTAAGCCTCGAGAAGTTTTCAGCAAAGTTTTACCGCATACATATACGCTTATACCCTTTCTATTTCCTACTTCGATATATTTATGACCGAAAAAAATTTCACGTCGACGATGTACGACACGATACTCGACGCACACGCCGTTCCTCGCCGTTATACAGGTATATTTGCACAACGCAGCAACACCTACCAATACCTATCTACATGTCTACATACGTGTGGTCCGTTAGGTGTACATACACTCGCATTTCGTATGCTACACGAATGAAACAAAACGGTAAAAAACACACCTCTTGCGCGCCCATACAGCGTTCATATTTTCCACGCGTATAATCAACAGTCGCAGATCTACTCCGCTCATCCTCCGCGGTCCTTTTTGGCGACTATTTCCTCGCGAAAAAGAAACCGAGCTTCACCCATGCATTTCGAACGATGCACTACCCTTTTCATGTGAGATAACAATTGGAGCAAAACTGATTGATCTTCGTTTCCTCTAAAGTAGAATGATCATCGAAAAGAAACAGAATTTAGTAGAAAATTTCAAATAGCCATTTTATTACTTGGGAACTAAATTCAAAAAAATTCACTGGGTATGCCAAGAATCTAGCAGGGAGGGGGAGAAGGAGCAAAATGATTCATGAATTTTCCAATAATATTAGTTGAGTCAAATGAGCTTTCTCTCATCGACTATAGAACTTGGGAATCGAATTTTGTAACCCTTGAACAGATTATTCACATTGAACTGCCACAATCCCACATAAACAAATGTATTCCTCGAGAACTATTGACTTTACAAGACAGTCTTCTACATCGTAACTCATATAAGTCCATCAGCTCCGCGCCTAACCACAAAAATTCCAACAAGCAACACTCATATGGATAGGTGAAAGAAGAAGGAAGGCTCAACATTTCGAAAAATGGGTAAAAATTTCGAAAATCCAGGAAAAAAACAATTTATGACACAAGATGAAAGAAAATGGAATATTTTATTCGAAAATACCCTGCTACAAGAATACATTACAAAACAGGCCTTAGGGAGCACTTATTCTGACCTGATTTGGGATTTGAAAGTTACAAAATAATGGAAATCGATTGCACAAAAAATTACAGCCTCTAGGCCAATATATACTTCTTCCATTATGGGTTCGAAGTTGGAAATTTTTTATTTAAAAAAAAAAATTCAAAGACCGAACAGAATTTTAATGCAATTTCATTTTAATTTTTAAAAGGCTGAAAATCCTTTTCGTTCTATCAAAATTCGATACTTCACAAATATTTTAAAATTTATAGCATTCGTCAATAATTCACTTTTAAGGTCTCTGTAAAATTAACTTTCTTTTTCAATGTAGCTTAAAAAAATGGCATGAACGTATATTTTACTTGAATTCAGCGCTAAATAGAACGTAATTTGAGAAGCCTGCAAAAATGAAATTTTAAGCAAAACTGTATGGAGTTTATTCGGACAGATATCAAAACTACGACACATCTTAACAATACATTATCCATTCCGTATGTTAATAATTATTGTTAAAATGGGAAAATTTGAGCTTGAGTAATATAGGAAGAAAAAACTGAAAGAAAAAAGGACACTGAAATTTTTTTTTCAATTTTTGAGAAACTAAACATGACGTGTAAATGCAAAAAATTTAAATTTTCTAAAATTAATTTTGTTTTTATTTTTCAAAAATTAAAAAATAATTTTGAGCCTTTAAAAAATTTATAAAAAGATTCAAACCATGAAAATAAAAAAAAACCTCATCTACGAGCAGAATTACAACTACAGAAACGTATTCAGAATCACGACAAATAATCAGCCACTTATTTACATTTAAGTAACATTTCAGAACCATAACTACCATCTGATCTTTTGTAAATACAGTACTAAATATCTGCACAGGTGACATTTTTGGTTGTTAAAAATACAATTGCTGGGTTACGTTTGAAGTATGGGTGTGCATTAGAGAGGAAAGATTTTTATTCATTTTTAAATCGATAAGCAGTTAAGCACCTCGCTTGATCGCTGTAAAATTACCCCAGTAGCATGAAATAAAAATTAGCCCTCTAGTTTAATATGAATATCCCCATAATGAGATCAAGTTTTGAAGAATTTGAAAAAATTTGTTGTTGCGCAATTGGAAAATTTTTTTGTTTTTAAGACCAAATTCTTCCTTCCAACATGAAAAAAAATGCATACCAATTTTTCCATTATTCAAGAACTCAATAACTACAATATACGTAGAAATCCCTTATTTAATCAGGGAATCAGAGCAATGATTTGAAATTTCGTTACGAAATCGTATTGACGTACATTTTTACCTGTAATTTTTCATTTCAAAACTAGTGCAGCAGCGATTGAGGGCCGATCAATATATTTGAATGAAGAATTAATAAACCAGTGAGTCCAATGCGCCCATTTAAGAAAAAAAAACAAAATAAAACAAAACAAAACATAGGTAGTTCAAGAACGAATACGTTCATATTTTTTTACGAATTTAAAATAAGGTGGCTGGTACCTTTTCAATAAATTTTAAGGGTACCAAACCAATATATTCCAACTTAGAATTAAAACAAAAGTTATTTTGAAATTTTTTTAAACTTGTAAGAAAACTTTGAACTTTAAGCCCTGAGAATTTTTAAAAGTAACACTTTCAGCTCGCTAGACCAATTTCTTTGTCTGCTATAAAAATGCAAAATATTAAGCCTGGTCTGAGCTTTCAGTCCGCTCAAGCAATAATCAAATTACACTTGATTCCTGAACTAAATGAAAACATCCCTTTTCTCCTACCTCAGTTCCTCTGGTTTCTGTAAGCAGCTCTAACTCACTCCTGAGGCGTGCTTCTAGCCTCTGTAGCTGTACAGAGCACGAAAATAGAAACAAAAAAATAAAAAAACAATTAAAATATTGAAAATCAATATTCCTATAAAAGTAAAATTTATAAAAATATTAAAAACTTAGCTCCAGTAATGCGGCAGGGCTGCTTACTTTTTTTTTTTCAAAACTCGAACCTTTATTAGCTTCACTACCTTTTTGAATTTACTATTGTTACGAAATACCGGGTGACTACTTGATTCGAGCACCCAAACGAAAAAATTAGCTAAAAAATGAATAAATTAAATACTAACTGTCTGTCAAATATAGCTTGAGACTTTTTGACAGCGCAAAGTTAGACAAAAAGCGCGACAATTTTCACGATTTCATTACTTCCCAAAATGTGTTCAAATTGAAAATGCTGGTCGAATAGTCGAAAAATAAAGCACAAAAAAATCAATAATAAAGAACAGTTAAAAACGCCACCAAAAAAAAAATAAATAATTTAAAAAAAAAATTAATTAAATGATTGATTAAAATATAGAAAAATGAAATATTTGAATTTTTAACTGAAACTTCTACATGAATTTTTATTAATCAAAAGAAGAAAAAAATATATAAAAAAAAATTGTGAATCAGTAAATTAAATGAAACTATTTAAGAATACACCGTTTATACCGCCTCTATAATTTTAAATTATTAGATAACATTTAACAATTAAGCTTGTATTATTCATATCTCCATAAAAATGTAATTATGTAATTTTCGTGGCAAATGGCCCAAGCTGCCAAACGATAAAAAATAAAGTTTAAAAAAAAATTCAATAAAATTAATTTGTATTAAAATATTAAAATTATAAAAAGTCAAGGAAAAAAAATCATAAAAATAAATATAATTAATCTTATTGGTGTACAATTTTTTTTTTTTGGATTTTACAAAGATAAAATATGACGGCTTCAACAAAAAAATTGTCAAATTGCTCTAAAATAAATTTAATAAAATTTTTCGAAAAACAGTAAAATTCTCAAGCGTTAAATCCGTTACGGGGGAATTAATATTTATCTAGAGGACTGATTTTTTTAAACTTAATACTGAGGTCATTCTACAACAATGAGGAAAGATGCCCATTAATTTAATCCTTCCACTCTAGTGCGCATGCGATGTCATCAAAATACATAAAGACGACGAATCACTTCAGTAAGCTGATACTATCAGTTTAGGTACCTATGAGCAAGCCTATAGCTAGGCCCTCATTTCAGTGGGTGCAAACCTAATACAAGAGGAGACTCGGTTTTTTTTTGCTGGTTGGTACTTTTGTATCGAATACAAAATTTTACTGGTGGGAGCTCAGTCGCCTCCAGAATAGATAAGATCTAGCCTCAAACATTGGTCTTCTCCTCACCGAATCAAAACTTCGAACCTACAGCGAACACTGCGAATGGCCAGCAATTCATCATTTCAGTCCATCTTAATCCCAAGAATTCTTTGGCTTACCTATAACAAAAAAATATAAATTCCAATTACAACCGTACAATATATCGTAAAACAGAACAGCTATAATCAGACAAGCGGATTGCTCGTAATAACCGTACACATCATTCAAAAATCCACCAATCCGCAAGAACGGATAAATCAGTTAAATCAGTTGCACGACGATCTATCGCCAGCAAACTATGCCTCAAGGTTCGCATCGGCACGTAAACACGGCTGTTCCATGCCGCTGATCATGGATGGTAATTTACCGCGACAGCGTGTATTTTGTCATTGTTATTACAATGTATACGCACGATTCTCGTTCGCTCGGTAATACCGCCGCAGTACCGTGACGAATCGAGCTCGGGATTCGGAATCGCGACGAATACGAAGGCGCGAAATACGAACAAGGAAAATGCTACGAGAACCGAGCTCCGAAACTGCCTGCTCGCCGAATATTTATTCGCAGGCACGAGCAGTTAAAATTTCCTTACCGAAAAATTCTCGACGAAAACCAAGGACAATTTTCGCTACGTATAGCCCTGGCGACCTAGTTCTTTCTCAACACCCTGGGCTGGAGGGGTACACTGTACCGCAAATGTCCGCTACAGGACCTTAAATTTTAGCCACCATTGATCGCGTAACATCAAGGCGCATACGTTCACGTATCAGGCCTCCCATACGGTAATTCGGCAACCGTTCCACGTCCTTAGGTCACGTCTGTCGTTTTCGTTACATACACCGTTCGTTTCACGCAACCGAGTGCCGGATTACTTCATTATGCGATCGACAAACATCGACCACGTAGCCCATAATGACCGCTATAGGCCAAAGTATCCTTAGCAGAATCTCCGCATCGATATTCTCGTCCGTGTCCGGTACGACGACGATCGCAATTTAAACGCCACCGTAAAACGGATACATGTACGACAATGTGATTTTATAATGAGCCTCGTGCGGATGCAAAAAGAAAATGTAATTGGGTAATTTCGCCATCTCAACGGCACGCCGGTCCGGAAGTCACCTCTCAGTCTAAGACCACAAACACGACCGTCAAATTAACTCCTAAAGAAGGCCCAACCATACAAAATTTTTTTCAAACATCAATCACCTCTGGCCATGTGGGCTGGGCCAGCTGGCGAAAAAAATCAACAACCAACTCCTCCGTTCTAATCAGTTAGCCATTAATTTCCGCATTTACTATTAATTACAAAAATTATATCTCCGCGCGTACACGCGCACACACAATACGTCGACCATTAATCACGATTGTCTAATTTGCCGCGATTTTTCGACGTTAAAATCACGCCAATTCAATCGTAAAATCGTTTAACGTATAAAAATTTTTTTTTCATAAAAGAAATAAATCAAACGTTATAGCTTATTATTGCCGAGTTAGCGCTACCACCAACCATACGCCGAACACTTTTCTATACAGTTATATATACGCGGCCACCGTCAAATAAATATTCTTGACAAAAGAGAAGAAAGAACCTTTAACGAGCTACACAAAAACCAATATCGTCGAGCTTTTTTCAATGAAAACTTTACCCCTATCCGCTTCACCTCGTCTAAAATACCGCCAATCGACAACCATACAATAAATACAAAACCGCGAACAACCGACGCGAATACGAAGCTCGATATACTCGCCAATTGGGCGTATTTCGTCGCCTTTTTTTTTCTTCGTTTTCTAAAAAATCGCTTTAAGGCTATGTGAGAAATATTTTCGTTACTATTTATCTTTTTTTTTTCGCTTTAAGTATTCGATAATACCTCTTCGTGCTTAATTATCGAATTTGAACGAGCAAAAAAGAATCCCTAGGGGAATGAATTCACTTCAAATTTGTACAGATACGCCTCAAAAAATGACCAGATATGGTTCTAGTCTAAACGTTAATATCCCGGACAACAATAATTCATTAACCATTCGAAAGAATCAAAAAGGAATTCATTCTTGATTTCTCAAAGGAAATTGTTCACAAATTAGGAAAGAATTTCAAAGATGGAAAAAATTTTTAAAAAGCCTCCCCCTTCCCTCTGTCTCCGCGAAAAAAAATTATATTTTCAACTCTTATAATTTTTATTACAAATAATGACAAAAAACGAATCCTTAAAACGTAATGAACCAATTGTACCTTGATGATTCTAACCATAGCTTTTAAAAGTCTTGGCCAAGCAATAGGATGGTAAGAAATTTTCTTCATAAGTTTGAAGCATTATAAGATTACAATTCAGATTTTTAGACTCTAAGATATACTCAAATATTTAAGAAAAAATACGAACTTACTTTCACATTATCATAATAAATTGATAACTGAATAACCGCACAAGATGGAGAGGGGAAGGAGGAGTCAAAAAAAGTAGCCAACATTTTCGGTTTCTTTCGATTATCACTCAATCATTTGAAATGAATCATAATTACAAAAAAAAACAAAAACATAGATATTTCCAATATACGTAGTAGGGCAAAATGACAATAATTTTAAAAGTTGTCAAATGTCTCAAAAATACGTTGTAATAAAATGAATAGTTTAATATTTTGAGTTTAGTCCACTCTCCCTCTTCGCATATCATAATGCTGTACATATATAAATTGAATTTTGAAAAATTCTCCATATTATAAATTTTCAAAAATACATAAGCAAAACCGATTATCTGAGTAAATTAGAAAAAATGATAAATTTTCCTGGAAATAAAAAAAAAAATTAATATTCAAATTTATTCCTGCCGTTTGAAGTTCAACATGGCTTAGGATGCAAAAAATCTCAAACAGACTAAAATTCGATTTTTGGACATTTTTTGAAAACTACGAAATTTTCAAAATTTGACATCATTTCAGATGAGGCAACCAAACCATAGAGGTCGTTTTAACTTCTTTTTTAAACTGCGAAGACATTTACCCGATGAAATTCACAAACTTTAAGCAATTTGATAAAACATTAAATAGTGAACACATTTTAGAAAAATTTTCCACGCTTAAAATATATGGAGAATTCAATTTTTTTTTTTTTAGTTGAATGATAAAAACAAAAAATCGAGGTATTTTACTTTATAAAATTTCATCATTTAGCTCTTGAACAAGCATCCCTGGCCTCAGTAGCAGTACATGGCACGTAAATGGAAGAAAGTTAAGTAAGTACATTCCAAAAAAAAAAAAAAAAAGGAAGAATTAAATTTTTGAAATTACGAACACTGCGAACACTGCAGTTAGTAAGTTTCGAAGTTTTCAGAGTACAGTTGAAAAAATTTCAACAATTTTTTTTTTTTCGTTAAAGTTTGAGTACTTTTTAGGCCCACAAATTACAGTTTTCATCTTGCAACACTACAGAAATATAAAAAAAAAAAACCATTTTGATCCAACTTCGTTTAAACCTATTAGCTAAGCAAGATGAATAAATCTAATAATAAATGATGAATAAATTTCCACAGAGAAAATCCTTTTCAGACCTCTCAAGTTCAGAGACGACAAAAATACCATTAAATGAAAAATTCTCGATCGATGACCCGCTTCCTCTCCTTCCTTCCTTCCAAAAACAATCCTGATTTTAACGAAAAAGAAACATTATTTTATAAATTGAACTAATGTGAAGACTGAGGTATACGAAAAACTAGACTTTGCGAAAGTGGTAATCACTGAAATATACTTAATTATTACAAACCCACCGGTTAAAAGAAATTTCACAAAAAAAAGTGAAGTTTCAAACTTTAAATGGGATTCACATCAAATTCAATTTCCTTTTATCTCGTGAAAATTCATTTTATTCAATAATTTCATTAATAAAACTTATACATATTTCTTATTGATATGTAATACAATATTAAAATGGCTGAAGCAACGTATAATCCAATAAGATCAGAGTCCGAGAACCGGAATGGGCACCACAACAAAAATAAATTTTGGTCTTCATTTTTCAATTTTTTTTCCCAAATTAAACGAAAATTTGGAAAAAGAATTAATGAAAAAATAAATAAATAAATCAACAAAATCGTGGAAAAATTTAAAACCTAAAATTTGGATCTTGGCGCTCTCTCAAGGACTCAAGCTCGGAGACAATCTACCCACTCGGCCTCCCATCTTCTCAGCCCTGAGTAAACTGAATACGAACCACGAAGTATTTATAAAGTTACAAATAAATGGGAAGGATTAGAAGTTGATAATGTCGAGAATGACAAAAATATTGATTTTTTGTAATATAACCTTTTATTTTTAAAGACGATTAAAATATTCAAAATATTCTTTACCCACAGTTTAATAGCATTAGGCATTTTCTGATCATCTCATAACTATTAAACATCAACGCTGTTTATGGCTCAATTTATTTTTTTTCCTTGCGTAATATATTGTGGAGAATCTACGCTTTGCTTACACAAGTATCGAGTCATTTTCCAAAAAGAAACCTTAGCAGAGGGAGAAAGGGAACTTGAGAGATGGGATTTTTTTCTACAGTAAATTCCCCACTAGACTACCACAACTAACTGACATCTGATTTTCACTTCTGCTCAGAAAATCATCACACATAACCCCGCCGCTCATACCATGCTTTCGAAAGTCTTACATCGTAATACAGATTCGATTACAATCGCGTTTCGAAATCCGCTAAACAATCCGGTATTAAAAGCGTAACCATTTCAATGGGAAAATAATACAAAAGTACAACGTTTCGGCGTCAACGCGAAAATAATTCCTTTCAATGGAACGTACGCTGGCAGGACAAAACGGAGCGATTTTTTCATTAATACCGCAAAGCGAAAAAAAAAAAATCGACGTAAAATTACGACGAGTTTTTAAAACGTTAAGAATAAAATGAAATAACGAAACGAAAGCTTTGCCGAGGAAAAAAACACCAACGTAAAATCAAAATTGAAACAGTCGAAAAAGATTGAAACGTTAATAGAAAAATCTGCTCGAAACGTGGGCAGCGGAAAAAGAGATTACGTTTATAAAATTACCGAACGAATGTTTTCGACTTCAACATGGCGCTTTGAACTTCGACATTTTTTGACGGCTCATTCCCCTCTCTCGTCGAATGCCTGGGAGAAAATAAAATTTACAAAAAAGTTCCGAAGATAGCTCGAGTTTATATGATTTATTCGGCTGAATAAAAAACAACTAAAAATATAGTACGCCCTACGCCACTTTGCAGTATACAATTCTAGGCTCTCGAGAGAGGCATTTGAAAACGAGTCAGATTTCGGTTTACACGTAATGTTGTAATTTACACAAATTTACAACATATTACGCCTCACCGACGTATTCGCGTATATAGGTGGAGAACCAGAGGCACACAATTCATACACGATTCAAACATGTAGCGAAAATCGTGCAAACAAAACGCCACTTAAACCCGACGCGTTTAAAGCTCACCCCAACGTCGTAATTTTTCCAACAATTCGAGCTCCGCCTTTCATCCTATACCACTAAAACGTCGCGCAACACTCACGCACACGGTCGAGGAAAATCTACAAACCTACCCTAAAACCGGTCGATACGGTACGAAAACCATTGCGTAGGAGAAACACTATCGCATTATGCGTGCTAAAATTCACCACTACCGAAAGACGAGAAGTGCGGGACGAACACAGCCTCAAGAACGCAAACAGACTCTCAATGAAGGCGAAGTGCAAAACCACCTCTGCCTCGGATTCCAGCACATCGTAACCAACTCTCGAGTCTTGAATTTGGTGGTGGAAATTTTCAAATTCTCTACAGTCTACACGTGTATGTATATGAAGTGTACAAGGCATTTAGCCTAACGCCTCATCCATTGCCTGATCAAACCACATAATAATACTACAAACGTCATCGTCGTCGAAGCTTTATTCATTATTCGCGACCTACATACTACATACGCTCGCAATATACCCATCGATCGAGTGCTTTCCGTCGGCTAATTCTACTCATTACAAATGTAGACGGTATTACGCCGAAATGAATTAATAATTAAAATGGCGAAAAATTTATAAACGCCTTTAAGGGGCGGCGCTCATTCATCTTGGCGTCTTCTTCGTACGGACAAGTAAATTATAACGTTTGAGTTCTAACTCTGTACACGGTCTCGTACCTCCCTTCACTGCACATCTTCATCGCACTTGCCACGTCGAACTTACAACCTTCTTGTCATCTATGATGGTAGATAAAATTTCACATTGGAGATGAGTACATTTTTTTATGAATTTTTTGCACTTTTTCAGAAAGCTGAAACTGGAAACGTACTCATTACAGTGGACTGTTTTTTTTTGAAAATCGATCTGCTTAAAACATTAGAATGATAAAATTGTCTTAATAAAATTTAGATAACATTTCAGCCCTCAAATCGATACTTACATTACACTCAACAAGGCAAGTCCGTAGCCAGAAGGGCTAGACACACTGAGAAAAATTATTCGCATTTTATAGTAACAATTACCATAACTGAAGGAAGTGACAGTAACCTATTTTTAAAGCGATTCTTCAATACTGAGAAATCGTTCATTTTTTTGAGAAAATCATTTACATATTCTGGAATTAAATTACTTGAAAAAAGGAACTACTTATTTCTCAATTTGAAGAAATCACTCCTAAAATAAGTTCCTGCCATTTTTCTCCTTCAATTATGCTATCTATTACTTTAAAATGTCGCTAGATGCAGTGCTAAGCCACCACTAAAAAAATCTGAGCCCACTTGGTAGGATTTTGCATTCAATAAAAATGTACAACAAACAAAAAAAAAAGAAAGCCCTCTCCAGGATTTGGTTAGCTCAAACTGAGATCACAGTCTAGCAACGAGCCTATAAGTAGGTTAAATTTTGAAAATTTCATACTTTTCAAAAAATGCCCAAAAATCGAACTTTAAACTGTTTAAGATTTTTTGGGTGCATAGGTCATCTATATCATAAGTTTTTATCGTTTTCAGACTACTATTGAGAAGCAGGGGCGTACCAAGGACATTCTTCAGGGGGGGGGGAGAAAAC
The DNA here is from genome assembly GCA_009761765.1 of Phenacoccus solenopsis. NCBI lineage: Eukaryota > Metazoa > Arthropoda > Insecta > Hemiptera > Pseudococcidae > Phenacoccus > Phenacoccus solenopsis. The sequence continues at coordinate 38,906,429 of CM019753.1, forward strand.
CAAAAATTGCCAACTAATACCATAAAATTTTACCAACTATTGACCTTTTTTTTTTTTGCTCCGCAAAAATAAGATATTAAATAAGATGTCACAGTCTTGTTAGTCTTCAAAAAATGAAAAAATAGCTGTAATAAAACTGCGCAAGTGGTCAAATTTACCAACTTTACGCTAAAACTCCAAATTTACCAACTTTCCAAAAGCCAAGGGGGGAAGCTCCCCCCTCCCCCCTTTCGATACGTCCCTGTTTAGAAGCCTCGGAAAAGTGTGAAGTTGCGAACGCGAATTGAAAAGTTGGAGGAACTGATGAGACCACCTGGTATCTTTTACAATGAATGGCAGGAAAATGGGTGAGGGTCTTACAGAATCCTGAGTTATGGGAAACATACATAGACCTTTCACGGAGCATCCTCTCAGTATATAACAATGATGTTATGAAAGCAGCAAACGCTATCAAGAAATTAAACGGCATTTCAAACGCATGCATTCGTAATCATTTTGATCACCAACCCATATACCGAGAATTAAAATTGAAATTTTCGAATTTGTAACTCGCGATTACAGCCTTATTTTAGGTTCGTTCTTTTTGAAATTTTCATATATTTTTATTGTTGTTATTTTCGACGCGTTTATTAAAAAAAAAAAAAAAAAAAAATTAAACTAAAGGGAAGAAAATAATACAGAAATTTCGTTTTTCTTCAGCCCCTCCTCCAAATATGGTCAAAAACCGTTGAAAATCTGCGTGAATACTTGTATAAATACACCGCAAAAATGTGCTACTTATTTTTGAAAAAAAGTAAAATATAACAATTTTTAATTTTATGATGCCATTTTTGAGTGAAAGTTGAGGGGTAACGGTGCCCCAAAAATGAAAAATGGTACGAACATAAAAAAATCGATTTATACTCTAAAATCTATTTATAAAAAAAAATGCAATTTTGAAATTTAGAAGAATCCTATTCAAAATTTTGACCCTCCTCCCCCCATTTTAGAGTTGGGGGTTCGGATTTGGGGCAAAGACCTTTTTCTCGTTAATTCGAACGGAACCCAAATTTCATCAAAATCGAACCGGTAGTTGTGACAATAAAAAATCACAAAGAAAAAACTCGAACCATGCAGATTCATATATACAGTAAGTCGAAGCAATTTGGGTACAATCAGCAAAAAAATTTCTTTTCCAATTATTTAAATTTTATTTTTTTAAATGCAGAGAAATTGTTATGCAGTTGAAATGGATTTATCAGCCTTGAAATTCATTAAAGTAATTTTAAAAATAATTTCTGATTTAGAAATTGTAGTTTAAATTTTATTATGTTATCAACAAATTGAGATTTTTGCGCTGATTGCACCCGAATCACTTGGACGCACAGTATATTAAGATTAATGTAATTATTATGTTTTTAATAAATATTAGCACAACATCTAGAAATGATGAATTTGCATTTTATGATTTAAGAAAACAAAGGCTAAGTCAGGAAAGTTCAATGATGTGATTCACTGAAACTGAAGTACTACAGCGGTCACGTATTTGAGTTGGCTATCTGTTAAGAAGGTGTACGTAGGTGAGGAGAGAATGATGAGCACGTACTCCGCTCAAAACAATCTCGTCTCAGCAGGAGAGGCTTCTAAGGATATTCAGCGGATTGCCTGAATTTTGAATATATTTTAATTTACTCAAAAAATGGATTTTATTACAAAAGTTATGAAATGCTTCGACGATTGGAAAGCATATGTAGAATACGACTGTATTAATAATGACACGAACATACTTTTCCAACAATATCGCTGAGGTCTGAAAAAAGCTTCTCCTCTTTGCCAAGCTTAAATAAAATCATAATAGCCAAAATCCTGAGTACCATCAATTAATTAAGCTTTGCTGTGGTAAACTTCATTTGCTGCAATTTCCCCCATTTCAAAAATCGTCTTGTAATCCGAAATTTCGTGTTCAACTGGCAATTCGTTCAGACATCGGCTAACAACAGTTTCACTCCTCACCCCACTCCTCCCACACCTTGAAAACTTCATCCAACTCGTCGCGAAAAAATACGCGTAACCTAAAACATCGTACAACTATCAGGCCACATATGTTTCCACCTTCAGTTCCTGCCTCATCGGTGTACGTATCGGCACAGGAGCACATACCTATAATTACCACGCAACGCAAACATCATTAACATTTGCGTAAACGACTTGGCAACTGATTAGAACGCGCGACCGAGCCGAATTCCCAAATGCCAGGTGCTAAGGCGTTTACATTTTTAATTACTCGCTGGTACTTTTTCGCTATTTTACACCGCACAAAACTAGGTCGCAGATCGCGCTCCGTCGAACCACTCAATCGGCGGTGATTTTTCCTACCACCTCACATTTATCCGATTACACCGCATCAAAACGCTCCGGTATCCTGATTGATGACTGACGTAACGTTCCGAACGAAACGAAAAAATAGACGAAAGACTATAACCGAGTCGCGAGGGAAAAAACCTCGCGTAAATAAAAAGACAAGAAAAATTACCAATCCTGAATAACTGTCAAACTGATATCGATCAGCTGGTAACGAAACGACTGGTAATAATTTAATACCGTCGAAATTCTCCGTATCTCTCATTGATAAACTGTCAGCGACCGAGCGAGTTCTTTTTTCTTATAAATATTACGCCGCCGCGTCTTCCGCGCTACCCGACTATTCGTATACACGATATAGATAGCTTTAGTCTAAAATCGATAAAAGCGTCGTATCGCGGCACGCTATTTTAGACGCGACCTCTCTTATTGTACGGCTAGCGAAAAGCTCGTCTTCCGGTACCAACGTCGAATACATCCGATTTCCTGGAAATACGGTACCTACTACCTAGTAATAAAAGTAACACTACCGTCCGGGTACCTTCCACCTGTACTTCGCAGCAGGTTCGCCAGCGAGTGGGAAGCTTTCGTGAAAATTCCGCTAATTAATAAGCTGTCACGAGCACCTTCAAATCAGACTCTATAATGTTGAAATCAATCGTAACACCTTCCTTTATACATAGATACACTATAAGACCAATAAATCGGTATACCCTATATAACACTTCGCATTATAATTGTTATATGATTCCTTCGCTTCCTCGTCTATAAAAATATAAAAATCAACTCGTCCATTTCCATTCGATTCAATGAAGTTTAGCCAATCAACGCAGCCTGTTTGCGCATATCGAGTTTACTTTTACCATCCTCCTTCCCCCCCTAAAGCCGGAGAGTTTTTCACGTTATTTTTATATCTTTTTTACGTCGTTTATTCAAGACTTTTATGTACTTCGGGGATATTTCCAACACTAACCTGAATTTTTTTACCAACATAAACGTAAAAAAAAAACCGTAAGCAGCTATGCTACAATACTGCAGCTGGGTTATTACTTAAGATTAGATACAGATTCAGGTAAGCAAATCAAGCTGTTATCACTTCACACTTATTCCATACAGAGAGGAGCTTAGCTTACTGTAAGCCTGAGAATAGATTTTAGATAAAGACCTATCTCCCCCTCCCCCCCAAAAAAAAAAATTAGAAGAAATTAAAGCGATTTTACAAAAAATAAATAAAATTCGAAATTTGGTCAAACATGCACTTTTTGCTGAATTTTAAAATTTAAAAAAAAGATGGTTGATGGAATACACACTTCCTTACAAAGTATTATCAAGCCTTCATTTCTGACTAGTTGTTTCTTCGCTTTCGATTCTGCATACACTACTTTACACTTTAATAGTTTAACTACATTATATGGGTGTCTCAGATCCAAAAAAAAGAGCTATTATATGAACGAGCTCACATTTCGAGGGGATAATGCGCCAGCGAAACATTTACTGAGCACCCCCCCCCCCACTTCCTGTAAAAATTTCATAGTTCTTCGTTTCAACAATCAAACGAGTCGAAATTCATCAAATACCAGCTATTTGGCTTCTCAAGCTTTCTTCAGATTCTGAAACACACGCCATTTTGAATAAGACTCGAAAAATCATAGGGTGCCTACAAAATCACCTTGCACAAGAATTTCGAGCTTTCCAAATAGATGGGGGAGGGTTGTTAACTTGGGGAATTTCATACACAACTTTATCTGTCTTTGCCTCCAATCTTACTTAGAAAATTGAAATTTGTATATGCTGGCGGGTCTTGGGATAGCCAAGCTTAGCTTTGGGGCAAAAAATAATTTTTGTGTCTCGCTTTTTGGATTCTTCTCAATTCCAATAAAAATTTTGATAAAATATAATTTAAAAAAATCTAATTAAAATTGTGAATAATTTCGAAATCTAAAATTAAATATCCGGGCATTCTCAGAAACCTGAGCTTGATGGCAATTCGCCCACCTGCCTTTATCTCTCCACGGTCCTGTATATTGGTACTTAAGGTCAATTTTATTATGGAAAACCAGATGAAAATTTTTCACTTTTTGTTTCCACTGAACGCGTTTTGAAACGTAAATTCCCTCCTTACCCCTCCAAAATTATGCACCTTTTGTTTTGCACTTTGGAGGGTATTCCATACATAAATTACACAAGCCAGCCAAGAACTGCTCTATCGGTATTGCTAGCAAGTAAAGGTAATTTAGCATTTCCTAGTTTTCTGATTGGCTACAATACGTGCGACGTACGACCAATCACAGAGCGGATCAGTTACCTGGATTAGTCTATGGACTGCTAGGAGCCATACAAAAACGAACATAAAAATTAAGCTCAAGTCCAAGTGGGAGCAGAAGAAAAAGTATGAGTATAATGGTATAGCTTTAGTTTAAAGGGAAAGGCAAGCGTCTAATCGACATAAAAGAGGAACAAGGGGAATATTACTGATTTTTAGCTACCGCTTGCAACTTCTGCTTTATTCTGGTATACCTTTACAAACGGTTCATAATATATGGTGGAATCATAATGTACAACTACATTAATTATGGTAATTATTTTCATGTTTTAATTCTTACAAAAACATGACAACGTCGCATTTCCGTTTGTCACCAAATTTTTTTCTATTTAAATGAAAGTTGATAACTATCTTAAGCTACGAAAAAAATGTTTTTAACAATATCAGTGCTTCATAGTAATGTTGAAAACTTTATATAGCATCGATAGTAATTTCCTGCTCAAGATTATTTCTATCGCAAAGAACTAGCAAAAACTCTATTGCCAAGCGACCTTGCTTGTTTTCATTTTTCCTGGGTACTAGGAATTTTTTTCAAAATCGTGTATTTCAACAGTAAATTTTCAGCGATAAAGAACCGCAGAGGTGGCCGGCTGAACTATAATCACAATGATATAATTTTCTTCCGAACATATCCCTTCCCTTGGACATCTCCCAATCGAATACAAATGCCTAAAACGTGACAATATCAGTTCTCTCCTCCCGCACATGCAGCAGAACGAAGCACCCAATAGTTTAATTTTTCGTTAAAAACTCATTTAAAAATACACGAATACATAAAAAAGTAATCAACCGAAATCGTCGATTCCGCCGAATAAATTAATCTTGGCGTTTTTTATTATCGTACGAAGGATTTACCTATACGTTGCGATCCCCGCGACGGAAAATACGCCGGTGAAAAATCCCACCATAGAGTGCCCGTATAGACCTAATTAAGCGCACCCATTAATCGACATCTCTAGACCTTGGATATCGGCGTGACACAAACTCCTTCCCTAATTTATCATCCGAATGAAGTAACACGGGCGGACAATGCGAATCGACGCCGCAAATTCTGACGCAATGCACGCTGCAAATACGCGGCCACACGCGCACACCTCTACAACCATCGCACCGAGAGAACCGGAGGAACGTTAATGGTACACGACCGCAATTGCGCAATTTGCCACACAGATAACATCCAATAGGTAAACGCGTGAATGGTAAATTACCTCCGCGTCGTTCCATTGTATCGTTTCCATTCGTTAACGTTCGATGGATAGTTGTTCCTCGTTCACAACAGAATTTACGCTTATCGAGCAAAATCGTCTTTTTCTTTCATTCCGCGCATAATAGTACCTACGCTATATAGTATTATATTAACTCCACAAAACGTATATGCAATGCTGGCTTGGCTTAACGCCTCGTGTTTACATTACATCGATGTGCACGAGCGTTCGTAAACAATATTTTGGCCGATAAGTGGGCTCGTTAGCGGTTACCGAGCCAATTTAACTCGTAATTATGTGACGATTGCAACCTTTACATACTCCCGTAACGCTCCTATTAGCCAATTCAAAAAAAGCGTGTACGTTAACGACCACAGAAAAAGCCTATTGTTAGCGTGAACAGCATTCAGCGGCCTCAAAAAGAACGTGAAAACAGAGAAAAAAAATTTTCACTTCGAGAAAAATATGCGCAGAAAATAATTCGCGTGTCAAGGTAACACACTCTTGCGGTTTCTTTTTTTTCCCATCATCTCCCCATTTCGAGCCATTGCCGCGATACATTTTTTCACCGTCGACAATGTCGACAACAAAGAAACGCGTCCCATCGCCCAAAAATTACGCTCTTCGATTCCAATATGTCGTTTTCAATGTACACCACGTAAACCCTTCACCTATTAGTACCTCTATATGGATACATCGGTGAACTCGTATTTACCCACATAAATACGCCAACATGAACCGCGAAACACCGCTCGTGTATATCGATACATCGGCGTAACAACGTCGCTTATTATTTGCACACTCCAATTCCACTCTTAACCCTTCGTTGGCATCTTAAGAAGGAATCGACAAAATACTGCAGTCAAATTAGGTTTATAACTGGGACAAATTGGGGATCAAAATTTTTCTGCGGAATCTTGTAGCCAATAGTGTCTATAACTACCCTTAACTTTTCCCAAGAAATACCCCTGTTGCTTCTCCCCCAAAATCCACATTTGTGTCCCCAAACTATTTTTTTGCCCATAACACGCAGCCTAATCTTTATACGGAAAAAAGTCAAGTTAAAAAATGAAGCTGATCAAATTTCCAATAAAAAATATTATTATGCATTTTTTGACCAATTTGATAGAATAGCGAGGAAACGCCCTCGAATCGCGCTACTTTCAATGCACATATAGCCATAGCGCGGCGTTTGATATACCTCACCGCGTTACGCTAATGTTTTACGTTCTCATCGCGCAAATGACTACTCAGGTGAACAAATTTTGGTTTTTCTCGAAAATCGATCAGGTATAGCGGATGACAGTAGTAAAATGACCTAAAAAGTATACTCAAAAAATTCAAGTCTTTCAAGTTAATATTTATACTCTGAATAATTCGGTCAAAGTTTGAAAATTTTATGATATATCAAAAAATGTTCAAAAAATTTTTTTCAACAATTTTCAAATTTTTTGTGTACAAGGGCGATATTTTGCCTTCTGAATTTCAGAAAAATATTACTTACCTATTTTTTCAATAATCAGGGGCTTTCAAAATATTTCTAATACATATGAAAAATCCTACTTTTCTTGTATTATTTTGCATTATATTCGATATTACTCATAACTATACTACAAATAGCTCAATTTTCTAGAAAAACCAAAATTTCTCCCATGCCAGTAGTCATTTGCACGATGAGAACATAAAATATTAGCATAACGTGGTAGGGTACATCAAACGTCGCGCTATGGCCCCAAGTGCAATGAAAGTGGCACCTTTTAAGGGCGTTTTCTCACGATTGTATCAACTTGAGCAAAAAAGTGTAATAATATTTTTTGTTGGAAATTTGTTCAGCTTCATTTCTTCACTCGACTTTTTTTCTGTATCTAGATTTAAACGCGTGTTATTGGCAAAAAACAAGTTTTGGGGGCACAAATGTGGATTTTGAGGGGAGAAGCAACGATGCAGTTTTTGGGGAAAAGTTAGGTGTTATTACGGACACTATTAGCTACAAATTTCCGCAGAAAAACTTCGAGCCACAATTAGTCCCAGTTAACACGTGTTTTTGTCGCAATTTTACTGGAATAAAAATCAAGTCTACATATCTTCTTTAAAAAAGAATTATAAAAAATTACGTCTATAAGATCTTTATGGGCTAATACCTGGAACTACTTCTATATCACGAAGGAAAAAGCCAAAAATCGCACCATACAGTATTTTTAGGAGGAAAAGGCCCAAAAAATTATGAATTTATCCAATTTAATTTCCTTAGGTATGATTTTAGCCAACGACCAAAAAGGTGAGCTTTGGTTCTTTAACGATTGGCAAATCGTTTCCTCATTTTTTATCGTTCATTCAACCTGCATAAACATAAAAATGCTCGTCGTGCTCTTGGTATTTTTTGTCGGACAAAAAATTATTTCCTAAAAATATATAGTTCTCGTTAACATTTTGGAAAGCACTGAACTGGTATTTGGCATGAAAATTTGAGCCCCACACTCTGAGGGTTGGAAAAAAGAGGAATAGGTATCTCTATATATTAAAATCGAAATGAAATCGGTTTTGAGATGCGCGCGCATCCTTGTTTTGAATAGTAGATATAGAAGGTATAGTAAGGATAGTACATATACAAAGGAAAAAAGGTTGTAAATTTTAATGAAAGCCTTGTATATGCACAAGGGTAAGTCATAAAATTGTTTTGAGTAGCAAGCATAAAAAGTATAAAGGATAACAGCCATACAAAAGGGAAAAAGGTGATAAATTTCAATAAAAGCTATGTACATAGGCAAGAGTAAGGGTAAGTTTGTAAAATTGTTTAAAATGGCAGGTATACAAAGGTATAAAGGGGCGAGCCCATCCTGAAAGGAACAACTCTTAGTGGGGGTAACAAATAAGAATAAATTGGATTGTGTAGTTTAGAATGTAGCAGTACTTGTCTGATAAAATAACTTTTTTCTCTTCATTTCATTTTTATTGCGAGCCCCGAAGGAGCGAGGAGGCACCAGTGTCTTTATATGAATGAAAATAAGGATTAGGTTCATACAGGAAGAATGCTGCGAAAATTGTGAAAATAAGTCCCTATCACTTCGTTTTTTTGATTTTTACCTTCACATCCACTTCTTAAACTATGACTCACAAAATCTATGAAAAAGTTGCCTACTTCTCCTTCTATTTGCAGCTTCTAGGGATGCCTTATGAAAAAAATTAATGAGTGCTCGATTAAAGAACTGATATTTTCGAACTCTGGTGCATAATTTGAGGCCATGACCTGCAAGGATTTCGAAGGATTTTTACACGCTAGAATAAGGATGGTATCTAGATGTTGTATGCCAAGCATCATCTTAGAACCTTTATCAGGTGAACTGAGATACTAAAGATGGAATTTTCGGTCGTTTCTCTCAACAAGATACTACAAAGTTAACTTTTAGTAATTTCCTCCTTTAGAATGCAAGAGACGTTATGCTGTCAACATTAATGAACGGTTAAGCGAGCTCCCACTGCATCAAGCTTGTCTATCCAGTACTCCGTAGACTTATTAACCCATCGAATTATTTAGAACGCGTCTACCAATTCCGTTAAGCCAGTGGAGTGGTATCGTCGCCAATTTTCGCTCGCTGGTCCACGACGAGCATATTAATACAATCATCGCTTTATACGTATCCAACGACGAATATAATTTTCATCGTCACCTACAAAAATGCACGCATCTAGCTATATACCGTTGAAATTAGCTTCACCGTGAGCCACCGTTAATAACTTATTCAAATAGGTGTCGTGTATTGTTTCACCGACAATGTACGCCTTCGCCTATCGCCGAGCCGCATTATGCCTATGCGATGTTCTAGGCTCGTTCTTATTACGGACGTCGTGTCACCGTATATCTTTATAAGGATCGTTTTACGTCGCGTAAATCATCCGCGCTACGAGCGCCTTTAAATTCGCGCCATGAAAACGGTACCAGCGTATTATCTTACAATCATTTTCGCGTATACAGCGAACACGAGACATGCAGTACAGAATTACGGCGGCGACATTAAACCAGCGTCGTTCTTTCTCCTTCCTCCGGTATTCTCGGTATGTGCTACGGGAGTATGCATACTTCGCTGTACACAATATATAAACGTAATACGTATATGATAATTTGTTGCCAACGTTATCGTTCATAAGTGATCGAATTGAATGAACGAAGATAGACAGCCAAGAATTCACCGTTATGCAATCGTTGCTGGCGACATTCCAATTTCCTATGCAAGGTGTGAACATCTAGATGAAGGAAATTATCGAGAAAATCGAATCGAAAAATTTCGATTTGAAAATTTCCATCTTTTTTTTTCTGCAAAGAATAATTTCACTTCAATTCAACTCTTATTTTGAACTTGTATCTTATGATTTCGCTTAGTATTTTTCAACAAGTTAGGTTTGTCCGAGAAATAAAGAAACCACCATCAGAACCAGAACTGTAGTCAGAGGGGGTCAACAGGGCTGAGCCTTTCCACAAACTTTTGAGCCCGTAATAAAATTTTCTACTGAATACAAAAATGTCAACCAACAAGAAAAAGGAAGTCAAGGATTTGGTTAGCTATCACTAAAATGAGAGAATGGCGACCAGCCTCATCAGATCTCTATAGATTCTTTAAGGACACGAATAAGTTCACATTTTCGGATTGAATGCAAAATACGTGAAGTCAACAGAGTGTTGTTTGTAAGAATACCATGAGAAAATTTTGAAAAAACGAGATATCTTCATCATCACCTTTCGAAACTTATTGTAAATAGAATCCGTCTGAATTACGTATTATTCTTCGAATTTAAAATTGCTTCTTGCAATTAGTTTGGATCTGAACACTACAAATAACTAAAGAATTGAATTCTACAAAGAAACAATAAATATATAATCGAATGTCATAAACAAAACAACAAACAAACGATTGAAGATTATAAACAAACAAATAACCTATTGACCGTCACAAAGAAAACAATAAACAAATAACTGAATGCCATAAACAAAACAACAAACAAAGGATGGAACGTTACAAACAAACAAATAAATAAATAAATAAATGGGCCCCGCGGGGGTTAGTGCCGGCGCATCAAATATTAATGCATTATGTGCATACTATTTAACCGCGCGAGCGCCCCCACGGGGGCACTATTTTGTATTATTTACGTATTCGAACTTTTTATTTGATGGTATTTCAAATAAATAAATAAACAAACAAACAAGCAAGCAACAAACAAACAACTTATTGACCATTACAAAGAAAAAAATAAACAAATAACCGAATGTCATAAACAAAACAACAAACAAATGATAGAACATTACAAACAAACAAACAAACGAATGAACATTACAAACAACCTATTGAACGTCACAAAGAAAACAATAAACAAATAACTAAATGTCATAAACAAAACAACAAACAAAAGATGGAACGTTACAAACATACAAACAAACGAACAAACAAATTCTTGAATGTCACAAATAATACAATAAAACAAATGTCTGAATGTCACAAACAAAAGAAACAAACGAATGAACGCCACAAAGAAAACAATAAACAAAATATTTTAAATATAATCACTTTGTTGAATTACTTTCTTGATGTACAACTCAACAAACATTACACATTAGGCCTTCTACATATGTGCATGCAGCCAATCAGTTTTAATACAAAAACGAAGTCGTAACAAAGCGAGTAAATAAGAACTTTTCTTATTTAAAAAAAAAGTACAATTAATACATTTTTTACGCTAAAAAATATCCGTAAATCTGTCACAAGCAACCAGTATATTTTCTCGACCAATTTCCAACGCTTGTAATCGCAGACACACCTTTCGCAGATTCGTGTGGCATCAACACGCCAAACAACCACAGGCGATCGAGCGATACGCAAACTAGGCCGAAAAATCGCCAACGATAACGAGATAATAGTACAACACGAAGATACGCCGAAACCAGTTTCGAAAACAACCCATTACTAATTCCACGCCGATATCTCGTTATTTGGTAATTTTCATTTGTTTTTCCATCCCTGCCACACTCGGTGCGATCGCTCGTTAATTCGTTATCCTCGTTTAATTAAAATACTCCCCGTCGTCACCGATAAATCTACATCATCCCGCGCATTTCCAACAATTAAAAAAAAAAAAATTCAACGTCGCGTCGCGACTTCGTAATTAATTACAAATTAAAAAACACCATTTAACAACCACCACAGTGATGCGGCGCGCGCGCTAATGATTTTACGGTAAATAATTTTTACCTTTGTTGCGTAATCAACGTTAAATGAGCGAATAATTCTACATCATTAACAAATGTCAACGCCGCAACTGGCGCGCATTTTTGTAAATCGTACAGCGTCCCACCAAACGTTCGTCGTCGATACCTACAACGCTCGCGTACATGTCGCTCGTGCACAGAAAATATACGCACAAGTACGAGAGCACAAGGGCAGAAGAACAAAACACCGAAATTATATTTCGCCTCAAAGGTATTAACGAGTTTTGCATATACTCGTACACTATACACAGTACACAAGCTATACCCACAGACTCGATGTCACATCTCGAGTGCTCGTCGACGCTTCGGGGAATGCGAAATTCGTTTTGAGACTTAACAACGACGACGAATACAGCCGCGCCGTTAATTTTCGCCTCGTAATGCGATAAAAGTGCGGAATAAAAGTTAATTTATTTAAGCGACGACGAAATGTACTCGTACTGCTCCAAATGCCGGGATGCGCAACCGTCGTATCGCGTACGTCGACGCTAGCGAGCAAAAAAAGAAAACGCACGAAGAAAGAAAAATAGTTAATTTCGAAAAGTTTCCATTTGCTGGAAAAATCGCTCTTCCAGAAGCAATGACCAATTTCGTCGAATAGCCAACTTTAATGGGATATTTTATTACGGAATCGATTAGTCTCTCTCTACACGAACGCCAGATGCTCTGCTCGGTAAATAAAAACACTTCGCTAGCTTCCAATTACGCGAGTTACCGCCGGCGCAGCGCGTTTTCGACTTCACGTTTATCGTCTTTAATTAACTTATTTTTTACACCGTCGATGGTAAATCAGATTTGGAAAAATAACGGAGTTTTTTCTCCTCCTTACGCCATCATATCTTTATTTAAACCTTTCGTGTCTTTTTTTTTTGTCATCGCAGTGGTCGTCGTACTTTAGCTTTTGTCGTCTATTGCGTAACAACATCGAAATGGATTTTTATTAAACTCCCATTTATTTACCCATCGACGCATTGGTTTCATATGTGAGGATAAAATGAGAAATTCAATTTTCCACCGTCGCTGTCATCACGACCTTACGAACGACGAACTCGCGAGTACTATGGAAGATTCAAAAAAACACGCACATGGTATAGTCTTCGACTCGAACGACGCCACCTCGAACATTACACCGTTTGTATTCGTTGCAAAGCACCAAAACGTTAACAACTTTTCAGCTCGAGAATATTACGCGGCGTCTTACTTTTTCCTATTCTTCTTCTACGTAACTTTATTAAAATTTCCAAAATACCGAAATAAAAGCGAGCAAATTCCTTTCATTTTGTAACTCTCATTTTGCACGATATTTCGATTCCATTTCGACGTTACCGTTTCGTCGTCGCCCTTAAAACTATTCGGCGCGAAATTAGCGTTCGCGAACCAAACCAACGGTATTTAATTTGAGTCGCTTTTCTAAGGACGAGATTATTTCATTAAACGGTCGCTGTATCACTGAAAATGAGAGTTTCGCGAAAATTCGCCGAATTTTCTAAATTTGTCCCAAAACGATGAAAGCACCCTGAAAGAACTGAAAGTCGTCTTTTTCGTCGTTTAAATTAAATCGCACTTTCAAGAGAAATTGATGTAACGAAAGTCTAATGAATAAAAAGACATCAGTCGAATGTACAAAAATTTGAAACATCATATTTTAATCTTCAGTACATTACCATTTCTAATCACCGAATTCAAGGAGCAAAAGAAAAAAACAAGTGACTGCCAACAATATACCTCTTTACATTCAATATCACCATAATTATAAGGTCAACATCACCTTGCGCATACCAGTTTTTCAAGTTTTTCATTGAACAGAGAATAAAAGGGGCGTGGCCGTATACCAGTTCACCCTATTTACATTCAAGGACACCATGTGAAGGTTAATCACGCGTTGTATATACCAGTTTTTCCAGTTCTTGCCTGAATGGAAGAAAATAAAAGACGTGATTGTATGTATATCAGTTTGCCTTTTTCACATTCATTATCGCCGCGTTAAGGTCAATATTGTAAGTGACACTATATCTTTCCCAGTTACTTTTACTGTAGATGGAAGAACTAAACATCGTTTACTGAAGTGAATCATAAACTTGAATATTATGGAATGAAAATAAGAACATCTAACTATACCGGATGTCTATTCGATTCGGGTACTCTAGAGCGCTAAAATCCCTAACATAATGTTGTTAATTATAATTATTACATAAATGGGTACACTATATGAGATTTGTGAAATATAATAATTCAAAGCTAAGAATTTTGAGATTTTTCATGTTATTAACGAGGCAACCAAGCGCGTATTTAAAGTTATAAGAATTAACTGAATAGCCATTTTAGGGAATTTTGCGCTTGAGGGTACCCGAATCGAATAGACACCCGGTATATTATAGTGATACACTTTATGTTTCCCTTTAAAATATCTTGGGTATTAAATAGGTATACGTAGCTTTTATAAAACAAAAGATACAACATCAAAAGTCTACGAAATGTTTATAACATATTTTTGCTATAATTCAGGAGTAAGATAAGCATAAAGTCGATTTAAATTTTTTCATGTCTACTTATGCAGCCAATATGCTTGCATTTAATAGTAAATGAACAGCTCAGCTTCAGATTTAACCAAGTTGCGCAAGCAACACGTACTTTGACCATTTAAAGCTCATTGTGCTCCTAAATAAACAGTTTATTCTTTTGTGAATGCCACACATGAAAAAATTATAAGGAGAAATATAAGAAATCTATACTAGCTCATGAAGAAATAGAATTGAGCCAAAAGTGATGAGAGTGATAAAGAATGTGGGTGTTCCAAGTCTCAAAATCGTGCTAATGCTTTTATCGAAATTCGCAGACCTTACTTAGGCATAGAAAAGAGTTAGAAAAATAATGGAGATAGATGATTCATCAAAAAATTATGAAAATGACGACAGTAATCAATAATCATCAATTCATCATTGATGATGGACGAGTAAAAAACGAAAAGTCTCATGATAAGCACTCTGCAATTATAACCACTGAACAAGATATTTCTACAATGTTTTTCATAAAATCCACTATTTGAAAAAGTATTGTAATTTTCTTTTCCAATTTTATCCATTTTTCAGTCGTTATTCAGACGTCAAATTAAGAATATCACATAATATAAAATTTGTCAAACAGAATAAGTGCAAATGAATTCCATAGTTCGGTCTTGTTACTGGGCAAATCATGCTGACTACAATTGTATAAGGAACACCAAGCATTTTTGCATTGAACCAGTTGATCAAAAAAATTGACGAAATGGCTCTCAGTACAAGAGATGACTACACATTGAAATCGCGGTATAGAATTGTAGCCTCCCATTT
The DNA here is from genome assembly GCA_009761765.1 of Phenacoccus solenopsis. Taxonomy (NCBI): domain Eukaryota; kingdom Metazoa; phylum Arthropoda; class Insecta; order Hemiptera; family Pseudococcidae; genus Phenacoccus; species Phenacoccus solenopsis. The sequence continues at coordinate 38,921,885 of CM019753.1, forward strand.
CCCTGACAGTTCAATTATGTCACTTCATGGAAAGTTGAAAAGCAATGCATATTCATCGTTATCTCTAATAAAAATAAAATGTGCCAATAAAAACAAATTAATAACTATGCCAATTCAAATGTGGCTGTTTGTTTCTTTCCGCAGAATATTGAAACAATATAAAAGAAAAGTGGAGTAAGAAAATAAATTGCTGCATCTGTAAATATACATCGACAAAGCAGCAAACTTATTTTTTCATTGTATTTGTACTAGGGTGACACTTGAAAAGTAAAATTGAGAATTGTTTGGCTCACTATTCCTAAAAATGTTTAGTAAGCCTGAAAAAGACCCTTCAAAAAGTTTCAGCTCTTCAAAAAAAAACTTTCACTCCCCAGCACTATCATTAACCTTCTCCAAGATGACGAACAGACAATAGTCGAGCTCTTCCTCTTCATCAAACTCTGGTCTTCGTAGCAGTACATGGCACGTAAATGAAGATAAAAAAAAATATTGCAAGTTTTTTTTTCCGAAAATTTGAATTTTTTGAGTAGTTCTATATTTAGGTCATTTTAAATATGAGAATTTTTATGCTATTTTAATGAGGAAATTTCAAGCCCAAGCAGCTAAAGGTGTTTATTTTAGGTAAATTTTTTTTTTGGCGAGCTGAAACTTTTTGAGGGATTATTTGCAGGGTCACTAAACATTTTCAAGGTAGCGACCAAAAAAATTTCCAACTTTACTTTCTGAGTGCCATTAATGAGTATGAGTATTTTTATTATCTGATTACATGGATACGAATGTTTTATTATCTCACTGGATATCTTAGCAGTTGATTTCATAAAAAATGGAAGAAAAATTTCGATAATTTGAGAATATTAAAATATTATTCTAAATTTAAATATCGAAAGAATAAGTAATATGTAACGAAAAATAATAACAAATATACATTTTTATAAGTAAAATAATTAAATTCCAAACATTGTAGAGGTATCGACAAACATACAAAGACATCTTTATTCTTTCCAACCACCGAACAAGCATTTTCAGCACTCCAAAAAATACAAAATCAACCCTTCACATCAATTCAACCGATTCCAACCACATGGAGGAATAAAACACCACATCATCATTCATTGAATTTCCCTCATTCGCGTTCAATACCATATTACAAACTCACCAAACTCTATTTGCGATCGCGTGTTACTTTTTCCAACATTAAAATAAAACGATAGTATTTCTCTATTCTGATGACAAAACAAATTCTAAAATTTATTGGACGTAGTATAACACAAAAGTCTTCAACTTATGAATTATTAATGCCGAAATTAAATTCTTCGTCGATTTCCGATCGTTATTGCCGAACTATGAAAACACCATTCACGTATCACTTTACCTTAGCTTTCCAAATATTCGGACATTCGAATACCAATAGGATAAAGACCTACTTAAATGACTCATCGATGTTACAAGCTGTACGAGTAAATTTAACCAATGATCATTAGCCAACGATAGGTATTCTTTAGAGAACATTCACGTACATCTTAATGAACCGAATTTACGACAATAATACAAAAGAAAACCATACCGGAGTAAACGATTAGTTACACAATAATGTGGAATAATTTTACAAAATTTCGATTAGATAAGGTAGTAATATAGATGGTACATAATTCATATACCTCTTGAGCCCTCGACCCGGCATTATAAGCATCTAATGGCGCAATATCTTGTACTTTACTTCTTTTTAAGTACATATTTCACTAATATGAGCTATTCATTTTTTTAAAGAGTGCTCAGAGAGAGGTTTCTGAAGACCAATACACAATCTGTTCGGTAATTTTGAAATAATTACGTCACGTAGAGCAAAACCAATAGAGGTAAAATGCGATAGGTAACTGAAATAAAATTCATTCAATTTAGCGTGACTTCATTTTGATATTTCTGTTTTTGATGGGAAATTTAATTACTAAACCGAGCGTTTCTGCTGTCGCGTCGCGAATATTCTGGCACTCACCTCATCAACCCATCCGCGTTCAAATAATCAAAAAATTAGTCCGACGAAAAATCCTTCGTATTTCGTTTTTATTTGAAGTAAATTTCATAAAAGTTATTTTGCTCGACATTCCTCGTAGACGTGCTGGAGAATTGCTTCGGCGCGTATTGAATTCGTTTTTTTTTTTCGCCAACCAAAATCTCATCTCGTTTTACAAGATAAATACCAATAACGTTTTTTCGTTTGAAGTGGGTAATTTAAAAAGCCATTGAAATTTAAGCGTATTCCCCGCGAAAACTACGTACCTACAATATACATTGTTACCGTGTAATATGTTCGCTTTTGTTCGCGCGTACGATTCTTTTATTATATTATATTGTATTCGCGCGCGCGAGTTGCTATCTTTATGGCGTATTTTTTCTCCTCCTTCGTCGAGATTCGATAGACGATTTTTCCTCCGCAACAATTTATCGAACGAAATTACGAAATCCTCGACGCCGTTTTTTTCTCGTCTAATTCATTTTTCACGCGCGGTTTTCGCATGTCTCGCGGGACCGCGTTCAAATTTTCATTTTATTCGATGTTTTGAAAACTCGCTGCTTTGATATCGGGAAGCGCGGTGCTTTCCTCGTTGCTTTTTTTCCTCATTCATTCATTCTCTCACCTCACCGCCGCTCGTACAGTCTACAGATTCGGGCGAAAATAAAAAACAACACTTACTTAACAAGCGTACGTGAATAAATAAATACTTGAGCTAGCGCACGCGCACCCAACCTCGTCGTTTATGTGCGAATACGATGAAAAACTCGTTTCCGCAAATTTTATTACCATATAAACGTTTTCGTGTTCGAAAATTATTTTACAACGCCATCCTCGTTGCCGCCGTCGAACAGTTGAGAAAGTTATTATACTAGTCGTTTACGCCGCATCTACACTGCCGAGGAAAATGTTAATATTCAATATTTTGCGGCAACGCGTTCCAAAATACGAGCGTTTCGCGGCGCGGCCACGAGATTTACATTTTATAAAGACCAATTTACACAGTCATCGCCGAAACGGGCTGTCGGATAGCGAGGTACATTTCTTGCTCGAGTCTCGACAGCTTAGTACTTCTGATGAATTGTAATTATGGTAAACTTCCCCTCTTTCATTTCTATGCTTATGAGATTGCATATAATTTTCACGGAATCATATACAAGTGGTAGAAAGCAAATGATAATTCTGCAATCATCTCTTATTTCAGCCTTTTTGATATCAAAGCGAGACAACATTAAAATATAACAATAAATCATATAAGAAAGGTAGTCCTTGACTACAATAGAATTGGAGACAACCTTCCTTAGGTACTCAAACTCCAGATACTGAAATTTGGAACCTTGAACCTGAATAAAAAAGCTTCAATAAATGAGGTTTAATTCTTTCATCTAGAGAAAAGCAACTGGAAAAAGGCAGCATCACGTACAATATTGACCTTAACATAAAGATAATAAATGTGAAAAAGGTAAATAATATACAATCATGTCTTTTATTTACCTTCACGAAGGTGAGACTGAGAAAAGCGGCATGTACAACGTGACATTAACCTTAACATGGTGACCTTGAACAATCACGTCTTTTATTTCCCTCCACGCAGGTGAGACCGAAAAAACTGGTATGTACAACGTGAGATTAACCTTAACATGGTGACCTTGAACGTAAAGAGGGTCAACTCACATACAACCACGCCTCTTTTTCCTCTGTTAGGTGAAAACTAGAAAAATCAGTAAGTATACGCACTGTGTTATTACCCTTAATATTGTGATATTCAATGTGAAGAGGTGATGTAATTGGCAATTACGTGTTCTTTCTACTCTTTAAATTTGATAACTAAGAAAAGTGATATATTCAAGTCCCAAATGTGATGGATGTCACCTTTAAACTTGGCATGGAGTTTTGTTCCTTCAACTACAGCAAAAGTAAGAGCTACAATAACCAGTGCAGTATCTAAGTACAGATGTTTATGTAATGATAATGAGTGTGAGCATGGTGAACTAGCACACTTTTTAGCTGAGTTTTTAACAAAACGATAGCTATTACAGCCTACCTGATTTGGGAAGGGAAGGTCGGGGGAGGGTGGGGTCTTCAAATCTTTGCGTTTCAGACCATTTGTAATCATCTGGCAAATGTCCAACTTTTTGGTATATATATATTTTTTTCACCCACGCGTAACGCCGGCGAGTATTCATAAAATTCGCTCAAAATTTGGTGAGGGACTCTTCTTGAAAATGCATCCAAATTTCAGCTTCTTAAGTGCATATTGAGAGGAGTTAGATCAAAAAACGACTTTTTGAGGAAGTTTTGAGTCATGAGATTTCTTGAATCTTCCATATCTCCCCACCAAATCAAGTTAAAGAGGTCAAATTTTGTGTGTGAGGTTGATTGGATGGATTCAAAATGGCGGATTATCAAAATTTTGAGTAGAGCTTGAGGAGCCTCAAGTTGGTAAAAATGTAATTATTATGCATTCATATGGTTATTGGGGATAAGTTGTATACTATATCCCGAATTCACTTCCATACATGATGTTGGAAGGGGGAAGGCGGGCTTATCAACCTAAAATAGTGGTGGGGGTACAGGAGTGGTCGAAAATTTTTTATTGCTGTCATATGATAAAATGAGCCCAAGTGACAAACGTATTTTGATTTTAGCTTCCTCAGTGATTTTGGAGGGGAGTTGGAGCAAAAAACGGCTTTTGGAGGAGAAATTACTGCAGGAAATTTCATGAATCTTCCATATCTCATCACCAAATCGGCCTAGAATGGTCAAACTTTGTGTGTAGGATTAGTTTGTGACCAGAATATGCCCTCTTGAATTTGAGTCAAAATGGATCCAAAATGGCGGATTATCAAGATTTGAAGATAATTTGAGGACCCTCAAATAGTTATAATTTGAGAAATATGTGTTCGCATGATTATTTCATGGCAAGAAATACTACATTTGTGCCAAATTCAACTTCTTAAGTGTTTTTAGAAAGGATAGGGTAGGGGTTTTCAGACTTGGTATTGGGTGTGGCCTGTAGTCATGAACGGTTAAGCAAGGTTATTACTAAATCAAAACAAGCTCCAGTTAAAAACTCAGCTCCAGTAATGCGGCATGGCTGCTTACATTTTTTTTTATTCTTCCATCATACCATGATTCATCACCATGTTTATACATGCAAAACTCTGATCTACGAAGAGCTATGATGAACCAAAAAAGTGTGATTTGAAGTTGAAGCATTACATAGTTATACATAATTATAAAATAAATAATAAATCATAATGAGTTGACTATAATTTATAAGGTATAATAAAGCTGAGTATATTTGTAACAGCTTCATCTTATAAAGAATTCAAACAAAAAGTTTCCTTCTCACACCACAAGAAGTTTTTTTTTTTTCTTAATTACATCGCATTTTCATAATTAATCATTAAATCACTAAGTTATATCATCATCATAATTCTTCATATTTTATCGAGGATTACTCAATATTTTTCTTAAGAAGAATGATGTATTTATTTGTATTACGAAAATTTCGATCATACAAGATCGGCACGACGACTATGAAAAGCTTTTATGAAACAGGCAAATTGAAGCCATCATATAGCAGCACTGGAGCAGTTTAGCTGCTTTTACATCACAATGTGACATTTACTGATATAGTTAGTACATGGTCAGTGAGAGTTTTATTACGAAGTGATGAGAAGGTAATTGATTACTATCTTGCTAAACAGCCATACTGCCTGATTGAAAATTTAATTCAAGTATCTTGAAAGATACAAAAAAAAAAATTACTGAAAAATTTGGTGAAACAGCGAACTTTCTTCGTTTTTTCTTTGGCTGGGAACAAGAGCAAAATGAACAAAAAAAGAGTACTTTCGTAATCATGGAATGTAAGAATAAATATGAATTTTTATAGCAATGATACATGAAATTTTAACTGACTTAGTGATGTCAGTAAGAGCATCACAGCTTAGCAATTAATACGAAAAATCAGCTAAAAGATCCGAAGCAATTCAAGAAATTATTTTTTTAATTTTTTTTTTAATTTTTTCATCTCAATTTTTGTTCTCATATTTTGTTTCTTTTTCATGACTCGGATTCTCATTTTGATGCTTATTTGTATTTTTTCACAGATATCAACGTTTAACGCTCAAGTTGAACTATATTTAGAAATATTCACGGAATGAGTAGAGAAATAAAACGATTAGACATATTTTTTATCTTTATTCTTTTCTACCAAAATACCTATTTCTTTCATAAACTGAAATGAAACTATATATTTTATTTTAGTTTCTTAAGGGATTATTCAATTTATTAATGATTTAATTAAATTAATTTTTAAAAATAAAATAAATTTATTATTTACTCTGCCTTCCAAATAATGAAATCAACTACGTCAATCATATTATAATTTTTATATTATACTTATAACTTTTATATTATATTCTAATGTTTTCAAAAAATCGAAAAAGCGCTTTATTACAGCAAAAGTTTCTTGTTTTAGCAAGAAACTGGTAACTTTTAACGCCACATAAAGACTTATAAGTGGTCTTAGATTCCGATGAAAATGACACAGACGGATTCAGCGTCTCAAATCATTTTCTGCGGGCTAATTCGCCTTCTTTAAGCCCTTTTTAGAGTTAAAACAGCGAAAAACAGTAATTTTTTGAGAAGGGCAATTGGGGAGAATTAAAAAAAACCCAATTTATCGAAATTTCTAATTTTCAACATGATAGCAGAAATGTGAAAGTGGTCTCGGATCTAGATAAAAATAGCATAACCAGATTCAACATCTCAAATCACATTCTTCAGATGCTATATTTGTTTTTCTCCGGCCCTTTTTCAAGGAAAGAGGGGAGGGGATCAACATAGCGAAAGAATAATTGTTCCAAAATGGTCGGTTGCGGCTGAAAATTCTGTCGAGACTATTTTAACTCAAAGTAAACAACATATTAAAATTTCATAATAATCAAGGGTCATTTTTTTCATTCCATATCGTTATTTTAGCTGATGATGTTGACCAAGAGGGCTAAGTGAAATGTTGTTATTAATAATAAGTATTTTACTGATTCAATATACTTTAACTCATTTCATATTTTTAACATTTCAAGAGTCCATCGAACTATCTATGTATTTCGTGTTTTTGAAAATTTAAAATTTTAAAGGGTTTCTAAAAGGTTACAACACACTCCCTTCCTATGCCTTTTATCGGCCTAGGTAAAATTTTATAGTTGAAAATATGAAACATGAACAGATCCAATCGGGTCTCATTCAATATAATGAATGGGCAAAAGAAGTAGGTAAACAGAATTTTTGGAAAATTCGGAGAAGCTTCCCCTCGCAGTACCCTAGGTGAAATTTAATTAGCGAAAATATGAGACAAGTATATAGACTGAATTAGATCTAATTTAATATACTGAATGGACTGAATGAACAAAATAAGATGAGTGAATTTTTTGGAAATTCGCAGAAGCTCGATCCAAAAATAGAACACCATTTTATAATTTTTTTCCGCTTGTACAATCTCATAAAATCTCATCATCTCTATCAATAACTAAGACATGCAATCTCCGTCGAATTTTTCAAATTTCCAACGCTATAAATCGAGCAAATTTCCGACGTAAGATTCTTCATTCCACTTTTTGCGACCATATAAAAAGCACGCTCGCCACATTCTTACCGTCGCTGCGAGTCGTCTCGTCAAAGCGTTCTCGTAACTCATCCCACCAGCGAAATAGTGAGACGCCATATATACATCACCGAGCGTTTGTCACCATTAGGAAAGACGCTTTGTAATTACACAAAAGCGGATATTTATCGAATTGCGAAACGTTTAATAGTTTTAGCCAACTTCGGAAACCCATAAGCGCGGCCGCGCCAACCTTTTACACAACGATAGGCGTTCGATTTGCGCGCAATAAAAGCAGTCTGCAAAATAAAGAAACATAGTACAACATCAACTCGTGTAACGGCGTCGTGCTCCGACAATATTGTCGTGAACGCGAGACCAGGCGAACATTATTAATTACTTAAATAGCCCGCACAGTTGTTAGCGACTAAGTTCTGTATTATCCACTGTTACTTCGTTTCGCTATTGCAACCATCACGTTAAAAAGTTTACATAAAAACGTGAATTATATGTACTCGGTGTACACCGGTATACACGTATAATTTCCCAACACAATGCTACGTTACCGTATAAATCTTACGAAACGGAAACATTTACGCAAACCCGATACAAAGGAGAATTTCAGCGACGAAAAAAAAAAACCGAACATGGATACAATTCCGATCGCCATATATTTCTACCCTTGTACGACGAGATATTAGAAAAAAATCCCATCCCCGGATTTTTATTACCGTTAGGTAGAATTATTACAGCCAAACATCCCGACGACTCGCTGTTCGCAAAAAAGTTCACAAATAAAACCATCTCAACGTTAATTGGCGAACGACTCTATATCGAATAAGCATGTCCCGCAGCACAGTTATATTGCTTACTAAAAACCAGTATCGGTACTTCTCTTCGTTGCCCGTAACTCTTAAAATATAATTCGATCGTAAAAAGTCGTTTAACTAGTAATTTTACGACGTTAATGAGCGAAAAATACTGACGAAAAATTTCACTAGCTCCGGAAACCAGCTTCCCCTTTGTCGAATTGACATTCGTAGAATTACGAGCCAACAGATAAACCGCCGTTGCCTTATTATACCACATCGAGTGCGCCTATATGATGCCTATACTCGATTTAATTTATAAATTAAGAAGAAGAAAAAAAAACCATCACACCGCCAACAAAATCCGGTTTATTCCGATCTTCGTATTAATTCGTTCTTCGAGGCGAAAATTATAAATACCGACTTATTAAAATCATCCTCAGCCTGCATCTAATCTCGTATAAAATTTTATTCGCATAGATACCCTAGTCGTTTAACGGATTACATGTCATTATAGTAATAACCGACCATAGACGTTCATCACTATACATCGTAAGAATAAAAAAATTTTACCACTCTTCCAAATACTCAGCATCGAAAGATATCGAAACTCTGTCGAGAAAAATTTTCCGAAATTCGCGGCACCACTGACGTTATCCTTATAGCGTAAAATTCAATTTTCCACATTGATAACACGTCTGCAGACCCTTAAACCCAATCGTTTATTTTATTACGCAATTGGAAAATATATATAAAAAAATACGCCGCCTGTTGCCAACCATTTAGAGTCTCGACGATACGAGTTCATCGACTAACAATATCGCTTTACAAAAATAAAAAAATTTGCACCAAGAAATCCAGCCCTTCGGCCTTCAATTTGCTCGATGTTCTACGCTGGCCTTGTAAATTTATAAAATCCCGAGTATCTATGCGGTTTATTAGAGTATATACTCGGGCAAAAGGCGTCGCACGTGTAACAAGTGCATCTCGGGGTTTACTTTTAGGCGTAGAATTTGTAAACGATTTTCGTTGTAAAATGTTCAGACGACGTAGAATTTATACGGTCGACAGAAAATTGCCAATGGATAGTTTACGGCGACGAATCGGACGCTCAGGCTTTACCGAAGCGTAAATAACATTTTCGGCATCGTATATGATGCAATAATATGGTCGCAGAATGCGAATAAATTCAAGGTACGATCGAGCGAAGCCGGGCTTTTCTAAATTGTCCTTTTTCTCTGCCTTCTCATCCATCTTCTTCATGTAGTTCACGGACGTCGTCGTGTTAACGTTTATATGCGAATAAATCTTTCGGGGTTTTCATTTTTTGCAGCAGCAGCTTTATTCTTTCTCACAATACGACAGCTTTTGGTCCAGGTGCGTATATGGACGTGGCTTAGATATGGGTAAGAAATGTCAAAATTAAGCCCTAGATTGAGTAGTAAAGGGATAAACAATTTTCTAGTGGAATTCAAAAGGGAAATCAAAGAGCAGGTTTAACGGAGTTTTTTACGCCTAAAGGAGATTTTATGCGAGTTTTTTTCAAATAATAATTTTTTTATTTAGTGAAGTAGCGAAAACTGCGAGGTGCGAAAATTCGAATACCTCGCGAAGACAATGTCGTGTTAAACGATGTAAATAGTGCACTAAACAATAAATTCAACAAGAATAACCTAAGTCATCATGAGTTTATAAAACTTATGATGAAATAGCATAAGCAGCGGCGCCCTTATAAGAACGAGGCTGCAAAACCCCCAATTCCATTGGAGGCACCGTCACCAACTGAACCACCAGAACCGACCACGACAGTTCCATTAGAGCCTACGTAGTGGTAACGGAAACAGATATGGAATACGACGACGAAATAATCGACATAACGCCAAAAAAATATAACACACAGCCAAAGTCTGCGTATGAAGCTCAACCGAGCACAGAGGAAGACGAAATCGTGATGAATGAAACAGCAAAAAACATAACAAAAGAGCAGCTACTCCAGGTAGGGACTAGCAATATTAAAAACATCATACATTACATTAACGATGTCGAAATCGACTCACGGATCAAAAAATCGATGCCGAAAAATAACTTACACATATGAAGTCCTGAGCGAATTCCAGGAAACCTTCCAAGAATTTATTAAAAACGTAAAGGATAAATTTGACGAAACGAACACTATTAATTCGGAACTAGAGGAGATTATTAACCAGCAAAATACTAAACTCGACCAACAAGACAAAAAAATATAGTCTCTCAAAGTTAAGGTTGACGATATAGAAGTGGGAAGTAATCCAGATAGAAAACGAAAAATACCTGAGCGCGGATGAAGATAATTCCCAAATAATTAAACATCTCGAAAATTTTCCTATTATAATCCATAATACAAACAAAAATACTCCCCGCGGAAAATTTGAAATCAGGGACTCTATCCAAATTCTAAATAACGAAGAAAATATCATACGCCCATATAGCGGCTAGTAAATTACCAAGACATGGTCCTCATGGCACAACAACCTCATAATAACAAACTTAGGGGAAGAAAATACTATATCAATCAAAAATCGAATCAAACATCTCACTCGTGAAAAATAATATTAAGCTGACAGACAGAAGAATCAAAAACGATGGAGCTATGGTCCTATACTTCGAAACCGTTGCCGACAAATTCGAAAGCACTGCGAAGAATATCTGAACAATGAAGTACTTAGAAAAATTTATGAAGCTTAATAAAATACGAGATATTGTCGGAAAAAATGAAAGTCTTTGTGAAAGTATCGTAAATCTTCGGAAAAAATCGGACGCTTTCGGAAAAGGTCGGACATCTTCGGGAAAAAAATGATAAATTTTTGTGAGAGTATCGGAAGTCTTCGGAAAAAATTATACTCTTTCGGAAAAGGTCGGGCATGTTTGAAAGAAATCGTAAATCTTCAGGAGATTATCGGACCCTTTCGGGAAATGTAAGTCTTCGTGAGAGTATAGCAAGTCTTCGGAAAAGGTCGGGAAACTTCGGAAAAAAAAATTGGAAGTCATTGTGAGAGTATCGGAAGTCTTCGGAAAAAATCGGACATCTTCGGAAAAAAATTAGAAGTCTTCGTGAGAGTATAGTAAGTCTTCAGAAAAGGTCGGGAAACTTTGGAAAAAATTGGAAGTCATTGTGAAAGTATCGGAAGTCTTCGGAAAAAATCAGACGCTTTCGGAAAAGGTCGGACATCTTCGGGAAAAAAATGATAAATTTTTGTGAGAGTATCGGAAGTCTTCGGAAAAAATCATACTCTTTCGGAAAAGGTCGGGCATGTTTGAAAGAAATCGTAAATCTTCGAGAGATTATCGAACCCTTTCGGAAAATGTGTGAGATCTTGGCGAAAAAAATGAAAATCATGATACGTAGTATCGGAAGTTTTCGAAAAAAAATTTGACACTTCCGGCAAAATACCAGATGTCTTTGGAGCTTTGAAAAAATATCGAACAAACCTGAAACCATATCAAACGAATTTCAACTAATATTTGGAATTTTTGAAAAAAAATTGAATGTCTCCAGAAAAATGTCAGATACCTTAACCCTCTGAATGCACACTCGAAAAATATTAAAAAATTAGCTACAGCATCACTATTAGGTTTACAGATAACGGGATATGGTAAAAATTTCCTTAAATCGTAGCTACAACAACATGCTAGAATGTTTACAGGAGTGGTGAAATAAACAAGCAGTGTTACCAACTACCGCAAAAAAATGACTTAGGCAAAAAATTTTTCATCGTCTTAAAAATTGGGTCATTATTATAAATTCATCATAAAACATACTATCGAGTTCCATTTTTTACAAAACATATTGAATTTTTTTTTTTAATTTTAATTTTTACAAGAAAAAATTAAAAAAGAAAAAATCTTTGGTCACACCTCCCTCCGCCAAACATGAGAGGAGAAATTCGATGAATAGCGTATTGTGCTAAGAAGCTGAAGAGGAATCTCGCACTCGAGCGTTGGAGTACGTTGCGCCTACCGTATTGCCTATAACGCGCCTTAATGTTTAAGGGGGTGAATTTCACCACGTGTGCGTTTTGAGGATTAAGAACTTCCAAAGCTTACCAAACGATTTCGAAAAAATCAAAATTTGGTGCTTTGGAAAAGTACACGGTGCCTTGCGAAAATTATTAAACGCCATCAGAATTTTGAAATAATACAGGTTGTCTGATGTTTTTCGATATAAATGGGGCATTTTTGAAACAGTATCGGTTGTGGCATTCTTTTGGAACATTTTCAGTATCACAAACTGGAAATTTTGGGTCATATCAAAGAAGAAAATTTTTTGAAAAACCAAAAATAGTTAAAATTATGTTTCAGCTTCGCAATAAAATACATTGGAATCAGCATGATTCGGATTTTCAAGATAATGAATGTAATTCTAGTAACACGAAAAATTTTTTCTCACGTCGCCTTCAATGCTCCTCAATTAAATTTCGAGATATAATTTGAAAAATACACTCGAAGATCTAATAAGATAATTTTCAGATTAATCTTGTCCCTGTCTCCTTACCTCATCACCATTGAAACCTCACTTCATAATCTCGCATATGTCAATCAAAGCTACTACACAAAAAGCTCCCATCTCGTCGCCATCCCGTCAAGGTTATTCTGATGGCCACACCAACAATCCAGACTGCGCCGTCACCACGCATACACGCTGAGCGAATAATCGAGTTAATGATTACGAAATTCGAAACGAAAAGAGAAAGGAAAATCGTTAATTTTCCTCTCATTTCGTCATCAAGTCATCTTACGAAACAATTCGTTCTCTTTTGATATTTCAAGCATAAATCTAAATTTTCTCATTTTCGCAGCACATTCGGAGCCGTCTGAAGTTGGCAAAATACGATTAAATTCATCAAACACGGGCCCATGCTTCTACGCCATAACGACGGTCATATTTACCGCGGGAACAAATGTCATATACGACTTGGCTAATAGTAAATTCGACGAAGCATCGTACATTCGTTGTCGTCTGGCGACACTTTGCGGTTGCCGCAGTTAAGCTAAATTCGAGTCTTTTAATTGGTTCGTTGGTAATTTTCGGCAATCGTCTGTCATAATGAGGCACTCATTTTCAATTATATGTCATAACGTCAAACTTGTAAAATTACGGTTTTTGCTCGCAATACGGTATACACGTTCATTAAAACTTACAACTTCGTCGATACCCGTCGGAGTTAAAAACGTCGTTTACTCTCCTCGCTGCGCTGTATTCGACCAGCTCGATCGCATCTTCTAATTTAACATCACCTAGAGGCTACCCTTCTAATTGATCCTCGCCTCCGTATTTCCTTTCGCCTGAAACCCAAATAGATAGGTAGGATACGGGTATCTCATCGATACGAATTAACCTTATCGGCGTACTTTCCAAGTACACGCGTCCAAAAACATCGTCTCGAATACAAATCGAGCGAATGACGTCGTACGAAATTCGATTACCTACGGTACCGCTTTAAAATCGAATCAACCCTTTCGGCGCGCCACAAAATTCATCGACGTACGCTGATTTCTCATTTCGTTTTACGCCGCCTCTACGACGACGTTATTAACCTCCGAATAAGAAAATTTTTTTTCTCCCATTCTTACGTCATCGAGAAGGCTAGCTGGTTATTCGCGTCGAAGCCAACGACATCGACGAATTTTCCATACATAGTACGCGTGTCCCAACATGCTGGTAATTAACTAGCCATAACATCCGAACCGCTGAAATCTGCGACGGTTGCATTACGCTACCGGACAATTACCCGTCGCACGGTGTCGCCGATATACCGATTAAATAATAATGGAGCCCGTATACGTGACCAATTAAACACCACGTACGCAGCGAGCTTGCGAAATTAACGAATTCGCGTATATTTGCGTCCGATCTATATTTAAACGGCGTCCAGCCCGAATCAAAGTGTCGCCACCGACGATGTAGATTATCGAGGGAGCCCGCAGCTCCGCTGTTTATACAATTGTGTCAATCATCCGGCCATAGCGAACCCCGCTATTCGCTCATCTAGCGTGCACGTGCGAACGGAAAATTTCACTTCAACCTAAACGGCGAAACGCCCTTGCTAAAAGGTCGATTCCGATCAATTCATCGTCGCAAACGTAAACGAAAAACGCCGATAATATTTACTCGTAAACGTCCGCTATTAATGATCTCATCAAACCTTCCCAGTCTAAAACTGTACTGAAAAAGAAACGTAAGCAGTTGTACCGCATTACTGAAGCTGAATTTTTAATCGAACATATCCGGATATGCAGATAATGCTGGTAAACCCTTTGCACCTACATCTAGTACAAAGACGGAAAACCCTACGCATCCCCTACTAAACTAATTCTTTTTTGGCACGTTATGGAGTTCCCTTCACACATATTACACGATCTGGCGGGAAATACTATCGGTACTTCTTCCGAGCAACCAGGACCCTTTTCTGTCCTCTTATTTTGAACCTGCTGGAAGTTCAACTAAACACCTGATCCTCTTTTACTGGGTCTTTATTCACCCCAGGAATGCAGTTGTAGTACCTATTATATTAAACATACATTCTGCCCTGTCTGGACTCATCCAGCCCTACCTCTCCTGCATATGGGGTCATGGAATATAACATACGAATGGTTCTATACTCAGCTAAGAAGTTGATGGATGAAACGACCCTTCATGTAATAGTTAGGAGATATAGGAGTCTCGATACCGAGTCTGGAAGTCTGCTTCCAAGTTGATGTTAATAACGGACTACAGATATGACCATTTACACTGATAAATTCACTGGAAATCCTTCCCTATCATTACAATGAAGATCACTAATGTAGTTGGATTTGGCACATTTTTTCTACACACTTTTAGCTCCCTTCACCCTCCCTTTCTTTAGTAATTATAAGGCTACATCTCGGTAGCTACTCGTTATATTTTGGATGTTTTGGGCCTCTCGAGTATTTCTAAAACACTGATTCATTCGTTAGGAGTCTCAAGTTGAATTCATACATGAAATTTGACGCAAAATAACCCCTCCTCATCACTCTCATTTCGACAAGTCGTTGGATCGAAACGAGTGCGAGACCGGTAATCTATGGGCGACAGTTTTCTTCAGGAGACCCGGCTATGAGTCAAGGGCCTCAACTCTTTTTATTCACTTTTCTCTTCTTTACTATAAATCCTATTCGCTATTAATTTTCTCTTCTTACAATTTAACTAATCAAATTTATTTAACTAGTTCTAAGCTTCGAACAGTCTTAAGTTGTATATTTCCTTTGAAATGCTCAAAAATTTGTAATCTAGTTAGTTGTAATATATTAAATTCAAGTTCAATGTCACATGTTCGCTCGCTAAAGAGTCCTGTGAATAGGTGTAATTTCTCAGGGTAATCTTAATTATTCTATGTATATATATAGGTATGGTACGGTGAAGTGAGGCCTGATCTTGGAGATGCTACTATCCTTCCGAGACCCGATCCTACGTGGCGAGACCCCTTTTGGATCTCGCAACGTTTTGTGTGTATATTTGAGCGTATATAGCTTTCAGCTTTACACCTTGGGCAGAAGGATAGTAGTAAATCTGAAGTGTATCTCATAAGAACCGTTGCATATTATTTGTATGCATGAGTTTTGAATTTTTCTTACCCCTCTAAAGGTTCCTAATATGTTATGCTTAAGTGGTTTCCAAAAAGCTCACGCGGGCATCTTTAACTCTTTAAATAAGGCCGGGTCTCGGAACGTCTGTTTGATATCTACGGTCTAGGGTCTGACAAGGATAGTGGCATATATGTATATTTTTTTTTTGTTCTTATCAAGTTTTTTTTTTTTTAATTATTTTCTCAATACGTATGGAATATTTAATTATAGACTTCATGTTTAGCTATTTTTCGTATTTTCAAGCTAATTTTCAATAATAGCATTTAGGTTGGTAACAATGAAGTCTTAAAACCTTTTCATTGGTCGATTCGTATTTAGAATTTGTTAACGTATTTTTCTATATATTTGTGCTTTTTTTTTCTTATGACGCGTCCATTTTTTCATTCTTTATGTAGCGCTACAAGAATAAAATATAAATATTTTCTTTCGTTATTATTAAACGTTTTATTTTTTATAATGATGCGTTTTTCATTTAAAGAATTTATTAAAATTCAACATAATCCCTCGGGCCGGATATATAATCATTATGAAGTAAATCATTAATCTGAGATAATTACATTTAGAGATTTCTATGAATATTTTTTCAAATAAATTTTGAGCGATTTTCATGCAGATATGCAATAAATTAATTACATAGTACACATAGTGTACATAAATACATCCATATCTTAATGGACATTGGTCGATCAAGTACAAATGGTCCGAAACGTGAAGAATATTATCCTTTCTCCCCCAGCCTCTCTTTCCCATATCAGGTAGACTGTAATACGATAGTTTCATTTTTAATCAAAAATTCGATGTAAAAATTGGTCAGCCGTTCTCCTTTACCCTTTGAAATGGTATACACACTCATTAATTTTATCTTCAGGCCCCTCGATGTTCAATGCTGCCGTATCAAAATACTGTATAATTCTTCGAGACGTTAATTTACCGCCACCGATCTGCGTCCCATCGTACGCTTCAATGCCATATTACATCGGTGGCCTTGCATTACTTCTGATACTAACAAAGACTTCACGTTTTCCCAAATCAAGCTCGTCAGTGTCCATAAATCGATCGCTTACCTGTAACAAAATAAAACCCGATGGAATCAATATACAGTATTTACATGATTGATAATATTATAAGTAAATAATCCGAACCGTGTTTGGTATTTACTCTCACTTCCTCGTCACACGACGACACCCTTACCCACCTCTCATTGTTCGATCGACCTTACGGACGTGAATAGCTAATGCGATATCTTCATTAATGCGTAGGTTACCATCATAATTATTTCCCTAGGTTAGTTATACACCGTTGCCGTACAATACGCAATATCGTTTCAAATAATGTTATCTATCGTCGCCATCGTTAATTTCATTTTTCACCATCGATAAGAATTTTTCAATAAACAGAACCTCGTTCAAAACGATCGCATCGGCCGACTGTGCCGCTGACCGAGCTCGTATACACGTGCCCGTACGTATCTTTAAATCCATACAAAATCGTTCGTTTCGAATGATAAAACTTCAAGAGGAAATACGTACGTCGAATCACGCAACCGGCGACGTTTTATCAAAACCGCCTAAACGATAATTCGTGATTTTTTTTCCACGCGATAAATACGCCTAAACGCTCGTCCAGGTATCAATAAAAGCGGCAAAAAAATCAATTAGCCAACGCGATAAATAAACCGCGCTGGCTAAATTGAGCGTGTATGACCACTTAGAAGCGAAGGCGTTTTTCATACACGTTGAAATTTTTTTTTATTTCGAAGCGACGACTACACGTCGAGTGCATTAATCTCAATTAAAATACAAATACGATAACGAGTAAACAACGCCGCGCCGCTCATCTACCGCCTCACACATGCGGCAAAAAAATTTCTATTCATAAACAACCGCAGCCGCCTAATCTCGATAGTTCGTTTATTTCTTTCAACTATATCGCGTAGATTAAATTCATCGTTTAAGACTATGACCTTATAGAATTAAAGAAGAAAAACCTTATCGAGCGCCTCTCGTTTCTGCTTCTCTTTCGTAGTGTTTTTTTTTTCACACTCCTAGTCGACTACTAAACTAGTTATCGCGTTTACTTCGACACCGTAACGGGAACGAGTTCGAGCACAGTTCCAAAGGACGCCGGCCGGCGTGTTTTGAGAACCAATGGCGAATATTATTTCAGAAATTTAAAACTTTATTTACTCGCATTTTCAACCGAATCGAGGTACTCGACCGGCGTGTGCAGTATTATCGCGTGTTTTTTCCTTCATTTCGACGATAATTGGAGTTGGTTGCAACAGATTTTTTAGAATTTTTCGAGAGACTTTCGTTCAATCGTTTCGCTTCGAAAATAATTCTCGATTATTTTCAGTCGATTTTCGGAATCTCGACGAACTTATAAATAGACGACATACTTGCGTTCAATGTTTCCACGTTATACATGTTAAGATATCAATATCGATTAAATACGAAAAAAAATTATTTTGAAATTTAAAAAAATTATTAATGTTCACAAAAAAAAATCATGATCTTAATTTTCTGAAAATTTAGAGTTTCCAAAAACTGAACAAAACTCAAGCATGACACCCAAGAGCTAAAGTCACTGATTTCGAACCTTAAAAAAAAAAACAGCTCCAAGAGCCAATTTTAATGATAGCCTAAAAGTCTCGAGTCATATGAGCCTATCACCTAGAGTATCTGTCTACAGTGTTGCCACACAGAAATGTAAATAGTTTTGTGCAGATACCATCCAACACCTCTTTAACTGCCTAATCCTGAAACCAAATAGACTTAACCTCAACATCTCTGAAGATACTCCAATAATCCCAAACTCGCGGACAGAAATGCGAAAAATCCTCTTCCTTATAAATCAACTTTAACTACGCAAGCTTCCAACTCATCCACACTGGGTGCAGAATAGGGTGGGTCGATTTTCACTTTTTTTGAAAATTGAGCAGACACCTAGTTGAGTCGTTGCAAAATGACCCCAATAGAATGTAAAAAAAATTTCAGCCCTCTAGGTTCATATTTACCCCTCCCACAATTGGGTCAAAGTTTGCAAATAAGCAAAACTTTCTCAAAAAATATGAAAAAATTATGTTACTTCTATTTGAATTTTTTTTGCGTTCAAGTATCATGTTTTGCCTTTCCAACTTCAAGAAAAAAATACAATGCCAATTTTTCCTCTATCCAGGGGTTCCAAAAATACCTAAACTATGTGCTAAAATACCCTATTTTACCTGTTTTTCCATTTTATTTAGTATCATTTATTTGTTAATAATTAATTAATATTGTTTAAGAGGTAAGTAGCTGAGTACAACCATGAAGTATTCTTTAGTCTTTAGGCTCAAACAATATATGTAAATGTAGTGGTCCATTTTCACTATTAGGGGGTCTCCAAAATAGTCATTATATGAGTATAATTACCATTTATTATTTCTACCTACCTAAGAATTATTCATACTTACAATATTCAAAGATTCAATTTTTAAATAAATCCACAATTCTTTGCTTTATACCAGAACTCACTAAGCGTAGGTGGCTGTGCATTGAGTGCATCAAGTGCCTCCGGCCAGCTGGGTAATCGCAAAGAATTTGTCGAATAATTGAAATTTTAAAATCTTTTTTAAATTCGAAGAAGGCATCATGTAGAAATGAAAAAACCAAAACACTTTTCTTGCGGAATGAATATTGCCATTTTTTTTCTTCAAATTTCACGTGGCAAAATTATGTTCTGAAGCACATTCACAACTTTCTTGTGCCCTGAAATATTTATGCGTAATAAAAAACTCCCCCTCTTCTCATTACCATGCATGTAAACCTGCGAAAAATATGTTTCGAAAATAATATTCAACCCCCCTCCCTTCCCTCGTCCCACAATAATATATCCTGGCTAATGCCCTTCCACTGTAAAATTTTTTTCTCTCATTTCTTACATCCAGAGCTCATATTTCGTTGCACAAAAATAACAAAAATACACCTGTCAAATTTTACAATTCATAAAGAGTTAATGTAATTTACTAGAAAATACAAATTATGCAAATTTTTATAAATAAATGACAAATAGAAAAATTCTTCAAATATCCCACCTTCGGCTTAAAATTCACCTGAATCAGTAGCATAACTACCATATTATTCAAGGGACGAGGGAGAGGATTCCAAGTTTTGTTACTCTCGTAAGGGTAGCAAAATTGAAAAATATGCATTTGGTTTCGGTTGAATGTAGCAACGAGATTTTGCTTTACTCTTACAACTCCGCTACACAAGAGAATCTTCAATTTGATCGATGATTTAAATTATTTTTCAAAATACCAACAACTGTTTTCATCGTAGTAAAAAAAAATGAATATTTTCGGCTTCAAATTTAGTTTCAAATCTTAAAAAAGTCATATTGTAAACTTGAGAGTATAAGAGAATGAGTATTTATACTTTAAAATTAAGAAAAATGGTTTTTATTATGTCGTTCAATTTTTTTACGCAGCAAAGGAGAAAAGTCTCGGGTGGCTAAAACACTAACCCCTCTCGAATTCATGCTGTTGACATGAATTGGGTATTTTACAACTTCAGCAATAAATAAGAAACAGTATGAGACCCCTGAAAAGCAAAACATCGAGCACAACGCCCTCTGAATCCCATAAGACGACAGAAATTAAGTCTACAATGTGAAAACAACAGGAAAAATTTTGTAATTTTCCAGGAAGTTAAAAAAAATGCAGGCTTGTAAAATAAATAATCGACAACTTTCTTTTGTCTTTGCATCACAAAATACCACTCTTGAATGTAAAGAATAACATAAGAATTTTCCAAACTCGAACTTTTGGAGTTTCTAAGCGAAAAAAACCAACATAAAAGGTAAATAAATACTCATCCATAATATAGAAACTTTTGAAGGGTACTTTCGGCTTCATTTTACAACTTCTTATAATCAGCCAACATCGATTTTGAAACAAAATCCACCCATCCTATTATTTACTCATACCACTTATTAGAAAGAAAACTTTGAAATGCTTTTTTCTTCGATACACAATATTGGAAAATTTGGAACAATTTCATATCTTATTAACAAAAAATTATTTTTTTCGTGCATTTCATATAAAAATTTCTTATTTAAGATTTTACGTTTTTCCAAAAAATCGAAAACTTTATTTTTCCCAAACACATAATTAAGTAGTGGAGACAAACGAGATTTGAACTTGGACATATTTTCCATTAATTTTGGTCACATGATTTACATGCACTATGGCTTTCAAAACAACTTCGAAGTCAAACAGAATCAGAGTTCATTTTTGGCTAATTCCGAGTTCTAACCTACAAGTTACTGTCAAAATCGTATAAAGTGAAAACCAGTAAGCTAGAGCCAGACTACTAGTAAATATCGCATATAAATGTTAATTCATATTTACCCTTGTTGAAATAGATAACCGTAATTAATACACGATAGGTGGCAAAATCTGCCCCGAAAATCCTTTTTTTCCCACTCACGTACGAAAGCTGCGAACAACATGTCATCAAGGGAACACCGACCAAACGTCAGCGCATCGAAGACGACATCTCGAATTACATCTGACGAAATTCTCCATCACCGTGTTACTCAATCGTCACTTCTCATCGTCTCTTCGTAATCACGCAAGCCCGACCGCTTAGACGAGAGAAACGAGGGCTTCGGCTCACCTGCGACCGTTTCGGTTGCGCGTGGCTACCTATCCCGAAACAAATAACGCAGGTCCAATTATTACCATCGAACCGTGCATACCTACAGTATCGAGCCTTCGCCAGTTAGCACATTATCCATCGCGGTGTCCTTACTTTCCTGCTCATTAACTCGTATTATATTTTCACGCTTAATTAATTCCGTTAAACGTCGTACATGCGGCCACCATCATCATCGTCGTTTAAAAACGAAAATCTATCAGTTCTTATACTATTCTCCGCACAAACCTCCTCACAACTTCCACGAATCGTATCGCTAATTACTCGTCGTTAGCGGATCCATCGGTGGTTGACGTCCGTCGGCGATTAAATCTTCGTATATACGTGTAGGTGCATGCGTTCATTATAACGAAGTGATTAAGCATTAATGAAATAACCACTAACCCCCTCCGTCGTAATTTCGTCCATTATTCAACCGGTTAACGCGACCATTATGATATTTCTCCTCACGTGCGAACCCCCTCCGTCGTAATTTCGTCCATTATTCAACCGGTTAACGCGACCATTATGATATTTCTCCTCACGTGCGAACGATCATTCTTTCTAGCTCTTCACTAGCCGCAACTAAAACACACATAAGTATCCGCCGAATCACCTCCGGTCTCGCAAATCAAGTCTACCGTCTGCTCCAGTCGTGTAACACGAAAATAATAACATCGCCATGTACCGTACACGAAGCTCTCGTCTATGCTATTTTTACACCTTTTCTTTCTCGCTCGAGCATGCACATTGCATTCGTCTGATGGCTATTGGCTACATCCAGTTAACGTATTTGTAATTCGATAGGAATGCGAAGTCGTTAGAAATTTCGTCAAATTCGAACTTCCCTCGTTCCGTTCATTACGTTCGTCGTTGACATTACTTCGCAAATCAGTGCTTCGTAAATTTATCGTTTTCAACGAATTTTCGAACGTTCCAAATAGTTTAGTTACGTCTCGATGCCTTTGAGCGCTAAACTCGATGTTTGGTGTGTAACTTTAATTCGGATAATGAAAAAGTAGCATAAACGAAACACTTCAAATCCAGATGCTCAGCCAGTTTCCAAGCTTGTCTTCACTAAAGAACAGGGGTACCAAGTTTCTATCATCTACGTTTGGCATTATTTTAGACGTGAATTTAGGATAAATGTTTACCCAGCTCTACAGCATTCTGAAGTTTTAGATCGTATATTAATGTCTTGAAGTTTTTCTTTTTTACTTTGCACCCCTTCCCACTACCGACGAACATAATAAAATTGCACTGAATGGTGTACGCTTCTTAGACTTCGCAACAATCTGTTCAATGATTTTCAGGAGAGTTCAAAAAAAAAAAAAAAAAAAAAAAAAAAAAAACTAAATCATACGTTTTGAAATCTCTATAGATACATTTTTTGAACACATTTTTCCTGCTTTTGTTAAATACTGATTCATCACTTAAAATCTTGAACAACAAAATAATAAAATTTACTGCCTCTTCCACACCTCCCCTTCAAATATTTTTTGCGTATATTTTGTGTTCGCTGAAATGAGAAAAAAAAATTAAAATTCGAGCTATTTTCGTATTCCTTCGGGTATTGGTGAAAAAAGTGCTTAAATTCGAAGGAAATGCAAAGGACAATTTTTGGCACATCCAAAAAAAAAAGTTAGCAGGTAATTTCAACAAAGTAATTACAAATCGAACATGATGGAAAAAATATGAGAAAAATGACTCATTTATTTACTTTGTTTTTAGACATGTGACAAATTGTAATGAACAAAATGCTGAAATATTTTGTGCTTTTTGAAAAATTCTGGTCAAACCTCCTTTTTGCCCTTGCCTTTCCTTTTCACTACACAACGACTTCTTACATGTTAGCAATGTCAAACCCTACTTACAATAAATCCTGGTTTGCCCACTAGGGAGGGCCGAATTTCGAATTTCACAAAAAATGAAAGGAATGTAGTTACAATAGTGGCCAAATTACTCCAAAAGGACATCATAAAAGTTTCCGCTTCCCAACTTAATTTTAGCCCACCTACTCCCCTCATCAAATTGAAGTCCACAGTTTATACATTTTCAAATTTTCAAAAAAAAAAAAAAAAAAAAAAACGAATTTTTGTGTGAGCTATACATGGCGCAGAAAAAAAATTTTTTTTTTTTACATTGCCAAGTCATATTTTGTGATCCATATACCGAAAAAAATAAAAAAATTATAGCTGCTAATTTTTTTGAAATTAAGGAGGTATAAACTTTTTTTTTTTTTTTTTTTTAAAGAAAAATTTTCTATAATTATGTTCAAAAATGGATAATTTATTCGTCTTGCACACACCACGGACTTCATTTAAGCCATTTCGGAATTGAAAGGGAAAATATGTTTGATTTTTATCTCACAAAACTTCCTAAAACATCACGTTTTTATTTCAAAATAACTTAGATGTTTTAGCATCAAAAAGCTCAGCCTTAGGAGCTCCTGTGGAACAAAATTCGAGCATATAATACCTCAGAAGTTCAAAAAAGCCTTAAATAGCCTCATATTGCGCACATGACTAATAAATTACCAATTTGTCTTCATTCTAGAAAATAACTAAAATTGTTGCTTTTTGAAAAAAAATATAAAAATAAATAAATAAAAACGAATGACAAAATATAACATTCGAACATGAAAAATTTTTTAACACCTGAAAATTCTTTTCACTGAAAAATTCAAAATCTCAAAAACTTCAATTTCAAATTGCGGAAGGGTGGAGGGCAGGTCTGAAAACTGAGTCAGGTACTGAAATTTTATGACTCTGCCTTTTTTATTTATTGTGAAAAAAAAAACGAAATTTGAGCCTTCCTACCGTCCACCTGTCTTAAAAAAATGCCTTCTAACCTCCCTCAAATCTTGAATAATATAATACCAATCCTGTAATAAGTTTCACGAAATAGTCAAACTTTTGTCACTACATAAATATAGCCTTATTTTCTTTCACAAATATGTCTATGGCCAAAGTTGCAGCATATGTTGCAAAAAAGTATTGATAATATTTATTTCAAAACCATTATAATTCACTCATTCACAAAAATGACAGATGAATGAAGTCAAATATTTACCTGCATTTAATTTCAATTATTTAAGACTCAAGAGGAACTTTGGGTTACGTTTAGAGCATCCAGCTAATTTCAACTCATTAAAAATGGATAAAATATACATACACGTTTTTAATTAAATTTTTAACATTTTTTCCTCTCTCGATTGTGGGAAAAATTGTCAAATGATTTTTTCTTTTTTTTTTCCTTCTCAACACAAAATATACGCTCGGAGCATCAGGAAATCTACAATTTACAAAATTATTGACCTCGAATCGTCACAGATCAAAATAATTTATTTACAAGTTTTATTATGGTTTCACCTAGAGACTATGAATCCGAATAACATATGGATATGGGATGTAATTGTATGAAAGTAAAGAAAAAATCGAATATCTAAAGAAATTCGCTCAAAATGACCTCCTTCTGTTCGCAAATTTTCAAATTCAGTTCAATCAATTCAAAAAAATGTTAAATTCCACCAACTGAAGGATGAAAGTTAATTTAAAAATGAACTCGAGCCATCCCAGATTTCCAGGTGACAACGTCATAAAATGTTAGAGCGAATGGGAGATATTTTACCTGAAACGAATAAACCTCTTCATGTGCACCAGAAAAAGAAAATTATGTATGAAAAAAACGTAAGCATTTCCAGGTGATGGTCAAGTGAAAAAGTTGAAAAGAAATTCATCTTCTATACATACTAACACAACACCAATGCACAGGTTCAATCATTACTCAAACCTCCAAAAAAAACCAACCGGTTCACACATTTCACAGTTACACTCTAAATTCCATCACATCGACTAAAACATCCTCACATTAGGAAAAATCCGTCACCAACAAAAAACCAACTGTTTATCTAAATATCGCGTAAACCAACACCTCTCTAATTTCCATCGAGTGTCGTGTTTTTCTTCGAAATACACTCGCGAGATTTCCATCATAAACAACCATTCGGCATATTACGTGGAAAACCGACGTACCCACGGGACCACCTATTACGAAGGATTTTAGGTCAAAATACGCGTTAAAAGTTAACCAAAGTCCAAAGTACCGCAATAGCACTCGGCTAAATGGTTCATAAAGACTACTAGCAACAGATAAAACATCACGTCCAAACCCTCCATCTAATCGTTTCGTTCACCGTTCGAAATTTCGACTCGCCTCTTTCGAAATTCGCTCATTAATCGTCTTACGTCGCACCATTCATAGGCAAAGTATTATAATGGTGGAAAAGAGGAATTACGAGGTAGAAAATCGACTCGCCCTGAAACGCAGTTGCTTTCGTTGCCGAACAATAAACCCGAAATCGGTTCGTTCGGCGTGACGAATGGTCGCTAAGAAAATTTCCAGTAACGATGAAAACCTTAATAAAGGGGAAACGTCGAAAAACCGACGACTACGAGCACGCTGGAGTACCGAGTGCTCGATTAGTACGAGTACATGTACTATCGACGATAACAACAACGACGAGAAAAAAAAACCTTTAAATCAGTTCGTAATGGACACGGTTACGCTTCGATATTTCGATGGTAGTTGGTACAGTTTCATTGTTCGACTAGAGGGGGACAGGTTGTGTAAGAAAAATCTACGTCCACAATTCTCACCGAGCTGATTATACAGGTATTTTCCGGAGCGCGGTTTTCCCGAAATCCGTAGGATAAACTGTAACATCTGATTCGCAGCCTGCGGTTGGAAAAATTGCTCGTTGAATTTGGCAATCGACGACGCCATTACGAGACTAGGCTGGCCACCGATGGCGAGGTATTTTCGTATTAAAGCGTACACCGTCAGCCACCTTTAATTGGTTAACGCTGGATTACGACGTAACGCGTTCTACGCTCTATGGAACTGGCGGCGTTGGCTGGTGTATTCATTACCGCAATCGCTATTCTATATTCTTCGTATGTATAGCTCGATACCGCAGAAATTCGTCGGTCGGTAATCGTTTCAACCTTGTCGATAATTTTCACCATTAACACCAATAACCGTCGGATCTGTTTCGGTTATCCATATCCAAACGAGTAACCGTAAACTTCGTACGCGTGTCCGACATCACCCTCTTGCCTTCCATTCCGTTTTAACTAGTTTCGCGTTCGTGCCAGCGTACCAGAATGCGGGCGATTAATATTCATCCCGGAGCGATGCGCCCGGCTCGCCGTTCGCGGCACCGTGAAAATTCGCATTTTCCAGTTTTTCATTCGTCATACGAAGCGGCGAATTTCGTAAATAAATCCCCCACCGTGGACACCGTTCCCAAGGTCGTGTCGCCTCAACCGAACCACCGAACCAGCGAAACGACTAACCGATATCGAATCCGTAATAGCCGCATCCACGGTCGCGTATCGAAAGCAAAACCGCCTTTCCACCGAGACCGAACGAGAAAAACATGGTAGAAAGCGAAGTTGACAATAAGAATGGGATATTATCGTCGGTCACGCCGAAGCTCCACATAACATTATGCAATTGAACTTTAAAATACGACGTCGCCTTGGTCGCGCGCGTAAACTGGTTCAATGGTATGTGTAATAGGTCACGAACGTTTCAACTTTACTTTTCATCCGGTACCTATGCGGCGTCACCGTTAACGCTGATTTCGGCGCGGGTACCTCCATTAAGGGCCCGATCGGCTCGTCCTTGCTGCGCGCAATATGCAAATAGTATTACCGTCGTACCCTAATAGACGACTGTTGTGCATGATTAAAGTGCCAACGTGAAGGAAAAAAAAAAGGTTACTTATCGTGTCTATATAACTTTACACAGTTGTACACGTCGCTGTTGCTTTTTGTATTTATTAACACGCTCGAGTACGGTACTCGACGTAGTTTATTAGCCAACAACGCAACACCACGTCGGGGCCGCGCGTAAAACGCGATAGATATATGAGGGTACTTTAATCACGATTTTTTTTCTCTTCTTTATTAAATCATTAAATCTAATTATGCAGTACGCGCCACCATACTGTACGTGCCGTCGCCGTTAGCCGGTCGACCGTCAGCCCTAAATTTTCGTACACCCGCGAGGTTAACGCTGACGTTGATTAAACGACGCGTGATTTTTCACAACGTTCAACGCGTTAATAAGCGAATAAAAACGCTACTTCGATTCTCCGGAGGATTAGATGAATTGGAAAAATTATCGTACTTCTCTTCCTCCTGGTCGCGCCAAGAAATCTTACCTTTTGAATGGAGAAGTGTAGTCGAAGCGAAACGAAAAGTTTCGATGAAATTATCACCGACGATATACTCGAACGCGGAATGTTATTCTACTCCAGAATTTCAGGCTATAATTTCGACAAAAAATTTCTAAGAAAGTTCTACACGAGTAAAAATGATCCACAGAGGCAGTCCGAATTCTACACTAAAACCTCGAGATTTTGTGGCGTCTTTTCTATCGAAAAACGCAACAAAAGAATACACGAACACTACGTCGTGAAAGTTGAAAAAAAAATCATCACATTTGTTGGACATTTTTTAGAGGAAACAAGCTGTCAAGAATGCCTTCGTCTAGGCCATACCTCCTTATCTGCGCCTAGATTCTCAATAAAGAATCCCTCCCACGCTGCCTCAATTGCACGGACCACTTCTTGCTCCACTATTCTCTTTATGTAAATTGTAAAGCCTTGAGTTATTTCGCCAACTCAACTAACCCATCAGACATCCTTAATAGTTATTAACAACCAAGCCATCCGTCTAACCCCAAAAACGTTACTAAAATTTAAACCCATCGCTCACCACACGTACTTCTGGTCTGAGTGTCAGTATATTGCGCCAGAAAAGAAAACAAAAAAGAAAGAATGGTAAATTGGCCCTCGATTTAGATTTTGTAATAAACTTGTGAAAATTGTCCTCAGGGTATTACAAAAATTATTTGGTAGAATTTCTGAGCTTTCAGCTCTCATCATATTCGTTAAGAATTCCTATTTCGTTTCTCGTCATAAAAAATCGGTCTAAAATTGGGTGAACTGTAGGCTCTAATAAGGGTAATTTTTTAATGGCTTCTCCCCATTGAAATTATTTATATTTTACATCTTGAAAATATCTGGTATTCGGTACGTTTTTATGGCTTGCCAATAATACACAATATATATAATAAATATATACAGACAGTCTGAGACCCACTCCTATTTAAATGAGCTAGAGATATAGAAGTGTGCATTTTGGAAATCACCAAAATATAACTGAAAATCTTGGAGAATTAAAGAAAATCTTAAATTGATTTATACAAAAGATATGAAGCAGCAATTCGAGACACACTTCAGATTTGTCACTATCCACCTGAGATCCAAAGCGGGTCTCAATTTTTTTTTTCAAGTACGGATCCCCATTTTCAGCGGTGCCTTGCTTCAAAGTTACCCTTATTATGGTCCACATTTTACAAGTTTCTACCAGGGTTGGGCAGGATTCGAATCCGAAATTTTTGATTCGTGATTCGTATTCGATTCCTTTTTTTAAAGTGGATTTGAGGATTCGAGAATTAAGGAATCGAATCCATTAAGGATTCGTGAAATGATTCGATTCACTTCCGAGGATTCATGTAGCGGATCACGAATCCAAAAAAAATAAGCGCTTGCCGGTTAACGTTGGAGAAAACGTCACCAGTTACTGGATTTTCTTCGAACGCGTATCCTATTTCTATTCCTATTTTTTCATTTTTCAAAAAATTTTTTCTAATGAACTACTTTTTTAGTCTAAGAGTTTTCTACGTTTTTTATTCCTTCTCATTGGTGAGGCGTGTTTTTTACTGTGGGTAATAGATGAACAGAAGAAAAAGTTGGATTTGCGAAGGATTCGTGATTCGAAAATTAGATTCGAATCCACGAATCCGATGGGTGGATTCGTGATTCGGATTCGATTCATTTTTTACGTCCATTTTAGCCGGGATTCCTGATTAGTAAATTGATTCGAAGATTATTGTACTGGATCCGGATTCGATTCATTTTTTTTTTGGATTCTGACCAACGCAGGTTTGTACTAAACAGAGCATACCTTTTTGCAATTTTTTTTTTAATTTTTCATTTAGGATATTTCAAGTTTTTGGCATTTTTTAAAACAATTTCTCTCATTACACACTTCTACACTTTTTCAGCCTAGTCAAAAATGTTTTTTGCGACCTTAGTAAAAATAAAATAAAAGAAATCATTGTAACATTTTTCGAACATTTTAAAACTTTTGGATTTTTTCATTAATTTTCAAACAATTTTTAATTTTTTTCGATTCTTACAAAATAATCTCTCATCAGATGTTTCTCTTTGTTTATTAAAAACATAATTTAAGTTGTCCTACCTGCCAAATTCCTTTTACTGTGGCTCATATCATACTCCATTGCCCCTCCCACACTGACCCTAGGGTCATCCTTAACAGTCCTACATCTCTCGCCGAAGTCCTCAACAACCACTCAACAATAATTTCCCTCCTCACCTTCCTCAAAAAAGCCAATCTTCTTCACTTAATCTAACACCACCCTTAAATACCACGTGCCTCTGGCCTAAGCGGCAGTACACGGCACAAAAAAAAAAAAAAAAAAACCTCTCTACCTAAACTTTGAAGATCAAAGAGTGATCGAAACTTCAGGAGATCTACAAACCGTATATCTACATACTCTTAGAATTCAAGTATGAAACTACCTAATGAACAGTATGTATTTTAGCAGCTAAGCGAGAGACCGGTCAACGACAATACATGATATGATATAAGTGGTTCATAATCGAAATAATTAATTTTCAATACGCATCTATGAATATAATAATTTTTTTTTTTTTTTTTTTTTATTTATACATATTTAAGTGCCCCCTTCACAGCCTTTATAGACCAATTACTGCCTCCTCCCTCCTTAATTACAAATGTTAAAACCTCTTATTTATGACTGATATTCAGTCACTTATTCAAAACTCACGAATACCATTAAACAGTAAATCTCTATAAACTAGAAAAAAATTCCCATAATTCCACCTCGGTAAATTCTGCATTCTCCTGAAATGCATTTTTATCGCCAAACAGTCAACACGCCTGGGACGAATCACTCTTCAGGCTTCATGAACGCCCTCGCTTCGCTAAATCTATTTCAAGCTACGTTCGGATTTTTACGAGCACGATGACGGCGACGACGAAGCGCTCACGCACGTCGAAAGAATTTCGCAAAGTCGAAGAAGAAGAAGAAGAAGAAGAAGAAAAAAACACAACAAAACGCCGAAACGAGGCCGAGGTCGATTAATTAATTAAGAAAAGAAAAAGATTCATATGCAACGATGACATGTATACAATGGTCGACGTACGAGTATACGAGTGAACGACTGAACGAGCGTTGCCAAATATCACACGCTGCCGAAATTTCTTCGACACCGCGGGATAAAATTTTCTACGCTGTTTCCCTGCTTCTTTTTTCCCTTCGGCTTTTTGTTGACAAATAAAACGGAAAATTACCGCTTTCGCCGATACGCGAATGAACCCGAATTAATGATTTCGGTAAACATCGTTCCCCCGTCGAATCGCGTTAGTCAATTTATTACTCCGGGTGGAAAAATTTCTTCCATTTTGTAATTTTTTTCGCGTCCATGTTGACCGTTTTGCCGGCCTGGTATTTGCGATGGGCTCGTTTCACCCTTTCAGGGATGCACGCACATAATACGTAGGCAGAGGGCACCGGCGCGTTTCTATAATTAGTACGAGTCGTAAGCTGCGGAGGTTCGTATACAGCATATAACAAATTGTAGGTTAATACGAGTCCACGATGCCTTTGAACTTGAAATATTATGACGGCGTGTTTTCCATTTGATTATGAGCTGAAGTCGTACAGTTTTCGTAGCGTGGGTTAGGTATACTGTAAATGCGAATTCAACTAAATGCTAGACAAACAACCGAGGGCTTCTGAAACGGTCGTAAAAAACGACACCTACACGCCGAATTATCCACCTGACTTCATTGTATCCTGCGAGCATACTCGACAGTACGCAGATTAACGTCGACTATACGCCGAATAATTAAACGCTAAAGCCGACCGAGATTCCATCGAACAACTCCTGCACGGATTTTTCTCCATCGGATACCCTTCGACTCGACAATACTTCCTTACCCATTATTCACCGCCGTCGAAACCATTGCGTAAGATGAAGTTCCGCTCGTGCGGCCATCCAGATAATACTCCACCAGCCGAGCAACTCAGCGTAGTGCTTCCCAACTATGTATCGTCATCGAATCTCCGAATCCAGGTCCACGTAATGGCGGCGTTGTCGACCTCCGCCGCTGCACCTTCGAGAGGATAACGAATGGATTTGTTTTGGTTAACGTCGGCAACACCGCCATCCTCGTACATTGAGAACCACGCGTTTTTATCGCCTATATAAGTTCTGTGGAAACAATGTAGCCAGCAACAAGTACCACCTTCCGATTCGTAATTAGTTTATTCTTCTCCTCGTAATATACCTGTAGGTTGCACAGTGCACGCATTTCGTTCGCCTTCGCGCCTTACCGCATCTTTGCGCCGATCGACGTTATTATCACAGACCCCTGGCTCCCCCCGGCCATCCGCGTCCATTTTCGTTTTCATGTACAAGTACTACCTTTTTTTTCCCTTCTTCGGCGTACTCGTGTGTTATCATCATTAACGGGCGTCGATGTTGTTATTACCGATTATAATAGTCATTAACGTAGGCGCCCTTGCATGCCCGAGAAGAACGCCGGGTATTATCATTTTCTAGATTATGCCTATCTCTTTCTTTCGCTTTTTCTCTATTCGTATCTCTTAACATTCGCTCGTACCTAACCGCGATTACGTTTTCATATTCTGTTTGAAGGCGTAAATTTAAAGAATTCAACGGTTAGAATTATCTCTATCTGGTGGATTCTCGAGTGGCAAACGTAGTGAGTGGATTTGAGCGGATTTGTTGAATTACCAAAGCATTTGATCGGTTATTCTTTAGTTGTAGTAGTGGTGCTGTGTTTGAATAATAGGTGCGATCCATCTTATTTGGAAATCACGTACCTAACATGGTACTTGGTTACGGAAGTCGAGTCAACAAAATCACGTTTCTTTTTTCAATCCTACTCGCATTAGAATAGAGAGAGGGGCAAGAGTCGGAATGCTTCCCACTCTGAAATTTACTTCAGTGCTGCTAAAAGTACAGAAAAAATTGTGTGTCGCCGCCATACACACGTACAGAGGGGTAACCAGCGGGAGGGGGGTGAGGGTGCCAGGCTCCACCTGGAAAATCTTCCGGCCTAGATCTGGTCCACTCTGCTAAAAACGAAACAACTGACTGAAATTTTGTATTTCAATGCAATTAAAAAACAACAGTTTTGGAATATTCGTTCATTTTTACACCCCACCCACCACTTACATACACCTCAATTTGATTATTTTCGCTCACATGAAATTTTTGTGGACCTCATTTGGCCAACCTAGTCATCATTTTCTAGTCACGCTCTTGCGTACGTAATGAATATTTTTTTTTCTATAATAATTCCAATTTTAAGCCAATTTTACAAAGAAATGCGGATAAAAGTGTGATATAAAATCGAATTTTCATACCTGGGCGCATAATTTCTTATACCTGTTTTTTTTTTTTTTTTTTTTTATCAAATTACGCCATGTACAGCTCTAGGCTAGAGGCGTTTCTTTTTTATTATTTTACATGGTTTAGGTTAGGATTAGATGAGGTTGTAAAGGGATGTGGAGTGTAGAAATTTTAAGAGCTTTGTTATTTGATTGGAGTTGTTCTGATGGATGTATGGTGGGTCTGGATTAGGAAAGTACAGGCGTCTTGGAGAGCGGTATTTGGTACAATCGGTCAGAATGTGGTGAACGGTTAGAGGAACGTTGCAAGTGTCACAGACAGGGGAGGGCTGTCTGGAAAGGAGATGTCCATGGGTTAGGAGAGAGTGCCCGGTATGTATGCGAGTGAGGATTACTTCGTCTCTTCGGGAGATGGACGAAGGATAATTCCATGGTTCTATGGAGTGACGGATAGATTTTAGTTTATTTGAATTGGGAATTTGAGACCAGTAATTTTGGAAGAGTGTTTTGGATATGTTTTTTATAGATATTTTAATGTCAGGCAGTGGAATGGGGATGTTGGGAATGGGAGAAAGGTGAAGGGATTGTTTTGCGGATAAATCCGCCAATTCGTTTAACGTATGTTTTTGTGTGAAGGAGACCAACACAGTGTTATGGATTTTTCGGAATTTATTGCAAGGAAGTGGGCGATATCTTGTGAAATGGGGTGCTGTTTTTGGAATGATAGTTTTGGATAGTCAATAGAGCTGATAGAGAATCTGAAATGATTAAGGTTTTTTGGATAGTTTTCAGTAGAAAAATCAAAAATAAAAAAAATATCGAATGTCAAAATTCATGTTCTAGTAATTTTTTCAACATACTGTGTTACGCATTAAAAATGAAAAATACCCTTTTCTCAGTCCCAGCATTTCCATACATTTCAAAAAATATCATTTGCAGATTATTTCAAGAACAAACAAACAAAAAAAATCCTACATCTACTACAGAAACGTAATTTCCTCATTCAAACTGGATAACTGCACAATATATATTATTACTGCCCTCATTTGAAAGAATAAATGGCTAATTGTCTTATCATGTGCACGCATTTTCAAGGATTTTTTAGCGCCCGCCCTCCCCCCTGAAATATTGATGGAACCTATCCATGCGTATAATAGCATTTGTGTACTTAATACAACCTAAATTAAAATTAACATAAATACTTTACTTCGATCACTGCATTAAGCCCATTCTGTAAACAAACAACTCTTCCATCTATCTTTCCCATTCTACCAACAGTCAAGACAGAAATTTATGGATGAGTGAGAGGTGGAGGGAGGGGGGGTCAAAATATTTTCATAAGTACAATACATACGTCTCTTTTCAACTGTCCAGAGATGCCAAATGCTTTTTAATCTCAAAAATAAATTTACTTCAAGAAGTATCTTCTAGTCTTTTTTCTTTTTTTGAATCGAATGATCCTAATCGTGTTTTTCAATATCACACATTATTAGGATCAACTGAATTACGGAATTTTTGGGTTGTTTTCACTTTTATTCACTAGATTTTCTTAAAGACCAAGTCTTGGGACGTGTATTCAGCTTGTCAGTGAAATTATTCATCGGAGTATTATGATTTAAATCTTACCTACACATCGTATCAGACATATCGCACTCGTGAACCAGCATATCGAGATTTTTTAAGGGTACCAAATTACCAAACCATTACCACCAGTACCTGCATCAATTTCGAAAGTGAACACTACGAAATACCCATTTTATTACCTCGGTCGTTTTACTTTTAATCCCGCGCATTCAACGCTACGCGACAATTAAGCTAAGTCGTAAAATATAAACTCCCATACCAACCTTTTTTTTTACGGCTATTACAACTTTCCATTTTAATACTCATTTGTACCTGCGAACGAGACCAATTTGGTAGCTCCAAATCCCTCCTCGCCGTTTAATAAAAACACCTGAAACTCTCGGTCGTGAATTTTGACAACATCGCTTCAGCCTCTTTCGCTCACTCGGGGCCTATCAACACACGTGCTGCAATACGTCACGTCGAGTTGCTACGCACGCTGTGAACGCGACCCGAGAGTGATAAATCAAACGCCGCCCGCGACGCGAATACGAGCGCGAGGTAAGGTGTTTAAATAACGTCGACAATGTACCAGTAGGTACACGTACGTGGGTAGAACGTTTCGTAAAACGTTACAAAAGGTAAATTAGCGCTTTTACAAAATTTATCTCGTTCTCGTTCATTTTAATTAAATATCCTAAAATGAGGTACCATATTTAGCTTTTTATAGTTTAAGATCTCTGTTTTGTAGTGTAATTTTTTGTTCATAAAAAGATATGCACCAAAAATAATCATTTCCTTAATTTCAACATGTCGTAGCTCCTTAAATGTTGAGATAAGCTAAATCTTTACAATTCTTTTATAATAATTCCAAAAAATTATGTTTCAGTAAGATAAACTACCCAGCGGATAGCACTCTGGGAGACCCTTTTTATTGCCCGAATAAAATGATTTATGCACATCAGACATGAAAATTTGATGCATTTACCATTCGAAATAAAATTAACAAAAATACTTTTTCGCATTCTAAAAGTTGCTAAACGATCGAAGAACATCAAAAAATCTCCCATAATACCTTGAAATTTCATCCCTCTTTTGAAAAACATAATGAACAAGTTGAGCGCAAAAGGTCCCCCTCCATTATATGGTGGAAACAGCCTTTGATTGAAATGGCATAGGACGATAAGAATGGATAATCTGGCCCGGAGCCCAATTTCCATGAAACTTGGATGGTAGGTAGTTACTAGGTACCCAATAGAAACGTCTATGGCCGAAGTTTCAGACCGTCGCCCCACCTGGTTTTTGAATAATCAATTTTTAATTGAAAAAGCAACTCGAATTTTTCTTTCACATAATAGTTGACTGATTTTATTGAAAATTTAGCATGTTATACTCTTCCATAGGAGGTTTCTTGAAAAATATCAACTACCCCAAAATAATTTTATTTCTACCAAAGACCGTTTTGTAACTTTATTTTTTTTACCATGATAACGCTTTGGTACAATTACGAAATCGATATTTTTAGATGCCTTTTTCACCCTTGAACACGTTAAATTTTTTCAGATTTTTCACTCGAGTTGGCCATATTAAAAAATGGCTAAAACTGCTAATGGTTCCAAAAAAAATACCACTAAATGCGAGAAAATCAACTTTATATTGCATCGCATTTTTCAACATGGCATACCCGAGTGAAAAATTTGAAAAAATTCCACTTGATTCGTGGATCGAGGGGATATCTATAAATATCGATTTCATAATTGTGCCAAAGCGTTATCATGGTAAACAAAATTACATAAAGTTAAAAAACGGTTTTTGGTGGAGGTAACATCATTTTGGGGGGTTGCTGATTTCTTCCAAGAGAGCCACTATGGAACAGTACAACATACTAAATTTTTAATAAAATCAGTCTACTTACGACGCGTGAAATTGAGTGTATGTATTTTGGTGAGCTCGTAGCGCGAGAAATGGTGCTGCTACGAGAAGAGAATAGGTACCTAATAACCTGTCGTTGCGCTAAAGAGAGCAGCAAACGATATAATAATATTGATTTTGTGGCGCCAATTAGCAGCCACAATTAATGAAGACGAAGTGTGTCATTTGTTCGTGGCGAAACTCTTCAGCCACTAATGAAATAATTCAAATTCAAAAATAATGCTGAAAAATAAAATTTACTATCGTATTTACTATTTTTGCGCTTGAACTGCTAAAAGGCATCAACCGTGAGGTTGAATTCAAAAATAAATGTTCCAACGAAAATTATTCGTCGCAACGACCCGTAAAATTAGGTAAATAAACAAATACATCCAAAACGTTATGTAGTTTATTATGCGACAGTTTATCAGTGAGTAGTACCAATGTATGAGTTCTACTCGACTGATAGATTCCTGGCGTATTTTACTGTTCGAGTGCGTAAGCACACGTTGCATACTACTGCGCGAAAGAAAAATTCGAATTGGTTTTTAAATTAAAAATTAATTTCTCAAAAACCGAGGGGAAGAGGGGATTTATAATACGAGAAAACACGAAAATAATACTTAGTCAAAATTAAGAATCATCTTTACTTATCGTATATCTACCATCAAAAGCAATTGAATGAATCGTTTATTTATCAACATCAACTTTTATAATTTGACTTCCAATCAGTATCTTACCTGGCCACATATTTATATATTAAACATGGCTAACTAACTCTAACTCTCTTGAATGACGGGGTGGGGGAGGGTCTGTGGTCATGGAAGTTTCTAAAAGGTACCAACCTACCTACCACCCAAGTTTCATCGAAATTAGGCTGCGAGCTAGATTCGCCATTATTATCCTCCTATGTCCTGTCCTCCAAAATGGTTCTCCACTTCAATTTTTGAGTTCTTACCCTCATCCCTTCTGAAGTTATTAATCCTAGGACACCACACATGCGACAAATGTCATACAACTTCGTTGGATAATTAATGGTAAATGCGAATAATTTAATTCGAATTTCGTATATATTAAGTATCAAAATTAAAATAAATAATTCTCCTCCTTTCCTCAGCTAACGATTTCATTACATCACCGTTGACTGGCGAGGCGAATTAATCGCGTGCTCGTCGAAACGTCGACAGGTGATACTGCGAGTTTTCTTCGTCTGCGTTTAATTACCGTCGAAACGATGATCATTTCGATGATTATCGCGACAGATTTATTACATTATCGCCGACCAACCGGTATCACGTATAGTTTATCAACGCGCGATTATGATCGTTACGACTAAACGCGTATTGAAACACTACACCGCCATTAACCTTTGCAAAACATTATCCGACACTTACAGTTTCTTAATTCATTCGACGGCGGGTCTTCGAGGCTGCTTGGTAAATAATTAATACGCTTTACGTTTCTTACCTGAAACAAAAATAAAACAAAGAAAAGTCGTTAGTTTCGAGTTGCTAACGTCATTTATATCGCAGCGAGAAGCCATTTAGCTCGGGCGAAGTTAAGAAAACTCGCTTCATTTATTCATCGGGCCTTTTAAATCCCAACGAAGGATGTATCGAGCTAGCCGAACGTTTTGAATTATCAACTAACGCGAAACGTACTCGGGCAATTAGCGCGAGTTGACGAAAAAATGGCCTTTGCAGAGACAATTCACGCTTTACCTCGCTTTCGTTATGACAAGTCACGGTGGCTCTGATGATCTCGCATAGAGCTAGGGATAATTCCTACAGCAGAACTTTCAACGCTACGAAACACACCGATATAACTGATAAAAGCTCGAGATATTTTCTCGCCTCTTCCAGCATCCACCGTGAAGAAAAATCAAACGCCTACGTCGACTCGCGCCACCACACCGTACAAGTAAACCGGTTAGCAGCGTATTTCGTACATGATAAGTTTATGAAACCGTCGGGGTGTGATCGTAACCGATCAAACGTTCCGATAATTAAAACCAGTCTTTGCGTAATACTTTCCACACACGTACAAAATCGAAACTTTATGTTTTCCGTCGCCGACATCGCAACATCGATATGCGGGCCCTCTCGACAGAACGACTAAAATTCTCGATTACGTTTAGCCGTCGCCCCAGTACATTGCACTCGGGGTTTCGTTCGTTCGCACGTATCGTAGTAGTATACGTCGGAATTAGAAGGTAGACTGGGTACGCGTATGTGGAGCTGGAATTCCTCTACCCTAGGATACTAGGTGTTTACTTCTTTTATTGATTTAAAAATTACCGACGAACTTATACCGTATAACTCGTGTACCGAAGTTGACACCTGGGTATTGCATCGACTACATGTGTAATAAGGTGTATATGGGTATTTCTCGTATGTGTGTACATTTTGCCTTTCAAACATTAAACTTTGATAAACGAATTTCCCAGCGAAGCACATCGGTGGGTATTGGACAAGGTCACGATGAAAGTAAAAGATACAGGTGGGGGCAGGTTATTCGAGGCCCTAATTTCTTGAATTTTTTTAAACGAGGAGGTCCAAAATTTTTACTTGAAAAAAAAATAAAAATGATGAAAAAAAGTCTAAAAATAAAAAATCTAGAAATTGAAATATCTTCAAAAATGAGAAGTTAAAAATTGAAAAATATCTAAAAATTGAAAATTACATAAAATTTAAGAAAATACTCTCAGATACTTACTTGAAAAAAAAATCAAAAAATGATTAAAAATCTAAAAATAAAAAAAAAAATCTAAAATGAAAGAGAATTAAAAATTGAAAAATATCCAAAAATTGAAAATTACATAAAATTTAAGAAAATACTCTCAGATACTCATCATTCATACTATCACTTTCTCTTTTTTCTGCTACGCTTTACGAGAAGAATAAAATGGAAAAAGGAAAAATATTTCAAAAATTTAAAACTGCATAAAGTTGTAACAATTCCTTCAAAACATTAGTCAGAAATTTAAAAAATTTGAACGTAAATTGAAAAATGTTCATAATTTAAAATTTAACAAATCGAAAATTTTAAAGGTCTTCAAAATGAATAACTATTCAAAAATCAAAAAAAATCTACAAAAATTAGAAAACAATAAAAAATGAGTAATGTTCTGAAATGAAAAAAAAAAAAAAAAAAAAAAAAAACAGCGAGACAAAATATTTAAAAATGAAATAATAAACAAGATCGAAAAATTAAGAAATCGTAAAACAGCTAATAAACGGCTATAATAAATGGTCTGAAAGGCAAAATATCAAAGCACACCTTTCCTATCCCCCCTTCCCTAATGAGGTGCCTGCATCGCTATTTTTTTTTAATGAAATATAAAAGTAAATTAAAATTGTCTAACAAAATTTCTCAAAAACTCAAAATTTCATCATAGTGCTTTTCAAAAACAATTTTACCAGGTCTCAAAAAAATTTATCTTATCATGTGGGCCTCGACCACAGTACTTCATGGTGAGTCTGCCGTTAAGTAAGAGCCCAATGAGTTTTAGAAATTTCAAATTGAAAAATAAATCAAGCATTGAATTAGAAATAGATTAACGGTTATAAATTTAATACTCGATTCGATACCTTCCATTTCTAATATTTTGAATCCTTATAGCGAAGAAAAAGTAATACAAAAAATTTTAATAATCAAAACAGCGAAAAATACACCTTGAATTAGATTTGCCATCCCTCCCAACATATAAATCGATACCCAACATGATACATTTTAATTTCAATATTTTTAATGCACACCCCTTCCCTTATCTAACGCACTATGAAAGCAGAAAAGTGAAATATACATCTGCCACTGGATTTTCTATCTATTAAAACATAAATCGATACGCTATATGATACATTTCATTTTAGATATTCTAGAAGTACCCCCCCCCGACCCTCAATGTAACGAATTATACAAGCCTCAAAAATGAAAAATACATCTGGTATTAGATTATCCATCGATTTAAACATATAAATCGATACGCAACACGATAAATTTCATTTTCGATATTTCTGATGCATCCCCTCCCTTTCCCCTAAAAATGGGAAAATACACCCAGTATTGAATTTTATCTTTATGAAAACACATAAATCCATATCCAACACGACAGATTTCAATTTCAATATTTTCGATCCCCCCACATCACCTAACGCACTCTAAAAGCCTCAAAAGTGAAAAATACATCTGCCACTGATTTAGTCATCCATTGAACCAAATAAATCGATGCCCAACATGATACATTTCATTGGCGATATTTTTAATCACCCCACCACTCTTCAAAGCGCTTTAGATACATCAAAGAGGGAAAATAATCTCACCACTGGATTTCCCACCCTTCGAAACATATACTTTGATACCAAATACGATACCCCTAATTCCAACTTTAGGAAACCACTTAATCCCTTTATTTTCTGAGGAAAGAATTAAATTGCAATCTAACCATGCAGCGTATCAAAATAGAGATATTCGATAACGTAGAATTCAAATTTGGAGTCGTTTTAAAAATTTTGAGACACTGCAATTAATTTTTTAGAAGATAATCCCAAAGCAGAAAGTAATGAGTTTTTAAATTAATTTGAGTCGTTTCAAAAAATAAAATAAAATATTGAAAATAATTTTCACCAATCTAACACGAGTTTTATTGAGAGTATGATTTACGCGTTTCGGCGCGCCATCTTCGGACTGACTTGGACATTATTTCGAGTAATCGCGATGACTTTTCGGTGCAATGAGATTTCATCTTCACATTTTGGAAAACTCATCATCCAAGACCCGAGTATTTTCGGCAAATGTTTAAAAAATCGCATCGAACAGAACACCTCTTGAGTAGCAACTCAAGCGGTAACCCACGTATTCTTCCCACTCATCGTACTCCATAAGCGATATTAAAACATCGCGAATTCTCCCACCGCCTCGGTAGTCGGTACCAATAACCTCGTAACAAATAACAATACTCGAAAACGCTCGCGTAACGGCGTAAAAACACCCGAGCACGTTGGAAAAAAAATCCACCGAGGATTTTTAGTACCGCGTATATTACAAATGGCACATCATCTTCAGATTTATGAAGATCTAATGACGCCGCCAATAGCTATTGCTCCCCTAATAAAAGGAGTTATTTTCAACTACGCTAATAGTCTCGGAAGTACATTTCCTTTACTCGTCGTATCCACACATATAACGACGATACGCCGTACACCGTCCGTATACGTTATATTGTAACTTCTTATATTCTCGTAAACGTTACGCGAAATTATCATAAGAATAACAGCCATATAGAAGATGATAACTATGTAACGGGCGAAAATATAACTTTATTTTATCGCCGTCGCCGCCACCATCCCCAATATTCGCGTCGAAAATCTCGCGTTCGCGTATTCTGGTAACATTATACGCGTCGTAAAATTAAAAGACGTTTTCTACGAAGCGCTGCAGATATTAGCCGACACTCTACGGCCAATTCGATCACCTTCGCCGTTGACGAATCGCTGGCAAGACCTACAAAAGCGTACCGATCGACCTCAGCGTAACGCCAAAATAAATATCGCCTCGTAAGTCGTGGCTTGCGAGAAAGAATAAATAATTTTTAATTTCCACACGCGCCCCCCGACCGTATAACCGTACGCCTATACGCGTTTATCGAGCAGACGTGTCAATCAACGTAGTAATTCGTATTGGAGACTTCGACGTTCCAATTCGACTCGCTT
This sequence comes from Phenacoccus solenopsis, assembly GCA_009761765.1. NCBI lineage: Eukaryota > Metazoa > Arthropoda > Insecta > Hemiptera > Pseudococcidae > Phenacoccus > Phenacoccus solenopsis. Next base: position 38,964,379 of record CM019753.1, read on the forward strand.
TTTTCCTTCGACGCGAGTCTCGGACGTTTTCCACCCGTATACCACGCGCGCATCGGCATCGCCGAGCCGCGCGTTTTTCGTTATCTTCGCGCGTTTTGTCACTCCACCTTGACACACTTCTGACGAGTCGATAGGTCAGAGCGTGTTGTTTTTAATAGGCCTAGATAGCGATCTTCGAATGAAAAAGAAAAAAAAATTCATCACTCGAAAGACGCGGCGAACGCCGTTCGCATTAATATCGACGAATTAACTTCGGCGTCTTTTTTTTTTAGGCGAGTTTTTACTCGAAATTATAGCTATTACAGCCTGTTCTAACAGGGAACGAAGAAGAGAGAAAGAGGGAGCTAATATTTCGATATTCCAGTCTATCAGGAACTGATTACCCAGTGTTCAATTTTTTCGTACGTATAAGATGTGAAAATCGAGTCACTGGAATGACATCATGAACAAGCTCTGAATTTTTATAAGTGGAAAAATCATTTCAAAATCTTAAATAGTAGCCACACTTCGACTGGACGCATTGTCTTTATGGAATTTTTTCCAACCCTTAGACTAGTTCTAAAACTCTTCCAAAATAAGCATAGGCGGAGATAGGGTAAGGGCTTGGAGAAGCTCAGCCCCTCTAAATTCAAATTGGCTCCTAACCCCAATTTTCATCGTGGTTAAAGAACGAATATATTTCTCGTGCAAATTGTCACTTCAACCTTAAATCCACTTGGAAAAATTTATATTTCTTATAGCTTTTTCGATTCTCATTAAAAAAGGAAATTTGCAAGCATGAAAAATTTCAACAATTAATCTCGTTTACTCGCATTCCAAAAAAATTATACAACGTTATGAAAGAGCTACTCGCTATGATATGTGCAAACTATTAATTTATCAACGACCAGCGCAAAAATTCGTAACTCAATTAATTTCTCTTGAATGAATCAAGCCTCAATCATCCAACTGGTTATGAAATAAGTTACATAATCATTAAATTTATTAAAATATATAAACAGTCAATTTCCAAATTAATTCATAGTAAAAATTTTAGTTTTATTTCATATAAAAAAAAAAAACATTTTAATGTCTGGCAGTCAAGTCTCCCCCCTCTCCCTCCAAAAATGACCGTCCCATCTCCGCTTATGAAAATTAGAGCTTTCGTGTTTAAGGAGCTAAAATTGTTGAATTTCCTCATGTAAATACTAATTTTCGATTGAATTTTTTTTAATTAATTTTTCTTTATCAGAATAATTTTTTTTCAATATTTACTTCATAAGTAAATAAAATTTTGCCGTATTTATTTGTACTGAGATATCACATCAATTAGTATTTTAATTCACTAATTGAATGAATAAATAAATAAGAATAATCTCTGTTTAATTTATACTTAAAATTAAATTTTTAATTAGCTACCTTTTCTGTCTTCACATCTTCATGATTATGCCTTCGAGCAAGCAATTCATTTTGAGAAATATAAAGACATGATAGAAGAACTATTCAGAACTACAAAAAGGACGAGATAATGATGAGGTAACTTTTCGAACTAATATTGGCTGAATTAAATATAGAAGCCGTGGAGGGGGGGAAGGGAGTTGATAATGAAAAATGTAAAATGTCTAGGATACATAAATATAGAAGAAATGCGTTTCTATTACTTTGGATGGGAGTGGAGGGGTATGAAAAAACAATTTGATAGTATCCACCATATCCTTCTGACCCTACCTCTCCTTTACCATGGTAGACTCGTATGACTACTGTGGTAAAGAAGCATAACATATACCAAATTCATCCTCATAGGTGATGTCGGAGGGGAGAATGAAGGGTTACTGTACTTGAAATATGTTGGGTAAAGATGGGGATAAACGTAAGCTGGAAAAATTTCAATTATGATATCATACAGTATTACTGAGATCAAATTACTCATACCGTGCGTCCAAGTGATTCGGGTACAATCAGAGAAAAAATTTCAATTTGTTGATAACATAATAAAAGTTAAACTACAATTTCTAAATCAGAAATTATTTTTTAAATATTTTAATGAATTTTAAGGCTGATAAATTCATTTCAACTGCATTACAATTTCTCTGCAATTAAAAAAAATCGCAGATTTTTTCGCTGATTGTACCCGAATAATTGAACGCACGGTATATTTAAATATTAGCATTTTAAGCAAATTTTCATAGGGGTTGAAGCAAAAAAGATTTTGGAGGGGAAATAATATAGGTATGAAATTTCTCAAATCTTCCATATTCCCTCAGCAAAGATACTTTGAAAATTTAAATTTTATATGTAAGGTCAGCATGAGACTAAACAATGGCTTTTCAAGTTGAGCTCAATAAATACTCAAAATGACAAATAAACTAAAATTTGAGGAACATCCGAGATGGTTTCAAAAGACGAAATTTATGCACAAACTCGTATGATTACAGAGGGCAAGAAGTCGTAGGTATTCTAAATCAAACTTTTCAAATATTTTTGAAATAGATAAGTTGAGATTTCCAATCTCGATTATAGACATAGGTGCGAACAAACTGACATCATTACTTGCAAATCTGAACACACCCCTATTAAACACTCGGCTCCAGTACCACGGTATGTACGCTTGCGATGTTTATTGTTTCGCCAAATCGGCGGTACACCGTGGTTAACGCGGTAATGAATATTTGATGACCGTGTTTTTTTCTTCTTCGACTCATTTCCGAAGTCGATAACGAAACCGAGCCCTCCTCACGTGTCCTATGACAAATAGAGGTAAGTGTACATTCGCTGCGAGCAATTTTCTCATTACCATTATACCCTCGAGCCTCGACCATTTCCAACGATAAGTTCTCGCAAGGTCGACAAATATCGTAGAAATGCTTACCTCCTCATCCAGTACTCGCCACCAGGCACGAGTTTTCAAACAACGAAAGAGTTTTATTAAAAATTCTTCCATACGTGTCGTTAGGTTTAAACGTCGTGCATATCGTCGACGCAGTAAGTCCTACGGAGCCAGAAAAATTCGCGGAATTTTCATTAAAAAAAAAATTCGCTCGCATCTTCGATTACCGTTCGACCGAATTCGCATCGTCCAACATCCATCAATTCCCATTCCGAACATTGTATCAGCGTCGATTACGCGACACGCAAATGGAAGAATAAGAAGGAAAGAAAAAACGTTACTCGGCAATTAAAATGCACAAGATCGCCACCATGCGATGGCCGCATTTGGTTCGAGTACAAGCAATTACATATATCGCATAAGTAAACAAAAACGGCGCGCTTCCTAGAATCGGTCTCGTTGAACTGGACGTCGAAACCAGATTAACCGCAATACCGGCCAATATCCATGTTTGCGTTCATGACCATGATGAATTTTTTTCCCCTTCGTTTTGCGAACCAACAAGGCAAACGTAGAAAAAACCCATCGCCTCTTGTAATAAACATCGTCCATATCTCGTCTTTCAATGCATAAAATTCCAATCTCGCGCCTCGTCTTTTTTAATTAACAATCGAATAATTAGTCGAAGATACAAGGTCGTCGAAAAAGTCACGCTGCTCCAAACCTATACACCATCCAGCTCAACCTTGCCAGTCATTTCGAGCGGAAATAATATCAAACTTTCAACCAACCCTTGTAGCTTTCGCGCACTCTTTCGACCTTCGAATTTAAATTTCGTCCAGATGCGAATGACGGTTTCATCGTCGAGTACAAAAGGCTGCCCAATTAGGTAAATCGAGCCGAAAATTAATTTTTAATTTTCGCCCGTTTTTTCGACACAACACCCTGCTCTCTTCGAGACGTCTCGCTTTTGAGTTCATTTTATATTTTACCACGATGCGAAACGCATTGTTTTATATTATCGAGTTGAATCACGTCATTGATAGCAAAAAGTCGAGTAAAAAATACTCAAGCGAATGGAGAGCAAGAAACGAGCTCTGAAAAGGAAAAAAAATCACAAGCTAGGCTCTCTCTCTCCGATGGCCATTTATGGTATTTTTTCATCGCGCATACGTGCTCCTATTCGTCTCTAGTCGATGTACAAATGTATCGTGAAAATTTTAAATTACTTTTTTTTTCACATCGAAAGAGTATTTTCATAATCGACAGAAGAGGCAAGGGCAAAGGAAGCCTATTTTAAATTCGATATTATTATGTTCACTTTTTAAAAATAAATTCTTAAAATAAAATTTTCATTATATTTAAATTTTTGGTTTTAATTTTTGCAAGCTCGAATCGCTATATTTTATCAACCTTCAGTAAATTAGAAAGGACAAGAAAATTTTCAATTTTTTCAACAGTAAAAATAAGGAACTAGTAATTCTACATTTTAGCAGCCTTTTACGGTGATTTGGAAATGAGAAAATTTTCGATTTTTCTCAAGGGTATATGTGGAAAATACTTGCCTTTTACAACCGTAAAAAAAATAGAAATTTTCTTAATAAATGGAAAAATTTACCGGAGTTCCAAGACTTGAAATTTTTCAATATTCACGTTTTTTGTAATGCCTACTGTATAAGAATACAGAAATTTCGTACCATTTTTGTACGCTATTTTTTTTCGTACCATTAGATGGAAAATGAAATTTTTCAAGCTTATTGAAGAATAAGTAATTTCCCCACACATAGATAGATTGCACATATAATACATATATAGATAGCGTAGAAGCATTCCAAACATTAAAAAAACAACAAAAAAAATAACATAAAGATTTGGCACTTTTTCGTGTTTTTCAACCGAATTTCACGCCATTTCCGTACTGTTGTACTTAACTTCCATTTTTTTTCTGCACCATATACTGGTACATAGTGAACGTTCCAGGAACGTTATCATGAATAAAAGGTTAGGTCAAAGGAGCCTGCAAATTTAGGCGGTAAGAGAAAAATTCTCTTTTGACGAAAGAACCATTGTAAGGAGAGTATGACTTAGACGAAGACCTACCACAAATACGTTTTCTCTTCGGTAAATTAGACTTAATTTCCTATCTTTTCAAACTTTTTGTACCCGCTAGGTCTAGCATATTTCATTGAAAAAACTTCAAAAATTTAGGTATTGCATTTACTGAAATTTCAATTCAAGGTTTTCAACACAAAAAAAAAATTCGAGATATTTTTCAATTTATTCCCATCTACAGTAGTAAATTTTAGAGTCCGATACCTCATTGTAGAAATTTGAAAATTTTTTATAAAAATTTCTTTACCTCTTCAAAGCTATAAAAAGCAATTTTTTCCATATTACCTTTCGCAAAAAACGAAAATAATTTTGACCATGTTTCATTCGTTCTACTAAGAAAGAAAAAAATATTCAGAAAATGGTGAAAATTACTGAGCACAAAAGAGTGAAAAATAGTTACTACATAATACATATAAATCGCTGAACATTGATCCAACAGTATTGTCCACCTTAAATTATTATCAACTCGGTTAAGCGAGTTTCCATGTCTTACACGTGGAGTTCACTCAGGATGCATAAACGATGGTAAAGTAGTCGGTATTAAGGCAAATCATTAATTTATAATATTTTTTTTTCTACCCAATATACTGAATAAATACCTCAATAAAAAAAGTAGATGCAAAAAAAGAACATTCGACAATTTGAACTAAAAATGTTCGAGGCATTTCAATTTGTTCTCGATATAACTAAGTCTTTTCATGGTAGAGCACTTCATAACATCAGCTAATAAGAAGGACCTGCATGAGGAGAAAAGAAAGGAATAATAATGAAAAAATCATTTCTCGTAAGAAGTATATCGTGGTTTTTTTTTAATTTCTCTCATAAATTTCGCAGAATATCAAGATTTTTTAAGGACTTGTTTTGAAGTACAGAATTTGTTCTTTAAAAAAGGTCCTTATTAAAATTTTAAAATTCCGAGTACTTTTCGAAAAAAATTCAAATAAAAAAAACTCCTAATGCATTTCTTATGAAGAATAATTTTTTGAACAGTTTCCGGCTACTTCTCAAATTGATCCACAGAAGTTGACTACTTAACGAAAAGTACTAGCCGAAATACGATAATGAAGATGGTAAAAATTAAGAAGTAAAAAACACGATTTAAAATTATTTTATTTTAAATTCTCACATTACACTGATGACAGATTTAAATGATATCATTGCATACAATGCGCAAAAATTTACCAACATACAGATTATAATGATAGAATAGGCCAGTCAAATTACCATCAAATTGTTAATGTTCAATAGAGATAGAAGATGAAACTTTCTGTCTAATTTAGTAGCGCGAACTGATAAGAAAAGAAATATAAAAAAATTATAGGTGAAGATAAAAAGGTCAGGGAAGAAGGAGGATGGAATGAAGTCGCTCCTTACGCTGAATTAGTCATACCGAATAGTTTTTATATACGTATAGTTAAAAACAATCTACACGTTAATTCGGACGGGAAACCAAAATTTCGTCAAAATCGAACCAGTAGTTGCGGAGGAAAAGCATAACAAAGAAAAAACCAAACTTTGCGGTTTCATATATGTATATAGATGATATATAGATACCGAAGGTAAGGAAGGCAGGGGAGAGGGGGAGGAACTAAAATCACACCCTAGCTGAATTAATCACATCAAATATATTATACTTATCCTATGCATACCCAAGATAAAAATAGCGAGGGAATAGTCACACCAACCAAATGATTTTCGTATATGCATATGCCATACCTCAGAACATATTTTTCTCATTTTTTTGCGATAATATTTTCGAGTGTTCCTTTCACATTAAAAACACACTACACAAATTTTCGTATGAAAAAAATAATTTCTAGAGGTAGCGTATTGAGTTTTAATAATGCAATTTTTTATAGGTAATTTAACATGAAGAATATTTTTTTCATGTTTTATCTTTCAAACTATTAAATTATACCTACCAAATGTATTCCAAAATTGCTCACGTTTCCTAAGTGCAATCAATTAATTTTTCTATTATTAAGCGAGTTTTACATTTTTAGCACAATTTTTATATTACATGAAATACTGCTTCACCCCTCCCCCCTTCCACCGGATGCAATTTTTAGATAAAATTTCTATAAATAAAATTAATGATATTAGAGATGATGAATTTGAAATTATAAAAAAAAATGAAAGTGTACCATTCTAATAAGGACTCACATGAAACCATCTTCAAAATTTTCAACCTATACCCATCAAATGAAAAAATTCAACGAACGCTACGCACGATTCTTCCTCATAATTTCCATAAAAAACATTTGATTAAATATTTTTACATTATATTTTTAAAAATTTAACATAAATATATTTATACCGAAAATGATTTCCTCACTCGTACAAAAAATTCCAAATAATGTACAATACTTCATGATAGCGAAGAGATGGGGACTAGGGAAATCGTAACATCAATCAAGCAAGCTCGCCTCTTCAGACACCAACTGTCGATTCGGGATCCCAGGTAACCAATACGTCCGCGTTACGCAGCGGTACCGAGTTTTTTTTACCACTTGGCGTAGATTTCCCTACGCTATTGTTCGCCTTCGATTTTCTTTGTGGCGTGCGCTTCGCATTGTTAACTATTTTCTTGCGTTGGCCGCTAAATGCAGCTGACGATGACGCCGATGGTTATTAATAACCGCTACGTACATAGGTACGTACTACGTTACTTGTAAAAATGTAAATTCAACTCGGATATTTCGAAACAATCGATTCCTCCGGATTGCCAATTTGTCAACTCAGAATCGCGTTATCGCCACCAAAATCGTATAAATTTCTATACACTCTCGGTAATCCAGCTTCTTCGACAGATAAGAAAAATCAATCAAGTTTCCCATTTTCGAACGCTTAATACAATTGCGAATCATTCTCGCCGTCTCACTTCCGTTCAAATGAAAATTCCTCGACTACAGGAAACCCACAGTCATAGGGCCGGTAGCCAATTCTCGCTCGAGCGTTTCCTTTCCGCTCTGACGCGTATGTTTCTTCGATAACATACAAAAAAACCACGCTCCACATACGTATCGATACGCTTCATCGGCTCGCGTACACTATACCCAGATTTTCTACCATCATTTCCCACGATATGCTCGATCACTACGCGTACATACGCATCGGCCATCACCATTACGAATTTCGTAACAAATTTTACACTCTCGTTGCGTTTCTTCGCTAACTCACGCGTACCGATATGTCCCATGTTCCGTATAAATGTACCTATCATCGACGTATTTGAAAAAGGAAAAAAAAAATGATAAAAATACTATCTCCATTACAACGATGACGATGTTAGATTCGCTACATCGTACATCGATATTGATGGTAATGCATAACGAGACACGTTAACACTATTCCGAGCTCTAAACATACGCATTCTTTACCTAAACGACTCTCGATAGCGATCTTATAACAAATAATATAAAGACTTCACGGATTATAAGCGTGTACCAAGATAAACCGGTTCAGTACGAGAGCCGGACAACGCCGTTAAAACCGGCTAATTATTCTATTATTTCGGAGAAAAATGTACAGTGTACACCTAATTTGAAATCTGCTTGTATACGCGACAATTTATACGTCTTTTTAGCTACCTAACGCCGGTCAGTGATGGTCATTATATGGACGACTACCGCGCACCGCCTCATAACATACGTAAGCGAGACGAAAGAAAAATTTGTCGTGTTTAACGTCATTCGTGCCGAAGTCATTTGCTTTCCAAACACCGATAACATCTTCAACTATTTTTCTCAGCCTCGCTGAAGGAATCTGGTGCATTTCGTGGCCCATTCGGTGTCTTGATTTATACGTAAAATAAAGCTAGCGCGTCCAACAAGAAAGGAAGAAAGTACTAGAATGTATGATCCTTCACCAAGACGTAGGCGATCCAACAGTGAAATACGACTGATGAGTAAATGACTACCCCACTTCCAAGTTCAACACTCCCAAACCTACCAGGTTTGAAAATAATTTCTCTAATCCTAAAGTAAACGATCCGAAGGAGGGAAAAATAAATGCGATTAAAGCCTCGTACAAATCGCCATCGTGTCTCGAACACCTGAAAACAACGTAAATACCCACAGTATCGGTCACTGCACCGAAAACCATATACTAATGGTTCTCCGATACGTTACGATGGTCGATGACAGTACGATAACACATAAAAACACATCGTTCAATTCGGTATTCTAAAATCTTCGACGTAATAGGGCTATTTACCAACGTACCCGCTCAACCACTGAATCCTAAAGTGATCGAATGTGGGAGCTTAACGGCCGAGTAAGCCGAGTACGGTGTTATCATTCGCCACCATCCTACGAAGTTTTTTTTTTCATCACTGTATTTACCTCGAAGCTGAGAAATTTATCGTCGGCTACAAACTACTCGGAAAAACCCTTTCTTCGACATGAGAAACGAAACAAAAAATCACTCGATTTCTACACAACCCTAGAGCTCAGCTTTAAATATCGTTCGAGACCACTAGTTATGGCGGCAAACACAGAAAAAGAACCTTTTATCAGTCTCTTTAGTACCACTTGCTTTGTGCATGGGACGACGCGGTGCCGCTATGCTGGCGAATTCATCGTATATTCGTACGAGCAAATTTTCAACCAAAGAATTTCTTTATGCATGCTTCAAAAAAAAAAGTACATGTAAAGAATTTCTTTTCTTTTTTTTCGTCGTAATTTCGTTGAATAGAGAAAGGATCGCATGATGACTATGAAAGTAGCTGCCGAATGAAGCTAAAAAAAAATGAAAAAATTTCAGTCCCGCATGTTGATGGGTATACTTCCCAAAATAGGGTCAAGTTCTTAAAAATTTCGAAAAAAAAATTTGTACAGTTTGAATTTTTTTTAATTATAATGTTGTACGATGTCTTGTAAAGACTGGGAAAATTTTTGGTAATCAATTTCTTGAAAATTCAGCAATCACTGCTTAAAATTTTTTAAAGTGATTGATCATGTGTATTTAAAAAAAGATTAAAAACAAATAGGTAATATAGCAATTGGGTGCACACTATGAACTTTATTATTTGAGGTCTTTAGGACTTTGAAAAAAAAAAACACGCCCAATATATTCTAAGGTATGATATAAGCATACATGAAAACCATTCGACGTGACAACTTTCTTATTATCCTTATCTTCATTTGATGGGACTAATTCAACGAAGGTGTGATTTTAGTCCCTTCCCCTCTCCCTACCTTTCTTATCTTCGGTATAAATATAAGAAAACTATTTGGTATGACTAATTCAGCGTAAGGAGCGACTTGAATGCATCCCCCTTCTCTCCTGATATCCTTCTCTTCGTCTAATGACGTAAAAATCAGGCATACTTTGTCTACTGAGTATAATAAAAACCAAAATTCAAGCTGATACTATTACGTGATCTATAAATTACCTATTCATTATTTATTTTTAAATGAACGTATAATTTTTTATCGAAAAAAAAAATCAAAAAAGATCAAGACCCTCAAATTTTCAAAAAAATTAACTATTTCTTCATTTCGTCAGAAATTCATATTCTAATTTGCAGTTCAAAATTTCGAAATAGCGATTCACTGAAATTTCCCAAGTGTCTGAAGAGGAAGTAAATATCTCAAAATTGTTTTTTTGGTCTCATATAATGTAGTGAGCTGAGGATACCATCATATCTGAAAGGGAGTTAGAACAGAAAATGGAGTTTTGAGCAAGTTTTGAATCATGAAATCTCAAATCCCGTATTCCTTCATCAAATTGATCTAGGAAACTTAAACTTTACACGAAGAGTTGATTGAATACCAGAATATAACACTTCACATTTTGATCGAAATCGATTCAAAACATTCACTTTATAGATATGGACTGTTTATGCTTATGAAGTATTTGAAAATTAACATAAAATACAAAACACAACTGCGCATGCGCACCAAGTCACTACGTTCCTCATTAGATGAAAACATCAAAAACATTAGATTATATCCAATCAAAACTGGAGCACTAATATTTTCATGTTCCAAAATCTGGTCTATTTTCTCGTGATAATAGTACTCTATGTACAATGAAGTCAATTATTCAAAATGGCCGATGGTTAAAACATGAGGACTCCTAGGAGAACCTCAAATTCCTCACCATTGATAAATATGAGCTAGTATGATTACTAAACCCAAGACGTGCACCATTTTCCACATCTGCTTGGACAGATGATGATGGAGGGGGGAGAAAAGGAACAATTTTTCTCAAAATAAAAACGGGGGGGGGGGGGTAAGTAGTAGAGATAATCGAAACCCCGAAAATTTTCTATCATGGTTTCTTACGAAAGAGTGAACATAAATAATCAACGCATTTAAATTTTACCTTCCTTAGTGGATTTGGAGGGGAATTAAACAGAAAAGTAGCTTTCACACCTACTCACCAAATACACTAAGAAAGTTCAAAATTCATACCTAAACTTTTTTGGGGACTAGAATACGACTTCTTGAATTTGGGCCAAAATGGATTCAAAATGGCGCATAATCAAAATTTGAAAACTGTTCGAAGAAACTCTAAGAACTCAAGTTCAATAAATACGAGCACAAATGATTACTGAAGACTATACGTGTACTATTTCCCACATCTATTTTCACAGGTGATAACAAGAGGAATAGGAGGAGAATAAGTGTTCCCAAAATATGGTGGAGAAGCGAAGGGTGTGTGGTGATATAAACAAAACGTCGGGAATTTTATATCATGCTTTCATACGACAAAGTGAACAAAAATTACCAACACATTCAAATTTAAGCTTAATAAGTAGCTTGGGTGGGTAATTAAAACAGAAAAGTGAATTTAAGAGGGAAAATCATAACAGAAAATTTCACGAATCTTCCATATCTCTTCGCCGAATACACTCATAAAGCTCAAACTTCATACGTGAGTTTTACTGGGAAGTAGGGGACAAGAATATAACTTCTTGAATTAAGATCAAAATGCATTTAAAATGATGAAACGTAAAAAATAAGCCATTTCAAAATGCCCCCTCCCTCTCCCCCTCCACTCATTAAAAACTCAGCATCGGTAATGCGGCAAGACTACTTAGACGGATGTGATGTTTTTTTGTTCTGTTGTCGTGGGCTACCAGTTATACGGCGGAAAATGGGAATAACGAAGTAATATAACTGCATCGAGGAAAGCTTTAATTACATTTTACATAGTTTACATCGACTCTACAAAAAAAAACTCATAAGAAATTTTTTGTAAAAAATTTACAATTTATCACTAAGCTAATTTTCAAACAATTATAAAAAGAAGGGAGATGTGTAAAAAAAAAAAAAAAAAAAAAAATGATGGCAAAAATATTTCTCACTGTTCAACTAGATATCTTTAGTTGGATTTTTAGAAAAAAAAATCCTCCAATATGTTCACGGAATTGCGATAATTTGATTATATTATAATCAAGAGATTACATTCGCACGAATTTCTTGAATACATGGAAAAACGAATTAAAACTGACCTTAAGAAACTAAAAGATCAGTTCATTTCTCACGAATCCCCACTCCCCTTGTCCCATCTGGCACACTAAGAAGAAAAAATTATCGATTTGAAGAACTACTAGATACTTCATATTCAGGGTGTAGGTTTCGAGTTGAATATGAATATCTTTCAAGTTTAATTACAGCATGCTAAGTAAGAAGTTAAGGTCGATAGTGATTCATATTATCGCAATCAATTTCATCACGCATCTTTTCCATTCGCTAATTTCTCCGTAAAATATATCGCAATAGGCCAATACGCAGCCGAGCGACTCGTGCCTTAGCGAACCAGGCAAAATACTCCGAAGTCCGGAAACTCCACACGGGGGTGGCGTGCTTCTATTGATTACGACGTTAAATCAGTTTATCGGTCTATTCGTGTACCCGTACATGTAATGAGAAATACACGACACAGATATACCTCGCCGAGACGACGCTCGACAGTATCCACGCGGAGGATTCGTGGTAGCGCGGTAAGACGTCGATGAGAAAACCAGTTAGGAAAGAATTGTAAATTGTAATGCTACCGCTATTCCGAGACGCATTCTGCGGTTGAAATAACAACGGGCCGTACGAGGCGTGGGGTAGTAGCGTTCGAGTATGTGTTATACACGCGATACGTAATGGTAATTAGGTATAAATAATCAGCCTGCGGCCAATACCGCGTACGAATTTTAACGTATGCATTTCACGTCGACGTTGAAGCGCGTAGAGTACGCCACTCTTGGCCGTAGGTCTAACGGGGCTGGTCGGGCGACGTTGCCGAATTACGAAACGCGTCGATGGCCAAGGCGTGTTTGTCAGGTGCACGTTCGTAGATTCGAGAAATGCCTAGTATCGGGCGGAATTTCGTATTTTCGCTCGCCAAAGTACGTAAAATCGCGCAGACAGGGCGGCGCTGCGTCGTGGCCAGGTCAAGATAATCGTGGCAGCGATTCGACTGCTATACGAATATCGTCGCAGACAATGACTGGGCGAGGCGAGCAACGAGGTGTGAATTAAAACACGTCTGCCCCACGAAAGCAGACCGTCGATTAAACCGTGTAGGTGTGTAAGGGTGACGGCTCATTCGGAGTTTCAATTTTCTATTCTATCGTCTAGCATCCAGTTCGCTATTGTTTGGGGGTTCGTCGCCTAGACGAGAACTCGATGACCCACTGGGTTACCGTTTGTTATTAGTTGATTAACTTTTTCCATCGTCTCGTTCGTCTACGATCGCTTAACTAAAGCTACCATCATTGTTATACCGACATAGCCGCCGATATTTGTACAACGTATGCGGTAATTTAGAATACTCGAATGCACGTATGAGATTTTTTCTCTCTTCGCGGAGTAGGTATACGCACGACGACGGTGCTACGCTGCTTCGTAATGTTGTAATCGCCGTGGCGACGCAACGCAACCGGTTTCCGATTCCTGTTCGTCGCTGTTGCCATACCGTTTGCGTTGTATTGCGGTTTACCTTTCGGTGTATTATGTACGCGTCGTTTTTCTTCGCCTCGTTTCTCGCTTATACAGCACATTCTAGGATGCCGAAATCGCTAGTTTCGTTTCCAACTGCATAACAGTATCTCGTATTCTTGTATTTCTCGCGGTACATTTCAGTACTTTCGGCGAAGGCATCTCGAAATAAATTATTAAAATATTTCGAATTGACTAATCACGATATTTAAAAGTTCACCTCCGAATGAATGAAAGAAAGGAATTTTTAGGAGCCTATAATCTTCATAATAATTGTTAATTATGAATTAATAATCAACTCAAGGAAGCTAATGTCGAAGGAAAGGACGGCATCGATGTCAAAAAGACTGCCAAAATATCAACAGATGATTGTGCAGGTTGTTCATCACGAAGATAATACGAATTGAATTCGAGTGTCGTTTGTATATTCCAAAATCTGTGAAAGTAGAAAATTTCGACCAATTTTCCCCTATTCTACGTCGTGTGGATAACTCACAAAATTCTTCGAGGTAATGTAGGACTCTTGCAGCGTCATCAGCATGAGTTTTAAAAGCCTAACCACCTCTTTTCATTTGAAAAAAAATCAGAATATGAAAAGTTCGTTTTTATGCACACACAAACAATCTCTTTCCCAGAGAAATAACAGTCAATGATGGCGAGGTCACTCTTTACCGTCGTATTACTCCAACTCGAGAGTCGCATTATAGTGGCTGCAACCTGATGATGGTATTATGAACCACTACAAACGAGTACACGAAGAACTGATAAGGATTTCCGAATCAGTGATTTGATTATGATACACAAAGGTACATAGAATACAAAGCTACTACCTTACAAAAAATAAACAAAAAAAATCCGAGTATATTCAACCGCTCATTACTCAAGGCTGAGATCATTTAGACTCATTCCTGATTGGTAGTTTCAAATATATTGTTGAAATGTGTGTTTTCATTAGTTTTCATATTATCGATAGACCAATCAAGACACGAAAGCGAGTACTAGTGTTACTTGCAAACCAAGGGAACATTTGTCAACTAATTACATCGCTCTTACAGGAGTGCAGTAATTTGGTATTGGAAACTGACATCAAAGTGGTTGACATCTCGCCGTTAATTTCGTGAACTACTAAAAAAGGGTAATGGAGAATATGACAAGAAAATTCGAATAGATGAACATTTTCATCATATAACTAGTTTTAATTTAAATGTATTCAGAAATTGAAATTTCAGTGATGGAGTAATTATTAATTCGATGAAATCTTTTTAATTTCTATTTTTACATTTCATGATGCGGCGATAAGACACAATATATCCTCTTTTCAGAACAGTGATAAGAGCAGTGAAACTAGCGCTGAACCTGTCGTGTCAGTTTCTTATTCTATATAATTTTAATAACACGATTCAATTTGAAATTTCATCAAAAAATCATAATTATAATCGTTTTTTTTTTTTAGCTGAGTTTTTATCACAAAGGGATAACTATTACAGCCTATTTTCCTTCTTGAGCCACCAGGATGGATAACAAAATTTTCAACAAAAAAGAATTTTTTTAGCACTCCTAACATGATCTTTCGAAGAGTTCAACCCACCCTCCCCTCTCCTAAAAAATATGAAATAAAAAGTTTGTTTTTATGTACATGCAAATAAACCTAGATTTTTGGGAAGACGAGTAACTAGAACAAGACGCATTAATTATGTAATTTTTTCTATGTGTCAAAATGGAGGCGGGGGGGGGGAAGGAGAAGAAAGAGATGACTAAAATATTTTCCATATTTGGGGGATATTTTTGAATGAAGAATACAGGAGCTAAGAACGAAATACATTTACAGAACAAATAAGGGAGTTTTCAGAAACCTTGCAGGATCAAAAATAGCAAAAACTCTTATCAACAGGTCGCCTACGATCTTCTTTATTCAATACTTTGTCTCAAAACATTTCCTTCTCAAGGCAAAAAGATTGGTAATTTGAATTTTCTATTTATCATCACTGATGTCACGGTCAGCTGTTTTGATGATAACTCCTTACCACTCGTATTCAGTGCTGCGAAGCTAGTTGGCGCTCCAGCTGTTGTACAACTTGTCAATACAATACCATAATGATCGTGGGTCATGAGCAATTTTATATTTCTCTGATTTTATTCAAAACATATTTTGTGACACACCTACTTACTTTCTCAATATTGAGATTTAATTTATGTTTCCATCGGAGAATTCGAAAAAAAAAAAGAAATTCTATATACTTCTAGGTGTAGTGATTATTTTTCACTTCGTTTCAAATATTATTAAAATTTAACGTTTACCCATTTTTCTTTTAAATAACTTTTTTGTTTAATTTTGAGCATTATTGTATAGCCATTAACTCGATTTTTCAAAAGTTAATTGAAAATGTTTACATGTATTTGAGAAAAAAATTATATTTATTTTCTAATTGCAAATTCGACATCCTTTTCTACTCGTATACCATGCCATCACTTTTCAGTAAATTTCTGACTAATAAGATGTTTTCAAATAAGTAGTTCTAAAAAATAGGCTTTGTTCATTTTTTTTTTTCATCATAAAAATACGTTCAAACGTTCAATACTTTGATATGGGATATTAGAAGAATTTTATGTACATTTGGATGATTCCATTTTTTTTTTTTTTTTGAAAATTATACATTTATATTTTAATTCTTATAATTTATGGGTTAGAGCTGTCATGGTAAAAGCGTTGAAAAACAATAAATTTCAAAATATATTTCAAATATGGAACCCTTGAATAAATACGAAGAAAAAAAATGAATAAAAATACCTGTATCATTTTATGAGTTCAAGTGAATGTTGAAAAAAATAACATATTTCAAAAAAATATTGTACGAAACATTAATTACAAATCCTACAGTCCATTTCACTCAATTAGAGCCGTAAGAACTTTATCACATTGTCGAATAAGAGCATAGTGTGAGTTCAACTTCACCATTATTTATTTTCATATCATTTTACGACTTGAAATATCTGTGGCAACAATGTAAATCAGAGCTGCAGCGAAGGATGCGTTTTAAGGGTTCTATCATAAGCTCATTTTTTTTTTAATGAGTTTATCTCAGGTTACTCAGCAACTAGGATCATTTGCGACCGATAATATTTAAAAATGAATTTCAAAGATAACAATTTGCGTTAAACTAGACTGCGAGTAATTTACAATAATTTATACAAATGTTGCCAAATTTTATCATTCCTCTATAACTACGTACGTCGTGTAAATTTGCAATAGAAATCATCTTCTCCATTAAAAAAAATTCATAATTAATTGACCACGACTACTTACACTAATTGCTAGGAATTATAACGAAAAATTTCATTAGTGAAATATATTCCTAAATTTCTCGTTTACTGAAGGAATTAATGACCTTCATACAATTACCTCCCTTTTCACTACACTGGTTGCAGACAGCGAAATATATATTCTGAAGAAAAATTAAAACCCCCTACAAATGATACATCTGATAGACTTTGCAAGACATTCTAATACTTAATGGACAACTGTTTATGGCTCTAGTTAAATGAAGAAGACTATAACAATTTGCTACAATTTTTTTTTCGATTTAATTCACTTCATATTAATCTTAGCACTCTATGCATAGTAACATGGAAGAAATTCTACAAAAAATTAAAAAAAAAAAAATTATTAAAAAATTCCGAATCAATTATTCCTTCAAATCAGCTCCTCGAAACACTCTTGGAACACCAAAAATCCTATTAAAGAGTAGAAAATATAAAAAAACTTCCCTGTCATAGCAAAAAAATAGCATTCAAAGTCGGAGAGCATGTTATAAATCTCAGTGTCATTTCCTTTCAACGCAAATGAAATTTCAGCGAAGTATTATTCACGTGTAATGGTTTATAAAGCAAGTAAATCATTTTAGTTACATTTACAAATATAAACTCGATTACTCTTCGAGGAAAACTGATATCTGAGGCTAAAGGGTCATTTCATATTATAGACAGCTTTTTTTTAGCCAGAAAAAATGTTACCAATTTTTTTCTCGGGCGAGGGGCGTGGAGAGCAAGAGTTGATTTGAATCTATTTCAAATACATGGACCAAAAGCCTAGAGAGATAGTAGGAATTCAATGAAATATTCGAACATTAACATTCAACTTTAGAAGCCCCTCGTAGTATGAAGTGTGGCGAAATTTATTTCTGTAATTCTAAAACGGCGATATCAAATGTTGGGTACTTCTTGACCAACATTACATTAAAAAGTTCAAAATCACGTGATAACGGGGATTTTCGGAATTTAAAGTCGTCATTTTCAAAAAAACACCGTCGCAAAAAAATATAAAAAAATAGCTAAAATTCCATTAAAACTGGAAACCCATAACCGTGCACCGCTCCATTCTCATAATCACCCTTATGACCTCATTTCGTCGGCTTGACATTTACCACCGTACTTATCACTTCCATCTGGCGAAGTTTACTACGTGGAAAAATCCAGCCAGCTCTCGTAACAAGCCCTTAATAATAAAAATCCCCCGCGTTCATTTCTTTACACGCTCTCGCAGCTCTCGCAATAAACAAAAGGAGCCAGGCAGCGAAAAAAAAAAAAAAACGCACAACCGACGTTATAAAATTCTCGCTTTACCGCGCGATAAATACCCGCATTACGTAACACCGTCCGGCGCGTCGATAAATTAAACCGTAGGTACTTATAAAAGCTAAAATATAAAACGTGCAAAAAAAGCGTATCCGCGAATAAAACTCCACCGACCGGATGTTAATTACTTCGCAATCGATACAGCCAACCATGCCCATTGCTAATTAGCGGTAATTCGATATACTCGTATCAACCTGTACTCGCTATCGTACCTACGGTCGGTTTACGCGTACGAGAAATGGCGAGAAAATAAGCCATTCGCGATGGCTACGACCGAGTGAAAAATCCGCGAGACTACACGTCATGCGCCCTTGTGGCAAACAGCAGTCTGGTCTCGGCAACAGTGGTCGTCGACGGCCACGTAAGAGAGAGTAACATTGGCCTCCTTTTTCGGACCTTAACGCGCCATAGACGCGATTATAAAAGGATGACGGCGGTGGCGAGGCGAGAGCGGGGGCACGATTTCATAAAAATAATCATAACGTAGTTTGCGGTCGTACACGGTGCCGTTGCGTGATTCCCAGCTAGGCGAAAACTTCTCCGAGCCGAGGAAATCGTGTTCTCTACGTAATTCCAGTGCCAGCCATCTACGCGGCCTGCCTGCAGCCGCGCGCACAACTTGGCGAAAATTATCCGTCCGCGTCCACCGTACCCATATTAGACCGCAACGAAGGCAGCACAAAAAAGCGGTAGCAGCTCGACAGAAGAGAAAAAAACGTCAGAATTTACCGCTACTATAACGGATACCCGCCATACTACGATAAGATAGCCAGCCGGTCGCGGACGCGTTGACGGAACATTGAAAATATTCGCGGCGCGGATACAGCGAACGGGTGGAAATTATGTGATAATTCCACATTTCATATAAGGGTATACGATATACGTCCATTTACCATTTATCATGGCTGTCCGAACATGTCGCAGGTTGCCACTGGCAGCAACATGGTTTCTCGATCGACGAAAATAAGCTTTAGGATCAACACTACGAAGTTGGATTCTGCTTTCATTATTTTATTTTACGTTCTTACCCTACGCAGTGAATGTTCTGGGAGGACGTGTGGAAGAGGAGAGAAGGGGAAGCGCTGAGAAACCGAAAGGTAAAAAATCTCCCCTCTTTCTCCCAACCACCTTGTCCGAGGGCACTCACTTGGCATAATAAGTTGTACCCAATATTCAAAATAAATTTGCCCCACCCAGCAAGTTGGGACTGGGAACCTGCAAAAGAAAAAGTTCAGCTTTCGTAGCCTCAGCGAATCATAGGTAGGTTCGAGGAAGAAGGAGGAGCAAAGAGCCTAAGAAGACCAAAATATAAAAATTTCAGGTTTTAAAACTTTTCACAATTCCAATTTTTTTTTCTGCTCCACATACAGCTCAGGGCTATAGGCGAAAATTTTTGAACAATTTTATATTTAGAGAAAGGAGTAAAATTTGGAAGATTTGAGGAAGAATAAAAGGTTGATGATACCTGTGGGACTTTTGAAAAATTTTGTCAGTGTTGGGGAGACACAGAGAACGTCGCATGCGGTATTTTGGGCAGTGTTTCAGTAGGCGATGAATGGAAATAGGAGTTTGACATGTGTCACAGGTAGGTATTGGCTGTTTGTTAAGAAGGTGAACGTGAGTCAAGAATGAGTGGCCGAAATTTTTCTTTTATTTCTACTGGATGTGAGAATTGTAAAATGGGCTCGATAATCATTTTTATTTTCGATGGATTAAAAAACAATAATTGAAAAAAAAAGCCTGAAAATTATTTTCCCTAACTTGGTCATAGACCAAATCAAGAGAATATTTTGGAAGGGATTAAGACAGGAAATGGGAACATTTTCTTCACCCGTTTCATTGACGGGAATGCCTCGTTTAAATGATTAATATAAATGTATTTCTTTTTAGCGGACTTCACGTTTCAGATAAGTCCACTATTGGGACACAATGGGCTGAAAATGGCCAATGCGTATGGCATTTGCACCATCCAGTTAAATTTGAAGTCTGCTCCTACTGCATTCATCATTCACTAATATTCAATTCTATGAATCACAGAATTTTTTGAATAGATGGCTTCAGGAAACGAAAAAATTTTCCACAACCTTCAGAAAAATAAGATAAATAGCGAACAAGGTGACTGCAGCAACAGAGGTGCAGGAAATGGGACATGATCGAGTGAGTTTTTAATAAAACAATAGTTACAACAGACTACCTAATTTAGAAAGGAGGAGTGGGGAGAGGAAACCCTTCATATCATAGTGTTTTAGAACATTCGTAACGAGGTGAAAAATGTCCAACTTTTTGGTACATGTGCATAAGTATTATTTTCCTAATTCTGTAGTGCGGAAGGATGTACACATAGATGAAAATCACTCAAAATTTGAAAATAGAATGTTTATGGGAATGTTCAAATGTACTTCATTTTGCACTTTTCATTCGAGTTAAAATAACGATTCATTTAAATCTCAAAACCCTGAACAAATAAGTCAAAATTATCGTCCATGATTTCACATGAAATAGAAAGTTAAGGAGACCCAGACCCACATATATTCTTAAATCTTTCAAAATTTCTCACCAAATTGACCTAAAAAGCTCATGCCGAGCAGAATATGACTCCTTGAATTTGGGTCGAAAATCGATTTAACATGATGGGTAATCCAAATTTAAGGAAGGCTAGAAGAGTCTAAAATAGCTCGAATTTGATAAAAATATGCGATCATATAGTTATTGAAAATATATACCAAATCCACCTTCACAAGCGATGTTTTTTTTCCACCTTAGCCTAGTGAAATAATGCGAAAAAACTTGCCATGGATTAGGCAGTTCTTACATCATCTGAGGTTAGAGAAGTCATTTTTATTATGTTTTATCTATGCAGTAATTTTTTCTATTTTTAGTAAAATTATTTTTGGTTTCCTTCACTAACAAATTCAATATTGAATAATAACGATTAAAAATTAATTTTTTTCATCTTTTATCATCTACTGAATCCAATCACCGGGATAAAATTATGTTAGGTTATTATAAGAGTGGAAGGGAAAGAAGAGTAAATGGAGTGGTCCTGGAGGGGATGAATAGGGGTTATTTTCCTCATTTACTGATGAAGGGGAAGGGAAGGGTAAAGGAAATATTGAAAATTTTTATTATCGTTTCATACGACCGAGTATGATTAACACATTCAAATTTCAGTTTCCTCATTGGTTTTGCGGAGAATTTGAAGGGTAAAATGGTTTTTGAAGGAAAATCATGCCAGTACATTTCATGAATCATCTCTATCTCTACACAAATATACTTGGAAGCCTAAATAGTGTCTAAGAAAATATGCTAATCATAATGCAGGATTTTTCTGGTTGATTTCTTCATAACGAAAAAAAATTTATGCACATGCAAATACATATACATTTCAAGAACACGAATCACTTGAATAATGAGAAATAAAATACATTTTTTTTTTCATATTTTTTTAGAAAGATGAAAATAATTATTATTGATTTAAGACTTGTTCTTCTACAGAACTTTTCCATTTGTAGGCCCCTTTTACAAGACTTACAGGACCTTGTCGGACAACCAGATACATAATGTAATTTTGTATCTAGGTTCAGTCTGAGGTTAGGATATCAGTTCTTTTATTTAGGTAAAAATGAATTCAAAATGGTGGAAATCTGAGGAAAACTTGAAGAACCTCAAATACCTGAAATAGCTCGTGCGATTTCTGTGGGTAAGACGTACTATACGTACCTTAAATTTAACTTCTTAGGTGGTTCTGAAGGGCAAAGGGAGTTTTCAGATTCGTACTGGGTGTGTGGGTGAAGAGGTTAATTGGTAAAAAAAATCGTAACGGTATATCAACGAAAAGCTAATCAGGCGTGCATTTCGAAGCCTGCTAGAAAAAGTTCTTAAAGCTTATCTCTATAGCATAGGTAAAAATAAATGTAAATAAATTAAATAGTTTAGTTTTTCATTTTCGAGCCATTATCAGTACCAGTACCAGAGTACCCAGTAAATATGATAAAAAATTTGTACCTTTTCAATACTTTTTCCTACTTTTATGTGCTTTAATTCTTATTTTTTTTCGTAATTTTAATCCTCTAGAAAAATGTTCAAGTTTTTATTAATTCAAATGAAATCGAAATTTTTCTGAACTTTTGTATATTTTGGAAAATTTTCTTATCACTTTCGTACTTTCATATATCAAAAGAGAAATTCATGCTTTTTTCGTATTTTTTATACCCAGTGGATACCTTGAATACAGTAGTTCAAAAAAATGTAAATTTTGAGCTTTGAGCTTTTTTTTTATCAATGCTGAAAATTTCTCGAGTCGCATTAAATCGAATGGGAATAAAATCAACATAAGAATTAAGAGCTATTTTACACCTATACACTTCCGAAAATGTACAAAGGTTGAAAGGTATACTCGCTTAAAATAAAAAATAAAATCACATTTAGTGGATTAAGTGCGTTGAATTCCAAATCTATACCCCTTTTTAAAGAATTCATCGCTCTTTCGCTATTCGCGACTCAACGAAAACCCCGAGCAAACTATCGTCGAGCTTTTCTACACACGAAATGCCTGCAAACATAAACGACGCGAGAATTCATTAACGCCGAAAATCCTCCAGCAAACAACCTCCGAGCGACATCGCAGTTAAAATTACTTCCTCGGAGTTGAAAAAAATCTCGATGCTTTTACCTCGCTCAAACTCCACATACCGAATTACGTGACTCGAGCTCGATTCTTTATCGATTCGCTTAATTACTTATTTATAGTTTCAACGACACGACTTATACGCGACGATCGAAACGCCAGCGAAATTTCGTTCTTTCGAATCCATCCAACATACCAAAGCTGAGCGAAGAGCGATAGCCGTTGAGCGAAAATAACCAACACACGCCGAATATAATCGAACAAGAAAAGTTCAAATTCCAACATGAAAATATACTTTTACGAAGCAACGCTATTTATCATCGACATCGTTGCGAGCGAGATTATTAAAAAAAAATTACGCTTCTCCGATGCAACCTCGTTCGTTTCGAAAATCGCGCCTGTCGGCCTATGACTTCGACAAATGGTGATTTGCTTTTTATTATGTTGGGAAATTTTTTACTCTACTCAACCATCGTTAGATTCCTTCGATACGATTAGAATTTTTTCCTCGCTTCTTTCCACATCCAGCGTTATCACATTTTTTCGCTCGTTCGTTTTATTTATCTTGCGAATACGTGCGATTTTTTCGCATTCTGTTCGCGCAAAAATTCTTCGAAATGATTTTTCAGTTTTTCAAAACGAATTACACGAAATACGTACGTGGAGTCGTTCATTTTTATTTTTACTTAGTTTCATTCGTTCGCCTATGTAAAAAATTCCGAACTCGCGATCTCGTCGTTACCAGCGAAATATTAATTTTTATTTATTTTTCCGCGAAATCTCGTCGACGAAGTACTTCGACTGTACGCCATGTTGAGAGAAGAATTTTCATAAGTCAACAGAAATTATTTCAAGATTGATTCAAAAACTAACCCTATAAAAAATTTCGCTTTTTATACAGAAATAAATAAAGGTAAACGCGATCAAATTCGCTTAAAATGTTTACAATCGTTGAAAATTTTTTCTAGCTTGGTTATATGTACGTTGTGCGTTAATTCAAAAATAAAAGAATTTTGCTGGTAAAAAAAAAAAATTGAAAAACTTCACATTCCAAATTTCAACGTTCTAAAAATCATCCAAAAACATCTCATTTTTTTCCTTGTCATTTTCCATCTTGAAATTTCTTTCCAAGCTTCAAACATTTATCAATACCATTTTACAAAAAACACTCGACAGGTTCAACAGATTTCAACTCGAAGCGATAAACATTTTATCCGGCCTGGCTACATCGACTTCTGATTATTCAGTTACCACATGCACAAAGGTTTTAATTTAGCGAAGCCAGATAGCCAGATATGAACTTCAACGAGATAAGGTTCGCAGAAATCAGTACGTATTTTCTTTCCCTTACTTTGCACTTCAGCTACATAACGAAATCGAATTAATTTTTCGCTAATTAAAATTACGATTCGAAGAAAAGTAATTTTTCGCCACATGATAACAATGTAATAAATTTATTTTAATTCGAAGAAAATAAAATTAACGCGATAAATTTGACAACACAGCAAAGAAGAAAATAAAAAATCACATTTTCGCTTAATTGGTTTATTTTTGAATATCTAAAACCTGAACTCTTTAATCTCAGTTTATATATCGTCGCTTGAAACTCACGTACGTACGAATTTATTGAGAACACGTCATATGGTTCGAAGATGATGATTTTTTTAAATACTAGAAAAATTTTATTTTATTGCAAACGAAAAATAGGAAGAATATCTATATTTCTTTGAAACAATATCTTTAAAAAATTTATTTTCATATAAAACGTACATAAATAGGTAGTTGAATTCGCACCCTTCTCTCCCCTTTGAACTGAAACAAATAAATTATTTTGTTAAAACTGATTAAATCAGTCAAAGGTACGTGAACATTTCAAAATTTATTGCCTACTTTGTTATGACGTCAAGAGTACCCAGAGTTTATATAACTCGCACGTCGAACAATACAGTTCGGCAACGCCGCATCAAATGGCACATTAGTTCGATGCAGTTACCAAAATTACGTCATGTTTTTATATTCTCATTGTGTATTCATTCATTTCCATCACATGGCCATATGGGTCTATTATCACCTGTTAAGGTGTTGTCAATGGTCCCTTATTCGGTTGGTAATTGTAATCAGGCTTGAGTTGAAAGTGTTGTGAACCTCCAAAATTTAATGATGGAGCATATGTGCATTAAATGGTTCGAAACTGACTCAACATTTTTTTTTTATAATCTTTTAAAAAAATCATCTAAAATGTTGTTTCAGGTACTTGAATGAGATGTAAGTACAATGTTTAAATCGAAATATTCATTTTTTTTATATATATGATTTGTATTGACAATGCATAACATAATTTATACCTATTTACTTACTTCCTTCATTAACGTACTATTTATCGCTACAAAGGACAGAGGCACGGTGAAAAGAAGTAAGATTTACTTAATTAGCCTAGAGACAACAGCAATAGACGATAGATATATTTTAAAAATATTCTATACATATTTCAAAATTATGTTAATCGGTCACCATCGACACTCAAATCTCAAAATACATATGAAAAAAGAGAAGGAAAAAAATAAAACAAAAATGAAGAAAATAATCAAAATTAATATAACAAATTACATGAATGGAGAGGAGAGGGGAAGGCCATAAAAGTGATGGATTTCAAGGCATTTATTTTTATAAAACTTCATTATTCAGCTCCTAAATATAGACAGCGAAGAAAAAAACTAAAAAAAAATTAGTTTCAATTCCCAGCAGCAAACTCCAAAAAACAGAAGAGTGAAACAAATTTTCAACATTTTTTTCCTCGATACAACTTTTTTTCGGTACCATTCCGATAAATTAAAAAATTCAATTCCTTGTCATAGGTAAATTATTTGCGAGCTCAATTTGACCAAGAAGAGTGTTCTAAATTTCAGCCCATAAGTAGAGATATGAAACAAAATCAATTCAAAATATGTACTGAAAATTTTCAGATTTCGTTCATCTCCCCCCTCGCCTCCACCACATTCTGAAGACAATAAACACTCTTCCCACCTCTCAACATCCGAAGTGAAAGTGTATTCGGAATAATGTATAAGTATCTTGTTTACAATCATCATATTATGACTCTACATTCATCAATTCTGAGCTATTTGAGCCTTGAGACTCCCCAAGCCTTCATCAAATATTGATTATCCACCATTTCGAAAGGATTTTGACGCCAATTCAAGAGCTCTTAATCTGCTACGCAAGTAATGCTACGTGCAAAACTTGAGCTCTGCAGGTCGATTTGGTAAGAAGATATGAATAATTTAAGAAATTTCACGACTCAAAGCCACCCCAGAGATGTTTTTTGCTTCAACTCTTGTCTAGTTTGATTCGGAAGCTAAAATATGGAAATATTGAGGTTCGTAATTCACTTAATCATATGATATTAAGATCGAAAGTTTTAGGGCTTTGGAGGTCTCTCCAGCCTCGCTCAAAATTTGAGTAAATCGTCATATAGAGGAGAGGCAAAAATTTTAAACAAACACTTTTACACGTAGAGTACTTTACCAAATCCTAAGTAATTTTCAGATACATTACGAAAGAAAAACTATAAGTACGTATCAATAAGTAGGATATTTATTGTAAGAATACAAAAAATTCGAAAATGAAAAATATGACAACCCCTTCTCCACCACCTCTCTTCCCAAATCAATTAGGTTGTAATACGTATCATTTTTTAATTAAAGCTTGAGCTAAAAATTCCTTCAATTTGTATGGATTCTAGTGGTCTTTCAATAAAAGGCCGGACTCGAGAGAAACTTTTTTTTCTCCCTACATAGTTGGGCTAGCCTTAATGTAATTACCAACTCCTTGGATGAATATGATTGCACCTGTCTCCACTGCATAGGGTGTGTAACAAAATTTCAGATTGAAAAAGCAGGACAGTAGCAGGACATTTAGCAGGACTTTTCCAGCCAATTAGAGAATTATCATTGGGGAGGCGGGGGAAGGGTCGAATTTTTTCTAATGCATGTAGAAAAAAAATGATGAAACATAGAAAAATCTCTATTAAGTATACTTAACATAATACTACGACAAGACCATTGAATTTTAATTTTACTAGATAATTTCAATTCTAAATACTTCATGTTGCTGGTAATCAGTTCAATTTTCTCTTTTTTCAAGCGCAACAATTTTTTTATTCGTTAGGTGAGAAAAGAAATCAGCTAAAAAAAATTCAAATAACGTATCAATTTCAAAATTCTAAAAAGAGAAAAAAATAAATGAAAATTTTTTGGTTTTACTGAAAAAAATATAAAAAACAGGATTTCCTACTAAAAAATAGAACAATAGCAAGATAACGGGATGCACAAGCTAAGAGCAGAACTTTAGCAAGATAAACAGGACTAGCAGGACCGCTAGACACCCTGTATTCCACTGATTTTGCTCTAATAATTTTAGCTGAATTTTCAATTTAAAGCAATAGCTATCACAGCCACCTGATTAGCGACGGAGGAGTTGGGAGGGGGTATTTCCAACAGGTACAGATGAAAATTGCTGAAAATTTTGTGAGAGACTTTTTGTTAGATTCCGCAAAACCACTTTTCAAATTTTTTTTATTCGCCTCAAAATGGCGACTCACTCAAATTTTGAGCGGGAGTGGAGAGTGAGCAAATGGCTCAAAATTTTCGGTTTTAGTTTTATATGAAAAAATAAGTCACGGACACAAAATATCTAAAATTTCAGCTTCCCAACTGCATCTGAGAGGAAATTAAGGTGAATAACGGTTTTTTGAGGAATTTTTGAGGCATGAAAATTTTTCAAATTTCCCGTATGTCCTCATCAAATTAACATGGAAAGGTCAAACTTCGTATATGAAGTTAGTTAGAGACCAGAATACGACCCCTTAAATTTGGCTCAAAATAGATCCAAAATGGCTGATGACCGAAATTTGAGGAACCTTAAATGGTTCAGATTTGATGAAAGCAGAATTATATGATTTCCAGTAATGAGCAGCATGTTGTATGCTGTTCAGCACATGATTTTGAACGGAAGAGGAGGAGATATTGTCGTCGAAATATGGTGGGAGTTAAAAGTCGAAAACTTTTCATCACGATGTCAGACGATAAAATAACTTCGACTGACTAAGACATTTCAATTTAATTGATACATCTTTTGATCGAAATATTTCAAGTAATTGTCAAATTACACCTTATAATAGACAACAAATGAATATCAACTGCGTGGGAATGTCGCCCAGTCCCCAGCCACGCAGTTTTATCGCGTTATCGCGCAATTAGCGACAAGCTGATAAGTCGCGATAATGCTGGAATCCGTAACTACCATTAAACGAGATAAAACTCCAAACAAAACCGAAACTTCTAGACAAAACAAAAACATTTAGTCGAAACGAATTAGTACATCGTAGGGCGATAACAATCCGTCTTTTTGTCTCCTTCACTTATTTCTACAGATAAGAAAACGGCGTTAGGAAAACATAGGTGCCTATGCGTTCCACGTCCGTCACCGAGTTGGTTAATTTCGCGTACGTATACGAAAGCAAACGATGCGGTCGTAGAATGATATAACATTCGAAATATCCGACGAATGTTAATTAATTTCCATATCTGTATAATCGTTCGAGGGAAAGAACTACGTTCGTATACAGCGTAACATTCCGGTTTTACGGATTCTCGACGTGTACGACTGTTGTACGTTTGTTTCGGGCGAGCGTTCGGTTATGATATTTTTACTACTTTTTCGCATCTCTTTACGTAATTTTTTTTTCGCCGCCTTGGCGACTGTAATTTTCACCAACAAGTGGTAACCGGTTCGTATTGCGTTCGAGCAATTCGTCCTAATCGAATGGTCCCGTCGAATGAGAGAGAAAAAAAATCGCTTATTCATTCGTCCGAAACAATAATAAGGTGGAATTGCGTTACGATTTGCATACACATTCGGTATACAAAATGCATTGGTTACGGTACGTCGACGTATCGTTGAAAACGGCGAATTACGCCGGTATCAACGCGAAACGGAAACCTAATTGGGTTAAGATTTTTACCAAACGCCCATTCGACTCACCTGTTATCGTCGCCGACATTGGTTACGGAGGGCGCCGTCGACACGTTGTTGTACATAGACGTCGGCGTACTAGGCGACTGCAGATCGTCGCCGGCCAACGTGTCCAAACTGAAGAATCCCAAACTGCCACCATTGTCGTGTAACGAACTGCCGAAAAAACCCAACGGATCCCCGGCCGCAGCACTGGACGCGCTCGAGGGGGGTATTGCGCTGTGATACGCCGCCGTGGTGGTACTCGGGGGTTAATGTGGTAAGAAGCGAAACTGTCGCGACCACGTACGCGAATATATCACGACGCGCACTTCACCACACTGAAAATCGATATGATTCGCGATACCGAAGCTATAATCGACGATCGCGACACAACACTTTCATGTGATGCTTTTACTGCTGACCAGCGTATGCATGATGCTCGTTCACCATTCGCTTCTATTATCGGACGCCAATTACGGCCAGCATTTACACGTCGACGACTACTATATCCGCTGGTGCTAACACCTTAATACGCCCATCTCGTGTATTCTGAAAATGCCAACAAGCGTATTCGTTTGTTTAGAAAATCACCATCTCGGTCGTACCGACAACGAGTTGATGAAAATAAACGTCGATACGAGTCGAGTCGCTCAAACGCTTCCCCCATTTCATAGTCCGCGTGCGAATTCCACACCGGCCACGTTACATATCAGGGGGGTGTTTGCTTCACGTCCACGTTACGTGTATGGTAAATGGTACACATGACACAGCACGGGATCGAGTCCTCGATATGCATATCGAACGCGTTAACCTCGCGTCGCATTCATTTTCCAATCAACTAGGTGTCGGTATTGTGTACTATACCGGCGGCTTTTCCGTCCAGTTTCACACTTCGATTGGTTCAGCGTCTCGTACCAGCCACGATCGTCCGATCAAGTCGCGAATTTAGGTTACCAAAGATAAGTCCTATCTATCGATTAGTCATAAGTACTGCAAACATACCAAGAAGAAACTACTAATGAGAAAATCCAACTACGAGCTTTGTATCGCCTTCCGAGATAAGAGATTTCAACGAAATTTGGTGGTAAAATTTTTTACGAGTGTAATTACACTATCTAGGATGTTTGGGAACCGAGAATTTCCAGCCTGTACTTATCGGTCAACTGCCTTTGGATCATTGACCGAGATACACACAAGAAGAGGCATATTAAAGTTCGGCTCGAGCAGATGGGAAAAATACCGGGCAAAATATTTCACAGATGATTTTCCAACAAGAGGAAGAGTGAGGGGAGGGGGGAGGGGAGAGGGTAGAAGAGAGAGAGAGAAACGATGAGACAGATGGTGAAATGTAGCTACCCGTGTTATTCATCGTGAAATAAAATCTATCTTGGTTATGCTCGAAGCTCCTCCCTCGTTCCTCAAATTAACAATAATTCTAAAAATATCGAAAAAACTCAAATTTAAAGACGTAATAATTTTTTCAAACTTGCTGGTAAAATTTTACTGGATAAAATGTAAAGAAAGTTTTATCTATCATCTGTTTTAGTATTGAAGGAAAGTTCTGAAAATAATATATATATATTTTTTCAATTATAAAGGAAAATATTCTTGACAATTTTTAGTATTTTTGTATTTAAGCATTATACTTGATCATGCAGAGATGAGAAAAAACATTCAGCGACTTTAAAAATGTTATTAAATGTTAAGATGAAAATGTTCATTACCACAGTGATCTTCCCACTTTCTACAACTACCCCTCCCCCCTCCCACCGACCCCAATTCAAATATGAAAATACTAATTTTATCAAGAAATCTATGATATTAATACCCCATGGATCATATTTTTCGTCCAATACCTTAAAAAAATTTTCAGCTATTAATTATGAGGCTCTCACACACCGCCATCTTCTCAATAGACAACCTTTCCCCAAATGTACAAATTGCCAAATTCCAATCACCATTACACACATTCTGCTACACTGTCCCATATACGATGAAATTCGAAACGACACATTTCACAGGCCTATCACACTAGCAGAACTTCTAAACAATAATCCAATAACTCTCAATATATCCTCCAGATAAATCTCTTCACCAGCATCTAATATCAATCTAAATCGTGCCTCTGGCCTAAGCGGCAGTACATAGCACTACTCAAAAATTAAAAAAAAAAAAATTATAAATACTGAAGTGAAGTGCTAAAAATTGAAGATTTTATTCATAAATTTCAGACAAACTGGGTGCAGAAAAATCTGAAACGTCCTTACGTACATACTTTACTATTTGGAAATGAAGGAAAAAAAATTGAACTTTCGAAAAAATAAGAGTCAAAATAATTTGCAAATGATTAACAAGCGCAGATGTGAATTTAAATTTCCAAAATTGATACCTGATTTTCTCTTCCACTACCCCCCTCCCCCCGATAAATTTCTTCATCTGATTTAATATTCCTCGATTGAATAATTTTAGATTTTGACTTATATCACCCACCAAAAACTTTCGAAATATCGAAAAAAATCAAATGGAGAACAGAGAATTCGTGAGCTCCTTTTTTATCTTAGGAGTGATATTCTGCTGTAAAAATTTTCAACAAGATCCTAGTTATAAATTTATAAGTTTTCTCAATAACGAATAAAAGTTCTAAAATCTAAGATTTTTTTCATCAATTTTGAAAAAATTAATTTCTCCAAAATTTCACTATTTTTTTCACTTTAATGCTATATTTTCCATCTATAGGTCAGAAAAAAATATTGAGCAATTAAAAAAAGAAAAAAAAGAAATACAAAATTTTTAAATAATTTTCAAGAAAAGATAGAGATGAAAATATCGATCATCACAGATGATACCTTCCACCTCCAACTCTAACAAATTTCGAAATAGCAAAATTTGGCGAATTTCTAATTTATTTTGTCTCATGGATCAGTTTCAGCTTTAACTAAGCCATCCACCATGCACTTCGGCCATTTACAGCCGGTTGTGAACTTGTCTGTGGATCATATTATGTCGTTAAATACCTTAAGAAAATGCTAGCTATTAATTCTACCAATATTTAAGGAAAGTTCGAGAGTTCGAACACTATTTCATCAATTTTAAAGAAAATGATTTTAGGACGTTTCAAAATTATCTTTCATGTAGGAATTGTATTTCAGTAGGTATATAAATACCAAACAAAAAATTCAACCGTCAATTTTCTCAGCATCGTGATAGAAAGTGGCGGTGGTGAGGGAGAAATAAGAAAGAAAATGTTTATTAAAATTCATTTCCATCGCATCACAAGGACTAGCGCCATATTAAAGAACCTCCGAAAATCCGAAATAACGTCGATATTCATCGCCTCAATAATCCCATCTCTTTGCGAACAACTCAGTCGACCACGAAACACGAACTCGTCGAACTCAAACCACTAATAATTCAAACAGTCCATAACCCTTTCACGCCGGCGGCGCCTTTACGCAACGTGGCCTTTTATGCGAAAACATTCACAAAGTGAAAAAAGCCCACAACGCCGAATCTCTATTAAAAAAGCTCGCCGCAAGATCGTAATCGCTTTTCCACCGTATTAAACTTCAAATACGAAAAACTTATCAGCTTTGTAAACACACCCCGAAAAAAAAGCCCTCTCGCTGGAGGATAAAAAAGCGTCGAATAAGTTTTTCGTACAATAGCGAAACAGGACAACTCATTGTTTTCGCGCTGATTAATGACGACGGCAAAATCGAAACGTCTACCGCGTACACGACCCAAGCTTTCGTCTAGAGCCCTGCTCGCCTCACCTACGCCAGCCAACCACCAACGTAGACGAACTCATCCGAAAAACGTGAATCCTATTAATGTCAATTTTCACACCGCCACCGTCCAACCCCGTCATCCGTTCTAATGGCTGGCTTCTTCGTAGAATACGCGGCCAAACCTCTAAAAACTTCCCCGCTTCTTGGCGTTTTTCTGCAAAATTTCCCTTTTAAGACTCTACGCCGAGTTTTTACGACTTTCGAAAAAACTTTTTTTCCAACTATGGTCTGCTCCTGCCCCCGGTTCAAGCGTCTTCGCTAAATGCGTATTTTCTACGCTTGCCAGCCGTTTCTGCGCTTCTACGTCGCTATCGAGTTATCGGGCTTCGCAGATCGCGACCGACGTTTTTCCAACAGCCGGCCGTTTCGTAATCGACGGTTAAAATTTTAAAACAATTTCTCAACGCAAATTAAACAAGTTATAAAAATAATCTGCGCCCTATTTCGCAATTCAAAACAATACTCGTATGTTTCCTTTTTTTTTCTCTCTACACGCCGCTACCTCTCTTTCACTCCTTTCCCTGCCTGTCAGCGTGTGTTTCACTAGCCGCCGCCACCGTTGCCTTGTCTTCCATTCTACATAATTATACGAACGGCGTATGCGAACGCGTTCTCTTTCTCGTACACCGTATAGTAATCAAACAGCAGCCGCGTATATCCACATATGGTAACGCGTAGCGTCGTATATCAAGTCGAATGGTATTGCAAGTCGGCCCTATAGTGTGGAAAAAATTCTCTAAATCGTTTCATTCGCAGACACGACGACGTCAATTCAGAATTCAGATAAAACGATACAATTTTAGGACCTACTGGTTAGCCAGACACTTATGAAATCACATTCGCTTTCTTCATCGAT
The DNA here is from genome assembly GCA_009761765.1 of Phenacoccus solenopsis. Lineage (NCBI taxonomy): Eukaryota > Metazoa > Arthropoda > Insecta > Hemiptera > Pseudococcidae > Phenacoccus > Phenacoccus solenopsis. The sequence goes on from CM019753.1 coordinate 38,998,157, forward strand.
ATCGGTCAAAAAAGAAGTTCTATCGGACTTTGAGCTACCTAAAAGTATACCCTGATGCAACATACCAGAACGTAAAGTGAAAGACTTCGATTTTGAAAAAAATTACCTTTTTTTTAAATCCAAAAATCCTAGTTTTAGAGAAATGAAATTTATTTTTTCATTCAGAGGTAATATTCAGTTCTTCAAAAACCAAAAAATATTGAACCAGCAAATATTTGTAAGTTCAGAGGTTGAACAAAATTTTTTTCAGTTGAAAGAAAAATACTAAAACATTTACTCATATGATCCATTTCAAATGTCTGAGGGTTAAAACTACATATTAGCTAGATTTTCATCTTATAGGAATTGCCAAAACATCATTCATTAGGACAGATTTTTTTTTTGGAAAATTTAACTTAGAAAAAATTTCAGACCCATAGATAGATGAGTATTTACATTTTCCAAAACGTGGTATAAATTTGAAAAGTACATAGACTTCGGAAAAATTCAAAAAAATTGACTTTCAGGCAATTTGAAATTTTTTGATTCCGCAAGTCATTTTTAGTCACGCAACACCGGACAACATTTTTGGACAAATTTTTTTTGTTGATTTTCGTATCATTAGGAGATTAAATACTTTTTCTTTGAATCGCTCAAGAACTCAACATAGTACAAATTTAAAAAAAATTATTAGTAAATAATTTTAGGCTTGATTTTTCATTAAATAGAGCATGAAGATGCATTGTGCACAATGTTTACCATTCAAACGTTCTCAAATTATCTTTAACTTAGCGTTAAGATTAAATAAAAATACAATTAGTTCCCTACGCACTGACCACGTGCCTCTAGTTGCTCGGATGCACACAGTAATCAAAAACAAATTTAATAAAAAAAAACCTACTCTATGCTATTTTTATGCCGAATTAGGGACACTTTGAGGAGCCTTGCATCAAGTAAAAAATAGGTATAACGTGTCTTCTGAGTTTATTGCGATAATACACAAGCCCATGCCATACAATCCAATGATAAGTAATTCAAAATATCATGAATTTTTTCAATTGCCTAAAATAACGAATTTATGAACAAATCAGAAAACATTCAATTTCCTCCTTCCCCTCTAAGAATATAAAAAAATCAAAAACCAATATTTCCCTCTCCCCCTCTAAAAATACAAAAAAATTAAAAGCAAATATTCCCCCTTCCCCCTCTAAGAATACAAAAAAAATTAAAAGCCAATTTCTTTTGATCTGGAGACTACCTCCGACGATCCAAAGATATAATAAATCTCAAATTGCTCAAAATTCAATTTTTTGATTTTTCTTCCATAGAACTGCTAGATATTCTCATTTAAACTAACTTTCAGAAAAATGTGATTCTAGCCCCTGCAGCTGTACACGGCACGTTAAAAAAAACTGTTAGATATAAATTTCTAAATACTAATAAAATATTTTTCGCAAATTCCAGAAAAAAAAAGATATCAAATCTGAATTTAAAAAAAAAAATACAAATCTCCAAAAACTCAGAATTTTTGAAAAAAATAAATAAATTTTAAAAACGTTGAAAAATTGTGAAAAATGTATTGCAACACAATGCCAACAATATTCTCGCTCAAACAAACTAAAATCCACTCAAAATACCATCAAGCTTGTGAAAAAATTCTGATCATCTCCTGGTAAGCATGAAGTTATTTTTACCACAGTTCATACAGATTACTCCTTTCTCAAACATAGTTACCTACTCAATAAACAGACGAACCTCTTGTGTAATGCCTTTGACATTCCGATCCTGTCCTCCATATTCTGAATAAATTCTTCGAATACACTCATAGTAAAAATATCTATTTTCCTTAACACAAACGAGCCTTATTTCGGAAAACAGTCTAGCAAGAACTCAAACCCTCGAAAATTCCTTCAATTTACATAAAAAATATAATAACAATTTAACCGCAGAGACCTAAACTAAAAATTTTCTAGGCTCAAAGTTTTACATCCGGTTAAATTCAGAAAAAAAAACAACGATTTTTTTTGTTCTTTGATAATCTGAATATGACCTCGATAGTGTAAAAAAATTACAAATCATTAAAAATCAGTTTTTGAAAATAATTCAGAAATTTTCCATGCTGAGTTACTTGTTAACATTTTTAATGAAAAATTTTTGAGGATTTATTTAAAGGGCAGAGAAACTCTGTTCCGTATGGTATCGATAAAAGTGCATACATTTTATAAAAGTCATTCTGCTATTAGTGACTATAGTTGGGGGAGAAGAGGAAAGAGGAAAATTTTGCGATGGTTCAGGAACTCCAATGACTAAAAGAGAAAAAAGTGAAAAACCCCAATAATCAAATTCATACCTACTGATTCTATTACCCAATGACCACAAATACTACAATGGAAGCCTTACCATCAAAAACAACCAGCCAAAACGAAGCAAGTCACAAAAACTGAAAACAAAGGTAAAATACTATTCCTCGCCGAAGAAAACGTTAAAAGTACGTCGACCAAGTCTAAACACCGTGAAAAACAACACGAAGTCACTTCAAATGGGAAAATTTCACGAAACAGCGAAGCAAGAGATGTTAAAAAGACCATCGACCAAATACCCCATTACACGTTGAAGATACAATAAGGCATTTACGACCAAATAATTTTTCGCGAGAAAAACAATATACTAATCGTAAAATCTCTCTATGTACGAACAAAGGCCAAAAAAATGGCAACTTCGTCCTAAATCGACAACAGAGGCGAAAAAATACCCAGCTTTCGTTCATTTCGAAATATCGAATTTCACCGTTTAAAATAATCGTCGTAAAACCCACTCGGACGCCGCCGATTAATTACGTAAAATTCATTTCCTTCGTATAGAAACTTTATCCGAAGACTGGAAATTAATACGAACGTAATATTTTGCCTTTTCGGCGCCGATACGACCGTCAAACGGCGCGTACGGCTAGGCAAAAGCCTATATTCGTAAATATAATTATTCCTTAGTTATCCTCCAGGAATATCGAACTGTAATTTATACGCATTAGGTGAGCGAAAACTTTAGATTTTCGATTACTCGTCCAGGGACTAGAGAAATCGAATATATTACCAAGATGAGCGGGCTCGAATTTTCCACTCGTCGAGATGACACCATAGTAAGACTAGTACAAACATTCCATCGACCATCGAAACTAGTACCGCTTTGATTTACACTCGTCACACGTACCATTCTGTACATAAAAATCCATTAAGTCGACCAGCCGGTGTAAATACTACGCCTTCGGAAAACAGGGTGAAAAAATTTCCTCGATATCGAAAATTCTCACCCAAACCAGTTCCCACTATCGCACCGCTCACGCATCGGCAGCTCGAACATCAGTGTTGCCAACTTGGAATTTCAAAATATCCCGAGCTTTTGGCGATGAACATTATGAAAAATGTAGAGATTTGAATTTTACTTTCTGTTGTGTATTTATATGGAAAAGACACATTTGAAAACTATATTAAAAAAACTCCTCAAGGGACCTAATCAATCATTTTCAATATTTTGTCGAACTCTCATAATAATGACGTAACAAAATATGCAAAATAAATATCTTGCGGAGATGCTTTACCGATATAAACAACAAAAAAGTTTTTCATTGCAGCAGATTTTTTTTCAAAATCAGCTTCATTTCGAATGTTTCATTTAAAATACATTCTCTGATGTACTTCGCTTTAATTCACATAAATTTCATTTTTTTCCTATTTTTACAATTTTTAACGTATTTTTTGAGAATTTAAGAGTTTTTGAGTCATTTTGAAATCACCTCTGTCTGCAACAATTTATGAAGTAATACAAATGAGATATTTTTTTGGGATCAACTGCTTTGGAATCTAATGAACCAAAAGTTTCAATATATGACCCCCTCCCCCCTCCATAACGAAAGAACCCTCATTCCATATGGAAAACTTACTGGGCTTCAAACTTACAACTTCAAATATTGTAAAACCACTGTTCATCAAAATTAATTTATTTTTATCAAAAGGACTAAAGTGATGGGAGTATGAGCTGAAACAATTATTTTCATATTCGAATTCTTTTTCCTTTCAAATGAGGAGGATGTTCATTTTTGAAAATTGTGAAACCCGTTTTTCTGGTTTTTCGCTTCGAGATGAGCTCATGTTCTTTTATGCTTGAAAGCTTTTTTAAGGATACTTCACAGGATGCACAAAATTTTTTTTTTTAATATCTATCTTAAGGCTTCAAAGTTTTGAAATAACTCAAGTGGTCCCACCTCCTCTATGAAAATTCGAATGTATTAGTAGAACCTCAAATTTGAAAACTGATGAACTGAGGGTGGTAAAACATTCTTAGCTGCCTAAAAACCTATCTTTACACCCTGCCCCCTTTTCAAAGAACTTCAAACAACTTAAAATTACAAGGTTAGGTGAATAACTTGAATTTTCATCAGTTCAATGAAGTAATAAAATTTTAGGAAATTTTCAGAATTCGTGTTGGATAGAGTTATTTGGTTCTTGGAAAATTTTAGGAGCTCGCCTCATTACTTTTAAAATCAAGACGAATTTTTGGTTACCAAAATTTTGATTTTTAAGATTACCTACATGGGATTTCAACGTGATTTAAAATGTGACTGCATTATGTAACATAAAGCTGCTTCATACTCCAGAATTTCAGATTATAAAAAAAATTCAATTTTTGGACAGTGGTTCCAAAAATGTTTTTAAATTGCAAATTTGACTGCCTTCTACTCGTAAAGTAAGTGATTCCATGCAAAATGAAAGAACGTCCCGAATCGAAAACAATATATAAAACAACTTCTGGATCAAATAGTCTCAAAATTAGTGGTCCCAAAATCGCCCGCATTTACATTCTTCTTAAACAGTCAATTTTTTTCAATTTTCGAACAAAACGGTCACAAATTATCGAGAAAATCCGAAGCTTCGATTCGAACAGGCACAGATCCTGAAACATGCGACGAAAATTCTAAAAAAAATCTTCCACCATCCTGATATTCGGTAACCCTGATGTCACGTCCAGCAGAATTCTCTAGCTACCGTTACGCAACCGATATACGAGTAAATCCGAAACCACACTTCCTGCTTTCTACACGTCGGTCGGATGGCAAAGTGACAAAGCTCGTCTAGGCCTGGCTACGAAATTTCCAATCAACGCTCACGTACGGTCAAGTACCCTCGTAAAAAGAAAATTTTTCTCGCTACGAGCAATTAAACGCGCAGAATGCCAACTACACGCATTCGTTCATCCCGAAAGGACGTTCGACCAAGTAAACGTTCTCGAAACGTCGAAAAAAAACCGAATATAAAATTTTATCGCGTCAACAAAAATACCAAATCGGGGTGAAACATCGCAGGCATAAACCTCATCGTTGATATCGCACGATAACGTTACGTGCTTCAAATTCCTGAATTTTTCGTCCGATCGTGGCAACCGGTTGCATCCGCGACACCAATCACTGCGTGAAACGCGGCACGGAAAAAATCACAATTTCACCATTTCCTTCTCACTCGAGAGAATGAAAATCGCGCGAAATCACCGCCAAAAAATAAACAAAATATTCCCTTACGTTGATATCGTAGATGACTTTGCAAACGATTCGAAAAACACAAGTCGCGAAAAATTCACTCGAAAAAATTTTCACGTACACGAATTCGTTCTCTAAACGAGATTCGTAAAAAAAAAATAAATAAATAAATAAAAGAATAAAATCGCAAATAACACAACGTTTTATAAAATAAACGCGCAACTTAATCACACGCTCGCCGAAAACGTCGAATAATAAAACACTAACGTAATAACGCAAAACTCACGAACCTCGTTCCTTCGATACGGACTGGCGAACGGCTTGCATTCCATTAAGCAGCTTCCGCGACCAGCCGCCAGAGCGCGTTAAACACGTTATAAACAATCGCTTACAATGTTCAGCAAGTCCAAGCATGTCGATCGACCTTATCAACTTATGCCGATGACGTAGTCGACGTTGCAACTTTTTCCTACCGCTGTACCGCTCTTTCTGCGCCAGCGAAATAACATCGTTAGCTGGGCCCGTCGAGTGTCGACTATCCTCGAAGAACGATGGAAAAGCAACTGTATACTGCGGTACGCCATTAAGAGCTGCGGCGCGATACCGATATACGGTACGCTAATTGCTAATTATCGGCATAACGTCGAAAAATTCCCGCTACGCCACGCCAGTCGCCGGTAACCGGTATGCATGCTGGCTAATTGATACGAGTCGCCGATGAAGTAATTCGACGATGAAAAAATCCGCCTCGTTTACCACTCGAAAGTACACGAGGTTTCGTCTCAAATTCGAACACAGTTGAAAATGGAAATTCGAATTTACACGCATTTTCGCAGATTTTTGCGATTGTTTTCGATCAGATCCAGCATTCATTTCCACAAGTCACGGGACCATGATGAACACGACAATGATAGCAGAACTGGCGAAGATTAAAGAATCGTTACACAGTGGTTCGTTTTGTCATCGGCAAGCATCGGGAGTCGACCAAAAATTTGACTACAAACTGACTATTTGACTCCGACCAGGATCTTTCACTTTGTAGCATTTTTCTAAATTTGAATCTGACTCACTACGACTCCAATCTTTGAGCCCGGAGCCATTCTCTGTACCCGAACGCACTCCAACTCCACTTTCACTCCGGAGTCACAAGAGAAATTTGATTCTGACTTGGAACTTGATCTCATAGCTGATCTGGACTGCAGCTCAACTTCGGAGTCAAGATCGTAGTCAGATTAATTTGGAGTTATTCTGACTCCAAATCTTAAGTAGATTACAGGTCATTGGGTCAACTTTGGTCTTTCACCTATCGACGTCGAGACGTTCTCATTTATATGGTGCCTAAGTGATAGAAAAGGGAAAAAACAAAGACCCACAGTCAGCCAAAAATTTGACTCCAGCTCCAGTGTCCCTTCAAATTCTCTCTGAACTCGGACTCCACTTGGACTCGACTCTTAGGTGCATTTGAAAATTCAGCTCCAATTCGACTTCGACTCTACACTGACTTCAGAGCCATTACTGAAATTTGACTCAGACCTCGACTCCGGAGTCAATGTGATAATTCTGACTCCGAAGTTTTGACTCAACCACAGAGTCAACATCAAAGGTGGAGTTATTAGAAGTCATTTCAACTTCGAATCCGGAATCGACTCACCGTCTTTGCTCTATACCAAAATCTTGATAAAATGAAAACAGGACATGAAACTTTCAACAAATTTCAACTTTCAACAATATCAAAGATTCAAACAAATCAAAATCTCCATCTATTAGATATTTAATGCATTAATTTCAAAGATGAGATAATTATCAAACTTTTCTCCACAATGTGCTAGAAACAGAAAGTCATATGTTTTGTTTTCCCTCTTTACAATTTTAACTAAATTTTACTTCCTCATAATTGCAACATACGTTTTCCTTGATTTTATTGAAATTAGCCTCAAAATGCTCGAATGAATGCGGAGAGTGACAATGCTGAATGCATATTATACAGGGTGTTTCACCTCAATATGATATCCTTCATATCACAAATAGGGTTACTCATATGACACTCATGTATGATAATTTGCCCGCTCTACTGTCTGAAGGGCCGATGTACGAAATTGGAAAAATATTCTTTCCACATGGTAATGATCCGTATTGAAAAATTTTATTTCGCATTATCATAGCAGAGATAAAAATAATTATGCTGTTCGCACCAAAATTTAGCATATCAAATGTAGTATCACCAATAAGTAATTTGTGGCAGTGGAAGAGTTACGTGAAGAGAAATAGCAAGAATCTTGTAAAAATTATGCGAAAAATTGTTCATTTTTTCATATTTATTAGCAAACAACTTGGATAATTGTTCTGTTAGGTCCACGTTTTGAACATTTTTCAAAGATGTTAACTTTATCATCCATCTCTTACAACAGATGAATACTCAATATCTCCTGTGTAGCTCAAAATGTTGAACAAATTTTATTTCTGTATAAATTTTTCATAAAAATGTTTTTTTTTTTGAAATTTTTATTTGAAAATTCAAGCTAAGTAAGAATGAGTGGTTTACCCCAAAACGTTGAGTATAAAATGTAATATTGCTTACAAAAAATCAACAGAAGTCGGAGTGGAAGGTGAGGAGGAATAATGAAAATAGTGTAGAAAATTACTTGAAAAAAATTGATAATTTTTTCATACTTTTTAGTGGGCTTAACTTTCAAGTAAAATCTTCTTATGTGTTCACACTGTTCCTAATGGTTTTCCTTTTTTTTTTAATTTGTTTTATTTGAAAAAAATATGAACAATTACTTTATTTGTTTAGTTTTGTTCTCCGACGAAAACTTTAGCAAAAAAAAAATTTCAAAATTTTTTATCTCAAAATTAAAATATGGTAAGAATAAGTATGTTGCTTCGAAATGCTGAGTATAAAATGTAATATTGCTAATAAACAATTATTGGCAATGAAAAGGGTAAGTGGGTAGAGGATACGAAGGGAATGCAAAAAAATTACGCTAATTATTGTTTACTTTTTTGTATTTTTTCAAATAACCATATGAATAAATGATCAACTGAATTCATGAGGAAAAATCTCTAAAAATATTATTATGGTCATTTGAAAAATAATTCATATTTGTGGGAAAATTTTTCTCATCCAAGCCATATAAAATGACACACATCTGGTGTATGATTTGGTGCGTTGAGATGGTCCATCAAAAATTTTTCAAAAGCTCAACCAATGAAACATTTTTCATACAGTGTACAAAAAATGAAAAATAAAAATACATATTTTTCACCATCCTTTCATTATTTCTTTCCATCTACCCTCCTCCTCCCATTTTTTTGTTAACAATGCTCTAAAAAGTAAATCCATGAAAAATCACCAACAGTACATTTTATCTGCATCTCGGATACAACGAAATAAAATTTTCCTCAGCTGATCGTAACCAAGACGAAAACAAATATTCTCATAACTTCTGTATCTTGGCCCCTTCAGAACTAGAGTATGCAAATCATCATACATGAGTAGCTTTACATGTGATTAAGGAACAAATAATAAACGACACACCATGTATATTTTGGCCGAATATTTTTGAAATAAATGTAGATTAAAATATTGAATCAATCAGAAAATAGTATTCATTTCCACACCATAACGTAGACCAATACCCAATTAATATTCCTAAACTCCATCTATGCGCAAGTTGTAGGATTAATGACTTAATACAACTACTATTTTCCTGCACGGTATTACTTTTTATACACACAGCACGTAGTTGCAGTTATCTGATTGGTTGTTGTTGAAAAAGAAATGAATGTTCGCCACTAGAATATAAAGCATACGTAGATATATTCATAATATTGATGCCTGATAGTAAATTTTGAAGATGCTACGTATAAGTAAGCAATTAAAAGCTGTTATGAACGTAAAAAAGTTGACTCTCAAGATTTACTTGTGCCACATCAGATTTAAGAGTAATCTTCATTTCACTTCAGTTTATATTTAAGACTGAAATATTGTATAGCATTTTTTTCGACATAGAAAAGCCAAAACTTCGTTCAAACACTCAATTCAACCTGGATCTCGACATCATTTGGAAAAAAAAGTTGAATGGAAATATTCGAGCTAATATGTGTATTCCAAGTAGATACATTCTGAAATTCGTTTAAGAATAATTATTCGTCAATAGGTAATATTCGTTCGACATTCATCACTTTCGATACAAAGAAAAACGTCCCCAGGCCCTTATCGTCTCAACTCTCGTCATGTAATACGATTTGGCAACCCGGTTAACATTTTCTACGTCGTTTTCCTCGTCGCGTCACGTTTTCAATTACTCGAACCGTATCGAATGCTCTTTCTAAACCACCTAAAGGTACGGAAGAGAACGAAGAATATGAAAATCTTACCGTACAATCCGCAGTATTCGGTAATACCACCAGACCGAAGTGTTAACTCAGCGTTTCGATAAACAAAATCAAATACGTTTTTTAATTTAACCTTAACCACGCTCCTGACACCCCGTAACAATCGGCAGAGGCAATACTCAGGTGCGACTGAAAAGCAACGTTCGTTATAAAAAAAAAAACCCACACACACAATTCGCTACAAAAATCGTAATTTTCTTAACCAAAGTTCAACATACAATCGAACCAATAAATTCAACTAATCGTTAAAATCGAAGATATATAAATTAACGACGCTGTTTACACAAGTGAACCGTCACCGTTAGTTTCATATTGTAATTATTCGTACAGGTAAAAAGTTTCCTTCTACGTTGTCATATATGTTCGAACGTGAATTATTATTCGAATATCCGAGAGTACTTCCAACCTAAACACTCGTTCGCCCAACTTGCGGCGCGTTAAATAATTTGATAAATGAATTCACCGTCGGGACCGATGACCCGAAACTTTACCGAGGTACTTGAACGGCGAATTTCGCACCGCCGTTGTTTTTCTTACACCGTGTAGTTCGAAACCATTACCGTCCAAGTGGAAGATAAATCTCGAGTCGACGTTTCCCTCACAATGCTAATGACATCAGTAACACCACCGCATCCGTATATGAATTTCGCATCTATTACATACCTGCAACATAAAACAAACCGTAAATTAACCCCAGTTACAGGCATCGAGTACTTTGTATGGTAACGCGGAAGCTACGTCAATTCGAGCCAACGTCTTCGTAATTAACAATTCGAGCGAATTTTCTAATTGACTCGAATGACCAGATCACTGGGTTGTTCGACTTAATCGAACGAGAATTTCATAAATTTTCGCGATAGAAAATCTCGCCTCCATGGCGCCGCGCCATTAAGACCAGAAAAGACCGAAGTTCATCTATTGAGCATCGATGGGTATACAATTTTTCAATTTTCCAAAATCAGTACTCAAAGGTAAGCTTAGAACATGAAAAACTGAGCATTTTCATTCATAGTGGGTGGAGGTGTTCTTGAACATCTGATTTGAGACAGACGAGCTTACACCCAAACCAATACTTAATAGAGTAGACCTAGATTTTGGTCTTTACAAAAATGATAAATCAATTGAGGGGAGGGGGAGGTAGCAAACAGTAATGTTTTAAAAATGTTAAGCCTATATGAAAGCCTCACATAAAATAAGTCTAGTATTTAAAAATTTCAAAAATAATAAAAAATTTAAATAAAATTAATTATTGCTTTACAAAGAAATGAATCATCCAAAATCAATTTAACAAGTACTTGTCTCATGGCTTTTCCATTTCTTTTATTTCTTTTTTTCAGAGTTGGTTTTGCTTCAGGGTTAAGAATACTATGATTAGTTTCGTCTGAACGGTCCAGCGAAAGTGATCGTGATATTTTTACCTTGGCGCAAAACAAACTCTGGAAAAAGAAATGATAAAAATCCAAAGCTATGACGTCGAAAATCTTCTGTTTTGGTTGAATTGATATTGAGCGACCCGAAGGGTAGTTTTTTTCAATCTGAGAGATTTAAAATTCATTTAAAATTCTTTTGAAAACCTTATTTTACCCTAAGATGGATGACTAATAAGTGGACTATTTTTTATTTTTTGAACAAATGGACGAACATACGATGAGGATCAATGAATAATAATAATTATCGCAGTAACGATAGATGGTAATTTTATTAATTAAATAAAATAAATAATTTTTTTATTATGTACATACTGCTCGTCACTTTTAATACATAAATTAAGTCGTAACAAAGTAAATATATTGGAAAATGTATTTTAATTTTTAAATTAATAAATAAAGAAAATTAGTTTATTAGTTTTTTTTCATTTATTTTATTTTAGGTCGCTCTACATCAAAATCATTTGCGACCGCAATTACATAATTATTTACAATTTAGGGTAAATACAACAAAAATAGATATTATGCATAAGTTAGATTAATGGCAGTAATTCCGTAGCCTGATGGAACGAGATTAGTTTTTATTATAATTTTATTTTTTATTATAGAAACATAAATTAATGAATTTTAAAATAAAATTATCTAGGTAATTGGTTAAAAAATTTTAAAGCGACTTCGTATGTTTTGAGCGTAATTTAATTACATACTTTATGAATCTGAGATATCAGTAATAGCTGAGAAGAATATTTTCTTACATACAAAAACAATTTCTGGGGGTAATTCAACATTCAGAGTGCTTTGAGCCTCCTATGCTTCCAATCCGTAACGAAAGACTTCAAAAAATGCACTTTAAAAATTTTTCCAAAATAATCAAAAATTTTAAAAATTGAAAGTAGCAAAAAAAAAAGACAAAATAAATTTTAGAACACTTTACGTTTTTTTTTAATCCAAAAATCATATTTCACAGTCCTTCAGTAAAAAAAAAAACACATTTTTTTTCTATGTTTATAGGTCTAACTTTTCTACATTTTTTTTAAACCACCTTTCACTTTCATCTGCGAATGATTTCATAATTGTATGATTTAAAAATTTAATATACGCTGGCTTAATTTAAGGCTTGGAGACACGGAAAAACTTTACGCCAAATTTTTACGTTTCCGGAGTCCACAAAGTATCACCCATTACTGGTTATCAATGCCAAATTTAATAAAATACCCAATATACTACTTGAAGTAGAGTTGTTTTAGTTTTAAAAACCCTCAAAGTTGAAAAAAGGATATACACAGGTTTTTGTATTTAAAAGAATTACAATTGAGTCCATACTACGCCGGTGGCGTTAACCGGCAGTTTTCCTGGGTAAAAGGGGGCGGGTGGATCAACATTAAAATGTTAAAATGAACTACTCGCTTATCTCCTGTGAATTTTGTTCCCCTTCCACCGCTTAAAAAAACTCCTGATTTTCTTTCAACAAAAGAGAAAAAGATAAGTTATCAAAATAAGTGTTCAAACGTTATAATGCAGCAATAAAAATCTAAAAATATAAGTAAAGATTAGAATTCATTCGATTCGGCTGTAGTTTTAACTTTTTTTATCACGTTTAGAAACTTTAATTACGTGATTAGCATGAGATATTATGTATACTGTATGTGCAATGTGCTTGTACATACATAGAAAAAAAGCTGTTGAGTGATTTGAAGCCCAACTCCCCCCTACGCATTTACGCCACTGTATTACGTACCTGACAAACAAATTATTCACGCATTAAAAAAATATTATTTCATTTAAATCTATTATATAATTTTTGAGAATATATTTTACAATAATAATTCAATTATTTGAAAATAAAATATTTTACTTTAATATTAATAACTCAATTATTATTTTGAATTTCCTCATAAATTATCATTTCAAGCAAAAAAATTGAAATATGGCGTTTTGAAAAAAAAGAAGAAAATACTGACACCTTAAAGCACAGATACGCTATGTCCAAATCTTACCTGAGCCCTCTCATAGATGTGAAGAGAACGTTTCACATTAATAAGAAACTTCAACAAAATCTGGACATGATATATTTGTGCTGATTCAACTATGAAAAGAAAAAGAAAGGAATAGTACCATGTCCAGATTATGCCTGAACATTCTTAATAATGTGAAACGTTCTCTTCACATTTATGAGACGGCTGAAGTAAGATTTGGACATAGCATATCTACGCTCTAAGGTGTCGATATAGAAGAATTTCAACCTCAATAACAAAAAATGAGAGTTATAAATTTTTTTTTCTTCTTCACATACCAAAATATGACTAATCGGGAAAATTAATTTAAATTACCTAAAAAAATATACACATTTATTCAATTTCTAATTTTTTAATTTTTGAAAATTATGAAACTTTAAGGCTAAGATTTATTCATTATTTATAGAGGTCACATGACAATTATTATCCATCGCATTTTTCACTTTTCAGGCAAAACTTGCAAAACACTCCATTCTAGTATCATACTGTCAAAAAATTAGGAATTTTTCTATCAAAAAAAAAATTACTTTAAACAAAAGTCAGTAAATATAGGTATAACACAACGTCATATCGATTCCTAGTATTGCATTCATTTATACAACTTTAAGAAATTTCACCTCTTAGGTAGACTTCCGATGCCCTTCTGTACAACCTGCAACACTCCAATCACAATCGCCCATATCCTTACCGAATGGCTCAAATTTAGCAATTACAGAAATACCTATTTTCCTCAACCTCAAATGGAAATCATCCTTGCCAATAGTCCGGTAAAAATCACCAACGTAATTAAATTTTTACAGTCTGTCTCACTATATTCCATAATTTAACATATCCTGAATAAAAACGTCTTTAGCCACAGGCTGTACATGACGTCAATTATTAGAAAAAAAAAAAATCAAATACATTTACCATCGTAGTTATGAACATAATTCTTTCATGATAGAGTGATTTGAAAGAGGATGAGGGAGCAAATACATCAATACATTAGAAAAATCATGAATAACGATAAATTACATAATATACATCTCAATATTAATTTCGCAAGGAAAGGAAATTTCTTCTCTTTCAACATAATTATGTCAAGCTGCACGTGTCACGTAAACTGAGAAAAAAAAAATTATACTATTTTTCTACTAGTTTTCTAGCATAAATATCTTCTACATTACTTATACTAAATTTAGCAATTTTTCTAAAAAATTTTTCAAAATTATAGGAAAGGAAAAAATTGATGTTTTCCACCAATAATCGAAAACTTTCAAGTCATCTTGGAAACGTGTTATGAATTTTTCAAATTTCAAGGACAAAGGTAAAGTTCAAAACTATACTAAGAAGTCAAAAATTAAGGTGCTTGTACGATGAAAAAATTAATTTAGCATATAAGCTCAACACATGCTTTTTCCAGTGAGAGCATTACGTGAATACTGCATTTAAAATTAGGGTCGTAAATTCATTTGGAATTTTTGCAAAATTATAAGAAAAAACTCGACGTGATGCTGGGGAACAATATGGCGGTTTATTATACCTTTTTATACAGCCTTGTCTTCATTGTATGCACTCAATTAGCTTTCTTATATAACAATTTTTATTTAGTTCATGCTGAGATTCGATATTCATTTGAATTTTTTGCAGTTAGGCATCATCAATATGTAGAAATTACGAGAACGTTATGTCAGTTTTACTAGCACAGAGATTTTGGATATTATCTTTTACTTCTTCGTAGCATCACCTAATTTATGGAAATATCGTGTAGCTTTTTTCACCTTGACACCTTTTCTTTCATTATCCCTTCAATGTAGGATTTTTAACATCAACAATTTTTTTATACAATAATCATTATGTTTTTTTTTGGTCCCCGAATACGCTCCACTAGATAACAAATATTCGAGTTACTTTGATGGCTTAAAATTGGCAACTATTACTCTCTCCTTCCACCTTGAGGAAAACACGTTAATTGATTCAGCTCTGACATCTAACTGCATACTATAATCCAAACAAACCCTACTATCGATACCAAGCGATCTAGAATCCCTTCGAACGACCATTGTCGATAATTACTCGCCATTTGACTCTCACATACATCTTTCATTACTCCTATATAAATATTTATAGCAGTCGGATAAATTTCAACCTTCGATATCGTGGCTTCGATGTACATACCCGCATCTTACACTCAATATACACATATCGCTGTGTATATTATTATTATTATAAAATCGATACCGCCAACTACACAATGTTACCAACGATCTGTGGCGTCTGTTGGTTATAAACGCGATACGATGCGTTGAAAAAAAATACCTCTTACCATAACAGATGATAAACTTCAACGAAGAAGCATCGTCTATATATGAATATTTATGGACAACTCGTACAGCAGACTTTTCCCTTACCATTCACCGGCTATATACAACATTTTCCACCCGAATCATCCCATCAATCTCACCGTTCTTACGTTAAATTCGCCATTCAAATGATAAACATACCAAATCCTCTGTATACGTATGAATTACATAGTCTAGGTATTTCAATTCCTACGAACACGTACACCTTCTCGTTTCTTCGTTATCGCGTAAGCCGCCCATACACATATGTAGAAAATAATAACAACGTATGGCGCGAATAAACGAATGCACGCGGTATCGTATATCGAGCTTTGTAATTTCAACGCTCGTTAGCCAACTGTTTCGTAGTCCCGTTTGTGTAATAGTCGCTTAATATTTTGATTCAGATGAAAGGCTTTTAGTGCGAAGAAAACCTCTCGGACTCGGGTACTACGTTGTCGTTACCAGAAATACAATCCGTTTCGTTCACAGAAGCTTCGTAACGCTCGAAATGAGATCCATATCATGACACAATGTTATTAAAATTTATACAGCAATAAATGGGCAACGAACTCCACTTTGAGGCCGCAGAAAAATATAATTTCCCTTTATTTTTTCCCCGCTTAAATTGTAGATTATTTTCCCAAATAATGACCAAAATTTTCCATTGGTGTACTACGCGTTAAAGGCAACCAAAGGGAGAATTAAAGCTCCCAAACAAGAATACCTTCCTTTAAATTCTATTTTAGAAAAGTTCTTATAATTTTTTGATTGAGGCGTAGGAAGCAACGCTCACACCCTTCGAAAATTGGCCATTTTTACATACAACTAAAATGTATAACAAGTTTGCAATAATACAGAAATTACTATCAAAAATGTTAATTTTCCAATCTTTCTGAATACATAACTTATTCTCTGTTTTTACTTTCCCGACTGATTTCTACTTCACCATCGGGCTTCCTCGCGCTAATATACCATTCATGAAGGGAATAAAGCACCCCTATGCTATTATGATAGTCATTCAATAATTCCAAACCATTATCTATGGCATTTATTACCTTAAAAAGTTAGTATAATACTATTTAACGAATTATCAGGGCCTCAGAGAAATGGTTGGAATAGGTATAGGAAAAGATGAATGAAAGTATTATGTCGAAATAACTACGCAATGGACATTGCAACTGTACTACTACACGTAATGCCTTTAGTCCAATACGAACCCTACATCAGCAGAGGACAGGAGTAAAAATAGGTAAGAGAGGATATAGACTTTTTTTTCAGAAACGCTAGCATCGCTTCAATTACCCCTATCAAAAAAATTATATTTACCTTTCTTATCGAAAATTCAAAAAAGAACATTTTTGTATCGAAATATTTTTCGATAGAGCTCATAATTTTCGGAATAAATGAAAAAAATTAATTCTGAGGCATTTCAACTCTCTCTAATGGGGTAAGTTAACAGCGAGGGGGAGGAGGGTATAGGTAATATGTACTATGGCAATTGTACTTGTATTACTCTCCTCACCACCAACATGAACAGTACATTAGCTAGGATAAGTACAAGAACGAGGAGGATGTAATCATTGTGTTAAAAATTGACCCTCTTTCCACAGGCGCTAGCATCGCTTCTATTGCTCCTACAAAAAAATTATAATCATATATCTTGAAAGAAATTAAGATGACAATATGTTAATACTAGAGTGTCTTTATAACAAAGTTCATAATTTTCGAAATAAATGAGAAAATCAATGTTCGGGAGTTTCAACTCTCTTCGGGGGGGGGGGGGGGGTAAAGTTGACAGGAGAGGGAACCCCCTTTTTTTTCAAATGATAATTACTCAATTACTCATCTCCATTTACGTGCTATGTACTGCTACAAAGGCCAGAGGCACGGAAGAGCTAAGTTAGATCTGGGAGAGGAGGTGAGATTTAGTGTTAGTATCTAAGTTTTCAAACTAACGTGAGTATTCTCTTCCTTTTTTACTATCATTAAGGCTAGCTAAAAATCCATGATAAATTGTTCAGTATCTTTTATTTCACTTACGTACATCTTCCATATACTTCCACCACAGACTAGTTCGGACTACAAAAAAAAAACAAGGGGAAGAGGGTAAAAGTAATATGTTAATAGAGCTGAGTGACGACTTTGTTAATTGCACTCATATCATTTTTTTCATACATGAGTCACATATTGGCGAAGAGAGAGAAAAAGCAAAGAAGAGAAGAGAAAAAAAAGGGGAGGAAAGGGGAACGAAGAAGTAGGAAAGTATTAAGAAGACTTGGAAAATTTTACGTTTTGATATTTTCATATTTTGTATAACTGTGATGTATATTTCGCGTATGTAGAAAAATTATAATATATTTTTCAGAAAGCCCAAATGTCTCTTCTATTGCTCTTGCCAAAAAATGATGATAACATCTCTCGTAGAGAATTCAAAGGAGAACATTTTTGTACTTGGGTATTCCCCTCTAGAGGTGCTAGGTTTCAGAATGAACGAAAAAATTAGTTCCAACTCTTTCCCGTAGGAATGAAGTGAACTGAAAGAGGGAAGTTCTAGAAGAACTATGTTGGAATACACGGTGTCTACTAAATAACAAAATCGGAATTTCGTAGCTTTTTCGTACTTTTTTTGGTCTCTAAATTTTTTTTTCACACCAAAAAATTTACCAGCCTTCCCCAGACTACTCACAAAAAAGATAGATGGAGTTTCGTACTACAATACGAATATTTCCATACAAAAACAACGAAAGAAACAAAATATTAAATTCCGAACTTTTTCGCATTTTTTGACCCAATGTCGTACTATTTTGTACTTTTGTACCCAAAACTTCAAATTCGTACCTCTCTCGTGCTTCTTGTACCCAGTAAACACAATGTAATAGCTTCGCAATGACCATAGCGAATGTACCCATAACCCTTTCTTCCTTACATAAGCGGAATATTAGTCAAGAGGGGTCGGGAAAGGGGGAAATTAAGAGTAGAGGTGAGGAGAGGTCCATAGAGAAAATGAAAATAGAAAATAAGTAATGTGTTTAGTTAGCTTCGAAAAGTTAATACTCGACTATTTTCCTACATTAATGCGACTGTTATGTCCATTTTGGTTATGTTGCAAAATTACCTTTTTTTAAGGAGGCGCTAGGACCACTGCTACTACTCCCAGTAAATAATGATAATAACCTTTCTCGCAGAAAATTTAAAGGAGAACATTTTTATACTGGGGTATTTTCATTCGAGAGTGGGTAGTTCTCAAATTAAGCGGAAAAATCCAATTCAAACAAGGTTTCGACTGCTTCCCCTATTCCACGAGTTAGCACGATGGAAATTTCTAGTACATTATTTGAGGCTAAATTCTTAATATTTTAAAGAAAAATAAGAAATTAATAGGGGAGTTATTTCTGTACGCCTCCTATATCCTTTGCCTGGCCTATTATAGGCTTTCGTATTCAAAATTTCAATTTCAAAATATCCGAGTAATTTAAATATCAAATTCGTACTCTCGATTTGACGTTGATAACATTTTTTTTTTTGGGGAACCTCTTGAAAAAGATTTTTTTTGTTTTATTTTACTTTTCGCTCGAGATGAAATATTCAAAAGAACTTTAATCGACTCGGATAAGTTAATTTTCCGCTTATCTTGTCGCCGGCGAGCGTACGCGGTTGGTTACTTCGGGGAAGGTTTTTTCACTTTTTCTCAAGTTCTTTTTTCTCTTACCTGACATCGGCAATGTTTTTCGCTTTCCGCCTTTCGCGCGTCGCTGTCAGTCTTAATCTGGTATACTTAGTTGAGTTGTGCTCGCCCTACGCCGCCATTCCCGTCGCTAAGCTCGCGTTTGAAATTCTTTACAAAGTTTCGTCGTGTTTTCCTTTCAAAGAAGCGACATTTTGAAAGTAATTTAATTAGGTACAACTTTTTCGATATATTCGCGGTAAAAGGTTCTCGTCGTGTGCGAGAATTCGCTGTACATCGGTTCGACTGTAATATTATAATTTTCTCTGCTTAACTGAGAGAAAACGAAAGGTTAGAATTTAATTGCAGACGACCTTAGGAGCGATAATTGTACATTAACGTTTATTCGCAACGTTTACACAGTTTACCATTAGGATGGTACCTTATTACATCCTAGATTCGATCGAGACGAGCGGAAGACGTCCGCAAGATGGACACGTAAGGATTCGCGTGGTCGATTGCATCGTGGCTCGTCCTTAGCTGCCAAGATGAAATTACATACTCGATTCCGACCACGTACCTCATCGTACGAGCCTTTCACGCCGGCTAAACGCGATAATTATAAATACCCGGGTTTAATTACCAACGTCCATCGTTCATCGACGACAATTTTTTCTGCGTCTAGAATCGTCCACCGGCCATTCCATCTGGAGCCATACGACCACGCAGAGTCGACACGACGTTCACCCTTCAACTGCAGCCCATTCTTCTCAATTCTAGGTAACCGTCGAAATCGTACGCTCGTGGCCGCAACCTCGGCCGCGGTTACGAATTAAAACGGGATTAAAGGAGCGATTATCGTTTTTCCAACTCCGATCACATGGTCGTTTTCCCATCGCACCTACCACGCTATTTCGTATTAAATACGCCGAACAGATTTGGTATTTTTATACCAAACTATACTCGTTTACGCGATACAAATCTCCCAGCCATCGGCGACCTTTAACGGCACGTGGCAAATAGCGAACGTCGAGCGGGGGTGCGGGACTTTTGCTTTTTAATATAATGAAAACTAACCCAGCCGATGTACGCCTCGTTTACGTTCCGTTTCGCAATTTTCGCGCGTCTTCGGCAATCAGCGTTTACACCAAAAATATCGCGTCGCGATTCGTCATGCCAGGGAGACGAGGATAATGGATATTTTCGGCGAAAAGCCTATAGATACCGCGTGGGTGAAATTTGAAGATTTTTTTTCACTCCGAAATATCCTACATCCAACGCTCTAGCATGATCTTGGTAACATTTTAATAAAAGAAGTTTTCCATCGATTCGTCAGCTTTTAATTTTCCAACTTCTTTTTTTCAATCATCATTCAAATTCTTGTCGTACCGGGGAATAGGTTGAAGAAGAGAAGATGAGAAAGCAATACATCACAAATCAAAAGAAAATTCAAAGGACTTCGACTAAAAAATATATTTACCACATGTTCTATATTTAAATCAGAGTTAAAAATTATATCATCATTTTTCGATGATAACGCACTCAACATGATAAGACAGAATGTAAAATTCAGAAATTCGTTAATAAATTATCATCGGAAATTTTTGAACGGAAAAATACCTATGATGGGAATTGAAAACGACATCGACATATTGCTCCTTCAAACAAGGAGATACGCAATTTGTCAAAATTATAATTGTGTCACCAACTGTGCATGACTATATGGTGGAATGATTAAAAAAAGGTATTTTTTGGGATTTTAGTTTATTAAAGAATGAATTATGCATGCTAAAACTTACTTTACTTTTTTTTTGTTTTTTTTTTTGTTTTACGTGCCATGTACAGCTACGGGGCTAGAGGCACGGACAAGGGGTTAGATAAGTGTGAGGAGTTTGGAATCAGATAGGAAGGAGAGGACGAGGTCCGAGGCAACGTGGTCATCCCG
The DNA here is from genome assembly GCA_009761765.1 of Phenacoccus solenopsis. Taxonomy (NCBI): domain Eukaryota; kingdom Metazoa; phylum Arthropoda; class Insecta; order Hemiptera; family Pseudococcidae; genus Phenacoccus; species Phenacoccus solenopsis. The sequence continues at coordinate 39,019,436 of CM019753.1, forward strand.
GAGCAAGCGGGGGAGGGAGTCAGGGAGGGTATGTTTCTCACGGAGGGAACGATATTTAGGGCATTGGATGAGGATATGATGGACTGAGATTACTGTATTGCAGGTGGGACAAGTTGGAGGAGGTACAAAGCATGGAATTGATAAATTTAAATGCGCTCATCAATGAATTTAAAAATGAAGCGAAGTTTCTTGAACCTCATCTCCCAACTTGTGTTATTTTTCAAAACAGCTTTTGGTCATGCTGCCACTTCAGACTTCAACGTTGGCAGAAAGAAGCTTCAGCATGCTATGATGACTGAAAAACGCAGAAATTTTTTTGATTTTTCTGACAATTAAGAAATTAATTTAATGCTTTTCATTATTCATTTTTGTTTGTTTTTTCATTTTTTATTTTTTAGTTGAGTTTTAATTCAAAATTATAAAATATAATTATCATAGCCCACGTGACTTGGAAGGGAGAGATGAAGTTTCAAATAATTTGTAATCATAAAGCAAATGTCCAACTTTTTGGTACGTGTATATTTTTTCCACACATGTACAGCTGAAAGTTTACAATGAAAATTGCTGAAAACTTGGAGAGTCTCTTCGTGGAATTCCGCAAAATATTTCTTTTTTTTTTTAATCAGCTCAAAATTGGGTTCATTGAAATTTTGAAAGTGAGCAGAGAGGGAGCATATGACTCAAAATTTTCGTTTTTGACTCACACCAACATATCCAAATTTCAGCCTCCCAAGTGTATTCAGAGAGGAGCTCTGAGTGATGAAATTTGTTTAAACTCCCATATCTACCCACCAAATCGACCTGTAAAGGTTAAACTTCGTATGTGGTGTTAGTTGGTGACCAGAAAATGACCTCTCAAATTTGAGTCGAAATGGATCCGAAATGGCGGATTATCGAAATTTGAGGAGAGCTTGAGGAGCCTCAAATCAATTAAAATGTGATCAATATGGACTCATATGATTATTGAGGATAAGTAGTATACTATTTCACAAACTCACGTTCACCCATGCGATAGGTCGAAAATTTTTACTGTGGCATCATATGATAAAATGAGTTTAAGCGACTAACCAATTCTGATTTTAGCTTTTCAAGTGAATTTGGAGGGGAGTTAGAGTGAAAAACAACTTTTAAAGGGAAAATTGCTAGAAAGGTCAAACTTTGCACATAGGGTTAGTTGTTGACCAGAATATGACTTTTGAATTTGGGTCAAAATGAATCCAAAATGGCGGATCGTCAAAATTTCAAAATGACTTGAGGAGCCTTGAATTCTTAGAATTCGAAAAATATTAGTTCACATGATCATTTTTTTTATTAGTGCCGAGCACAGCCACTGAGTCCAGATGCACGTGCTTGTGGATTTAGATCTATTTGAGAAAGTCAGTTAACATGAGAAACCTGAAAATTGACCGAATGGTGGACTTCGAGTCTCCAAGGAGATCAGAGAGGGATTCGGGCAGAAGGAGCTATCATCTATGGGAACTGTATTTTAGACACTTTAGGAGGACATGTCTTACTGTCGCCTGCATAGAGCGCACAACACACAGGGTGGGCTGGTTTGAGAAAAAAGATGAGAATGAGTCAGGGCACAATGACCTATATGAAGTCTGCAAAAAGAGACCTCTTGTCATCACATGGCAAGAAATACTACATTTATTCTAAATTCAACTTCTTACGTGGTTTTGGAAGGGATAGAGTGGGGTTTTCAGACTTTGCAGCAGTGTCTCTTGGATCGCGAATATATTTTCGTGGTTAAAATGACGTCAAAATGTATCAAAATGGCGTATGACCAAAATCTGAGAAAGATTTGAGGAGACACAAATAGCTCATGATAAATATGAACTCATATGATTACTAGTAAGGAGAAATATGCTGTAAGCTAATTTCACATTCACACACGATTTGGGACAGGAGAAAAAGGGAGGTTATTGTCCTCAAAATGTGGTGGATGGTCAACGAAATAACGAAAATTCTTGATTAAGGGGTGAGATGAGGAGTTGAAGCAAAAATAAAAAAAAACTGCTAAAGAGGAAATCACTATAAGAAAATTAATAAATCCCATACATCTTCTCACTACTTACCAAATGGACCTAGAAAGGTCAAATTTTCCATCTGAGCTATTGGAAGGTCATAAAATGAACCTTTGAATTTTCGTCAAAATTGATCAAAGGATGATCGAAAATGGCGGATGGCCAAAATTTCAAATGGGCTTGAGAAGCCTCAAACAACTAAAATTTTCCAATTCTTGTATTATGTAGATAAAAAGTAATACATATTTCAAATTGAAATTTCTGGGATGTTTTTGGTAGAGATAAGGTGAGGTTTTGTACTCGGTATTGGATGTGGCTTATGGGGTTGAGAATTTCAATCAACAATATTACCTTCAAATGTAAGCAAGCCCTAGCCCCTAGTTAAAAATTCAGCTCTACTAATGCGGCATGGCTGCTTACGTTTTTTTTTTTGTTTGTGTGTTTTTTTATTTCTTATTTATTATTTCAAATGCATAAAAATTACACAACATTGAAATGGCTTTATTACATTTGAAATAAAATCAAACATTCACCTTCCACTCCCTCAAAGTGAATTTATACCGTGCATCTAAGTGATTCAAAAGTCTCAGTTTGTTGATAACAGAATAAAAGTTGAACTACAATTTCTAAATCCGAAATTATTTTTAAAATTACATTAATGAATTTTAAGACGGATAAATTCATTTCAACTGCATTACAATTTCTTTGCATTTGAAAAAATAAATTTAAATAATTGGAAAAGAGATTTTTTCGCTGATTGTACCCGAATATGCTAGATATTATTAATTTCTTATTTTCTACACCCCCCCCTCCTACCACACAAAGACAAAGCTCTTATTGCCACTAAATAATGTTTTCAAATCTCAAAGAATGAAATAATAATATTAATATTATTTAGACTTATCAACCAAATTAAATACTTCTCCCCTCCTCATCCAATCAAGAAAAACTAACGATTTTGGAAAGCTCGTAAATTTTCGACCACTGCCTTCAACCTTCTCCATACTCCATAATGTTCAATCTACGCATACCGCTCCGCACATACCGTCGCATACTACACACCATCTAAATGGCGTTAATAAATCATCGATTCTAATAGTTAGGGGCTCTTTAATTACAAACCAGTTTTCGCTTATTCGGTAACCTAATTACAACCGGACAAAATTCCGACCGCCCAGAAAACGAACAGGTGGGTATAGGTGTACGATTGACGATTCAAGAACGGGGTGAGGAATGGCATACGGGCCAGATTTTACCTATATGCACGCATACGTGTCAGTGTGGGAACTGGGTATTTTGTAAATACCGAAGTTAGCCGTCGATTCGCAGCTGCCGGCGTTGATTATTTTCTTCAGACGACTCTTTGTACGCTACTCGCTACCTCTTTGAAAACCACTCGCTTTGAACTGCTAGGGCGACGTTTATCCGATACGGAAGTATTAGCGGGAAAGGTACGATTAATTCGTAAGAAATACTCGTCGAGACGTCGTCTAATTAGCCATCGTTGTCGAGCAAAAAACGGTCGGAGCTTTATCCGTTATACGAGTCACCGAGACCGATATTCCGTTGACGTGTGCTTTCGGTGAAGTGCATGCATAATGGCGCATAAGAGACGTATTTAAACGACCAACAACACGTATACGGTTAAGAATAGGGCGAAGGCGAACTAAAATCCAGCTCATTTTGTTTATACTCGTCGGTTTCCAGAAGGCGTATACGTGGTTCGAAAATTACACGTTGCGTAGGTCAGCGTGCGCAAACACACGCACACAGACGTCAATCGATAACGACCACTGTGTTATTTTTCTTTCGTCGTTTAATCGAAACAAGCAGCAAAGCAACACAGCCGAAGGTACTCTCGACGTATCGTCCGTAACCAGAGTCTATAGTCCGAATACTTTGTACAACTATTTCGACCATTCGATAACGCGTTGATATTAACCACCTGCTTACCCCCGCCACCGCTCCTATCGTCTAATGAAATTCGAAACCTTACGCAGGTGTGTAACTTATTAAGTAATAAATCATAATTCACCACACACTAGACGCCGAGCGCGTAGGATCTGCGCCGGGCGACCGTAAAATAACCGTGCGTGAGTGCGGTTCGCTCAATACTTAGTACGTATTCCTTCGATACAGATTTTTTCTTATTATCTACCGAATACTTGTTGAATACCCTACGTGGCTTTTCGAAGGGGGATTCCTTGTCTCGTATCCGATCCGGGCCAGCTGGTGGAGTATTTCTCGGATAAAAGCTTCCTTTACGCCTTTCATTCGTCTCGGCGCCTTAACCTTCTTATTTGCATTTCTCTCCAACGACCAAATGGAAAAGGCGAGAAGTCGTACCTCGTACTCTTCGTCGATGACGCATCAATACTACGTTGCACTTCGGTCCTGTCTCGGACGGACATACCTACGAGATATCGTTGACGAGCGAAAAATCGCGTTAGGGTTATTCTTTTCACGATTGCTCGACGGTAATGCCTTCTATTTTCTTCTTAGATACTTCGTATATGGTTTGATCGCTGGGGAAGTTTTCTGACTTTTATTCGAAGCGTTTATAATCGATGTCAGTTTCGAATTATTTTTAAAACGAACTGGGCGTTTCTTTTCTCGACGAAAATCCTCGAAGTCAAAACGCTGAAAAATTTCCACTATTTTTTTTTTTAAACTGAGTTTTAAATATAAACGATAGCCATCCTGATTTGTTTTTTTCAACGCGTAGCGCCGGCGGGTATGAATGAAAATCGATCCAAATTCGATGAGACTTGGTACTTTCGTATTTTTTCGATACACTTCAAAATGGCGAATCACTCAAATTTTGAGAGGGACTGGGAGGGGGGCGAATAGCTCAAAATTTTCGTTATTGGTCTTACATGAAAGAATGATTCACGCATACTAACATATCCAAATTCCAACTTCCTAAGTGCATCTGGAGGGGAGCTAGAACAGAAAATGGTTTTTGAGGAAATTCTGAGTCATAAAATATCTTGAATGTTTCATATGTTCTCACCAAATCAATCTACAAAGGTCAGACTTTTTATGGGGGGTTAACTGGTGATCAAAACTTAACTTCTTGAATTTGGGTGAAAATGGATCCAAAATGGCGTATAAAAGAAATTTGAGGATACCTTGAGGAGCTTCAAATCAGTAAAAATGTGATCAATATGAACTAATATGATTATTGAGGATAAGTAGTATACTACTTCCCAAATTCACGTTCACCATGCCTGGAAGGGAGGAGGAGATTGAAAATCTTTGAGCTCAAGTGACTAACACATTCTGATTTGTGCTTCCCAAGTAAATTTGGAGGAAAATTGTAACAAATGTCAAACTTTTTACGTGGGGTTAGTTGATGGCCGGAATAAGACCCTCTTGAATTTGGGTCAAAATGAATCCAAAATGGCGGATCATCAAAATATGGGAATAACGTGAGGCGCCTCATATAGTGACCCACCTCTTCCGAGACTGCAGACACTACTCTCTCGCCCGAATAAACTTTCCCCCTCCCCTTTATCATACTTGAAATTCTTGAGACAACGACTTTGTTGTAGTTAAACTATTCGGTTTCCTTTTCACAGCTCATTTCTTTCCGAAACTCTAGTTCTTGATACACTGATCTCGTGCCTCTAGCTGTTCGGCTATACACGGCATGGGAAAAAAAAAATTTAGGGAACCCCTGAAAATGGTTTAAATTCAAATTTGATGCTTTTCCATAATTCTGTATTCCCATAAATATGATATTTTTGAAAATAAAATTTCGGGAGCCCTTGAAATCGTTAGGAAGTCAAAACTCACTCCATCACTGAGATCGCCATCGCCAGAAACTCCTATACTGAGATAAAGACAATATTTTCAAAAATTGCATTTAAGGAACTCCAGAAATTCATTTTTTTTTGGCTTGTAAGACTTAATTTTCTTGGAATTTGAACAAAGGAAAGTACAACAAGCGGCACCAAATGTACAAAGTGATTAAAAAGAAAGAAAGAAAGAAAGAGAAAGAGAGAGAGCGCGCTATCTAAAATTTTGCTAATGAATAAAAATCTGAATGAAGGCTTTTAATTCTTGAAAAAGATAAACTTAGAGAAGCCTGGTTCAGTTGCAAAGTCGATCATGTTTTAGCAACAAAGCCCTTGTATCTTGAAACCCAAGTAAGTCTGTGTCATCATGGCTGAGTGAAAATAAAGACAATGCTCGCCTTGCAAAAGGACATTGGTCTTTACAGGCTTGTTTTAAAAATGTAATTTTTTCATCTCTCTCCATCTAACTGACAAAATATCAGTAAATGGAAATTAAAATAAACAACAACAAAAATTTTCTTCAAGTTGAGAATTTCATTTAGAGAGAAAAAAAACTAAATTAAATTAAATTAAAAAATTAAAAAAATTTATTAAAGAATCATTTTTTCAAATCTTAAAATTTTTTAATTAAGGATTTGGTAATTTAAAAAAAATGAACATTCTAATCCAAAAATAAAATAAATACAATTTCAGAAAAAAAAAATATTCATGAAAAAAAAATCAGAACCGCATTTAAACTTCCAATTTTAAATACAAATTTTGCAACCACTTAAAAACTACACACAACTCAAGTTCCACAATTATCGAGAGCGAAGATTGAAACAGAATTAGCAACCGTCGCCATCATCTATTATTCGTGTAGTTATTCGGGCACCTATCCAAATCCTCTTTCCATAAAAAACATCTAAAACAATCGGCCGTCTCCATTACTACCAATATCAACACCTCGTAGAAAAATTGCACTCGTGTAAAAGCTTAAACATTATTCCACGACTACACGAACAATGCAAACTTCCACACTGCCCATTCCATCGCATAGCTGAAATGGTTGACCGATGTAAAAATCGTAAATCTATAATAACGCTCTACGCTCCAGTCGACGTACAAGTATAACTACACATTAACAATTGTCACGGCAGCACCACACGTCGATTCGGCCAATAAAATCGCGAATATTTGAGTTACCGAGCAGAACGTATTATTTACGGCTATTCGACTATTCCAAGCTCTCGATTTGTTCGAATTTTTTCGCAACGAGCTCGTCAAATATTTACCTGATGCACGAGTCCGTATACGACCGTGCATTTTTGTTGAAGATCGGAGCGATCACCTTGTTGGTGATTTATCGTCGTAGTCGAATACTCCATAAATCAAATTATGTGGCAATTTGAACGGGGTAATTTACAACACATCTTCGCGAAATTTCGCCCAAATGGTTGCGCCTGCGGTCCACGCATTAGAAAATACCGAAACGACTAATTATCAAATTTATGGGATACCCAAACATGCCTCGAATGTTGGAAAAACTCGCTGGTACGCGCAATTCGTTACGTAACCACGAGTAGGCGATCGTTCGACGTTGGAGTTGAAAACTAGGGGGCGTTTATCGCAATAGCTTCCGAGGTACGAAACAAACCCGAAGGCATTTCAGCACCACAAGACATAGTTCGCAGACAAAACTTCAAAAGCCAGACAGCCAGACTGCCGAACAGTCTGAATATTTCATTCGGTGCGAAATTAAAATTCACCACCTTCGAAGGTGACTCACAGACGCACAATAGACGCTCCTCGCCAGCGAACGCACAACCAGCGAACGTGCATAGGCTCTTGATTCGAAAATTCGGAATTTCTCGTCGTTACGCGTCGTTAAACACCGTCTCGACGCACAAAGGAAACCGCGTACTTAAAATTCCCTCGATACGCCGACGTCATTCTCATTTCGCTGACTTTTCATTGTTTCGCTCAATGTTCACTCGGATACAAGTTTATTAGATTATTCAGCGCTCTACAGTCGCATATCGTGTATCGTACACGTTTCGACACGCCGACCTAGCCCTTTATACGCCAAATGCGGGTCTTAAATAATACGGAAACTTGTATATATCGCGTACAACACTTACGTCATAGCCGCGTAATGAAAAATAAAACCGCCACTCCGCGTCCACGCTTCATACAAGTTCAAATGTGAATTACGTATACAGCAATATGTTACACAGGATGTCCTACACGTCGAGTAATTACCCATCTCACTCGTAAACTACCGAGCTCAGTTTAGGTGTACGAGTTGACAGAGCCGTCAGCCGTATCGCGCTAGCCGGAGACGCTAATAAATACCATTTTTAATAGTATCTCTAGGCTCTACGCACGATAAAGTGGAAAAAAATTTAACTCGTATTTTTTCGCATTTCGTTTTCGAGTTGGCAGTTAATTATCGTTAATTTCCTTTTCAATGTTCCGGAAATCTGGAAAGGAAATGCGTTTTTAGAAGTCGCATTTCTTTCGGGAATGTCGCACTTTAATTTCAAAGCTGCCATGAGTTTATCAATCCGGTAAATCTGGATTTTGATTCGAAAAAAATTCCAACAGGATTTTTTTCATGAATACGTAAAGACTAGACCCATCGACGATATAGGAAAAGTCCCAATTCCTACGTGGTGTGAGTATGCCGCAAGGGAATGTGTTCGAACCTTCTAAAAAATGAGTTTTTTGCTACATTTCCTCAGGGTTCGATTGTAGGGTAAAAATATGTAGCTCAGTACGATTTTGTTCTACACTAAATTTCCTATAACTTTCACATGAACATTTATGTTCTACGACCCATAGGTGGTGAGTTAGGGGCGTTTGAAATTCGATACTTTAGGAGGTCCATTACAATGAGATTCAATTATGCTCTGTGACATTATACAATATACATATATGTGAATGAAAAATGTATATAAGACGATTTTTGACAATGTAACAACCTGATCGCGACCCTATCGAGTGACAATCGTTCACCATTCATTCAACATGACATATCATACAACTTTTCTGATAATCAATATTTTTAGCAGAGTTTTTAACTTAAAAATGATAGCTATTACAGCTTACCTGATGCGAGAAGCAGTGGTGTGGGAGGAGGAGTTTCGAATCTTTTCATTTCAGACTATTTGTAATCAACTGATCATATGGCAAATATTCAACTTATTGGTATATATAAATACTTATATGTACATATAGATATAATTTAGTACGTTACTGCACCCGAATCGGATGCTACAACGTTTTCTCATGGAAGTGTGCTAGAATGGTTGGTAACACTGTACCTGATTTGTAGACGAATTTTACGACGTATACAGCGTATACTTGATGAGAATGCCATTGTACATACAGATGATTACAAAAATGATGCTCGTATGTCATACTGCACAAATACTTCGATGAATTGTTATTTGAAACGTAAACAACTTATACCCAAATTGGTCTTCAAAATACATCACTCCACTCTTTATCGGGTGAAATAATGTAGAATTCATGTAGGTAGAAAGAATAACTATCGTTATTTATATAATGGGTGCAACAAGTACACCCAAAGACCAGGGTGCAATAAATGTATTTAAAGATCCGGGTGCAACAAAGTAATGCAAACAGGTAGGTATGGTACGGTAAAGTCAGGCCCGATCTTGGAAATGCTACTATCCTTCCGAGACCCGATCAAACGTTGCAAGGGGTCTCGCAACGTTTTGTGTGTATATTTGAGCGTATATACCTTTCAGTTTTATACAAACGTTGGGAAGCCATGGATATGTTGCTATCCTGGGTAGACCCACCTGGGCCTGACAAGGATAGTAGTAAATCTGAAGTGTATCTCATAAGAACTGTTGCACATCATTTGTATGCATGAATTTTGAATTTTTCTTACCGCTCTAACCATTCCTAATATGCTATGTTCAAGTGGTTTCCAAAAAGCTGACGCGGGCATTTCTAACTCTTTAAATAAGGCCGGGTCTCGGAACGTCTGTTTGATATCTACGGTCCAGGGCTTGACAAGGATAGTGGCATACATATATATAGTGATCTATGGTCAAAGTGGCATCAGTTTGCACATTCCTCAGAAGTGCATCTAATGTCACATAAACGACACCACAATGGCGAACGGAATGTATAATATCATAGGTTTTCTTGGAAACAAATTTTTAAAATGATGCCACTTTACCTGTAAACATCAAAAAAATGGGGCTACTACGACCTTAGACCGAGAAAAAATTTTTTGTATGAAAAATAGAATATTAGTGGTAAAGTGGTATCACCCAAATAACCACACCAGTGACGTCATGACACATAGCTGAATCGATGAGCAATGTGATGGTAAATAGGCATCAAAAAAAAGATGTCACTTTGTGAAAAAGATGCCACTTTACCTGTAGACGACGAAAAATGATGCCAGTTTATCCATAGATAAATCTATATATATATATATATAGGTATGGTGCAGTAAAGTCAGACGCGATCTTGGAAATGCTGCTATCTTTCTGAGACCCGATCCTACGTTGCGAGACCCTTCAACGTTATGTGTATATTTGAACGTATATTATAGCTTTCAGTTTCATAGAAACGTTGGAAAACCCTAGATATGTTGATATTTTGGAGAGACCAACCTGAGCCCGAAAAGGATAAGAATAAATCTGAAGCGTGTCTCATAAGAATCGTTGCATATCATTCGTATGCATGAATTTTGAATTTTTCTTACCCCTCTAAATGTTCCTAATATGTTATGTTCAAGTGGTTTCCAAAAAGCTCATGTAGGCGTCTCTAGCTCTTTAAATAAAACCGGGTCTCGGAACGTCTGTTTTGTATCTACGGTCCAGGGCCTGACAAGGATAGTAGCATACATATATATAATTATATACATTATGTTTTCCCTCGCGCATAGCACTGGCGAGTATGGATGGAAATCATTCAAGATTTGATGAGAGATTCTTCATGTGAATACGTAAAAGCGTTTTTGTGGAATTTTTGATACATCTCAAAATGGCGATTCACTCAAATTTTGAGGGAGCTGGAGAGGAGGGCAAACAGCTCAAGATTTTCGTTTTTGGTCTTATATGAAAAAGTCAGCAACGGGCACCAACATATCCAAATTGCAGCCTCCTCAGCATATTTGGGTGGGAGGAAGAGACAAATACGGTTTTTTGAAAAAGTTTTTGAGACATAAAATTGCTTGAATCTTCCGCATATTTTCTCACCAAATTAATGTAGGGCGGTCAAAATTTGTAGTTGGTTAATTTAGCACCAGAATATGACCCCTTGGATTGGGGTTAAAATCAATTCAAAATGACGGATTATTAAAATTTGAGAACTTGAGGGGCCTAAAATTGCTAAAAATAGGATTAATATGGACTCATATGATTACTGGCCAGAGGAAGAATAGCATATCTCAAAATCACATTCACACTTGTTGGAGTGGAGGAAAAGGGGTTATGTACCTCAAAATATAGTGGGGCGCAGGTACACGACAGATCGAAAACTTTTTACTGTGACGTCATATGATAAAATGAGCTCAAGTGATTAACCTATTCTGATTTTAGCAACTCAAGTGTATTTGGCATATGATATTTATACAATATTTATTCAATAATGGAACCGACAAACGTGCAACAATGTGTCCAGCAAATAATCAATACCTTTAAAATTTTTTTTCAATACTTAACAATCTTTCACAATTATTCAATATTTATAATATAATATTGTTTCAACGCATCACATTTCAATTTTCATAAAAATTTCCTTAATACTTGCTCAGTAAATATTCTATATTCATGCAAGAATGTTTTCAATACTTAAAAATCATTCAACATATAACACAACATAATAGAACAATTTTTTCATCACTCGGCATCACTGATAAACGTTTACTAGCCATCAAAGCTCATTTCTTTAATACTCCGAATTTGTTAAACAAACGTGAATACATATTGTATTCCTACAACATTTATTCAACATCCATGGACAGATTTTCCTCAACCAATACCTATCCTTCCTCCGACACCTCGTATTCATCCAACTACTGTCAATCATCTACACAATTTTCTACACAGCTCCAGTATTAATCGAACAAACGTTCAAGGTCCGACATCACTGAAACGTATGACTGTCGTAATGCCGATAAATACCATTTCTAGGCTTGCGCAACCGAGCACCACCGACCGAATAATTATTACGTTCGTACAAACACACTATCTCAGACATCAAGCCCGGGTGCATTTTCATGGAGACATTTATTCAACCACCGGCGTGCACACTCTGAGAAAATACCAACGCAGACAGACACGCCAGAATCCGCGTCCAAATGAACTTTCGGCGGGCTTCGTTGAAGATGGAAAATTCGCGAGAAATCGTTATTAACTTCGATTAGGAACTCGGTAAAGGTCTCGACCTTGTTCTAGTTTTCGCGTGTATATTGTTTAGTAATAACAAAACATAGCGGCGGTGGGCGCGCGAGTACGACTGCTAGGGTGTTCGAGATAACACGTCACCGAAAAAAAAGAAGGGTTGCTTACGTACACCGCTTCGTACGCCTCGCGCGTGGCGACGGAGCGCGTGAATTGCGTAACTCGTTATTCGGTATTTGTTACGTCGTCGAAGTGTAATAAAAAAAATGATTTGCCATTGAATGATGACGGTTAACAGGTAGTATACGGTGCGTCGTGCATACCACGTCGACGTCGCGCCTGTGTGCGCGGCGAACGCGCGACGCGCTACCATGTTGTTGGCGTTTTGTTGTTGTTTAATCGCGAAATTGTGCGAGACATGTTACATCTATATAAGGTGGCGACCCTGTTGGTATTGGCCCACTTTAGCGCTTGTATCATGACCTACTAACCCAGTGATAAGCGGCGCGATATTCGTAACGTTTTGAAGTTTTTACCGTTTCGCCGTGCACATCGACAACCATTCGTAGCGATTTTATAATCGCATCTCGCCGTAATAATAACGGTGTAAGCGGCGCGACGCGATTGTCGAAAATTATTCGAGCGATTCTCCGCACCGCCCGTTTCGGTCGCGTCTTTATGCAAGATCGCATTGTATTACGTGGCTGCCTCGACGAGTACCAGCCATCTATTCCGAACAATCGGCCCTAATTTCCTCCGCCATTGTTATACCACGCCGGCGAAATTCTACGCAAATTATACCTTGCAAGCGAGCCCATCTCTATTGCAAAGCTTCAAACGCAAAGTACATAGTACGACTAAAATACATTTTTCTCCTGAGATTTCATTCGGCAGGATCTGGACAACGCTGATGTCAATTCAAATGCATTGGTAAATGGGATGAAAAAATAATACACCACTCATTCCATTTCAATTTAACCAAAATAATGTATTTTTTGACCTCATAGCTCTCCATTTCGCTGATTGTTTTTTACAAGATAGTTTTGCCTCATTGATGAGAAAATCACCATCACTTCCCCTTGAACCCCTTAGGGCAAAGAGAAGGCCCCTCTTGATTTCTGGCATTTTTCAATGCTTGCAAAACATGACCAACTTTTGCATCTCGTAAAAGCGAAAAAATTCATCAGAAGATAAACGTGAACTTTTGATACGAAAAGCTCAATTTTTATCACTTGAAAAAAGTAATTTAAAAACAACTAGAAGGTTTTTTATTTTTTTTGGTGGCCTTTTCAACTGCTTTGGTTAGTACGCCACCTCTAGGATGGTTAGATTTTAAAGAGGAGGCCGATTCGTTGTAGAATAGTCAAAATGTGGATATTTTGTGGGTTATCAGTTATTTTTTGTTTGATTTTTAAGGATTTTCAAATATCGTTTAATTTTAGACACAGAAAGAGAAGGTGGTTGACAGTGGTATTTTCTTGATGGCATAGATTGCAGATTGGTTGTGGAAGTCTTTCGATAGGGTAACTATGGGCGAGCCTAAAACGTAGAATTTTCAAAATGGAATTCAGACCTGATAAGTGATGATGCTCCCAAATTTTTAAGGGAAAGAAAACATAAGCACTCACTTTGCATTAACGGAGGCGAGTTTTTTATTAAAATCTGTTCAGGTTTGCAGGTAACTTTGGTAGCTCCTACATTTCTACAAGGCTACACCCACACCAAGTCTGAAAACCCCCACTCTATCCCTTCCAAAAACGCTTGAAAAGTTGAATAGAGCACAAGTGTAGTATTTCTTGCCATGCAATAATGATATAAACTCACATTTTTACAGATGTAGCAAACTTGAGACTCCTCAAGGTATCCTCAAATTTTAATGATCCGCCATTTTGGATCCATTTTGAATTAAATATAAGAGATCATATTCTGGTCATCAATTAACCCCATATACAAAGTTTGACTTTTCTAGGTCGATTTGATGAAGAAATATGGAAGATTCATATGAAATTTCTAATGGTAATTTCCCCTTTAAAAGCTGTTTTTTTGCTTCAACTCCCCTCCAAATTCACTTGGGAAGCTGAAATTAGAACAGATAAGTCACTTGAACTCATATTATCATATGATACCACAATAAAATTTTTTCCATCTTTCGTGTACCCCCACCACATTTTGTGGTTTATAACCCATCCTTCTGCCCTCCAACGTCATGTGTAAAGGTTAATTTAGGATATAGTATACTTCTTATGCCCAAAAACTACATGAGTTCATACACTTTTACAAATTTAAGCCTCCTCAAGCTCTAATCAAATTTTGATAATCATCCATTTTGGACAGATAAACATCCTGAAAAAAACGTTTTTTGCTTCAACTCCCCTCTAAGTGCACTTAGGAAGCTGAAATTTGGAGATGTTGGTGTCCATGACTCACTCTTTCGTATAAAATCAAAAAAAAAATTTTGAGCAAACTGCCCTCTTTCCAGCCTCTTTCAAAATTTGAATGATCCGCCATTTTGATTCGAACCGAAAATCTAAAGAAATTACTTTCGCGTATTCACACGAAGACTCATCATATCTGACGATTTTAAATCCATGCCTTCACACGCTGCGTGCGAGGGGTAAAAAATGGATACATAAATATACAAACGTATATAACCATATACGAAAATGTTGGTCATTGTCCAAAGGATTACAAATGGTTTGAAATGCAATTATTTGAAGATCTCCCATCCCCTCCCCACCCATAAAAGGCGGTATATATAAAATCAAATACCATCTATTTTAGAAATTAGAAAAGGGGAAGGGTAGTTGGGTTGAAAATGGTTGTGGATGAAAAATAATTTCATAATCGTATTCAGCGCATGCAAGTGCCAATAAAATGATACGTCAAGGTCATATGCTCGTACTGCTTATTTTCAGTCATTTTTTTCAAAATTTTGGGGCACCCACTCGACAGGTTTTCAGTCCATTTTCAAAATACTACGACTAAAAACAAATCAAGTTCTTTTATATTATGATATTTTTTTCAAGTTTTTAAAATGGGACCTAAATACTTTATCTGAGCGTAATTTGAGCTTTTTTCGTTGGAATTTACTTTGGTAGGGCTATTGAACTGCGAAAATCCTTCATCTCTAGATGAATTCGTTTGCTTTCTACAAAAGCCAAAAGATGGACATGTTTTGCAAAAATGAAAAAATTTCAAAAATTAAATAAGTCCCTCTTCTTGTTCTGAGGGGACTGGAGGGAACCAATGATGATTTTTTTACCTACGGGATAAAACTAACTCGTAAAAAAACCGATCGAAATCGAAGACTATGAGATGAAATGTTTCGTTGAATTGACATGGAATGACCGATATAAAAAAAATCTCTAGTCTACCGAACGTGTTTAATCATCGATCGAGGTCGAATGAAATCGAAAATTTCCACATATTCGCCACAAACGTATTTTCAGCATTTTTCGAATTATTCGGCGAATTTCTTCTCCCTGAGGACACGTTTTAATTCTTTACTTTCTTTGAGTCAGCTGCAGACAGTATTTCCTTATTTTTCTCCAATTTTCCGCCTCGATTTACCGATAAAAACGCTTTTTCGGCGATTCTTCGAATAAATTTCACTATTTGAAAGAGTGAAAGAATAGCTGCGAGAAAGTTTGCACAACGAATTTTCGCTTACACAAAAAAAAACGAAATATTTCCATAATCCGAAAATTAAAATACGCGAAAAAAAGTAAACTGTAATTTAGATATTGCTATTGACGTAAAACTTTCTTTCACAAGCCGCGTAAAGCGTCTAATTTTCTTTTGAAATGAGAAATTTCTCATGAACTGTGAAAATGTAATCAGAAATTTTTATTTTAATATTTAATTTTTTTTTTACTTTTATTCTTTTAGTATCGAGTTGATGATACGAAAATTAATTTTCATTCTATTTTCTTTCATGTATTGCATTACACGGTTCGGTTTAGGAAAATTTTCGATAAATATTTTTTTCTACTTTAGATATTCAGATCAGAGGAAGATACAATGAGAGTGAGAATTACTAAAACTTGATATTTTCTTTTTTTACGCGCCATGTACAGCTACTAAGACTAGAAGCGCATCGATGTATTGGTATTGGATTAGTGTATAAAACTGGATGCTATGTAGACTGCCAACAGATTATTGATTCGGCTGAGATGGTTTGCCAGAATTTGCTCTGGGTTAGAGCTTCGGAAGTGGGTTAATCTTTGGTTGTGTATGTTGGGAATTCCCACTTTTCTGGAATAGGATTGGATGGATGGTACGTTATAATGTGAATGTATTCAAAGCGTCTGATGAGTTAGACCGAATTTCGATTATTTTCAAAAAGTAGTGGATGCAGGGTCATAGAAGTTGCTAAATGACCTTAAAAGAACTTCATAAAAATTTTAGCCTGCCAAGTAAATTTTTAGTCCCACTAAAAATTCTTTTAAAATTTTAAAATTAAAAATTAACAAAAATTAGAGGAAAAAAATTCAACTAAGATTGTGGAAAATTTTTAGAACTTAAAATCCAAATCTTCGACCCCCTTCGAAAACTCTGATCAGGGTCGATCTGCCACTCCTCTTCTCGATCTCAGTCTCATAAATAAAAATGATTCGATTGCATGTAAGTCCCAAATTATTTTCACAGTTTTTTTTATTTTTTTTTTTTCATTTTTGATTAATAAAAATTTATATAAAAGTACTAATTAAAAATTCTATTATTTTAATCTTCTTTTAAACTATTGGAAATTTTATATTAATACGACTAATTAAATTTATAGTTTTAATTCAATTTAATTTTTTTTTTATATTTTTATAAAATCAACATTTTTTGTAATACATATTAATTTTTAGATTATTAAATTTTTTTAATTTTTATACATCCATTTACGACATGGGCAAATTTGCTAACGGCACTTTTTAGAAGATAATGAACTGAATATATTTCAAAAAGTTTAATTTCGTCGAAAAATCATGTTTTTCCAGGATTAAAAAATTTCGAATAATGAGAAAAAATTAAGGGAAGCGGAAAAAGCAGAAATAGGACGGACTGAGTTAACTCCCCTGCTATTAGAAATCCGAATTTACATTACCCTACATTGGAGTTGATCAAAATCATTTCTCAAGAGTATGACAAATGAGGAGAAGAATATGCTAGAAGTCTTTAAATCAATTTGAAAACTTCTCCATATTTTTTCAATTAATTAAAATTAATTATATATCTATTTAATAGCAGTTAGTTTTTTTAATTAATTAATTAAATTATTTCATATTAACCTTGTTTTATCCAACGTAAGATTAATATAATTTTTTTCAATTTACCCGGGGAAACAATTTATTTAACTAAAATTATTATTATTTTATTGATCGATAAAATTAATTTTTCTTCTATAAAATTTCGCACAAGTTTTCATACAAAAGATTGAATTTGAATTTTTTCGCCACAACATTCAACCCAACCTTACTCGACGTTACAAAATTACAAAAACTTGCGAAAAATAAATCTCCCCTCAAACCGCATCAAAAGTACTTGCACCGCGAACACCGAACGTAACTACGACACAGGCAGCTCACTCTACCGGTATTCGTTTCTACTAACTCAACATTACCGTACCGATATTACGAACTTGCTTCGTATTATGTGTCAATGACAAGTTTATAATTAATAACCTAAATTCGTCGTTCACCGGTACACATTGTAATTCAACGTCGAGCTTCGTTTTAAAAATTCGTATTTCTTCGCGGTGACCTCAACGTGACGAAAGATGACAAAAAACACCGCTCGCTGCTCCGATTCTCGCGAATCAAAACACCGAAACCCGCTAGTCTACCAAATTCGTCTACAACCGGCAAACCAGCCAGGTAAACACGACGCTCGATACGTAAGAAAACCACGTTGGAAATTTATTCGAGCGCGAAATGCGCATATATCGAATCTCGTAAATACACGACACCATAACGTATACCCGTCGCATTCGAAAGAGACAAGGTAAACCCCCGGAATAAAACCTATTATCACAAACGACCATCTTGATATTCGATACTCGCCAGTTATGCGAACATACCGGCGACGCGTATTATTTGTAACGACGAATGTAAGATGGAAATTTATATTATACGCGAACGAGAAAAAAAACACCGAAGAGAGAGCTACACCGATAATTTTGCTTTTTCGCCAGGCAATAAGCCGCACCCAGGACACAAGCCCGAAAGGGTAATCGCATCGAAATTACAATTGGCACTCGACAATCGATGTACGAGGCGAAAGTACGATCGAAATCGCACCTCGCAGCTTCCAGCAGCCATTGTTGCATTTACAATGCAATCTCGCCATAATCGACGATAGCTGAGCTTTTCATAAAAATCATACGTATTATGACCTATCGATGTACCAAATTTACGAAAGTGGGATGAGAGGGGAGTCTTCGAATCTCCACAGTTTAGTCCATTTATAGTCGTTTTTCATCGACCAACGTCTATTATGATATTTATGTATACCGTGCGATTGTACGACCCAATGAACCTGACTCGAGGAAAGAGTATCAGGTGTTTCGCTCGTTATTATGTAAATGAGGAAAGAAAAAAAATCAATAATACCCATTTAAAGTTCTTTTGGCATTGTATCACTACTGATTGCACCAATACGTTACATTCATTCTCAGTCACTAGTGCGCGTAATTTAGTGTTATTCTCAGGTGTGTCTCGACGGCTCGTACATCACAGGATACGTATTTAATTAGATCTCTCGCAACAGAAAGAAAATATGCTCAAAATTTGGTGATACGATGTGAGTTATTTTAACGTTAAAATATACATTTTCGGATTTTTCATTTCATTCGAAACCACAGTTTATTCAAATTTCAAAGAGCTACGGAAATTCTGAAACCTTCAAAACAAAATTGATAATGGTCTCATTCTCACAGAGTAAAAAGGACCTTTCTTGATAAGATGATGAAAACAACCTTTGACACAAAATGTTACTTTTGATAAAAAACCACTTCAAAAAAATGTTTCACCCCTCCCCTCCTCTTCAGAATATCCTCAGGGAGAGTGGATGAAACATTTTGAAATTTTCATAGATTAATTATAGATCCTATGCAGATATATGTATGAAAATTTTTTGAAAAAAAATTGGTTCAAATTTTTCTAATTTTTTCGCATATTGAAAATTTCAAAAATTTTTTTTCAATTTTAGAGAGGTTTTGACTGATTTTTTTATTTTATTTAGTGATGTAGTTATAGGTATTACATTTTTTTTTTCAAATTCCAAAAATGAGTGCAACATGGTTGAAAAAAATAAGAATTATAAAAAACATGTTTTTTATGAACTAAATATACAAATACATTATCAGAGTAGCGTGAAAAAAGTGCTTTGATTTTCATAAAATTTCAATACGTTGTTTACTTTGAGTGTAAATAGTTATGATCAAATTTTTAGCCTCAACTGAGCATTTAGAGGGGGGGAGGTAGGAGTCCTCAACGTGATACGATTTTCGAAAAAATCACGATTTTCTGCTAATTAGAACCATCCCTCTCCGCTTCTCCTAAAAAAGGAGTTTGAGAAAAATGCTCAACATTCATAAGATACAATATGAGAGACTGAATCCAACTATGTGTTTTACATTCGGATCCAAGATCACTTTTAAGCCTTTAAAATGGCATTGAAATTTCACACTTTCGAGAAAATCACGCTTTTTTTCGTCAGTTTTTCAGAAATTACCGTTTTTTGCGATTTTGAGCTCCCAGAAAAGGGCTCGAGCGAACACCTTACACTCAAAGGATGCGAACTTAGATGGTGAATTCTAATACCAAATTTGAAAATCCCTACACTATCCGTGACAAAAATACTCGAGAAGTTGAATTTAAAACAAATGTAGTATTTCTCGCCAGGCAATAACCATATTTGAGGCTCCTCAAGTTATTCTCAAATTCTGATGATGAGTCATTTTGGATCCATTTTTAACTGAATTTAAGAGGTCATATTCTGGTCATCAACTAACCCTACAAACAAAGTTTGACTTTCCTAGGTCGATTTGATGAAGAGATATAGAGGGCCTTATAGTAATTTCCCCTTCAAAAGTAGTTTTTTGCTTTAACTCCCTTTCAAATTCACTTGAAAAGCTGAAATCAGAACAGGCTAACCACTTGGGCTCATTTTATCATATGATAACACAGTAAAAAAATTTTGATTTATCGTGCATCCTCATCACATTTTGAGGTCGATAACCCCTCCTTCTCCCCTCCAACATCATATGTGATAGTGAGTTTTAGGTATAATATAATTCTTATTCCCAATAATCATATGAGTGCATATTAATCGCATTTTTACGGATCTGAGGCTTCTCAAACTTCACTCAAATTTTGATAATCCGTCATTTTTGATTGATTATGACCCAAATTCAAGGTGTTATATTCGTGTGCTAAACTAACCCCATACACAAAATTTGACCTCTCTAGATTGATTTGGTAAGGAGATATGGAATATTCAAGAGATTTCATAACTCAAAACTTCCTCAAAAAGCCTTTTTTTGTTCTAACTCCTCCTTAGATGCACTTTGGAAACTGAAATTTGAACATGTTAATGTCCGTAGTTCACTTTTTCACATGAAATCAGAAACAAAACATTTTTACCTATCTGACCCCACCCCATCCCTCCTCAAAATCTGAATGATCCGCCATTTTGAGATTTACCGAAAGAACAAAAAAACACTTTTTTGCATTTTTAAGAACAGTCTCTCACTAAATTTTGAGCGAATTTCATTAACACCCGTAGAGGAAAAATGTTTATATTTGTACTAAAAAGTTGAACATTTGCCAGATGATTAAGAATGGTTTGAAACACAAGGAGTTGAAGACGCTACCCTCTGCCTGCCCCTTCCCAAATCATGTAGGCTGTAATAGCTATCGATTTTATTAAAAAGTCAGCTAAAAATGTACATCACAACTTTTTGTAAATTTAAAGCGTTTTATTTTGATGTAAAATTTTTTACCTACAACCAATAGCAGTCAAGATAATCTTATTAAAAAAAGGCCACATCTAGGACTCCCGCCAAAAAATTGAGACCACAACTCGGGCAAAGACATATTTTTTATATTCAAGGAAGAGCCCACTTAAAACATTAAAAAATTTAATTTTCTCTCTCTCGAAACTTCAATGCGACCTACATTTAACTTGTCTGGTACTAAAAAAAACTTCTATATTTTAAAGTTCCAATATTCGTTGTTATTACCCCTACCAAAAAAGTGGTTTAACTTATTCACATAAAAATCAATGGAGAATATTCGTTACTAAACTGTTCCACCTCTATAACCTATAGTTTTCGAAATAAATTTTAAAAACCAATTCTGAGTGTGGTCCGATCTCTTTCTGGAAGACGTAGCATAACAGGGTCGTTGGAGACTTCTAATATCTTACATGTTGAGAAAAAAATTGATTTTCCATAAAAATTCATTTCATTATGTTCAAATTGAAAATTTTGATAGGTGGTGGGGGGGGGAGAAGAAGAGAATAAATTAGTGCGTAAAAAGTTTTCGAACTCGGATATTTTCACTGTCTAAACTATTTCAAGCCAGAGATTTGATTTCCTTACCTCATTATATTTACGAAGCCAAACACTCACCCTTCACGCTCCCAGAATTTCAAAAATTAAAACTGCATTTTTGGTGAACTTGGGTAACATGAAAATACTCCTGCGAGGGTTCATTTCACATATTTTCTTTTTTTTTCTAATTGAATTAAATTTAACGTCATGTGGTCTGCCACTAGGACCATACGCAGGAGTGGAATAAATTCTTAGATTCTGTGGAAGAGACTAGACATTTCGAGGACGTCTCTGAGGGGTGTAAGGTTTGCAGAGTCACTATCAAGAATTTGAGCTAATGCAGAAGGGTGGTTTAGAATGTTTCTGACGTATATGAGATATGCACATTCTCAGTAGCATAACTTGACATTTCTTCTGGGGGAGAAGACAGAAATCATAGAACAAACATTTTTTATTACCAATTATTTACATAAGAGTACAAAATAAGGTCTATTTTACGCTCTTTAGATGCAGCAAAAACTTCGATTACATCAGATACTTTAACTGGTACACTGTATGGATGGTTAATGCTCACAAATACTTTCCAATTCGAAATAAAAAATTAATTTTCGAAGGGTCTCTGGGGGGGTGTACCTACCCCCCGCCCCGTATTTACACCACTGGACATTCTAATAAGGAATGAATAACAGTAACAAACGACTGACAAATCTAAGCAAGTGGGAAGAGACCGGTGATTCTCGATAAAAAAAAAATAATAATAATAAATATACAATTAAAAATGCAGTTATAAATAAAATCAAAAATATTAAAATATTTTATTTAATTATTCTAAATGCATTATATACATAATTTTTTATATTGAAATTAAATGTAGAAAAAAAAATGTAAATAAATTGCAGTTTCCAGAGTATGCTTTTGACCACAGAATCCAGACCACAATGACTAATGACCATTTCAAGTTCCCTCATACTGAGTAGGAACACTGAAAATGGTAATAAGCTAATACCCATCGCATTATCTGTAAGCCTGAACACGTGCAAATAAAAAACTCAGCTCCAGTAATACCGCACGACTGAATATTTTTTTCAAAATCGAAATGTTCCATCTAATCTTCGAATTCATGTTGAAAATTCGATACATTCGAAAAGGATTCCAAAGTTTCAGCAATCAGTATCCAGTGGCTTTCCGCAACCTACACAGCATCATCACCTACATACTCGTTATACAAATTCGTCGGTATCTAAGTACTACCCCACCATCTATTCTCGCCCTTACACAACCAACGCCGCTAAAAATCCGCCAAATGAAACACTCGTACCACGCTGAACAGAGTGGGTGCGAGATGAGATTTTCTAAATGAAAATTGAAAAAGCTTGTTATTACGGATACCAAACGTCTAAACTTTTCCACGTATATCATCGAAGCGCAAACATCGGTACATTGGCGATACTTTCATAAAATTTTCTCCACCAACGCGAAGGGTCGATGACTCGCAAAGCGCCAAAAAATCTGTATAAATTTCGATTTCCCGTTTTAAAATCCTCGTGCATGGAATGAAGAGGAGGAGAGGGCTTGAAACTACCAATTTCACAGTGATCGCGACCTGCGAATCGCGAATCCGTTAATTCGCCTGATTTACTTCCAGTACACCGCCGGCAACGGTGTTTCGAACGGGGCAAAAAAAAGAACCGCTTATCTCATTAACAACGCCGGTAAATTTCTCGCCTTACGGTTTTCCATACGTAGTGGACATTTGTTTACTACGACCGATCGAGACGTACGATTTGGCCGCTTCAACGGGCATATTTCGATACTTCGGGTGATGCTTGTTACGTATTACGAGAAGCATAACAAATGCGTTTGCATCGTACCACGGTTATTTTCTATTCGTTATACCGAGTACGTTGTGGTACAGAAAAACTTCGAAACGTATCGGTTCCACTAGTTCAGACCTATTTCGACGGATATTTAAAACAAGTAGCCTAATAGGCTACCACCTCTGAATATTTTAGATATTGTATATTGCAAATAAAACTTATATAATAAGATATAACGATTCAATGACGTCACCGAGATAATAATTTTCGTCCTGAAAATATTTGCTCGCGATCAACGAGTAGGTACTTCGATTTTCGAAAACGAAAACCAACGAATCGTCGAGAAACTAATCCCGACGTCGTTGGCTATATCGTTTGCCCCAATCTCGACCGACACGATGGCTAATTATTTACGTGCTTGAAATAAAAAAAAAGTTTTTCAAAGCTTTTCATAAATTGGAAAACTTTCTTCGCATTTCTTTTTTTCTAATACTACGTAAGAGGGGGAAAGAGGAGGATGACATCATTCTACAAGTTGATGTATGTTTACTCACGTGCCTATAGATATAACGTAGCGTTACTTATTTTTTCGAAAATAAAATAAATAGGCAGTAGGGTAGCTAGGGTTTTTTTTGGTGGGGAGGGGGGCTGGACATCCCGAATGAATTTCACATTTTTTCTCATTACTTATTCAATGAATGCCAACGAATCCGAGAGCTCGATAATTTCTCATTTTAAATTTTGAGTTTTGATTAAAACAATAACTGTAAAAATTTTATTTTGAAATTCGAGCATTATGAATAAATTCGCAATAAATAGGAGAAACTTAAATACGAATAGGAGAAACTTAAATACGAATAGGAGAAACTTAAATACGACTTGAAAAATTATATTTCATTTTTTTTTTCCTGCATACGAAATAAATAGAGTTAAAATTTCACCCTGATGAAATAAAATCATACGTGTCGTAACGATTTTTAGCGTAAAAAATTGTTAGTTTTTCCAACTCTCAGAAATTGAACTTTGTGTTTGAGGTCATATTTAGTTCTTTAAATGGCGAAAACAAAAGAAAATTTTCCTTTAAATTATTATTTTTTTTTAAATTTTATCAGTGTGAAGTACATTGCTAATTTCATTTTACTCGTATTTCATCTCATTCATAATGTAAGTAAATTAGTAATTTATCTTTCAATGCAACAGCAAATCATTAAAAAACGAAAAGGAAATATGTATTTTCTGAAACGATTGAAAACAAGAACATTTTCATTTTCATTAAATGGAGAAAAGGACATTTTGAATTTTAATAAAATAGACAATTATTTTTATTTTTTTGATTTTTGAAAGTCACAATTTTTTAATTAAAACCCTCAAAAAAATCAAATCGTCAAAAACTCGTTTTTTTTTTTGAAATTTCAAAGAAAACTTGGGATTTTTGGTATTTTATTTTCTCATATTATTATAATAGTTTCATTTCTGCGTTAAATTAGGCCTTTTCCTGGGCAGCAGATTTTAACGGTGACAAATTTCATGATGCATCTAAATTTGTAGTAGGTACTTGATTTTTTACAAAAAATGAAAAAATTCATCATCACCCAGAGGTATATACGTTTAAAATTGTGTACAAATATTGTTCTTTTGATGTAAAAAAATTGTGTGCATGAGGCTTTCAAATTCATTTCTTCATAAAACTCCCAGAAACAAAAATTCCTGGCTACGCCACCGCAGACAGGCATAAATTTGAAACCAAAATGACTCGATACAGTAGTGTTATGGAATGGAGTCTGGAATAGAAAATCGATTCGAGTTCGACTACAAACTCGATTCTGTCTAAATTAACATCTTCATCTTTATCTTTATGTGGTTATTTAAGGGTCCGAAATAGGGTCAGCCTGGGATAAATTATTGACTTTTCCGAAAAATGGAACGAACGAGGGGAAAGAAGTTGTCAAACAATCCTCAAGTGAAAAAAATTCGCTCCTAAAAGTTGATGGGAACAACTTCACAAAATTAGGTCAAAGTTTACTAAAGTTTGAAAATTTAAACAATTTTATTTCCAAGCGATTTGAAATCTGTTGCGTTGATAATTTACAATTTTTCGCCTTGACATCGATGAAATTTTTAAACATTAATTTTTTAAAAATTTAAGAGGCTTTTTTTTTTTTTTTTTGAAAAAGTACTTTATTTTGTGTATTTTTAAAAAATGAATCATGTAGATAATTCAAGCTCGATGTGAGACTGTCAGCACTCAGGAAACAAAATAGACTCGATTTCTACCTTACAGGGCTTCTTAAAGTATTACAATATTGATTCAAAGTGGCATTTCTCAGATGTTTTATCATACAATAATTCATACTTTAAAGCCCTAGCAAGGTAAAAATTAGGAATATTTCGACTCTTGAGTCTTAACGATCTTAAATTAAGCTCGTATTATGTAAGTGATCGATAAATCGATAATTAATTTTTTAATAATTTTTCACAGTTAAAATACATATTAAAAAAAAAATGAATAAAAAAATAATAAAAATGACTTAACCATGTATGACATCAGATTATTATAACTAAAAAACGAAACATAAATTATTCATCACTAATCGGTCAAAAAAAAAAAATTAATATTTAATTTAATTATTGTTATGAATCAAACAATACATTAGAACTTGAGTTATCTGACCTTGGAATATGCAACTGTCTGCATTATCCAAACAAATTTTTTTAAACTAAATTCTATCCCGAAACGACTTATGCTTTTAGACTATCTTAGTTCATTTAAAAGGAAAAAATTCTCGCAAACAAAATGGAGTATGAGAGGAATTCATTTAATTATTTATTTCACATTAAAATAAATGAGACACGCAGCAACAAAAAAAACTTATATACCTAATTTACTTTACCTAGCAGCTCTCCTAGGTGAATGGGGAATCAGGGATTAAAACTGTTGTATGCAGTATGGTAATCATATATATATATAATTTCGTAGATTATTGCCTTTTCATTGTAATACATATTTAAAAAAATATAGGATTCATCTCCCCCCCCCCAATATGAATATTCAGTTCAATTAATTCTCTAATCAATTTATGAATAATGAATTTACAAATAAATTGAGAAAAAAGTAATAACAATCTTGAAGATCAATCAAGCAAAAATTAGTATATAAATTAAACATAAATATTCAACTAAAAAAAAAAAAAAAAAATTTATTCGAAAGCAATATTAATTTAAAGAAATGAATTCTCATTCACTTACAAAAAAATTAAAATGGAATGTAATTCATTCAAATAGTAATCTGATTAATCAATCTACATACCGTCGATTATCAATACTTCATTTTATGAAATACTATTTCGACTAAAACTATGAAAAGAATTAACGATATGAATTTAACATCCAACAGATTTATTTCTTACGGAAGGAAATATTTTTGCCTTGCAGTCGTAATCGAATTCTCCTGCTATAAATAAGTTTCGATTTTAAAATTCGCTTCTATACAATTCAAGAATGAAAATTCACATCAAATCGCCATATTTAATTTCACAACCTATCAACGTATACTTCACCGCAACCTATCATTTATTCACGCGAAACACGAAGAAACATGGCAACCCAGCATTCGTGCAACTGGTTCTCATCGGACATCCGAACGCCATCTCTCGCATTATGAACGAAGCTACAAACGTACGTGGCAATTACAAGTCATGAATGAGAAAGAGACGATGCTTTTCTGGTTCTTACGTAAATGTAACATGAACTTGCACAGTTAAAACCGCCAAACGTACGGTTACGTAACTCAGACGTATATATTTTCTGGGATAACACAAGAATACCATATAGAAGGCACGATGAAATCATACGCGAGAGAAAGCGCCATTTAACCAACGTTCAATCAAAACCAGTCCTTCGTATTTCGAATGTGTGTACACGCGAGCTGTCGTGATGTTAAGTAGACGTTTTATTGTATGTAACGAATTATAGGTATACCCAGTCTGATATTATACTATGCATTCGAATGTACTTACGAATGTATAGAAAAATTATTTATTTCTATTCGTGTTAGCGTCTCATAATATATATTTAACGCGATCATATTGTATTCTGGGAAGTTGAGCAAGGATGGAAAAATTGAATACTCGGATTGTTATTGGGTTCCAGGCTGGATTCTTAGATCATGGAAATGTAACAGATGTAATATCGTTTGCTGTATTCCTTACATGGTACGTGGAATAGAACGAATAACGTTAGAGGGGACAGGGTAGGAGGTAGATAACTGGATGGCCGAAGATGAACGAATTCACATAATTCAAAATCAATTTTCCCTTACTACCTCGATATTCTAGAATTATTGATGTTTGCAATGAATTAGCGACGTGTAAACATCAACTTCGATTACGCCGCTGTTCCATCGACTCGAATTACAAAATAAATACGAAAAAAAAATTCGATTAAGTGGAAGGGTACGCGTAAAATATAATGATTCAAATCGCACACGAGCTAGCCAAAAAATTATCTCACAACGAAAGGCAAAAATTGAACAACAAAGCGAGTCATTTTTTACCCTCGTTCTCGCTAACACATGTCTACGGTGCATATGCACTTTTAAAAGCCGCTAAAGGTCAATGACACCGACCAAAATCACGTCACCAGTGTTACCATTTGATTTTTATTTTAGCGTTGCAAAAGTTTGAAATCGCTACGATGGCAAAAATCTAATCGTTTGTCGAACTATTAAGCTCCACACACTCCAATTAATTAAGCCTTTAAATTACCCATAGAGGATAAACGTTGAAGAAAGCAAATAAACAATTGAAATATTAAATAGTGGAAGTATCGAATTAACTATTCATCGTTGAATAATCGATAACAAGTGGATTGAAATTTCAAATGAAAGTGCTACGGAGCATAAATAATTCACGATTCTAAGATGCATATAACACGCAATATCTTTCGATCACTTTACTAAAGAATTCTCGAACAAACGCTTCTTCGTGTCATCAAAATATCCCCTTCTGACATGGTATAAATACGCGAAAATCGAAAACATCCGGTAAACAAATCATTTTAATCGCGTTTAATTTAATCAAAAGTCTGGTTCCGTAACTGTATATCGTTTCCTTCGTATATCAACAATCCAAGTTGATAATTCGAAAATACGTTCGTTTTGAAAATTACGGATTAGGCTTTAAATCAAATCGAGCGTATTCGATAGTAGTACGAATATATAAAATTAAATTATGTAAAAATCATCAATTAGTAATCAATTTCGCTTTCAAATTAATTACGAAAGATATTAATTGCAAGAACCACTTGAGTAGTCGGACTAGGTCTACTGATAACGTAAAATGGCTATGTTCACTACGAAGTTGTCGCGTTTTAGAGAATGATAATTGATTCAAATGATTACCTGATCAAGTAGAGAGCTCATTATATAAATATCCTTATAGTTATAGGTGATTTTGGCACTTTTATTTTCAAATTTGTACAAATATCTTGAATTACAGAAGTCAAGGTCTACGATTATGTAACCACAACACCGCATTTTCACGTGTAACTTAACCAGAGGTTCATTCTATGTAATTCGCACTTCACAACGAGAAACGGTCATTTAATAACGAAATCTCGATTAAATAATTAACCAAATTACCGAATCAATAATTATTCACAAAAATCCGCGATAACCTTCATTGTTTATTTCCGTAATACATTTTGAAAACACAGCAGCCATTTACAATTCTATGGAGGAATGAAAGTTGGAGTTGTGTCGTGATATTTTTAGTGTTGTATTTAGCCGCTAGGAGTGCTAGTTCAATATTGATGGAGATCGAAATGAAGTTTTTAATTTATTTTTATTACGACATGCCGACATTACGCAATTGTAATATTATGTTCACTTAATTATTCTACTACCATGATACAATAAATCAAAGGTTGATGTGTTCCTCATAGTGAAGGATAGTAAGAAATATATTTTGTAACTCTGTAAATATTGTAACATATGCAAAAAAATGAGAACGTTGCGTACAATATTCTGAAGAATCTAAATTTTTTGAACATTGAAATATTGAACAAATTTGTCTAAGCAATTATTTTATTTCTACCATGTACATTAAAATTGCTATATTAATAAATTCATCAAGATAATTGCTACTTGCAATGTTTGGTGAATGGCCAGTTGAATATTGATGAACATAAATTGAAACTAAATTTTTGTTTTCACTACAGCACTATTAATTAATTCATTGATTAATTATTATTTATCATCGCCTTATTTAACTATTATTGTATTATAAATTTTAATATCGCAATATTCCTCATAGTAAATGAGAGTAAAGAATGTGAATTCATAAGTATCTTGATGCATGCAATGAAAAGAAAAAGGTGAAAACAATTCCAAAATTTGAAACATATGAATTTTGAACATTGAAACATCGAATTATCACCAAGTTGTTCAATTATTTATCTTGTTCATAATATACATTTCTTCATCCACGTTTTTCAATTTATTTTATTGATGTATGTACAATAAAAGGTTTGTTAGGCTCATATTCGCGCAACGATATCTGTTCCTTTTCAAGCATTTTCATCATTTAATTCGATTATATTCGTTATTTCTACCACATTTATATCGGCACACCCACTTCAGCGTATTTCGACGCTTGAAAAGTTGTTAAAAAATATCAATTCTGATATCAAACATTCATTTGTAGCCTAGGTATACAATGTCTCTGAGAAACAGAGTAGAAGAATAACCAAGTTTGTGATTGTTTTTATTTTTTAAATGATTTCTTATCAATTTCCAACCAGTTTTTTTATTCTCTCCGAATACAGTATAACACCAAAAACTAAAAATTAATGCTTCATTATTTAATATAAAATGTTATTTATTTTTAATCGATTTCTTCCTTTAAACAAAAAACTTGTGTAGCTGCTGATCGCTACGAATTCATTAAGGTTCATTTCTTTTTGAAATTTTAGCTAGATAGATAAAATAGTTCATTTATAGGAAATGATAAAAGCTGAAGATTTCATCGGTTAAACTATTTTAATTTTTTTGATAGAATATTTCTCGTATATGGTCATAATTTAACGAATATTTTTATTATTTTGATCATAAATACCGTAAAAAGCATTTTTTAATTGAGCATTCTTCAGATTTATGATGAAACGTTCAAGACATTTTTGTTTTTCATTTCATACTTATGTTCTTTTCATTTTCGCTTTCTGATTGTAATCTAAGCTGATCACTTCTTTTTTTAGTAAGTGATTTTATTAAAAAATAAAACTAGGTAAAAAATGTAGAACAGAATAAACCTATGTATGCGGAAAAATGTGCTTAAAATATATATGAATTTTGCTCTAAATTAGCGTAAACAATATTTAGAAGTTCCTAGGTGCACTTTCAAACGTTCATTTGTTAGAAATAAAATTTTTTTTAGGAGACATTAATTCTTCAACTGAATAAGATTTATGATCCATACTCTTTTGATAATAATATTATATGTTCTTCCGTAGACAATTTTCCAAGCATGTGACTTTCTAACTTATTTTAGAATACTGTATCAATTTGGGAATTTCAGATTTTTGTAGTATTTAATGTTCTTTAATAAACTCAGTGAGGAATGTACAAGGGAAGCTTTAATTAAAATAATAAACCTTAATGACCAATCCGATCTGAGATTTCAGATTTTACTCAATATTTGATAATTTTTCTCAGTTTCATGATAATTCATAATCAGGAAAATTAAGGTTTAAATTTATCTATATTCTAATTGTAACAAGTGTATCACAAATTGTTTGTGCCTCTAGCAAAGTTGCTGTAAATTGCACGCTACTAAAAAAAAAAAAAAAAAAAAAAAAAAAAAAAAAAAAAAAAAACGGTAATTACTACAGCAGCTGAGATATATATTCCCTAAAAACGTCAAAAAATTCATGCACAAATATTCCCTAAAAATGCGCAACATGCCAAAATATTCCTTAATGATACATAATTTTACAGGGAATTTTATTCTCCATTTCACTGCAGTAATATTTAAGTTAAGTAAAAGAGGGAAAACGATTTATTAGTTTAATCATTACTTCATTACATTATTAGTTTTTCGCAATTACACATCATTAAGGATGAATGGTCAAAGTGAAAAAGGCTGATGCAATATTGATAAAAAGAAAAAAAAATCATGTAAGAAAAACTGTACATTTTCACAAAATAACGGGAACACACGATTCGATACTAGACGACCAATTAGCAGGTTTTATTAATTTTTTTTTTAGTTCGGAAATTTTTACCCGTCTTAAGGATTTTTCCTGAAATATTCTCTAAAAACTGTGAAAATTGCCGAATTTAGCTTAAATATTTCCAAATGTTTCCCAAAAAGAGTCAAAATATACTAAAATATGCATTTATACCTAAAATAAGCCGAAATATTCCCCAACACATTGGGTTCAATTGACTCGGAATTTTATAGAACGTAAAATTATGTTGGATATGCCACATCTAGTATACTACGAAAAAATATTCTCTGGAATATTATTCTCAGCTCTGGTAATTACGTACGTTTAACTTTTAACGATTAATATTTTGAGTGATATTATGAAGAATGATGACAAGCCTTTATACTTTTCAAATGTATAGTCACAAATATAAATAAAATAAACAGCAAAAAATGAAAGTACAAAATTTTATTGCGTCCGTAAGAGAAATACAATAAAGCAATTTCCCAGTGACTAGTCTAGCACGAATAAAATCCGGAAAATAAAAACCATAATTAAAAATCACAAAAATATTTGGTATTAAAAATAAGAACAACAGAATAGGCGTATTCTTGAAACAACGGCTCTTATTTTAGCAACTACATTTTCTCTATAACATGAATATACGACTAACCGTACGTACAACATTGGTAAAAAAAAAAAAAATACATGTACGTATGTTAAACGTCATTCAACTCAGATTTACAAAGATTGAAAAAAATAATTTCGAAAGAAATTTTCCAACAATACATTACATAACATAGTTCGTTTCATTCACACTTTCAATAGCAGATAGTACAAAACGAGAAATTCTTAAATCTAATTTACAACATTCTTAAAGAGAAAAAGAGAGAAAAAAAATTGAAACAACTAAAATTACGAAAGTACATTAATCTATTGACTCAATTTGGTGATTCAAAATTCAAACATTCGCCGGTTGTTGCGATATATAACTGCAACGATTCGCAGCACTGGAACTGTTTCTCGTTTTACAGGTATACGCGTCGCTGTGTGATCGATCTGCAAAAACGAAAAATTTATTTCAAATGAGCGAAAAACACCTACAGCAAAACGAATACGGGCACATCGCGATGTTGGCTTTCCACGCCGTACAATTTATA
This sequence comes from Phenacoccus solenopsis, assembly GCA_009761765.1. Taxonomy (NCBI): domain Eukaryota; kingdom Metazoa; phylum Arthropoda; class Insecta; order Hemiptera; family Pseudococcidae; genus Phenacoccus; species Phenacoccus solenopsis. Next base: position 39,052,354 of record CM019753.1, read on the forward strand.
CGACAAGCGAATGAAAAATAGCTTCGTCCAACACTTGTTTTTAATTCTTTAAATTAAAATCAATACAAAAACGTAAACCTTTCGATGTGATTTATACGACCATAGTGTGTCCAAACGACGAGAATTTGTTACGGCCAAATCTCGCCTACTATGGTCGTATAAATCACCCTTTCGTAAAAACCAACTTTGCCACTCTCTCCAACCTAAATGCTGCCTACAAATAAAAGAAAATTTCGTACACCACGTTTAATATAATTACCCCTATATTTAATCGACAAAGGCGAACCCGCGTTTGAAAATCTCTCTTGAGCAAATCGCGTCGGAGACAGCATATTATTGGTATTTCGAAACGATCCGACAGGATTAAACATCGATCTATTATTGCACGCTGAACCGCTGAACCTTTTATCGCCAGTACCTGTAACAGAATGTTATGTTGAAATTTACATGAGCAATACGCGTCATCAGATAACGTATTTTTCCGATTCCAAGCTTTACAACGAATATATGCGAATTTCAAACTCGTAAATGAAATTTCCCTCGAAATGTAATACGTGTTACGCTATAATTGTACAGATAAGGTGCTTTTTTAATCGATTATTTTTTTCTTTCCTTTTCTCCCTAACTGTTCCTTTGCGCGTTCTCTTTTTCTTTTTCACTCGTACTTAGATACGTGTTCCTGGTAATTTGTATTATATTACATGAGAGCTGTTCGATATATATATTTCTTCATACTCTCGCTCAAAGAGAAACAATACTCGCTTCGTCGGTATTTCATGGACCGATTGAAAACATAAGATAATCTGGATTGTGGAATGATTTCCTTCGAATACTCCGTCAATGTTTTTATACAAAACGAAACAGTCCCGGCGGAAGAATAGAAACAAATGTTTCTTTTAAAAGAAAAACTGATAACTATTATCGCGTATGTACAATGTACGTTTACTCGCACATTAGGGTCATTAACGACATCACTAATCACACATGGTGGTAGGTTATTACACGTACTATACAAAATTTACATATTGGTGTATTTGTCTACACTATTTACAGCTGAAGGATCCGTATACCGTAAGCTCAAGCAAGACCGCTAAGAGAGAGGAACAAGGGAAACAAGTTGCCTCACGGACATTTTAATGAGATTTGGATATTCTGAATATTGACTTAAAAAAAATTAAAATTATAAACGAAACGAATATAGGAAGAACCTATTCTTCAAGTCAATTAGTCAGTACCAGTTACTCTATTAACTGAAAACACAGCTTAGAACATCTCGAGAAAAAAATAGTTGAAAATTAGAAAAAAAAAGAAAAAAATTCAGCAATAAAAAACTACTGAAAATGAAAAAGAGCAATTTATGAGAAAAAAACCAAATAACAAAATGAAAGTGAGTCCCTAAAAGAAACTTTGTACAAAAAACCGCCAGCAGAGAAACTTAATCATATCTAAAAAAAAAACTCGAAAATGAATATATTCAATGATAAAAGACACGTACAGAGAGAGGGATGAAAGGGGAGATAGAGGTGGTCACAGTTGAAGTTACCAAAATAGATATTAGCGTAAAACATGAATAACAATTTAAAAAAAAATGTATAATCAATTGTTGGTTAATAAGTTAAATTTTGTTCACTGAAACATCACTTTTTGAGTTGAGAGGAGCATAAACAGGCTGAGCAGGGGAGAAGGGGGTTTCCTCCCCGAGCCCGAGTTTTTTTTTGAGGGCCCGTGACTTGGCGCATTGACGCTAAAAATCTGTCTTTACTACCTCCACAACCGTTTGTTTTGTTGCTCTAATGACTTTTCCTCTTAAGTTCGGTAATTTTATTTTTTTATTTTTTTTTTAGGTTAGTTTATTTAATTAAAATGTTTTTATTTATATTTAACTTTAAAATAAGGAATTATATAATTAATATATCGATGCTTTTCTTCAAAAACCACGTAAGTCCAAATATATAAATTTTTCAGGAACGAGTATTTTATTTTGGGTGACAGACTTACGAGGTTTCTTTTTTTACGGATAGAAGCGCTAGTTGATGATTTGGACTTACGAGGTTTTCAAAATCGAATTCCTCGATTTTTTTTACATAAGAAACCACTTAAAAGTGAATTTTGCGTAAGTCTGACTTACGTGGTTTTTGAAGAAAAGCATCGATATATTTAAATAAAAATTGATTTATATTAATGTTATTAATTGTATTTTTTAATATTATTTTAATTAAATATTATATATATGTATATATATAAATTTTTTTGGATCTTCTCTGCACGGCCTGAGCATAAAATATTACAAAGGTACCAACATTGGAGCCTCAACTTCCTCTCTTGTCCAAAAAACTTATTCATTACGCTGACGATAGAAGATAATCAAAATGAAAAATTGATCAAAGACAAAATACAAAAAGTTGCACATTTGCCAGATGATTACAAATGGCCTGAAATGCAAAGATTTGATGACCCCCCTCCCCGACCCCCTTCCCAAAACAGGTAGGCTGTAATAGCTATCGTTTTGAAGTTAAAAACTCACCTAAAAATACCAAAAATGCAAAGGAATTAGATATTCCTAAAAATTTTAAGCAATGAAACAGATTTAAACATGGAAGTGAATAAGAGAAAAAATTTCGAAATAAATTTGATTAATAAAAAAAATCCTGTAATTATGGATATGGACATTCACATAAGTACGCAGAAAATAAAAAACTAAAAAAAATTTCATGTTGAAAAAATTCCAATAACGATATTGCGTTCAAAACAGAAATTTAGTAGAATAATGAGAATTTTTCGAAAACTGAAAATGTTGAAAAAATACACAAAACCAAAAAAAAAAAGAAAGAAAAAAGAAAATCTGTTCAAATTTAAGATCCAATAATCAGAAATGAAAAAATGCCTGCACGAAAATTTGTTTAAAAAAATCATGTTCAAAAAATATTAAAAAACAATGAGCAAAAACAAAAAGAGTTCAAGAAGGAAAAAGCGCAAAAAAAAGTTATACTCTAAACTGAATCCAAGAATTCTACAAAAAGTGTTGAAAAAAATTATCAAGAGAAGGTTTCAAAAATAAGTAAAAAAAAAAAAAAAAATACAAAACAAAATATTGTTCGAGACTAACAAATTAAATTTAAAAAAATTCAAAAATGATAAAAGCTTGCAAAAATGGGAAAAATCCAACATAAAATGATTTTTAAAACGAAAAAAAAGCTTAAAAAAATTATTAAAATGAAAAGAATCATGTTTCAAAATTTTTTAATTTTAATTTTTTTTTTCATTTTACAACTCTTTTTTGTACACGATATGTTGAAATAAAATAATATATAAAATATTCAAAAATGCAAAAATGTCATAAGCAAAAAATTATTCAACATTTCAAGAAGTCAATGAAAAAAAGTTGACAACTAAAAAAATAACCTTGCATAAATGAAAGGTGTCCAATAATGGAAAAAAAATCTCAAGTACGAAAAATAATAAGCAGTTAAAAACCTTACTCGAAGGAAATTCAATAAATAAAAATAAAACAAAATAATGGAAACAATTTTCAGGATATCAACGCTACTACAAAATGAATGGGTATGTTTAAAAAAATAAATTTCGATACAAAAATTAAGAATTATTCATAAATGAAATAATGTTAAAAAAATGAAAGAAGTCATTCATAAATAAAAAGTATGAGAACTCCCAGTCACCCTCCCTGTACTACTTCACGATCATGAAACCACAATAAGAAGCCTGTTCACTTTCCTCGACTCTTCTTGTCTATTCCCTCAACTGTAATACCTCCCTCCAACGGTTGTACACGGTCCGTTAACAAAAAAAAAAAGATTAATAAAAGGCTAAAAATAAATGCGTAAGTTGAAAAAAAGCAGCATAAAAATCAAATTTTTTTTAAAAATATAAAAATTAGTCAAAATTAAATAATTGTTCAAAAATGAAAAAAAAGTCCAAACTAAAACGAAAAAGTTGAAAATAAAAACGTTTTCATACATTTCAAAGACGATCAAAAATAAAAATCCGTCAAAAAGGGAAACCCAAGATAAAAATATAAAAATACCCAAAACAAGAACTAGTAAAAACAAAAACTGTTCAAAAAACAAATAACAATGTTATCCAAAAACTAACATGTATAATTATACGATTTTTTCACTTTTTCAGTATTTAAGAAAAAATCACCGAAGGCCCTGAAAATCAATCTTGACCCCATCCCATATCTCTCAGCGGCCTCTATCTCGAACAATATACGCAAACGATAATTCAACCCATAAGCTTATTCATTTCTAGCTCTTCTCCTTGACCACCATACCACCGTTCATGCGTAATTGCCTATCGTACTAGTTACCTGCGGATACAAAGAAAATATCGCTATTGAACTGATACGGAGTACCTCTTAATGTTGACTGAATGGATGGCGTTCCGATCGAACTATCACAGTTATTAATATCGATGTCGGTTAGCACTGAAAAAATAAACACCAACCGTTCATTAGTCATCTCGGCGTACCGATAATTAAAACATAATAACCCCTAAGTACCCTAATCTTCGTTTGCCCATTTCGATGTCAATTACCTCCGCGACGAATCGGCCCTCTTTCAACCGCCATAACTAATTACACACGACCGGCAGCCAACCAATTTAATAATTACAATTTCACTTCGACAGATTGCCGACAAACCAGATGAAAATTACAATTGAAATAACTACGCAAACAATTAGCAAATCCATTTCCACAACGGTAGTTACTTCGTTACATTCTCGTCTCGCCTCGCTGTCTTAATATTGTAATTAGTAATTTTCTAATTGACGCATTTTTTGCATTAGGTAAACGACCATTTTGTTGATGAATTCGAGATATTAATTTCGAAGCGCCAAACCGCCTCTTTAAAGTAAGTTCAACATCCGCACACCGCGGCGAAGATCGTCAACTCGTGTACTTGTTGTGGAAGTAATAAAATTAACGCCTTATTTTCCACAGCCGCGTGTTTTATTCCATTAGAACGAGTAATTTTTAAACACGTCTTGTTATTTTTGCTTCTCTTTGCCGAATTAAGGGTAATGAAAACAAATGCAGCTCGCCACCGTGAAATGGCTTACTCGGATACCTTTTCAGTGTGGAGTAGATTATCGTGTAAATACGCCTTATATAACAGTAACCTGTAACAACTATTCGAATCCCTGGTTGATGTAACACTTACGAGATAATCTTTGCTGGTACGATATGGGTGACTTCTTCCTCCATATGTGTTCAGTTTCCCTGAACCGTTGGTCGGATTGTTGGAGATCAGGAACGGAATCAGAAAGGCTCGACTGATCGAGGGCCACTACGAGAAAAAATATTATCAACTCGAATCCTAAATTAATTCCTCGCCGAAGATACGATACGTGAAAATTCCATAGCTACCTGGATTAGTCCTGGAGAGGAGCCAGTTATCGATGTTATTACTATTAAAATTAGTTGAAGACTGAGTGGTATTCGACCACAGGGTGTCGTGGTTGCCGAACTTATGCAAAGCTTTTCGTCTCTCTTTGCTCGTCATCGTGCACTCCTAAGACAAATGAAACGAATAAAGAGCGATATAGAATATACAGCCACCACGTATAATCAGATTTACCACCCCAACTAGTCGCGAGTTCATTCCCCTATATACCACGTTATTCTATCACCACGTCCCCAGCGACTTACAATGTACTGGCTGTGTTTTCGCAACACTCTATACAACGATACAAGTTATAATACTTATTTTCCACGTTACGAACGGAGTAAAAATATTTCTCTCATTACGTAACACTATATAAAACAGCTACCCTTCATTTGAACGACAACGAACGCGTTTAACCCACTGTCGCTTACGCTTCGTTCGCTTGCCCTATATAATGTCTTCGCTTTGATCCACTTTCGGGCTCGAACACTTTACGCGTCCGACTAAAAAGTTCGACTCGTCCCGTTTCATTTCGCCTCGAATACTCGACATATTTGGCGATCCGCGGCGCCGTATCAGGCAAAAACTGCGCTCGCTTTCACTATGTAAAAATTGAAACCATAAATAATGGCCAGCGACGGCTGCTCGAATACTATGTTCTTTGTAATTTCGATATACGTAACACTTTCTCGTGACCTTTGCGTATACGCGATACCGTATAGGAATTAGGAAATTACGATTATATTATAATCCGCCTAATTATCATAATGATTCGAGTAGCGTTTTATCGATTTTAAACGCGGACCTGTGTAGTCACGTGATTTGGCGGAAATTCGACTATGGAAAGTTGAGTGGCGCTTACCTCTAGTAATTCGAACCAGTCTTCGAGACCATCGTTGGTACGCAGTAGTATACGGTAATCGCGATCTTGCAGTACTAACGCCACCGTGCTGTAGCTCTTCTTATTCACCCATTCCACCTTTTCCACTTCCACTAATTTAACCTGGAATCAAATTTGAAAGTGGAATGGCATATTTGAATCAATGATGAAAACGATTTCTTCAATAATAAAGACAAGTTGTCTCGCGACTTTAAAAGGAAGAAAAAAGAATAAAATAGATGGCACTCGACTAGTATAACAGAAAATAACGTAAGCAGCCATGCCGCATTACCGGAGCTGAGATATTAGTTGGGGCTGTTTCAGGGTTCCCCTTCATGTCTACAGGCCACATCCAATACCAAATCTAAAAACCACTAGCCTATCTGTTCAAAAACACGTACGAGGTTGAATTTAGTACAAATGTAATATTTTTGCCCGCAATAACCATATGAGCCTATATTTTTCAAATTTTAGCAATTCGAGGCTCCTCAAGCAATCCTGAAATTTTACGATCCGCCATTTTGGATCAATATCGAGCTAAATTTAAGAATTCATATTCTGGTCACCAGCTAACCCTACATACAAAGTTTGACCTTTCTAGGTCGATTTGGTGAGGAGACATGGAAGATTCATGATGTATAGAAATTTCCCCTCCAAAAGTCGTTTTTTGCTCGAACCTCCCTCCAAATTCACTTGGTAAATAAAATTAGAACAGATTGGTCACTTGGGCTCATTTTATCGTATGACACCGCAATAAAAAATCGTTGGCCTTTAATAAACACCTTCCCTCATTTTGAAGTCGATAGCCCTCTTCCTCTCCTCCAATAACATGTGTGAAGGTGAATTTGGGATATAGTATATTTCTTATCTCCAAGAATCATATGAGTTCATATTAATTACATTTTTACCAATTTGAGGCTCCTCAAGCTCTACTCTTATAGTCTGGGTATATCAGTCATTTCGCTCATTTTTCTACATGAAATTATAATAGAAAATTTTCGATTTTTCCTTTTTTCCTCACTATATTTTGAGGACAATAAACCTTCCTCCTCAGCTCGCGTTTATCAAATTTGTGCTATTTGAGTGTTCTCAAGCTATACTCCAATTTTGGTAATCCACTATTTTAAATCCAGTTCATATTCTGGTCATCAACTAACCTCCCATCCAAAGGCTGACCTTTGTAGACCGATTCGGTGAGGATATAATTATGGAACATTCAAGAAATTTCATGACTCAAAACTTTCTTTCAAAAAGTCATTTTTCGCTCTAGCTACTCTCCAAATGCACTTGCGAAGCTGGAATTTGGATGTTAGTGTTCGTGACTCACTTCTTCATTTGAAATCAAAAACGAAACTTTTGAGCTATTTGCCCCTTCTTCAGCCCCCCCCAAATTTTGAGTGATTCGTCATTTTGAGGTGTATCGAAAAAACAGAAAAATAATTTTTTCGCATTTTCAAGAAAAACCTTTCACCAAAAAAAAAAAAAAAAAAAAATTGTTGATACACCCTTAACATGGCGAATCACTCCAATTTTGAAGAGACCTGGAGAAGGAACGAATGACTCAACATTGTCTTTCTTGATTTCATGCGAAAAATTAAATCAAGAACACCAACATATCCAAATTTTAGCTTCATATGTGCATTTAGAGTGAAGTTGGAGGAAAAAATGGCTTTTCGAAGAAGTTTTGAGCCATGAAATTTCTCGAATCTTCCATATCTCCTCAAAAAATCGATCTAAAAGGTTAAACTTGGCATCTAGAGATAGTTTTGGAGCTCAATATGATCTCTTGAATTTGGATCAAAACGAATTCCAAATGTCGGTTTACCAAAATTTGAGGAATTTTAAATAATTAAAAATATCATGCATATGGACTCACATGATTACTGAAAGTAAAAAGTATATTACAAATATTCTAAATTCACTTTCATACGTGAAACTGGAGAGGAAAAGGAGGCGTTATAGACCTCAAAATGTGTTAGGAATGAACAAAACATTGGAAATTTTTGATCTTATGTAGAGTCATATTATACAATGAGCCCAAATGACTAACTATACCAATTTCAATTTCCCAAGTGAATTTAGATGGGAGTTGAAGAAAAAAATGGCTTTTGGAGGGGAAATGACCACAGAAGATTTGGTAAATTGTCTGTATCTCCTTACCAAATCGACGCAAGGTCAAATGTAGAGTTAGTTAGTGACCAGAATATGACTCCTTCAATTTAAATGAAAATGAATTCAAAATGACGAATCGTAAAATTTTAAGAAGGGCTCGAAGCCCCTAAAATTGTTGAATTTTAAAAATTACAGATCATATTATTAATGCGAACAAGAAACATTACAATGAATTTTAATAATTCAATTTCTCAAGTGGTTCTGAAAGGGATATGATGAGAATTTTCAGAGTCGATACTGTTTGTGGCCTAAAGGCGTGAAGAGATAGTAACGTTATCTGGAAACTTGAAGAAGCTCAAATTAAAAACTCAGCTCTAATAATGCAGCCTGATTGCTTACTTTTTTTTTCAATTTTAATAATATCAATTGGAGCGAGTCTATTATTTTTTTGAAATATAATAATTATGTATCATAACTGAAAGTTTCAACATTCATATAGGTAAGAGTATGCCTTTATGTGAGTGCAAGGCGCCACTACAGAAGAATTGCAGAGGTAGGATGAAGTCTGCTCAGTTAGCTAGTACAATATAACGTGCGTCCTATTGATCTCGACTCCCCCAGCGCAAAACTCTCTCTCAAGTGGTTTTAATAAAAGTATTTTGGATTCGCTACGTGCTAACACTGACGGAAACGTAGAGATCATGAATCAATGTTACCACACAACAAAACCAAAATACTCCTATTTAAGCTATTTGGGAATTTTCGCGCTGAGGAGGTCGAAGATCAATGAGACGCACGGTATATACACCACAAAGCTGGATTTGAGTCCCTTTTCTTTGTTGTATAGTCTGTTTTTATTTCTTTGTTTTTGCTTTTGTTTTGATTATTAGCTATGATTTTGATTTTTTCCAATTATTTATGTTTTGCTATCCCTATATTTTTTTTGCTTTTGATTTTGATTTTTTCATTTATTTTGTTTTTGTTTTCGTTTTTTACCGTGAATGCTGCTTTTGCTTCACAAATTTTTGGTATTTCATTTTTTATTGGTTTACGCAAACTTTGTTTTGTTTTGTTTTTATTTTGAATGGTAGTCCCCCACCACACTCGCACAATTTTGCGCATAGCGATGGGGGTAACAAATGCATATAATATGTAAAAATGTAGTTGTTATAAATTAAATATATTCAATATTCAATATTGGTCAGATGATTGTAAATGGTCTGAAAGGCAAAGATTTGAAGACCCGACTCTCCCCAACCTCTTCACAAAGCAAATAGTCTCTGTAAAAGCTATTGTTTTCATTGAAAACTCAGTTAGAAAGAATTAATATTTGAAAAAAAAGTTCGAATCATAAAAAAATTTGTTTATTTCAGGTTTTAAAAAAAAAAAAAATTCTTCTCTCACTAGCAGAGTTGCAAAATCCCACGATTTGCTCAAAACATCGGCTGAACTTCACGCTATTAAACAAGCCGTCCTCCAGGCAAACAACCTTGAGAAAAAATCAGTGATCCTCACCGACTCCCTTAATGCCTTAAAATGCCTACAAAAATACCATGATCACAAGCAACACCCTATCGCCAAGGAAATTATTTCCGTTTTACTCCGACACCTCCCTCATATATAAATTTCGCGTGGCTTCCATCACATAGAGGCATCACTGGAAATGAAAAAGCGGACGAACTAGCAAAACAAGCTGCTACTCTTTTACCTACACCAAACCTACCTTCAACACCCACGGACCTAAAAACACATTATAATTCACTTTTATCCCAAAAGTGGTTGAAAAACTGGGAAAGAGTTCCAAACTCAAACAAATTCCGAACAATCAAGTCCACCACAGAATTTTGGTCCACAACGTATCAAACGCCCCGCAAGGAAGAAGTAGCCTTATGCCGTCTACGAATAGGCCATGCACGGATTACCCATGCTCATCTCTTTACAAAATCCCCACCACCCCTCTGTCAAACTTGCTCCATCCCATTAACAGTTCACCACCTTCTCATAGACTGTCCAACTTATAAAAATCAACGCTTACAATTTAACCTTCCACCTACCATACAATCCCTACTTAGCAATAACCAAACCACAATTACAAATCTCTTAAATTTTCTAAAATCTAGCAAACTCCTTTTCGAAATCTAAAAATTATCCATCCGTGCCTCTGGCCTCAGTTGCAGTATAAGGCACGTAAATGGATAAAAGTAAAGTAAGTAAAAAATAAAATTTTTTTTCTTGAATGTATTTCATGTCGCTCGACTTTCAGTCTTTTTTCTTGGAATAAAATTTTTGTAAGTAAACAAATTAACGCGTAAATTATTGATGATTTATTGCTTTGATTATATTTTCCATTTACTAACGAAAAAAACAAATTACAACACCAGCTTTGTGCGCCTTTTTCCGTGCATCGGTTCTTTTATTTATTATTAAATGAAATTTTACGTGCCAATGAGTTCTCAATGAAAAAAATCGTTAGTTCCTTGTGTTTTTCTTTATGCTATTGTTGGGCGATATAATTTCCTAATTTCATAATCTGAGGTAAATACTATACGACCTTCTTCACTTTCTACGCTTGTAACTAATATGGAAACAGTTTGTAAAAGTTCGAAAAGCGATGCAAATAATAAGAGTAAATAAATAAAATTAGAAAATATAGTAGTACTTACCCTGAATAATAAAGCACGAAACGGATAATACGCGAGAGAAACGATTTATTGTTAGAATGGACAAAATAGGATATCGATGTCCAGCGGGCATCCGCGGTTCCGATTACCATTAATATATATTAGCTATGGCTACTAATCACTTGGTGTTGTTAAATGGTCTTATGTAGTAATCCACGCAACACTTTATCTACGAGTAGTTCCATGTAGCACTACAATATGAGACTTTTAAGGATCAAAAAAATCGCTACGATAATGCTCATGGTGGGTGTACATTTTTCTCATCAGTTTCTTTAAATTAGCCGCCAAACTCGCTGTTTAGTTCGAATGCTCAATACTACAAACACCCTCATAGCGAAGTAATGAAATTGATTCCCATGATTCCCAAAACCAACATCCTTATAATCCACTGCAGGAAAAATATCGCTTCATCGTATCATAATACTACCAACTCAACCCGTACTCCTCGTGTTTCTCGCATCCCGCCACCGTCGAAACGTCCGGCTTAATTTACAATTCATTTTACATCGTCGGTTTGAAATTTCAGCGTCTCCGATACGCCGAAACATTATACGTACGCGCTAAGCTACTAAAAAATTTATTTACGTTATCCGCCTTCCAAAAGGCCACCGAGAAAAGTAATTAAAAAAATGAAAAATGCCTTTCGAACCGAAACTGCCGCCTTTGCATTCGCAGATCTAAAAGCATGATTATTTTTTCAAAAACCAGTACGCGTTCGTCAAAAAAAAAAGGAACGCGAATGCGACGCGCGTTCATTAAACATAAAAGATATCCGCTTGATTGAGCACGACTCCCTTCATTCTGGTACGTCGACGTTTGTCTAGATAGCGAAATTTTTCGCATCCAGTGAATAAAATTTAGATACGCTTCTCGGTCGCTCATTCTTCCGAAGTGTTCGCTTCAGACGACGCTTATCGGTGTATTTTAATTGAATACCGATGTAGCTTATACGCTGGCCGAGTAAAATACCGCGATAACGGAAAAACGACGCGAAAAGCTCACCTTAAAAATAAACTGTCCCATGTTGGAAATTTTCTCGCTGCTCGACGATCTCTTGAAACAGTGCAGATAATCCCTGGTGAGTATGAAGTACCTTTCCTTCCATCTGGAAAACAGTCTTTCTCTTTGTTGCCATAAAAGTCCTTTCTTCAACGCGTGTATTTCGCGTCCAGGATCCACCGATATCAACGACTGTAATAAAAATATAAAAACACGCGTTTTCAATTTACATACGCTTTTTGCAACCTCTATACGAGTATATTATCGAAACGTAAATCATACTTTAACGTCGATAAAATTACCTTTAATACGACGCCGATCGGTCGTAAAACGAGAGTATCATTTTGCCTAAATTACACCGTAGAAAAATTACCTACGATCGCCCTACCCTAGCAAAGGTAAACTCGACTTACCCTTCCCCTTCGAGCTTTTCACTTTGTACACACCGAGACGAAACGACGCGAATGCTCCATAATTACGAATAATCATTCGGCGACTTGGTCTTCGCGATGGCTTTTTAACGCCTAATAACGCCGCGTAGGCGCCAAATTTCATAAAAACACCCTCACCCCGCGCCCTAATTCGTTTACTCGTCCAGACGATTAAATTAACGCCGAGTGTAAAAATTAACCCCGACTAAATCGTACCCGCATGAAAATCTGGAGTAAAATGAAATTATTCCAAATTGTAGATTCGTTCGCGAACGAAACTCGAGTGGGAATATAACGGGTTATTTTTTCTCTCGCCTCCGATGGTTACGTAGTTCTCAGATGTTATCGAAGACCGAGACCAACACGTGGCGGCACGCGTCGCTTATAACTCGGTTCGAGGGGGTAAACGCGCTCGAAACTTTCCTATTATTTACTCTACCTAATTCGAGTACGCCAATATAGTCGAATGATTTTACGAAATTTCACTCGTCGGTAAGGTGCAGATTTCGAATTCGACCTTGAAAGAGCATCGCGTGAAGTACCTATCGACTTGAAGCGAGGATTTTACGTATTTTTTCGATTATAGTTCGCCTGATTTAGAAGGGCTGTGGAGCGAGAACTTGGTATTTTCACGTTTCAGATAACTTGTATTTGAGATATGTATGTAATAAAAAAATTTAGATGGATGAAAAGAAAATTTTGGTCTTTATTTACGCCTTTCTTAAAGGAGTGTAAATAAAGCCGGTTTTTGGGCCCAGCTAGTTGGGAATTTTATTGCCGAAAAGTTGTTATGTATGATGCCCTTCGTAAGTTTCCAGCACATTTTTTCCATAATCAACCGTTCTTGAGAGGGAGGAGGCTTTTTTCTATTTTTCAAAATTTCGAAATCCCCCATGTTTGCTCTGGCCAATTGCAACTAATTTCCGTTCGATGGTTTGAAAGCATATAAAGGATATTTAATCCGTGAATGTTTCAGCCCAGTTTTTTTCAAATAGCCAGAGCATTTGAGAATTTAAGCAGGAATAAAGTATTTCAATAATTTATGTTTTTGTGTGTTTATTCAAATTGGGCTGTCAACTCAATTTGAAAAAAAAATGGTAATTTTTTTTCAACAACCTTTCAAAATAAAAGGAGAAAGCAAAAAAAAAAATTCACGTTTTTTTTTACCCTAATAACGCAGAATAAGGTGTGACATACTCCACGCCATATTTAAACAGCGATGTAGGTAGTATGCAGTGCACTATACATCCAAACGCTAATGCTTCAGGATTATCTTCATCTTTTGAACAAAATATGCCGTATCTTGAATGTTTCCTCTGTGTATGGCGCAAAGGGAGGGGTGGAGGGGGCGCGACCCAACTTTTTTCATATATAATTTTTTTTTCAAGCGAATCAAATTTTTTTTTTTTTTTCATCAACTATTTTTCAATGGAAAGGATTTCAAAAGTTCAAAAGTAAATTTTTCCATATATTTTTGACAATAGTCAAACTTTTAAATTGAGAAAAAAACTTGATAACAAAAATATAATTTTGCTGCAAATTGGTCTGCGTTCAAGAACCGAAGTTCTTCCTTTGTGTCCTCATCCATGGGAGTACAAGTCGCTGTACCTTCTTTTACATCAATTTCTATCCCATTTTGTTTCACAGAGTGACGACCGATGATGAGTACGTAACTGCATCGTATTTTTAGCCGATGATGCCCAAATTTCAGTTCTACTATTATGTGGTAGGGCATCGTATTCACCAATTTTTTATTCGCTACCCGTACTGCGATCGGATATTTATTTTATCGACATAACTTGTTGTGAGTGCTTATTTTTTAGCACAACAGTTCTGTATTTCTACATCATACGTATGGTTCTACACCTCTATCGAGCTGAGTGGGATTTATGATATCTAGGATTTTCAATGGGAGAGAAGAATTGGGGATTGAAACCAACCAGCGGGGAGTAGGTTCTCAAGGAAAGGATGAAGCGACAGTTGAACTTTCAATGAGGAGGGCTCCTGGTGTGCAAGCCAGCACATCGGGGGGAAACTCCCGGCGGAGATGTAGGCTAGTTGCCAAGGTGCCCCTACTGGGTTGGAAGTAATGCCACAAGCGGTTCCCAATCAAGTAGTGTCGTGTGCGGTAGAAGCAATTCCCCCCCCCAAAAAAAAAAAAGATTTTCAATGGAACAACGCAAGTATTGGAGTCACTTGAATCAATGAGAACAACATTTTCCATTTTTGGAGTTTCGATTTGATTATAATTATATAGATATATGTTTTTTTTTTTTGGGGGGGGGGAGAAGTTTGGTAACGCTGCTTGTTATAATATATTTTCAATGGACATTATAGATTTCAAGAAATATTTACAATAATTTACCATTGGAAAAATCAAATCATAACTCCAACAGCAAATATTAAAAATTTTTTGAGTTTATTGCGTTCTAAGAATTAAGTAAATGAATTGAGCAAACTTTCTTTCTTCTTTTTTCAATGAAGACAGAAAAAATTTTCTCAGCATTTGGGGTAAAATAAAAACACCCTTCTCAACTCTTCTTTCCCAATCAGGTAGGCTGTAACTGCTTTCATGTTCTTCGGAAATTTGGCTAAAAAGTTTTTCATTTTTAGAATCTGGTGAAATTTGATAATTTTACCAAAATTTTTGCGAAAAAAATAATAAATTTATTTTTACATTTTCTCTGTGGGCAGCCTTTTTCATTCACCATCTTCCATTTGCTCACGCTGATACTCCAATTTTTGCATTTTTTTCCAAGATGACAGGATCCTTCGTGATTTAACAACAGGCATAATCGCTCTCGATATAAAGCTATGCCTGTTGTTTAATCACGAAGGATCCTATGTAATCTAGGAAAAGTAACAAAATTGGTAATCTCAATGTTATTAAATGGAAGATGATACTTCACCGACGCCAAATATTTTAAGATACAGAATATGATAGCATTTCAAGAGTTCTCACTACACAACTTGGTTTGCAGTTTCATAACGTTTACTGATATAGGATATGATTGTAGCGAAAATTTCAATGTAAATTTCACCATTTTACGTATCATAAGCGGGGAGGAGCGAGGGAAGCAAAAATAATTAAAAATCGAATTTTTCGGTACCAGCGCACTTTTCAATCGTGAAAAATATATTGCAAAATGATGATACGTTCTTTACTGTGGGCATGATATGGTACAACTTCTGAGTCATAATGTTTCAAATTTGGCGAGCCCAAAATAAGGCATTATTTACGCTTCTCCATTCTTCTGTACTTTTAAAGTAACGTATTTTCTAAATTATTACAACTTCCAACGTACTGCAATTTGTTCGCATAGAGGTTGTCGTATATATAATGAAATACCTTCTCGAAATTTTCCGCAAAGGTTTTCAATCACTAAAACCACCAACGGTATCCACGTGTCTACGCGTATAGGACCAAAAACTAAACTATTAGACTATCACATCCATCGTCTGAAACGAACCACTCTATGGAAAATTTCTCTCTCAAGTAAAATCGAAGATTAACGATCGGGCGAAAATTCGTCCAAACTTTTATCTAATCTCGAGAGCTAAATTCGCGTCAAAAAGGCGAACTATACGCGAATTACTCAACCTCGACCAAAGTACCGACAACAAATAACCCTGAAAATTCGTCAAAACTTTCCTACATGTGTTGTACGAAATCCACGTCGCCTTTGAAATAAACCCGACGTGGTATCGATTCTCGGCGAATTTCCGCATTTCCTATCGCCGAGCCGCACGAACGGTGGAAATTCAAACAATCGGCTACTCCGAACACCACTGACCATGACCACCGTGCTACGGTATTCGAACGTGTACACGTTACGAAGAAAATACTAACTATTCGATGAACCGTAAAACGATCGAGACGGAAAATATTTTCTCGACGATTCTCTTGCCTTTTTTTAAGCTATCGAAAACGAGCTCGTGTATTCGAAATTCCTTATCAATCACGCTTCCAGAAAAGAAACGGAGAAAGAAAAAGCACGATTGCGACCTTAAAAATGGAAATGCCAGCGACAATCGTACGCGGTGATTTTAAACGCCGCAGATATACGAGCGAGATGATTACGAAATTCGACGAAACACACGTACATCCATGTACACCGTACAATGTACACGATAATGGACTCGAGATGCGCGCGGAAAATTCCGAATACTTTTGGTAATACTATTACGGCATTCTAGTTTGCGCTGACGGTATAAAAAGCCAATACGTAATATGGATTTGATGTATTAATACGTATTATCGACTATGGTGGTATAATGGATACTCGTCTATAGAAACAGAATATAGTAGGGTACAGTGTCGTATGACCGAAACCGACCTAGTTAAAACGGATACGATTTTCTCTACCGCCCTCTCTCCTATTTCTATCACTAGTGTCATACAGCAATCACGTCGTTCGATATGATTTTCTTCTTCATTATCGACAACGACGACGCGCCCGATACGCGTATAAAATTACCGTCTCGACGACGGCGATAAGATAAGCGCGTTTCGAGAAAACCGTGCGACAGCGGTACGATTAATGGAGGCGGAAACTCGTGCGTTCCGTCGCGGCCGCCCGTCAAACGTCAAAACAAAATATCAATTTAGCGTGTCGCGAACGGGCGCGGAAAAAATTCCATCCGACACGCGATTTGTCACAACTATGATCGATGAGTACACGCTTTCGCCCCGTACAGTTGAACGACCAAACACGAGGTCTGAATTTCACACGATGCCGAATTAACCCTTCAAGGTCACAGAGGAAGGGTAAAGGGAGCAAGTTGCTTCGGGCTCACGTTTGATGAATACGACTGGAAAAGTTTTTAAGGACATTTTTAACCATTATTACGGGTGAAGAGCTTGAAAAAAATGTAAAAATTTTTCAAATTTTCAGGAAAAATGGGGAAAAAATTTAAACAAATAAAATAAAAAATAAAAATTAAATTTCTTGGAGAAATTAAAATAAATGAGTTAACTGAAGCTATAAAAAAATTTAATTTAAATATTTTTACAAATACACAAACATATTCAAAAATTAGTGACGTAAATAAGCAGTTCTTCTGGGGTACAGGTGAGGAGGGGCGGGGGGGGTTCAATGTTCAAATGCAACGCTTTGAAAAAAGAGAAATAATCATGTGAGCACATATTTCTTAACAACTACTTAAGCCTCCTCGAATTATCTTCAAATAATTGTTGAGATTCGCCACTTTGGATCCATTTTGACCGAAATTAAAGAGGTCATATTCAGGTCATCAACTAGCCACAAATATGAAGTTTCTTTTTCTTCAGTACCTTCGATATGGAGGTAAAGATGATTCACGAAATTTCCCGATATGATTTCCCTCTAAAAGCAGTTTTTTGCTCTCACTCCCCTCCAAATACACTTGAGAAAATGAAATCAAGGAAGGTTGGTTACTTGAACTCATTTGGTCACATGACACCACAATAAACAATTTTTGACATCTCTTGTACCGCCGCGCCACCACATTGTGAGGTTGATAGTTCCTCCTCTCTTTCAACAACATCTACGGAGGTGAATTCAGGATAAAATATACTCTTATCCTCAATAATTATATAAATTATTATTATCAATATTTTTACTAATTTGAGGCTCCTCAACCTATACTCAAATTTTGATAATCCGCCATTTTGAATCCATTTTGATCCAAGTTCGAGAGGTCATATTTTGGTCACCAATTAACTCCACATACAAAGTTTGACTTCTCTAGATACATTTGGTGAGGAGATATGAAAGATTCAAGAAATTTTATGAGTTAAACTTCCTCAAAAAACCGATTTTCGCTTTAACTCCCCTCAAAATGAAAGTAGGAAGCTAAAACTTGGATATGTTGTTGCGCGTGACTCACTATTTGATATGAAATCAAAAACAAAAAATTTGAGGTACTTGTCTTTTCTCCAGCCTCTCTCAAAATTTGAGTGATCCGCCATTTTGAATTTTTTCAAAAGAACAAAAAAAGTGCCTCTGTCGCATTTGTAAGAAGAGTCTTTCACCAAGTTTTGAGCGAAATTCATAATCATCCGCTGGAGTTACGGTGGAGGACAAAAAACAAAATTTCCTCAAAAAACCGGTTTTTGCCTAACTTCTCTCAAAATGCACTTGGGAAGCTGAAATTTG
The DNA here is from genome assembly GCA_009761765.1 of Phenacoccus solenopsis. Classification (NCBI taxonomy): domain Eukaryota; kingdom Metazoa; phylum Arthropoda; class Insecta; order Hemiptera; family Pseudococcidae; genus Phenacoccus; species Phenacoccus solenopsis. The sequence continues at coordinate 39,070,999 of CM019753.1, forward strand.
GACATGTTACTATCCGTGACTCACTTTTTCATATAAAATCAAAAATTAAAAATTTAAATACTTGCCCCTTCTTCAGCCTCCCTCAAAATTTGAGTGATTCGCCATTTTGTATTTTTACAAAAAAATAAAAAAGGAATTTTGTTACATTTCTAAGAAGGGTCTCTAACCAATTTTTGAGCAAATTTCATAAATACCCGCTGGCGATAAGCGCGGCGAGAAAAATATACATGCCAAGAAGATGGACATTTAAGATGATGACAAAATGGTCTTAAAGGCAATGATTGAAAGACGCCACCTTTCCCCAAATCAGGCAGGCTGTAATATCTATCGTTTTTAAGTTAAAAACTCAGCTAGAAGTACAACTGTAGCTGCGTCATACTCAATCGTGGCTTACAACACTCGGTAGTCTTGACCACCTGTACAACCGTCTATATGAGGACCCATGACTACTAACACTCTGTCACATCCGAAAGTACATACTAAGATTTTTCCAAACGATGAAATACTTCGGGCGTCGCATCTCACGAAGCGTGCACCGTATGGAAAAACATTTCGAATCCAACTCGCGTCAAGCAAATGCGCAAATTACAACCGCTCGACGACTTAGCCATGTTTCCTCATTCTCGGTTTACCTTTTATTTAATTTGATAAATTATGCAGTCGGAGAGGGAATCGTAAATTACGCGATTTTAAATGAAAACACTAACCTAACGTTTTTCTCGTTTGTATAAGCTGCCACGCTACCGTCGCCATCGTTAATTACCGAAACTCCAAAGCCGGGCGAATAAAATTAAAAGAGTTTTACCCCGGCCGCCGTTACCCCACTGCCCTCGAATGTCGGTCTCCAGCGCGCGTAATTAAATAATTACCTTTTCGTATATAAGAAATTATAAAATACGGTGCGATCTTTCCCTCTCCTTCGATGGTCTGCGCATATTTTCACTTCCTCGTATAATTAAGCTTTTATGCAGATTATTTATCTATACGATTTGCACAGATATTTCAAGTGCCGCAAATCTTTCGATTTCTGCGTCACTTCGTTTGTAATTCGTCGCAGAATTACAACCTATAGCGAAGAGACTACGAATTTCTGGCTATTCTCTTCCAATAGCCATTAATTTCTGTCGTCGAATAAAGCAAAAACTTCAACTGCAAGCATTAGTGGTTTATCCCATTAAATTGAAATAGATGTGTAGCGCACTACTATCTAAATTTAACCAACGTCTTCCAAAACCAATGGTTTTTATTTATTCTAAATTCATCACTTTACACGCTTACTTGATCATTGCGCAGGGACTATGTTCGTCAATTCTCAACAGGATGCAGAGTGTGAAATTAGTTTTCGAGAAAAGATTAAAAACTTTCTGTGTAAGATTTAGTAACTGAGTTTGACCCAATCTTCACCCAAAGACAGTGGATGAATGAAATCTTGAATTCGCTACTTTAATTGGGGAACTCAGTGATATATACCTATGATTGGTCTCAAGAGTTGCAGAATTAATCTTTCAGTATACTCGTATTAATTGAAATACTTGTTTCTAGTGTTCTTCATGAAGTTTTGAAAAATATTCAATTTTTTTCTTTGTGTTTTTCAATTTTCAAAAACATTTCATTTTTGAATGTTTTTAAATTTTTGATAATTTTTTTTTCTCAGCTTTGGTTTTCTTTGCGACATTCTTTCATGTTTAGAGTTTTTCAATTTTTGAACAATTTATTTAATTTTTGAACACTTATTTTTAGAAAGTTTTTCATTTTTATTTTTGAACGTTTTTCAATTTTTGAGCAATTTTCTCTTTTCCAGATTTACTTTGTTTTGCGACAATGTTTCACGTCAAGAGTTTTTTAATTTTTAAACCTTTGATTTTATTTTTGAACATTTTTTCATTTTTAGAAAGTTCTTTTATTTTTTAACGTTTTTCAATTTTTGAACAATTTTTTTCTTTTTTAGATTCAGTTTTTTTAGTGACACTGTTTTATTTGAGAGTTTTCCGATTTTCCAACATTTTCATCATTTTGAACACTAATATTTTCGAACATTATATTTTTGGACTTTCTTCAATATTTGAACACTTTTTTTTTTACACAAGGTGTTTTTCATGACAAATGCCTTATTTTCAGAGTTTTTTGGTCTTGAACATTATCATTATTTTGAACACTTTTCATTTTCGGGTAGTTGTTAATTTTTGAACACTTTTAAAATTTTGGTCATTTTTTGCTTTCGAACACATTTTATTTTTCAGCTTTTCCAATTTTTTAGGGCTTTTTTTGTAGACAAAGGTTTCTTCATGATGTTGAGTTATTTTAAAAGTTTCTAAGCATTGAACATTTTTTCATTTAAAAACGTCACATTTTTTCAACACTTTTTCATTTATGGAAGTTTTTCAATTTGGAAATTTTTCATTCCTTTTTTTAACCACGTTTTCTTACTGACCTTATTTTTGAACATTTTTATCATTTTGAATACATTTTATTTAGGTTCGGTAATTTTTGAACTATTTGTGATTTTATAATGCATATTAATTTTTGAACATTTTCTTTTTTCTCAGAATAGGTTTTTTTTTGTGATGCTGTATTATTTTAACATTTTTACAAGGTTTAAACATTTTCATCGTTTCAAACACTTTTTTATTTTTGAACACTTTTTTTAATATTTAAACTTTTTTTTATTGTCAAACACTTAATATTTCTCGGCATTTTAAATTTTGAACACTTCTTTTTTTATAGACAAATTTTTCTTTCTGACATTGTATTAGTTTAGGAGTTCCTGAGCAATAAACATTTTCTCATTTTGAACACAATACACTTTTTCAAAATTTATTCATTTTTTCATATTTTTTTCATTTGAATACTTTTTCTTTCAGTTTTTTAAACAAAATTTTTTATGTGATATTGTTCTATTTTATGGCTTTTGGATTCTTAAACTTTTCCATTTTGAGCGCATTCAGTTTTTGGAGATTTTCAAAATAACTTTTGAGCACTTAGTAAATTTATGATGTTTCTCAATTTTTGAACCCTTTTTTCTTTCTTAGACTAGGTTTTCTTTGTGACACTGCATTATTTTGAGAGTTTTTTTATTTCTGAATATTTTTGTCACTTCAACCCTTTTTTTGAACACTTTTTCATTTTGAAGACTTTTTTCAAATTATTTCCTATTATAGGAGGTTTTTCAATTTTTGAACACCCTTCTCTTTCCGAGACTATGTTTTCTTGGTAGCACTGTTTAATTATAAGAATTCAATGTTTTAGAACATTTTTATATTTTTGAATTATTTTTCAATTATAGATCAAGTCTTTCTTCTTGACGTTTTCGTTTTAGCAAATTTCCTCATTTTGAAGATTTTTTCTTGTTTTCGAATTTTTTAATCTTTTGGACATTATGTTGATTTTTAAGTATATTTTCCAAAGTGACAATTCAGAAGCTCCGTGTCCTCCTGGAACATTGAGGCTCAGACAAACTGGACTTTTTGCCCTTCTCGACGACCTTACTCTGCACTCTTGTAACACTCATTTCGCCACCCATCAACTCCGGCGAATAAAAAACTAAGCAAAATTAAAAACCACTTTTCATCGTGTCAAATCGTCGGAATCCCAAAGCGGATATTTTTCTTCGCTACCTCTATCGTAAAACTGCTTATCTCGACGTATGCGAAGATAAAAAGGTAGGAAAAAAATACGAGTGCGGGACGACGTTGATCGGATAATAAGAACCAAAGAAGCGAGCAGAGCAGTTTTTCCAATACACTAGTCAGCTCTATTAAACCGGCGGCTTTCAATTTCCACGATTTATCATTAGAGACCGAATGGAATACACGCGGAAAAATATACTGTACGACAATTTTCCTCGAATGCTTTCGTTTTCTGCGCGCCCAATTCCCGAACGGCAGATTTAAATTCACTGAGAGCGTTCAGCGAACGGCGATAAAATTACTGAAGGAGATGAAACCCGGAGATGAAAATTTTTTTCTTCGAAATTTATTACCATTTAAGTATACCCAGATAGCGATGATATGGTCGACGACAAATAAAACTTTCACAATAATGATAAAATTATTTCGGCTCGAATATACAGCGCCGGCATTAAAAAGACGAAATGGCTAAACATTCGCACCGCCTTACCATGCGGTCCGATCGTTAAATCGCTAGCTTTCGTCTAGACTGCGCTGAAAACTTTTTCGGGACGATATATTCAAATCGTATCGAGCATTGATAGATTTTTTCGCTGGTAATAAAATCCGTCCATATATACGATTCCCGAAATAACGTCGAGCAACGACGACGGCTTTATTTATTGGCCGGATAATCGTATTATGGAATTCGATACCCTTAATTCCCGGCGGATCGAAATTTTTCCCACAATTAGACCCACTCGAATTAGCCACCAATTACGTGTAGCTAAGGTAAACACGAGCTTTGTATAGACCACACGAGGGGTAACCCGCTTCAGAGGGTTATTGACATCGTAGTCACCATCGATGCCGATTTGTTTCCCGAGGCCGGTCTGATTCACCCTCAATCGCTGTTCTAATTCGTAGCTAACTTTTCATCGTATTTCGGGCTACTTTACGACCAGATTGCAAACTTTATCGTCTCTGTCGCGTATTAAGAAATTGTCTAATCCGTTAAAGCAAACATTCGAACTAAGTTTCAGAAGACCCGAGTTGTCAGGGGTGTCGTATTGTTATACCAACCCTTTGCTATTACGTCACCCCCGCCACAGCAACCCTGTTCGGACACAAAAAATGATACTTCACGCATAAAAAATTCCTTCGCCTCAACCTTCACATCGAGCCATGTCAAGCCCCCTCAAATGACGAAGTCATTCGCGAACCACCAAAGCGTAAACGTTCTCCGCCAACACCCACGACTCCGTTACAATAATCACTTTACACTTGGCCCGGCCGAAACAACACACAGTCCCCTAATGTCCTTAATCCAGTTGTCCTCGTAAGGAGGAAGAAAAAAACTCGCTAAATTAGATTCAACCGACGAAGATAATAGATTTACGACTGAACGACAACGCGGCGACGTATTTTCCTCGCGTATTACTTCGAGGCGAAAAACTTTTCGCATTGATTCTTACCACATAGTCATCTACTTTTTTCTATTCCTTCATTACGAACGAGTGAAAGACTTAAATACCTGTCGAATGGCCGAACTTTCGCCTTCGCCATTCGGCTAATTAATCCTTCGAACGTAACTTTCCGTTCGATGATTATGATAATCGATTCGACTACCGTAGAATCATCGCGGTCTGTATCATGTTACCGTGGCTGGCGATAAATAAAAAACCCGCTTGTGATTCACAGATAATAAGCGGTCGCGTCGATATCGACTGGCGAAAATAATATTTGGCATTCATTCGCCTAGATGAATTTTTTATAAATATCCATTCGCTTTAGAAAACAGCCAGAGAATTGTTCGGTTTCCAAGCGGATAAATTTTTTGCCGAGTTTTAAATAAAGACGTAGCTATTACAGGCGATGTATTTGTGGGTATGGATAAAAATCGTTCAAGATATGAGAACGAAGTGTTCCAAAAAATCTCAAAAAATGATTTTCACAGATTTTTGATACGACGTAAAATTAAAATTCAATAAAAATTCAAAGATTGGGAGGAGAGGGGTGAAGGACTCCAAAACCCTCAGAATCTTTTATTAGAGTTTCATGAGCGGAGGAATAGGACAAATACAAGCAAAGGCTAGTTATAATGGAGAAGTGCTTTCAGAGGGAATTCCAAGAGAAGAAATTTCTCGAATGGTGCATACCTCTCAATATTACCAGAGGATTACAGTATAACCTGTCATATTATTAATAACATAGACCTCAAACGACAGATATCTTAAAATTCAAGAGGAGCTTAAAAACTCACAAATAGTTCATATCAAATAAAACTCCTTGAATCATCCATATCTCTTCATTAAATGCATCTAAGAAGTTTAAATTACAAAGCAAGGAATCAGTTTTAGACTACAACATAACTGCTCAAGTTTGAGTCAACGTGAAAAAAAATGTAGAGTCAAAATTTAAGAGCTTAAAATTACTCAAATTTTATGTACATATATATATATATTTTTTATCTATTATTTAATCATTTAAAATGAATATTTTTTTCCCCATTATAATAATTATATATAATTATTTAGATATTAAATTCATTTTTTTTTCTCAATTTAATACACGACTCTATTTGGCCGGGAACTGCTTGTGACATTACTTCCATCCAAGCAGGGGCACCTTAGCAACCAGCCTACATCTCCCCTGGGTTTTCCTTAGGCAGGTGTGCGCCCTCACCTAAGTTCCACCACATTAGAAGTTCAGTCATCGCTTCATCCTTCCTCCTGGCACCATATTGCCCTCTGGTGGGTTTCAGTGCCCATTGTTATCATCGGCCTTATCTGTGCTGTGCACATATCTTCACAGTAGGCTGATACCCACCACCTCCTACTTCGGGGGTACTATGTACCTGGGTGCTTGATTCTTGACCCTAGTCTGCTCAGCCTACCTTGCTCACGATGAAGACACCATTCTCACTGTCGAACTGACAGGAATCATCGAGTCATACAGCAGAGGAGAAAGAATCTACTTATAGGATGTGATGCTAATGCCCATAACACAATGTGGGGAAGCACCAACACCAATAGAAGAGGAGATCAACTCTTTAAGTATCTCATCACAATGGGCCTTAAGCTGCTGAAAGTAGGATCAAAACCACCGTTTGAAACCAGCAAAAAAAAAAGGAAGAGATAGACACCACGCTAAGCAAAAAAAAAACTGAAGAGCCTAATTAGTGGATGGCATGTTTCTAGGGAACCAACAGCCTCTAACCACAGACGCATAGAATTCACTATGAAGCATATGAAAAGGGTAACTATAGAATTCAGGAACCCGAAGAACACCAACTGGATAAAATACGAAGAGACTCTAGATGGCAGATTGAGGAATCTTCTCATATCGTCGGCTAAGAGCGAAAAGGTTCCTCGTGATGTTTTTTCTCATAATGAGATACTAGCATTGTTGAAAAGGTAGTTTTGAGCTCTTTTCAGTGCAATTTTGCTTTTCATCGTCAAATAATTATAAACATCCAAAATCCCAAAAAATAATAGTGTCTCTTTTCCTATCTTCAATTTAGTCAGTGCGAAAAGGTTCCTCGTTGGTTTTTTGAGTTTGCAAAGTTGGTAATATTGAACTTGAATAAATTAAAGTCTCAAATGTTACCAGCCAACAATACAAAACTAGGAAGTACTGGTAGAAAAAAGTAGATGAAATTTTAATTTTGCTCTCCTGTAAGTTTTTCATATTTCCATTAGAAACCTTTATTTTGCTTTTCATCGTCAAATAATTATAAACATCCAAAATCCCAAAAAATAATAGTGTCTCTTTTCCTATCTTCAATTTAGTCAGTGCGAAAAGGTTCCTCGTTTGGTTTTTTGAGTTTGCAAAGTTGGTAATATTGAACTTGAATAAATTAAAGTCTCAAATGTTACCAGCCAACAATACAAAACTAGGAAGTACTGGTAGTCTCAAATGTTACCAGCCAACAATACAAAACTAGGAAGTACTGGTAGAAAAAAGTAGATGAACTTTTAATTTTGCTCTCCTGTAAGTTTTTCATATTTCCATAAGAAACCTTTTCGCTCTGAGCCGACGATATGTCCTCTCAACGAGACACAACTGGATGAAGCTGTGGACGGACTTACAGAAGACATTAAAACTTCTTATGAAGAGGCTTGTTCTCTGGTCAAAGTAAAAGTACATTCCAGCAATTGCTTGTTCTCTGGTCAAAGTAAAAGTACATTCCAGCAATTGCCAAATTCATACAACATTTTTATGTCTTAAGATCATCTTTCAACTCGCAATAAATTTCCTTCGTCACATTCTGGACATACTGTCTATACATCTTGCAGTAAATATGATAACTTCAGTCATACCCTCAGAACGTTTTATGTCATTGGATTACTTTTCAACTTATCATGAGTTTACAACTTGTAAAAGATTTGAAAAGTTTTATTAAGACCCACCAGAACATTCTATGTTCTGAAATCACGATAAGTTAGTCATGTTTATTATATTTTGGGGATATTAGTTACACCATGAACTTTATAAGCTCCCTACAACACTTTATATTATTTTTCACCTTGGATGGATATTATTAGTTTTTAAAGCAATGGTACAGCTATACACAGGATTATTTGCAAATTTGAAATTATCGCTTCAATATAGGCAGATAAGTACTTTTTAAGAGGTTCTTTTAATGTACTTATTTAAAATTACGTTACCATATTCACACGAAAAAAATGACAATTCTTCAGGGAGATTTTTTTAACCTACAGGAGGCACCAAATTTAGAATGTAGAGCGAGCTAGAGACCATAATATGACCAATTAAATTTAAATCCAAATATCTAAAATGAAGAATATTCTCAAATTTGAGAAACTGCAAATAGTTCAAATTTTTTAAATATCAACGTCCATGATTTGTGACAACAAAAACTGAAATAATTTTGGAGTGAAGTATTTTTGGCTAGGGATAAAAAAACCATATATGGTCACTTGGTGTCTAAGTCATACTTTTTTGTTTCATACTTTGTTTCGTTTTTCGTTTGATTTCTTCTTGTTATACCTTTGTCGAAATATATTCTTTATTTTTTGTTCCTCATCGACTTTGAATCTATCGAATGTATTACAATATCCGGTTCCGAGATGTGCCTTGAAAGCAATGAGCAGAGAGATTAAACGAGTAACGTTTACAGGCAAATCTAAGCCCGCACAAATCAACTTCAGTAATGCCACATAAGCGTTTACTTTTTTTCGTTTTCTTCGATGGTGAAATAGTAGACCAATACCTGTACAAGGTCTTCAATACTACGATGCTTTCACCTGCACCTGCGCTTTGACGACGGAAAATTCTTTCTCAAATCTGTATATATTTTTAAATTGATTTTTGGCAAATAAATAAAGGTTATAATAAAAAGTAACCCAATTTTTCCATTTTTATAACTTTCGGCTCATACCGGATGCGACCATTAAACTCGAAGCTTTTACTTATGACAAAGTCGTTTATTCGCGTACTCGAAATTTTATCAACCGATCAAAACACCACAGGTGTCCCGGTGATCTGATGCCATTCGCATGCTCGTAATTCGCAATCCATCATCGTCACTGTACGACTACCAGTCACGAATGCGACGATATTAAAATATTCCAATTCCAGCGCCGAGTTATTTTTTCCGAACCCTCGCCAACGCACCAATTACGGTGACGCAAGAAATTCTCCGTGTCATATTTTCCTTCTGTTACAACGTTACCTCGTCTCGTCGCATGTTATTGTTACATCATATGCGAATACGAATACATATAGAAGAAAGTGATACGTATATACGTGCGTCGGGCGCACGATGAGAAAAATGCTGAAGGTAAAAGTGTCACATATGACGCCTCCGTTTAACACACTTTCGTAATATCGATTCTCGACGCATCGAGCACCGCAGTATTTCATCAGGAAATACGCAATCAATCGGCGTACACATTATTACGTATTGCAGGTAGTCGCGATTTTTCACGGGCATCACCGTTATTCGTTAAACGGTCTACGTTCAAAGACCTCTCTTGCCAATGTTCGGGTTCAGCGTGCGGCCATCTAGATGTTTTTTTGTTTTTTTTCTTCTTGGACCATCGAACAACGGTCGTTAAATCGACGAAGTGTAGAATTTCTCGCTAAGAAAATTCCGATGCTCGAATGTTCGACGAATTGTGGCAAGAAAAAACATTTATTTTTTATACGCAGCAATAATGTTAAGTTTTTTCTCGTTTATTTCTTGCCTGAAAAAAGTATTGAAAATCAAGTTTTTTATCGATTCATTTTTTTTTTCTAAAAATTTTGCAATTAAAATAATTTCTAGGATAGTTTTCAATTTAAAAAAAACATACGGATTAAAAAAAAATTGATGCAATAAAAAAATTCCTTAAAAAATTTCAAAAACAAATTAGAAACTCATTTCAAAGAACCAATAATATTTTACAACTTAGATTTCAATATAAATATTATTGTTCGATTTTTAGAGCTGGTGAATTTATTAACGCAATTTTTCGCAATGCTATGTGGGTAGATGTAGGCTTTCCACGTATCATGATTTAAAAAGCAAGGCGGAGGGCATAAAACGTTTTGGGAATTTAATAAAAGTCATCACATCTGCTGCAAGATACAGTTACCTAAAAAATAAAATCGTTATCTTGGCGCCAAAAAAATAACATTATAATCGTATAAACGAAGATGCACTTTCTCTTCTACATACGCAAACTACAACTTATTAGTATCAATACTGTGGTTAGTGATGATGAAAATACTTTTAAATTTTCAAGTTAATTCTTCTATATTTCAAGATAATTTCTCATGAGTTTGGGTTTTGCAATTATAACAAATAAGAGTCAGGGACAAACACTGCAAAAAAAAACTTTATTTCTGAATGAGTTTTCCCACATGGTCCACTTCATGCAGTATGTCTATGGTTCGTTTATTCAGTGATACTGAGGTGCAACTAAAAAATACTCCTAATGCTGCTGAAGTTGTTTTAATTACTTTTTCATACACGGAAATGTAAAGAACGATTTTATATATTTTTTTAACGAGAAACTATAGAACATATCAAATTTTCCTGAGCCGGGAAGCAATAGTAAACCTTTATCGAAAGGTTGCAAACGTATCATCGAAGCAGGGGCGTAACAAGGGGGATGGGGGAGCTTCTCCCCCAGGTGTTTTGAAAAGTTGGGAAATTTATAATTGTTGAACGCTAAAATTGGGAACTTGAATTTCTTTTGGGAAAATAAGAACTCGAATAAATTCGAATTGATACCAACTTATATCATGTATAGCGCACAACAGACTATTCGCGATAACCGAAAAATTTCCAACTTCGCGAATCACGACGAACGGTTGCAGTGCAGTTGTATGTATTAAATCATGCTTAATAGGTTTCATTCTCCAGGTGCATAGATAGACAGACACATAGACAGACAGACTGATAAATTACAACGTATAAATTAATAGTGTTTGGAATAATCGATAATTTGAGTTATCGATTAATCGAATTTCGATTATTCTAATATTCGATTAATCGGATATAGATTATTGAAATAATCGATTTTTTTATATTATCTATACTCCGTAGTTACAACGTTTACAGAACACGAGTGAATAAAGGAAAAAATAAAAATTTACACTAATTCAAATTTTTTCTATCGATTTTTTCAATTTCTTGAAACTTTTCCTAGAAAATTTCTGGCAATCCAAAAATGTTTTATAACATTTTTACATCTATTTTGAATTTTTTTATCCATTTATCAGCATTAGAAATTTTTTGCACCCAAAATTTCTTCAGATGCTTTTTCAATTTTACACTTAATCTCATTTTTTTCAACCTAGAAATTTTTTCTTCAATTTTTTACCAACTTTAAAACTTTTTTCAATAAAGTTGTGGCGTTAAAAAATGTTTCCAAAGTTCAAATGAATATTGACTTTTTGATATAAAAAATAAATATAATTGAAAATAATTCTGAAAAAAGCATTCAAATTTGAAACAAAACTGTAAGATTTTTGTTTGAAAAAATATTGAGAAAAATTTTTGGCTCGAAATGAATTTTGAAAAAAATTGAAATGAAAAAAATTTTGAGAAAATCAGAAAAAGATTCGAGTTGAAAAAAATCTTGGAGATTTAAGAAAATTTGGAGAAAATTTGGAGTTGAAAAAAATATTCAGAATTTGAAAAATCTCAAATTTCTGATTTTTTTAATTATTTTTACCGATTAATTGATTATTAATCGCCCAACACTATAACATAAAATTAAGCCGTTGCCACTGCTCACTAAGCCAATAATCTACCCATTTTTTTCTGTGCATCGTATACCTGCTATATGTCTGTACTTTTTATTAACTCAAGTTGAATTTTAAAAAATGAATAAAGGAGGGAAAGGAAAAAGATAAAAAGTGCAGTGTTGTTCGTGTGATGAAATTTTTAACGACGACTACACAAAGAACATGAAAAAACTGCGCATGACGGCGCTTATTTGTACCTAATTATTTGGTAATTTACACCATTTCTCAAATTTAAAAAAAGAAAAGAAAAGTTGTAAATTTTGTCAAAAAAAGTTGGGAATTTCATTACAAAAAGTTGGAATTTTTTCAAAATATTCCCCCCCCCCCGAAAAATGACTTAGTTAGCTCCTGCATCGAAGAAATAAAAACCTAGATCGAAGAAATAAAAAAAATAATAGTAAAAATAGAACACAAAATAGAAAAAACTGGGAGTGAAATTGAGCCTTCATTTACAATAGGTAAGTCAATGAATAAAAGTAAGAGTAAAATATAAAAAATTTAATTTTCTTTTATTCCCTTTATTAATTACAGTTTACTGAATGAGTTTCAGGAACATTTGGAAATATTATTATATAATTATAAATTATAATTATATGTAATAACATATCATTAATAAAAATATTCGACAAACACTCTTCTACTTTTTTTCCATATTGACAGTTTAACAGCTTAGGTCGGGGTTGGGTTGTAAAATGATTTTAAAAAGCGAATACTATTGATCAAGTTTCCTTCTCTAATCACCCATACCTTATTTGGATCATCAAAAATTAAAGCATTCTACTCTCGCAATACAAAATCCTTTCTTGACCTCGACCTTCTTCACGAAAAATTTCTTTCTTCCATCCAAGACGAAATCTCTACCCAATTACAAGAAACACACCCCCACCCCTGTCACTAAATCCAACTTTGCCAAATCCCAAAAACACAAAAATTACACGAACAATAATAATTACGTTTTGCTCATGATAAACTGCTTGCTTGTTGAGACAAATGAACACATTAAAGTACAACGTCAACTTGAACTTTGAACTTTATGAGCTCCAAAAGTGGAAAGGAAGAATATATTTGACACTGGTATTTTATAAATATTCTTGAATTTTCACAAATGTAATTTTATTATTTAAAATATTAATTAGTTTATTAGCTTCTCAAAATTTTCAATAAAAAGTACATCTAACATAGTGTAAAAGCCCCTTATTCCAAATTGGTAGCTTTTTGTAGAAGCCTCGTACTGACATCACCACGTCGTCATGGTGGAGTAGACCGAGCTGCCTATAAAAGACCATGATGGCTGAGCAGTCGGGCATTACATGTTTAGACCTCTTCGGGGATTATTATACCGAACTTTACCACAAATATTTACCAAGTAATTTTACAATATGTTTTATTTTTTGGGCAATTTTTTTATAATTTTTTCAAAAACGAAACTGCCGAAGTATTCTTTCGACGAAACCTATTGTATGTACCTGATAATGGGATAGAATGGGCAAAAGTACAGGTCCATGGAGACATGTTTTCCTTAATTACAGCATGATGAAAGTTCGACAGTAATTAATTTTTGGTTTACCACCTTTAAGTGTCTTCAACAAGCCTCAGGCAACTTACCCCTCCGGCCCCACATCTTAAGCAACAACTTCGACCAAAAGTCTCCATTACTCAATCGCTCGCGATGACGAAATGAATCCCAGATTCGCATAAAAATCGGCACACAACATTTCGCAACGTCTAGTTCGCAAAATATTAATAATCGTGGAAATTCTTCGCCACAAGGATTCGTTATTCGTCCATTATTCTACTGTCAATTATAAATGTTTAATTCACGCTTCTATAAGCTCTACTCGATAACGACGGGTCGAGATAAAATCGCGTATCGCCTATTACACCGTTTCTGGCTTCTTCGACACAGCGTAGGAGATCGCTTTTACTTTTTATTTCACTATGTAACCTTGTTTCGCGAATACCACTAGCGTATTTACACCTTGCACGTAGTACACACGGATAGAACCGGTATTCAACGCATATGATGATCGAGTTCCATACCTCCAAGCCCACGATCGTCCATGTGCTCATAATGTCTTCGCGTAAACTCGTATTTTCGTTAACAGTCAGCCACTTTGTTTTCACGAGTCAGCAAATAGCCGTAGGCTGAGTGGTAGTTTCGTGACTGGTTATAAATCGTCTAATCGTTGCTGTACGAGTTTTCAGATTTTGCTAGGTGTAAATTACGTATACACGTGGAATTGTCGAATTTACTAACAACGGGGTGAATATGATATCGAACGTATGTAAATACGACATACGTACGTACGATTTACATATAATACGAACGTACTGGTGTACCAGTGAATCGTGTAATAAATTCAACACAACCATCCATCTTTTTCGCTCGAAGACGAAAAAAATGGGGGATAAACGAGTCACCATATGATGCCCTCGTGAAAAAACCTTGTTTGATTTTCTCGACAAGGTGATTCAATGGTTCGAAAAAAAAATGCTTTCGACATTTACACTTGCAGGGAATAGATAATTTTTGAAATTTTCTCAAAAAAAAAAAAAAAAAAAAACGTAAGCAGCCATGCCGCATTACTGGAGCTGAGTTTTTAACTGGGGCTTGTTTTGATTTAGTAATAACCATGCTCAACCGTTCATCACTACAGGCCACACCCAATACCAAGTCTGAAAACCCCTACCCTATCCTTTCCAAAAACACTTAAGAAGTTCAATTTGGCACAAATGTAGTATTTCTTGCCATGAAATAATCATGCGAACACATATTTCTCAAATTATAACTATTTGAGGGTCCTCAGATTATCTTCAAATTTTGTAAATCCGCCATTTTGGATCCATTTTGACTCAAATTTAAGTGGTTATATTCTGGTCACAAACTAATCCTACACACAAAGTTTGACCATTCTAGGCCGATTTGGTGATGAGATATGGAAGATTCATGAAATTTCCTGCAGCAATTTCCCCTCCAAAAGCCGTTTTTTGCTCTAACTCCCCTCCAAAATCACTGAGGAAGCTAAAATCAAAATACGTTTGTCACTTGGGCTCATTTTATCATATGACACAGCAATAAAAAATTTTCGACCCCTCCTGTACCCCCACCACTATTTTAGGTTGGTAACCCCGCCTTCCCCCTCCAACATCATGTATGGAAGTGAATTCGGGATATAGTATACAACTTATCCCCAATAACCATATGAATTCATATTAATTACATTTTTACCAACTTGAGGCTCCTCAAGCTCTACTCAAAATTTTGATAATCCGCCATTTTGAATCCATTTTGATCCAAATTCAAGAGGTCATATTGTGGTCACCAACTAACCTCACACACAAAATTTGACCTCTTTAACTTGATTTGGTGGGGAGATATGGAAGATTCAAGAAATTTCATGACTCAAAACTTCCTCAAAAAGCCGTTTTTTGATCTAACTCCTCTCAATATGCACTCAAGAAGCTGAAATTTGGATATGTTAGTATCCGTGACTCACTCTTTCATATGAAATCAAAAACGAAAAATTTGAGCTATTTGCCCCTTCTCCAGCCCCCCTCAAAATTTGAGTGATCCGCCATTTTGAAATTTATCGAAAAAACAAAAAAACTATTTTTGCGTATTTGCAAGAAGAGTTCCTCACCGAATTTTGAGCGAATTTTATCCACACCCGCCTGCGCAAGGCGAGTGACACAAAAAACGCAATTTTCTCAAAAACAGGTTTTTGCTAACTCGCCTCAAAATGCACTTAGGAAGCTGAAATTTAAATATGTTGGTGTCCGTGACTCACTCTTTCATATGAGATCAAAAACGAAAAATTTGAGCTATTTGCCTCTTCTCCAGCCCCCCTCAAAATTTGAGTGATCCGCCATTTTGAAAGTTTTCGAAAAAACAAAAAAAATACTTCTGCGCATTTTCAAGAAGAGTTCCTCACCAAATTTTGAGCGAATTTTATGAATACTCGCCGGCGCTACGCGTGGGGGAAAAAAATATATATATATATACCAAAAAGTTGGACATTTGCCAGATGATTACAAATGGTCTGAAACGCAAAGATTTGAAGACCCCACCCTCCCCCGACCTTCCCTTCCCAAATCAGGTAGGCTGTAATAGCTATCGTTTTGTTAAAAACTCAGCTAAAAAATAAGGAAATAAGAATCTCAGGAGATCTATATTCACATGAGTTTTAATTCTAACAACAGGGTTTCCAGTAAAATTTATTAAAAAGGTACATAAAATGCAGTATTTTTGCGAGAACTTCAGTATGACTTTTACTAAAGTTCACCCCCTCCAAAAAAACATATGCTAACAACCCTACATTTTTACGAACAAGAATAACTTGATTAATGAATACAAAATGAAATATAGCATTTTTATTCCATATACTTTTCAGGAGGTAAAAATGTTCTTGAAATTTTTCTTGGATTTTTGACGTATTAATACAGGAATTACGAGCGAAATACTGTATTTCCAAAGCACTTTACATTTATCGGACTACTCGGTCAAATAATGAACTTTTATAGGACTCACAGGACCTTGCAGGATTATTAGATAGCATAATTAATTAATAAATAAAAAAATTCAACGGACCCTTTCGTAATAAATTCATATTAAATTTTTTACAGATGAAATTCAAATTAATACATTTTCTACCGCATACAACTTTCTGTCGAGAATCAAGAGAGTTATGCGAAACGCTCCCCTAACCGCGCTACACTGTATTTACATACGTCGCATTTTACCGTGATGAACTTCCGATACGCTGCCGCAGTTTCCACGTACAAGACACAACACCCCCATTTATTACGAGCATACCGAGGTATTTCTTCTAGCGAAATATTTCATTGTTTCTCCATTAGTCTAGATTATCTCGCTAATAAATTTATTCGATCTACAACCCCGAGCTAACCGTCCCAGAATTCGTAATAAGCTACGATTCTATAGCGCGTAATTTCCGCTAAAGTTTAATACTCCACCAATCCAATTCTGTCGGTATCTGCTTCGCGAATAGTGGCAAAAAACTGGTAACCTAAATTACTCGTAATACCTCCCAGCCCCCGCCAGGTAGGTATTATAAAATGCATTAAAACTTACATAACTCGGAATTTAAAGTGCCGCGCCGCGGGTGAAAAGAACACAACGTAATTACTATCTTCAAAGAGAGTTCTAAATAAATGCTGTTTGTATGGCGCTCGTTCCTTCGCTATTTCAGCGAAATAAAAAAAAAACGCGGGAAAAATCTCCCACTCGAGTAAGCTTTTTTATCCCTTGGTAAAATGTCAACATTCTTACCACGGTATTGGCTGACATTTGCGTAGTGCACTTATACTCCCAAATGCCATATGGTTATAACCGGTACGGTAGCATATATAACTCGATTTATCGGTAATATCTGCTTTGTAAAAATAAACATCGCGTAATTCTTGATATTTCATTATTTCCATATATTATTCGTCCCGTGTGTACGAATACCACGAACTACGTACCGTAAAAAATCATTACCATTTAATATAACCATCCGAAGCGAAGGTCGCAATGACGAATCTGCATATATACGCGAATTCTAGACGAGATTCATAAATGACTCGTTCTATGCACATTTTTCTCCACTTACAATTTGCGACCTGGTATACACGTAATTCGTGCATATTTATACACGAACGCATTTCCGTTCCCTCGAATATATCGAACGCGGATTTGAATTTAAATACGAATCGCCGAGAATGTACTGTTTTAGGAATGTGGACGAATATTTCGAAAATATTCTTTTCCTCGTTCTGAATACGGGTTAACGTGAAAAATTGAATTCATCATTATTTGCAATACATGTGAATGAAAAACGCTAGAAGTTAGCGATGTTAATGCGCGTGTACGAGACAATTTCGGCAGAAGCGCGGTAATCGACGTCCGCTTGACGCGGAGTTTGAACTCGGTGTGTTATAGAATCGATGCGCGCGCAGCCAATTCTGGCGCATTTGGTTCAAACGAATTTCTCGTATTAAGAGCTGAATTTTTATATTAATTGATTTTTAATTTACTGTTTGGAACATGACTAATATTTTAGTTATGGTCTTCTTTTGTTTTTTAATTGTACTTTTTTTAGCTTGGTTTTTAATGAAAATGTAAGCTATTACAGCCTACCCGATGTCGAAAAATATGACCCTTTTTTGACTTCGAAATATAACGCCGTCATAATTATCGTTTAAAAATTGATAATTATGACGGGTGCTATTTCAAAAACTATAGGTCAGTTGCACCGTTTATTTATTTTCGATTTTTTTCCAACTTGCCATAATAAATTTAGTATTCCCTATTTTCACGACTTATTTTGTGGTCTTTTGGATTACCATATCTGTGAATCATGGACGTTGAAAGAAACATCGAGTGTAATGTGAGTACCTTTACGAGGGTTTTAAATAGTCGTATGCAAGTTTTGTTGACCATGTGGTAATCTGTTTGTCTTTCTTTCCGTGCCGTCTCATAATTATAGACTCACTAGAAACGTAGGCATAACGTTTTATTTTCAGGTGCTCTGATGGGCTAGATCCCAACTAACGGCGCTGGAGAGGTAAAGAAATAACACATTTCTCATTGTCTTTTATGCTATTCGTATTTAGATAACTCGTTGTGCACTTGCAATGTATAATTAATTGTTAATATTTGACGTTAGAATTCTTTTCATTAGTGTCACCTTCCCTTCCCTCACGTAGCGACTCCCTCATAGGTCTTCTTAATCGCTTCCACTCAATGATATTTCACGACACCCCATTCGGAAGGAGGGTTCAGGGAGAGAAGAGGGACTTCAAATGTACATGTCTCAGACCATTTGCAATCGATCTAGCACTTTCGGCACTTTTCGCTACGATACGTATGTAGTGCGACCCATTGAAATATAATATGTACTAACACCAACTTTCGTATAAAATCTGAATATCAAAAATAAAAAAATAACATTAATTCGACAAAAAAAAAAAAAAAAAAAAAAAAAAACTGAAAACTAAGCAAGAATGCAAAACTCATGAACTTGAAAAGAAATTAATTTTTCATAATTCACTCCACTATGAACAAATCAAGCTTGATATTCGATTTTCAATATAAAAAAATTATAAATCAAAGACATAAAAATTCAAAATCCAATTGCTGCAGTTCAGACAAATTTTCTACAGTAAAAGGGGATTTGATGCTTCGCCTGTATGGGTTTCAATTCCACACGCGTAGCACGGGCGAGTATTGATGAAAATCGTTCAAAATTTGCTGAGAGAGTTTTGTTGAAAATACGAAAAAGGTAATTTTTTGTTTTTCCGATATACCTCAAAATAAAATATCATTTAAATTTTGAGATGGTTGGGGGGAGGGATAAATTGCTCAAAAACTTTGTTTTTGATCTCATATGAAATAGTGAGTCAGGGACACCAACATTTGTACAAATTTCTGCAACCCAAGTGCAAAAAACAACTTTCCGAGGTAGTTTATTTGAATTATGAAATTTCTTGAATGTCCATATCTCCTCACCAAATCGACTCATAGAAGCCAAACTTTGTACGTAGGGTTAGCTGATGGCCAGAATATGACTTCTTGAACTTGGATCAAAATGCATCCATAATGGCGGATTATCAAAATTTGAGGAGAGCTTGATGAGCCTCAAATTAGTGAAAATGTTATTAATATGAATTGCTATGTCTGTTGTAGATAAAAAGTATGTTATATTTCAAATTTACATTCACACGGTAGAGGGGAGGAGGAGAGGTTATTGACCTCAAAATGTGATGGGGTACGAGAGTTCGAAAATTTTTCATTTTGGTATCATATGATAAAATGAGTCCAAGCGATTAACCTATTCTAACTTTGCTTATGTATTATTTTTTTTTGTTTTTTTCATGAAAAAATTTGGTTTACTTCATTACTTAATATAAATCGCATTTATATGTGGTCTTTCTCTTTTCTCATTGGTTGGCTGTTTTACACTTTTTTTCTTGCTCTATTCTCATTGGTTGGCTGATTAAATCATTTCTTCTTGCTCTTTTCTCATTGGTTAGCTGTTTAAAGCATTTATTCTATTTACGGTCACCGTTCACCTTAGGACATAGGTGATCGTTATTAAAAATTGCAAAATGTTCTCTGTGAATACATTTTCAATTTCATTGCAGTTACTACACCCTGAGACCTAAGAAAGCACCATCTCGTTCAGGCTGCGTATAATTAAGGATATAACTTGCTTAACATAAGGATTTGGACATCATAATACTTTGCTAGGTACATTAGAGCAGATAAGAAGTCTATACAAATCAAAATTTTTGAAAAGGAGTGGGCGATGAGTTCTATGCACATTTTAATCCCAAAATGTTCGGCTATGAAAATGTTCAAAAATGAGGGATGACAGTATCGCTTGGCATCAAATTGCTTGGAAATCGCTGTGTATGGAAAGACCCACTCTCGTTATCGTCTTACATCCCCTTGTGTAGGAGTTGGTATAATCGGGGTATATAGAGTAGAAATATCTAAACGCTAAAGCTACAATAACTCGATGTGTATGTTTAATATTCAACACTGTTCTCTTTTCTGCAAGCTCCACTGAAATTGATTTTGTACGGTTCCACCGCCCCTCAACCTACTCTCACTTCTTCGAAGCTAAAAACAGGTACAATTTACGCATTTCCCTCCTCCTTCTCTGTAAATAACAAGAACGACGATTTTCAATGAACGAATTTCGAAATAATGTAACTTGCTCGGCGGGCATTTTCGAGATCTTTAATTAAAACCGGAGTTCTTTCCGGCTCGATTAATTTTTGGCAAATTCCAATACCGCCTTTTCTCTATTTCCACTACGTGCTCGAGTTTTCGTCGCTTTTTCAAAATGAATTTCGCGTTTTCCGGCGAAACCAACGTAGCCGGCAGGTGTTTCGGTGCTAGTTAAATTAGCAACATTTGTTACGCCGTACACCGCCATCGCCTCATATACGGGCGCGTGTGCGCGTGTAATTAAACGCCAACTTAAATACATTAGCCGGCGCGTATGTCGAGCTCGAATGCCACAGGTATCTCGTTTGCCCCGGAGAATTAAACCTGACGGTAAATCTATCACCGACGTTCTTAGAAAAAGGGACCGCGCGTATTCAATTAACGCTGATACAATTTATCCGGCTAAAGTTACCCGCAATTTCGTTGCTTTAAGCTCTCGCAATGGCGACGAGCAAGAAAAATCATTCTAATAAAACCTTAACAACCGCTACACGCTTTCTCGTTTATAGGTATCTCCACAATTTTATCGTTCGCTACGAGTACTAGCGATGAATTTCGTTGATGAGATTTTTAAAGCGAACGATTAGTCGTCGTAATTTATACGCGACTCGAGTTTCCCGCGCTCTTTTCCTTTCACACAACAGTCGCTGGTTTTCTTTCCAACTATACGACTAATCGTAGTCGCGCAAATTAATTTATTATTTCGCGATAAAAACTACCCCGCCACTTTCCCACCTTCAATGAGAGTTTTAGAAATAGTTTCGAACGAAACACACGCCCCTCGTGGTGGCGCGAAGGGGCGGGAAATTTTCTAAATTGGTCTTTTCAACCGGAGTTTCTCGCTAAAAAGTACTTCTCTTTATTGCCGAAGCTCTTTGTCATAGACTCGAAATTAAAACGCGACGTTGCCACGTCCTCTGGATATTTTTGATATCACAGATTTCTTCCAACATAAAAATGCGCGAAGAGGGACACCGAAGCGTAATTCTACTTGCTGACGTGACTCACTGGAGCGACCGAATCATAATTCTCATAATCGCACAGCGAATGCCAAACCGAGCGCAACCAGTGATTCGTAAAATGGCGGTGCTAGACTACCTTTTTGATCTCACTCGCAAAACGATATTGAAATTGCAACTCGTTGGCTTAGTCCGCGTGAAATCTCCCCTTCGCTAATTAATATTAAAAGAAAAACCAACGTAATGGCGACAGCTGTTGTAATTGTTACAGCCTAATCGATTACTGCCCTCCTCCGTGCAATCATTTCATCTATCTGGTTCACTGTATCGCCGACGCGAATTTCCTCCGATTCAGATTAGCATGTTTCACCAAAATATACGATGCTTTACGAATCCACGGTGGCAGGGGGGTCGGGGGGAGAATGAATAATTCATTATTTTTCCTACCAAAAAATATTTGCGAAAAAAAAAATTTAACGAGCGTCCCATTAAACGCTCGTATTGCGAAACGATTACGAAAATAATATTTCATCGCGTTCCAACGTTTTACCTAATTAATATTTTATCCGTCGAAAGGAAGGTATTGTCGGGTATTAATTATGACGCGAGTCGATGGAAATATATGATTTCATACACGAACCACAGGGTGGTACGGGAGCAGGGATGACATTAAAAGACATATTCGCTCATCGGTACATATACGCTGACGTTAATATTCGCATCGCGCCCATATACCTACGTCTCCGCGCACTCCTCAAGAGGGGAAACCGTACGGAATACCTATTAGGCATACAGTACGGTGACGACAACCGAACTAACCTCATTAACATGCTTTAGGCACCTCCAACCACATACTATTCCAATGTATCCTGTCTCGCGGCATTAACCTCACCATTCGTCGAAATAAAAGGAAAGGGCAAAAGTAAAAAACCACCATACCGACACCAAACCTGCAACGAATAGCCTCACGATTTGTACGTCCGCAGGATATCACATATCGACCATCTAAGTCCCTTAAAGTCGCCACCGCGGTAGGTACTAGGTATCACCGCTACCCCCATTCTTCTCGTACGCGTCGTAGCCGACGGGAATGAAAACTAAAATGCGAGTTCTTAATTAAACGATTCGTCGAATACTTCGACTATCTAGGGGGTCCATTCGATTTTTAAAAACAATTACCAACTATCGTAATCTTACAAAACCCCATAAGAACTAACCAAATTTTCTCATTCGTAATAATTTAATAATTTGAAATGTCTGATAAAATCATAAGTAAAATAAATAAATGATTTAATATCAAAAAAAGTGTAAGTAGCCATGCCGCATTAGTGGAGCTGAGTTTTCAAAGAATAAGAAAATTTTAACGATTATGGGAAACCTGCAGGAAAGTGAAATTGGCACACTGCATACTTTTCATTACTAGTAACGATATGACTCAAATTTATAAAATCTTAGTCATTTCAGCCCCTTGAAACTTTCCTCAAATTTTGGCCATCCGCCATTTTGGATTCATTTTAACCCAAATTTGAAGGTCCATATACTGATTTCGAACTAACTGCACATACGAAGTTTGACCTTTCCACGTAGATTTGGTGAGGAGATATGGAACATTCAAGAGATTTCATCACTTGAAAATTCCTCAAAAAGTTGTTTTTACTATAACTCCTCTTTAAGCAGTGATGGCAAAGTTCCCGTGAACTAAGTTCAGGAACTTGGTAGTTCCCGGAACTCGTTCATATTTAAATGAACGTGAACGGAACTCGTTCACCATTCGAGTGAACGTGATCGGAACTCGTTCATTATTCGAATGAACGTAAATGGAACTCGTTCATCATTCCAGTGAACGTGAACTGAACTCGTTCACCTCTGATGAACTGAAAGGAACTTGAAAAGTAAAAACAAGTCACATGGTAAATTAAACATTTTTGTATATGTTTCAAGTTTCGACTAGTAGTGTTAGTGTATGATTGTGTAAGTGTTTATGGTGGCATCCTGGCATCCAGTGATGGCAAAGTTCCCGTGAACTAAGTTCAGGAACTTGGTAGTTCCTGGAACTCGTTCATATTTAAATGAACGTGAACGGAACTCGTTCATTTTGAAATGAACTAGAATTGGAACTCGTTCATTTTGAAATGAACTAGAATTGGAACTCGTTCATTTTCCAATGAACTAGAACTGTTACTAGTTCATTTTCCTATGAACTTAGACTGGAACTCGTTCATTTTCAAATGAACGGAACTTGAACTCGTTCATTTTTTTTTGGAACTTTGCCAACACTGTCTTTAAGTGCACTTGCGTGCTGAAATTAGAATATGTTGGTGTCCTTGATTTGCTCTTTCTTATGAGATCAAAAATGCAAATGATGATCCATTTTCACTCTCTTCGCCCCTTTCAAAATTTGGGCAAGCCGTCATTTTTAAACGAATTAAAAATATGAAAACAGCTCCTCGAATTAATTACGTCTCTTTATGTGTCCAAAATTGAACGATATTCGAAAATCACTAAAAATCAAACAAGAAATAACCGACAACCCACAAAATATCCATAACATTTTGACTCTTTTACGACGATGCGGCCTTCTATTTAAAATTTAACCATCTTAGAGGTGGCGTGATAACCAAGGCAGTTAAAAACGCCACAAAAAAAAAAATTAATCACGAGACCATGCCTTCAGCAAATTATGAGCGATTTCTATACCTATCTATTTATGTTCGTGAGATGTTGTTTCTAATTTGTGAAAATAATAATAATAATAATAATAATAGGTATGATGAATGATGAATCTAAAAATAACTACGAATTAGCTTTTAAGAATGAAAATTGTCTGAAACACACTATTTATTTTAAATTCAAAAGATTACGTTAAATTAATAAAAACTACAAAATTATTACATTAAAAATTCCTCGTTTATTATTCTGAAATCAATAGATTATCACTAAGTGGCACGTGATCTGGAGTGAGGTTACTAGAGACCCTATTATGACCTAATCTCTGTTACTGATTTTTTTGTGGGTAAAATTCGAAAATTATACATAAAAATTCATATGTTAAATAAAATGACGTTAAAACGTATTTTAACAATCTTTCCTTCCTATAATTTTTATTTTTATTTTTTGGAAAATTTTTATCCTTTGCCCATTATGGTTTTATAAATGGAACACGATGATTTTGAAATTTTAACAAATCTTTTATTATCATTTCATTTTTTTTTTTTTTTTGCTGAGAATTTATACCCCCTCTCAATGTTCATTTTAGGAGTTCTTAAACATACTAGAAGTGAAAATATTATTTTCATACTTGCGGGAGCAGAGCGCTACTTTACCTCCCGCTCTCTAATCGCTCGGGTCTAAAACGAGCGCTTTTCTCCCGCATTTAAGAAAAATTTCGATTCTACACTCGTGTGACTTATCACCCTCGCTTTGCTCGGGTAACAAACCTCACACTCGTCAAGAATCACTTTTTTCTCCCTAGTTGTGAAATATACTATTATACTAAAACTAGGTGAAAATAAATACGCAAAATACATACAAGATTTTTTCAACCAAAACGATATAAAGTAGCTATTAAATATAATACAAAATATAAATTCACGAAGAATAAAGCAAATGGTAAATTTTTAGAAAAATAGTAACAAACAGCAATCAAAATCAAGAAAAACGCCACAATGAACCGCATATCTCATCATCACCGCCATACACACCATCTTCGAGTCTTTCGCTGCAACACTTACGAACCGGAGATCGATTTCGTTATTCGCAATAGGAATAAAATCGCCGAAAGTACTCGGGATTACGCCGAAACCATATCCCACGGATCCGGAAGACGGATAAACGTGTCGCGTGTTATGGAAAAATTTACTACATTTTAGAGTTTATGGAGCGTGAAAAAAAAACACGTCGGATTTTTCTTTCGCTCGAGTACCACAGTTGACGATTCCTAACGCGATTTCCTTTGCCGAGATGAAGAAAAAAAACTTTATTATCTCTATCGCGAGAGTATTTTCGCCGACGTTAAAACGCATTTCCAACGACACGACGTCTTTTCGAGACTTGATTCATTGAAAAATTCGTTCGTTTGATGAGACGTAACCATTCTGATTCATACGACACGAGATACTAGGCGACCTGGATAGAAAAAAATCCCCAAATCTCTTAAACGGCTTATCGCGTAATCCCCTCATACGTCGAAGGTTTCCATATTTATACGTATAAGCGTTTTATCCGCAGCCAACAGAAAGCCTGGCCAAATATTTCGCCCTTTAATTACCATTCAGCGGACGTCTCCGTAACACATAATGTCTTGCAGCGATAATGCCATCTTATCCGGTTACGTCGACCTTAGATGCCATGATAACCCGATACACTCGAATTGAATTCAACATTAAAGCATACCTCTATCGTTTAATACGGAACCGTTTATCGGCGTACATTTGGAGTCAGTATATACCGTATTGTGACGTAGATACCACCAGTAGAGAGAGGAACGCAGCATACATATACGTGGATGACACTAATTACTATATACTCTTACTCTAGCATACATATATACGAACGACATATGCACGCATTAATTGATATATCATGCTACTACGACGCTACGATGCTCTAGTTTATTCAAGGGGAGCCCGTTAACGATTCCAATGAACATTTCACCAGGCTCGTAATCGTAGCTAATATGAAATGACGCCTGTGTGCTGGCCACTGGTCGCGTATATCTTAAAACTATACGATTTTAAGGTGTACCAGATTCGTGGTGTTTACGACTCATCTCACCCATTTCAAGATCAACGAACTCGAAAATATATTCAGCATATCACTATAGACGAGTTTTTCATTAAAACGAAAGCTATTATAGACTGACAAATTCGAAAAAGAGGGACTGAAGAGTGTCAGGATATTCAGATTTTTAAATTTCAGATTCAGACTATTCATAGTAGAGTAGAAAATATTCATTACGATATTCGCGTATAAATGAATTTTATTTCACCCCCCACCCCTTCCCTCCTCCAACAAAATGCAGAAATCCAAAAATTCTCATCATCTTTATATCTTACACCATGGTCTCAACTGAAGACATTTTTCTCAATATTTTTGAGGTAGTGGTATTTTTTCACCCAAAAGACGTATCAAAATGAAATAAAACTAGGTACAACTATATGTAACTCGTCACATCGAGTTTTCAGAGAACACAACGTTCAAATTATTGGACTCTTTTATTTTTTCGGAAAACTAAGAGCTTTCGTGAAAATTGAGCCTGAAATTTACAACAACCCAACTTTTATTCATTTTTCTCTCCGACCCTTAGTTCTTGAGATATTTTTTTTTAACCAAAAAAGCTTCAAAATTCAAAAGCTCAACTTTCGACGAACTTTTATGAAAAATGGATGGGACCAAAGTTGTAGAGAGTAAAATTTCCTATAAATTTGTTTCTATACATTTTTCCAAAAATAATGTCATATTCGAATTCAGCCGACCTCGAAAACATCACTCAATATAAACGAATAACTGGTTCTTTTGAATCACAATATTTCAAAAAATTTAAATTTAAATTCAACGATCTCAAAAACATGTAATTCAACATAAACGAATAACTTGTTCTTTTGAAGTCCAATATTCTGAAAATTAAGGTTTTTGAAATTTTTCGGGGTTTTGAGACTTTAAGAGGGGCTGAATTTCAAGAATAATTTCAAATTCGAATTCAGCAACCTCAAAAACATATAACTCAATATGAATAAATAGCTTAGCACTTTAAAGCCCAATTCTCCAAAAATTGATGCATTCGGAGCTTTTTGAAGGGCAGAATCTAGAAACTAATACCAAATTCGAATTCAGCGTAAAAAAGTAACATGTTCGAATTTCGTTCACCTAGAATGACAATCGGACTGTGCAAGGTTTCGTTCTTGAGATGTTGAAAAAAAAGAGAAAAAAAATACTGAAAAAGCTTCAAAGTTCAAAAACTCAACTTCTGGCGAAATTTCATGAAAAATGGATAGAACTAAAGTTGTAAAGATGAAATTTTCTACGTCTTTGTTCCTGTACCTTTTTCTTTACGACCCTTCATTCCCGAGATATCTGCAAAAGCTCGACTTTCAGCGGACAGATCGACTTCAAAAACAATAGGGCTCTCAAATTTAACTTTTACCTATTCTCCAAATTTAGAGTCAATCAGTCAGTAATAAAGCTTCAAAGTTAAAAAGTTCAACTTTCAGCCAACTTTCATGAAAGATGGATAGAACCTAAGTTGTACAGAATTATATTTCCTACAACTTTGTTCTCATGCATTTTTGTTTAAGACCTTCATTCCCGAGATATTTGCAAATACTGAAAAAGCTTCAAAGTTTGAAAGTTCGACTTTCAGCGGACAGATCGACTTCAAAAACAATAGGGTGAAATATGGATAGAACCTAAGTTGTACAGAATTACATTTCCTACAACTTTGTTCTCATGCATTTTTGTTTAAGACCTTCATTTCCGAGATATTTGCAAACACTGAAAAAGCTTCAAAGTTTGGAAGTTCGACTTTCAGCGGACAGATCGACTTCAAAAACAATAGGGCTCTCAAATTTAATTTTTACCTATTCTCCAAATTTAGAGTCAATCAGTCAGTAATAAAGCTTTAAAGTTAAAAAGTTCAACTTTCAGCCAACTTTCGTGAAATATGGATAGAACAAAAGTTGTACAGAATTATATTTCCTACAACTTTCTTCCTATACATTTTTCCTTTACGATCCTTCATTACCGAGATAAAACAATAGATCTCTTAAGCTCCACTTCTACCCACCTTATGAATTTACAGTCAATCCGTCAATTTTTGCTCGAGTTATTGTAAGAAGCAGGGTTCTAGGAGTTTGGACGCCCCATAAGGTCAGACATTTTTCTAAAAAACTCTTGTTACATTTGTACCTACAGTTGAAGAAAGTGATTTTGTCAGCAACGCTGATACATAAAATGATTTTAGTGTGTTTTTTGAAAAAATATTGTAGTATTTTCTGTTTTTGAACACCCATTCCCAAGATATGCAAAGTATGCTTTGCAAAAATATTTTCAAAATTGATTTGGAAGTTTGGAAGTTCTGATCTCCTCCTCCCTTCCCCCCTCCCCAAGACTAAATCACTGAAACAATAAATAATGATTATCAAACAATAAATTGTAGTTTCTTGGATGCGATGGTGGATTAGTAAAATGGTGTTTCTTTTACGTTTTAGAGATGCCAAGAAAAGACAGGGAAGTAATGGTCGACCTTGAAGCGCTGTACAGGGACCTGAACGTGCAGTACTTTAAGGGACACCTTCCATCATTCACAATAAGATGGTTAAACTCAATGACCACCACTTCAGGGCAGACAGATATGAGACAAAGAATCATTAGCCTAAGTAGGCCCCTTTTAAAAAATTTACCTCGTGTCAAGGTACTAGAGACATTACTACACCAGATGATACACGGCTACGCTACTGAAACCTACCAATCTGAGAGGTTCTCGGTATAAACAACAATTACGAATTTCAATAGAAAACACCGTAAGAGGAAAATTACAGTTTCACCCCAGCACCTCTCTCGCTTTTCTTTCCTCTATAGAATCCAACTGAAAATCCCACTCAGTTCGAATCAATGAAATTCCAAAAAAAAAACGTCATTCGTCGACTTAACACACCATCATCATTACCGACGTTTCATTTTCGCATTCGGTGAATTCGCAATTAATCACGAACACTTCGAAGGGGAGAAAAACTGAACGACTGGAAACGCAGCGAGTAATGAACCGGCATTAAAAACTTGACCTATAAACTCTTTGACCTATGACTCAGGCGATACAATGTTTACACAATGCCACTTCATCTGCATAAACTGGCAGCTATCACGACTAGTGTGCTCTCGGACCTGTCCAAAATTCGTTGAGTCCTCGAGCATGCGAAAGAAAACTCGCACCTCATCTCATCGCTACGAAGTACCACAATTCGCGTATAATTGGAGGTAAAATTTATGTCACCGTTGTTCTCGTATTAAAAACCTTCTTCGTCACTGGGCGACTGTACGACCGAGTGCATCTACCGTTTATTCGTTAATTATACGAATATTTGTCGTAGCGAGTACGGTACAGCGCATCAGTGTTCTCTGAGTCATATACCGAGTGGCATCTTCGGTCGCTTGAGATATCACAGTTATCGCGCTGATTCATCGAGATCAGATATTTATCCATATTAACGCCACGATAACCGGTTCTTATGGTACCTTTGGTAATCACGTAATTGACGCTTCGACGAATCGAACGTATTACGAAACCGAATCAAAGGTCATCATCGTTCACAATCACCAATCAATTGGTATTCCGAAGCGTGCCATTTCACGTCATTTATTTCACTTCTATAAGCCGATGGTAAATTTACGATGTTCCGATTTCGTGATACGTATGCTTAGAATCAAGGTCACGTTTGAATTATAATTACAGAAATTATCGTCTCCGCGCGCTGCTCGCACGAATACCGAGCTTTCGGAAAATCCTATATCTCTATCGTATCATTCGTTCGAAAAAGGCGAACTTGGAGTTCGACGCGTGCAT
This sequence comes from Phenacoccus solenopsis, assembly GCA_009761765.1. Lineage (NCBI taxonomy): Eukaryota > Metazoa > Arthropoda > Insecta > Hemiptera > Pseudococcidae > Phenacoccus > Phenacoccus solenopsis. Next base: position 39,101,119 of record CM019753.1, read on the forward strand.
CTCATCAGTTCGGTAATCCGCGAGCTAGATGCTTTGACGTTTGTCTAAAAAGTCGCCTTTCTCGTCATCGATTTAATGAATTAGTCGCGTATCTAACGTCGAAACTCGTCGAGAAGTATTAAAAAGCGCTTGCCAGGCTGCCACTTACGTATCAAAAGCCGTATACAATAAGCTCGACGATAAAAAGATTTGTGGGCGTTTAATACGACGTCGAATGCGAGTCGAAAACTTTAATGAGATTGCTTCGTTTTACGCGTACGCCGCGCGTGAACGCAAAAACGATGGCGCAGCGGTTTATAATACGTGCTCGTATATTTAACGCGCCTCGCGAAATTTTCCATCCGGCTTTTTTTCTCGATACGAGACTCTTGATCACCTTTTCGTTACCGTTTACGTCAATCAGTTCGCTGTTGAGCATCTTCGTAAAGAAACAAATAAAACGTGTCCCACTGAGCGAGAATTACGGAAGGTCAAAAGCCTTTATCGAAGCTTATCTTCGACTTATAAATATTACTTCGCGCACGTCGTACGTTACTTATAACAACGCCACTTGCGTTTTTTATTTTCTCTTCGCCCGATATTATTTTAAGAAAGCGGATATTCGATAACACGAGTTAATACATCGATAAGCTCTCGAACCATATCACCATTACAACAATTAGTCGATAAAAATCACACTCGCCATGTATTGTAATACGTACGGTAATCTAAAAGCTATATATGTAGAGTATATGTACACCAAGTGGGTAACAAGAAACTTCGTATGTCGATACAGAAACAATACAATGTACGACTATCAACTTCTCGTATTATGTTTACAGGAAAAAGTTGTATACTGAAATAATTGAATCATTATAAAATAAATATTTGAAACAAAGTAAGCAGCCATGCTGCATCACTGGAGCTGAGTATACAATGGAAACATGAAGACATATTTAATGGTCATGCTTGCAGGTGATGATGTCAACGTCTTTACGAGGCTAAAAACCCTTATCGATCCCAAGAGATAAACTGAAAGGTTTTTCTTAAGGAGGTCAAAGGAAAAAAAAAAATCAACAACTTAATCGTGTCATTTTTTTCAACTAGCAAAAATTTAGGTGCCTAAATAGGGAGAGGAAAGAGTGGGGGAAGGGAGGAGAGAAAGAGACGAGGGACGAGAGCTAGCTGCCAGCTTTTTCACTTTTCGAAACGCTCTCATATACCTCCTTCAAAATTATATGAAACGTCAAATTCAATATAATCATGTCACTGTACTTCGAGCTTACATTACATGCTGCTAGTACTTATTGTAAATGTGCTACGAAAAAAAAAAAAAAAAGGAATAGACAAATAAGCAGGTTTTAAAAACTGTAATTCAAAATCACTAGTACCACATAATAGGTTACATCCATGGTATACCTACTACCAAGGCACATTGAGGTTATGCATCGATTTGATGACGATAGCTAGCTCAAAGCCCTCATGAGTAGAAACGTTTGCCCTCAGACCTGCTTATTAGTCTATTCTACACATTTGACAAATCGAATAGCAGTTTATAGTGTAACGTCGAAAAATATGTACTATACCTAGCATATAAAAATCATATGAGCCAGGCCCACAACCAAGATATGTCAATCGGAAGGTTTTGAAAACTATTTTCAGAACATAAATTTTGCAGATTTACAGCTGGAATATTTGAAGGGGTCCGGGGTGGATAATTTGAAATACATAAGTTTCTTTACGCAAAAAAAAAAAAAAAAAAAATTATGAATGCACTTCAGCTCATAATTTAAAAAGATGGAAATCTTTTTGAAATGATTTATAATGATTAGAGTACAGTCATGATCAATCATGATTTTTTTTTTTTTAATTCAAAGAATCTATTTCAGTGTAAATTTTCAAGACCACTGCACATAGAGGAACTGTACCATTCAACAATATTTTAATATTCGAGAAGCTGAGCTCATAAGGGAAGGACTTCTGACCCCCGCACCCCTCCTTGCCTACAGTCTAGATACGAGCCTATATTCATTATATTTCAGATATTTGAGGTTTCTTAAACGCTTCTAAAGTCTTGGTCGATTCCCCATTTTTGGCTCCATTCCAACATAAACGCGAAAAATCATTTATTATACTCTTGAACGAATCTTACGCACGAGATTTGAGCTTTCTAGGTACATTTGGTGAGGAGATAGGCACGAATCATGAGTTCCTAAACTCGAACGGTCTCATCAAAATTCATTATTAGCTCCGATTTCCACTGCGAGTTTATTTGAGAAGCTGAAATTTGAATATGTTGGCAATTCGAGCTCACTCTGCTGAATGAAACCAAAATCGAAAATTTTCTATCTTTCGCTCAGCTCCATCGCACTGATGAAGTTATGAGGAGCGTAACTTGTTTTACTTGAATTCTCTGGCAACACATGAAATTTTTCACGTGAAGCAGAGTAACATGCGAAAGATTACAAAAAAGAAAGAAATTTAGAACATCGAAAATAACAACTGTCTAAATCATTCACTGAAATTTAAAAATAATTAGAAAAACGCAGTAAAAGAAAACGAACGTGAAATCTGGCTTACTGAATAGTGAATTTCCCACATTGCATGTTTATAAAACGATAGTATGCGATTTAAATACGTAAAAACATGTTACAAGTTGAAAGAACTTCTAACGCTTCCTCAAAGTACCAGTTTTGAGAATTTTTCTACTGGATACATAAATATATCACCAATAACAAAAAAAAAAAAAAAAAAATTAAAATCGGAGCCCCAACTAAGTTTCTATTAATTCATGATTTTACTGACTGTAAATCAACAAGACAAATTTTAATCTCATTATTAAATTGCGCTTAGAAGTCTCGTAAAATAACAACCAAGTAGCTTTCATCGTGAAGGGAAGAGGGGAGGGGAGCAATAATTTTCCTTTCAACAGAAACGCTGTGAGCCGCATGTACGCCAATTCTTTAATGTGACATCAAATATTTATAAGACATTTTAGTTCCTCTATAGCCTCTTTAAAATTTAACTGAAGTATCATTTGGAGTCGAATCGAAAATCTGAGAAAGCTTAGTGTAGAGATTGCTATGTGCATTTTATTAATATGGAAGCCTACTAAATGAAATACGTATAAAGCCTAGCGTGGTCAAGGTTTATTTAGAGATAATTTTTTTTTTCCAAGTCTTACTGCTCAACTTTTTTTCTATGTGCTCCCTATTACGCACGAAAAATTTTGGCTCCTAACTGAGCTACAAAGATGGGCTTTGCATCTCAGGAGTAACATTTTTTGTCCTCTTCAAGTTCTTCACATCCCTTTCTTTTTCAATAGAAAGTGTTGGAAGACATTTTAATAATAGTTAACCATTAGAAGGTAACTTGAAGTCTGACTATTTTTTTTTTAAAAGCAATCACGGATGTACCACCTCCCCCTCCGATAAGGCAAACTTATTATGCCAGAATATTGGACGATTAACTACATAATGTTGCCAGTCAGCCAATAAGAAAAAAGAAATAAACTACTTAGCTAAGACATAACAACTGCGAAATTATACCTTCATCATTAATATTTATTTATTGATACAAAGGGCACAAACATAACAAAAAAAATAATAATTAAAAAAAACATAGATTAATTTAAAAAATAATTAAATGAAGAATGACATGGCACATGTTCATACCTCCAATAAGACTGAAAATTTATGGATAATGCGAGACCACGTAGTAGAACAATTAGCGAATGAGACCTCAGAATTTCAAACTTTCCCTCTACTTTTACAACCCTAACATACACACATATGCATGGTATTTGAATACATTCCTATATATCCTGAAGGGCATTGGTCAATTAACTAGAAACATCCTGAACGCATTGTTCCCGAATCAAGTAGACTGCAATAGCTTTATTTTTCATCTAAAACTCGGCTAATTGTGGTCCAATATAAATAAAAAATTATATTTTTACTATTCAAATTACAACATTGGAATAGAATCAATATATCTGAGCTGTTTTTGCTCTACGATAAGTGGGTAATATGTAAATACAATATTCATCACACGAGCACAGACATCACGATGCAATACGCATTACAGAGTCCTCAAACTTACATCAACTTTGCGCGTTTTAGAAACAAATTCGCTTCGGTAATTTCATCCCGAAACTTTGTATGGAAGACAATACGTGTACGGACTGTCATCATGACATTATGCAATTTCTACGTTTAAGATATGAACATCCAGCGAATCGATGCATCTACGAACGTACCAACTTTTTTTATAACGTAGATTCGTGTTCGAATACCTAGAAAAATTATCAACGAGAGCCCAAAATTACGAGTTAAATCGTTCACAATGAATTAATTTCAAAATGCCCAACCTCCAATGGGTTTGGTTTTTGACCTCTCCAGTTCTCCGTACAGAGAGAAATTTGGTTCAGCTCATATTAGAATGTTTGTCTTTCTGGTCCCTGAATTAATAAGTTCATGCTCGAGTTTGCTCATTAGTGTGAACCAGCATGGCATTTTATTGAAAATGCGTTCTGAGTGCTGGTAAGGTATTCTTATTTCAGCCAGTACCGGCTCGTCGTATTTTTTTATGATCAATTACAAATTATACAAGTCAATGAGTTACATGCTCATTGCAATAGGGTTTTAATAAAAATGTAATCATCTTATACTTTGTAAATAATAGAAAAATAAAAATAATTTTTTTTTTTTTTTTTAAATTGACGCCATGTACAGCATTGGGGTAGAGGCGTGTTTAAGTTGGGTTACAGGAGTGGGTATAGAGCGGTTGAGTGGAGGAAATTCGGTAAGTGAAGTATACGAGTGGGATCATTTTGTGAAATGTATTGGATTTCGGGTGTGGAAAAGTACAAGTTTCTATGATGAGCAAAACCCTTAAAAATGATTTGATCAATTGAAGAAAAAATTAATACTCCCTATCAAGTGATTCAGGCCACTCTTTCACCTTTGGGAATACTGCGCACAATGTCCACTCTACCACATTGTTACTCCCTACGGCAATTCCATAATCTTTTTCAAAAACTAGGTAAAATTTTTGAAAATTTCAATACCTAACTAATTTCATATTTAAATTCAGGCATTTTACATCGAGTTTTAAAGGAAAAAACTTTTCAATTCGGTCTGCAAAAATCACTCGGACATATTTTATAAAGAATTCGTCAAATTAGCTATCGGATGTCTCAAATAGGTGTTTTCCAGTGGGTCTCTTCGCTTAAATCGGCTCCAAAGGTTGGACCATAGTGATTCTCTCATTTTAGGCTAAATCTCACCTCTAATTGTCAATTCGATCAACCCATATCAAAGTTCCACAGTTCTGGTTCAGTCGCAAAAAAAGTAATCGCACAAGAGAACTTTTCCTCACAGCCAACACCTATCAGCCGGCTTAGGCTTTTACAAAATACTAAACCAAGCTCGTCGACTCGGCATTCCGGCGGACGAAAAATTAATTAAAATCTCGCTCCACTCGAATACTCCGAAAGTTTTACGGCCCGTTGAAATTGTAATAATTTTTTCTCTCGTAGCGTTCGTTTCATATCGACGAGCGCGCTTTCGTGATTACAAGAGGCGACCGGCGGGGAGTACGGAACATGAGACGCGCTCGATGCTTTTAGTCACGAAACATCGCCGTCGCGTCCTTTCTGTACTTTATAAACGCGGCGATAAGTGCACGCGTCATCCTTATCAAAACTGTAGCGCCGGTGCAATACGTAGCACCTATAGATGCTCGTAAACTAATAATAAACACCGAATCGAGAATTCTAGCGAGTATTTTTTCACATTTTATTTTATCAGTTATGCCCAGCGCTTTTGCCGTGTAATCCTATCGAACGTCATTAAACGTGGCGAAGTACAGATTATAAAAATTGGAAATTACGCGCCGCGTTGGTTTTTCCAACGATAGATTTTATCGTGGGTATAATGTTTCCGCCACAGAGTCGTCAGAAAACGGATTAATTGGAAATGAAAAAATGCAAGCAGCTATTTGACATTATTGGAGCTGAATTTTCTAGGGGCATGGTCGGACTTGTAGATAATGCTCACACTTATATCCAGTATCAAAGCTACAAACTCCTTTTTATCCTTTGTAGGGTTAGGAAGAGACGGAATTGGCACCGAGGCAAAATAATTTTTGAACCCTGCTTTTTAATTTTTTTTTTCAAATGTAATGAAAATTTGAAAAAAAAATTAAATAAAAATAAATAAAAATACTTTAAATTAAAATTGCGAAAGATTCTAAAAATCTAAATCATGGATCTCAGGCTCCTCTAAGGAACCCTGGTCAGAAGATGATTTGCCTCCTTTGAGATCATAGGTACTTCTTTATTAAGAAATGATATGGAGCTCATATTTATTAAATTTGAATTATTCAACGTTGCTCACGTATCACTCGAATTTCGACCATCCGCCATTTTGAATTCATTTTTAACCAAATTGAATAGGTCATACTGTGGTCTCTTAACTAACCTACATTCAAACTTACGAATGTAAATATCCCTTCTTTACATTTATAAAAAATGTTGTAAAGAATTAACCCTCTAAAAAAAATGTTATATTTATAAAGATATAATTAAAATTAAATGAAATTAAAATCACAAATTTAATTAACCGAATTAATATAAAAATACCAATTTTTAATATGAAGAAGATAAAATAATAGAATTTTCAACAGAAACTTCAACATGAATTTTTTATAACTCAAAAATGAAAAAAATAAAACGATATAAATAATCAATGACAAAATTTAATATCAAAATACCAATTTTTAATATGAAGAAAATGATAGAATTTTTAACAGAAACTTCAACATGAATTTTTATGACTCAAAAATGAAAAAAATAAAACGATATAAATAATAATGACAAAATTTGAAAAACCTCATGTATGCAATGCAACGATTAAAGTAGGTATAAAAATTCAGTGTTATCAACTGCTGAAAAAAATCAACTTTTTAAAATAATATTTTCGAATTGATAAATTTGGTCTACTGTAATAATAATAAGTCTCTGCTGAAATATATCAGGAAGTTTTGTTTCACAAAAAAAAAAAAAAAAAAAAAATGTTAAAACGCTTATTTAGAAAAAAATAATAAATATCGAAATTTTGATCAACTTCCCCCTCCGCCTCCCACCTGAGGGAAAAATAGGACACACTGCACATTTTGTTCCTCAGGCGGTAGCGTTTGGGCATGAAGATGGGCCTACGCTGCATGAAAAGGCGCATGGTGCGTGATTTTCACCAATGTGTGTCATTTAAGGGTTTAAACGATAAATAAGAGCTCATGATAAGGGAGTGGGATTTCTTTTGTACATTTCAAAATTTTGAACACCCCTTTTTCACCCTTCCCATCGTTTGTTCCTCATTTCCGTTCGAAGTATACAAAGGATATTTAATTCCTAAGAGTTTCAGCCTGATAAACATTGGCGTTGGAATCGAAAAATTGGATAATCGTTTTTTTTTTTTTTACTTTATTTTATTTTGGAACCTCTGCGATGGGTAAAGGGACGAAAATTACGCAGAAAGCATTGCTATGAATAACACTATCACTCGTCAGAAGAAAAAAAATAGTTTTTCCTTTGACTATGTTAAACCTTTTTTAGAACTATTTCGACCCCTCTCCATTATAAGTAGTGTACCTTGAGAACCCCTGAAATTAGATTCACAGCGAAGGAAAAAATTTTGTTAGGGTAAAATTACTTTTAAAAGTGCTTTCCCTTTTCATTTCAATTATAAAAATGAAGTTTATTTCCCATTTACAGATTTGACTTTTTTTTTTTTGGAAAATAACACTTGAAAAATTGATTAAACAACAGGCATAGCTTTCCTTTAAAATTCGTCATTTGCAAAATAACGATTAAAAATGAGCGAAAATAGGTGGATATGCGTATGAAATGTAATTACAGGCAATACTCTCTACCCACCCCTCCCCCTCTCTTATGGTAATGTTCACTCAGGGCAATACTTGAGTGTCTGGTATCATGAAAGCTTGGCTCCAATGACCCATATGATGCGAAAATTTAAAAATGTTGAAACACAAAAATATCATACCCCCCTTCCCCCTACCCCTCTTACTTGCGCCAAGTATTAGACTATAATAGTCTATTATTTTATTAAAAACTCACCTAAAAAGAATGGTTACAGCGAGCCATCTGGGACCCGCATATCCTCGTCACGACCCGCCACTACGAATACATATTTACAAGAGAACGTTCGGCGTATACCGCAACGTAAAACGTAGGTGTGCAAATAAAGAGAATTCATTTTCTCCTCCGTTACCTCACGATGGCAACTTCATCGATGTGTTACCTCGCGTTGTCAAATAAACGTTAAATCTTGCATGGTAAACTTCCATAAATTATTCCGCGATAGAAGACTTAGGCAATAGTAAATCATCAAATTGAAGTATTAATGTCGAGATCGACGAAAGTTAACTATTCACGTCACTTTTCTTCCTCTCTTCCCTTTACTCGACTTGTATCAAAACATTGCGAATTATTTGGTCGTTTCAGAAACCGCGCTTTTTACGCACCTTGGTAAAAAAAAACCACCGCTAATTAATACACCCGTAAACGAAACTTATCGCATTTTTTATGGGCTTTGGGCCATAAAAAAACAAAAAAACCTACAGCACAGAGAAATCTTTGGCGCGAAATATGGCTACATCCGCCGGTGCTTTTTTTCCCGTTAATTAGCCCTCACGTTGGCACCCGCCACCGTTCAAATAATACGAGACTGGGATAGTCACACCGGCGCTATGTTGACCGAGTGTTGGATTTATAGGCGCGAAAACGAAGAGGAAAATCGTGGCGAGTAATTATTACGGAATTACCGCACATTCGAAAATTGACCCTGTCCCTGTGTGGCTTCCTTATGTACTAGATTATGTCTTAAAATAATCTTTTGGGTGGCTTTTCAGCAACGAGGAAACAAACGTGGATCGTTATTTTCACATTTTATTAATTAAACTATTCTCGTTTTTTCCCCCTTCTTGCATTCATACCGTATAAATTACAACAGGCAAAACGTAATATAAAGATCAATAAAAGAACTCCTCTTAAAGCAGCTCAAAATTGTTCGAATAGAAAAATTCGTGTATGAAACAACTACCAGTTATTTCGACGATAACTCTGCCACTACATCACAAGCTACTATTCAAACAAACGACTTCGTTATTCCTAAAATAATACCTCAAAGAAGAAAGATTGTTAAAGAAAACAGAGTTTAAAAGCGTTTGCGTCAATAAGAAGAATAAAAAACGAAATAAAGACAGAAATCACTACAGAAGTAAAATCAAATCTAGCAATTTTAAAAAAGAAATCGACGGAATGAAAGCCAGTGTAATAATTACTTAAATAATTATAATTTATTTTGGAATACGAAGGTGACTCAGTGGTTCGTAAACTAAGTCTGTAGAATTTTGGTATAGTCTAGCAAGCATTATAATTTGTTTCCAATGCAAATAAGACAAAATGATAAAACAGAGATTTTTTCCTTCGAACAAAATATTTACATTCTGATTTCATAATTTTTCTCGCCATCAAAAAAATATTAAAAAAAAATACTAAATCTTCGAATAGTCCCAAAACTTGTACAATAAATCATTAGCAAATTATAACACACATTTCAATACCCCATCCGAATAATGCTCACAGCCTAGAAAATTCGTTCTCATTGATAATTGCAGCACGAAAAATTCCACGCTGAAAAAGTAAAAAGTGAAAATAAACTGGATTACCAAATCATAAATGGTCATTACGAACGACTTCCTTCGCTGAAACAGCTAACCCAATGTCCTCAAAAATCACATTCCATAAACATCCAAAGACCAAGATTCCCATTCCCATCAAATACACATTATCATCATCGTAACAGCGTAAAAAACAGCAAGTGAAGAGTAAAAAAGTTACACACAAGTGAGAAGCGAAATCGGGCCCTAATATTAAATCTACCTAAACGTATGAATTAGCAAACAGACCGAATAAATATATGTTCGGGCTCGACTAACGAGAAAATCAAATCGTGTTTTTTTCTTCGCGTATAATACCTAAAGCAAATATTTTTTCTTGAATTGCATGATTCGAGCAGTTTTAAACTTAAAACTCAGAATAGGTATTCGTCAACAACGCAAACAATAGACCGATTAATTGATCGAGTGTAACGAAGAGAAAATTTTCGACGTTCCACTTATTTTATAGCCGATGTTTACGACGAGTAGGCAACTTTCTATGTTTAATTAGTACACCTACACAGTCGTGCTCACTCGTAGGATGATACTTGAGAGGCATTGAAATTTTTTCAGTCGAAAATTTTCTTTTGACTTAAAATGAACCTTCGCAAAATTCAAACTTAATATAAGAAGACCAGCAGATCACAAAGGGCTTCCATTCTAAAAATTTTTGAAATTCGAGTTTTAAATGATTCGTTATCATTTAACTTTTTAGAGCTCTCACGACAGTAAAAAAAAAAATCGAGAAATAATTTTCACAAAATTCACCGATTCAGAAAATGTTTTCATCAATTCACATGGTTAATACCTTATATTCGTGAATACCAGAAACATATTCTAAATTTAAGAATTTATTATCATGCTACAGAGCTGATCAATTCCAACTGTTTGAAAGGTAAAAAATATATTGGACTTACTCCTTTCAGGGGTTCCCAAAATCATAATCACCTTAGTCGTATATTGATGAAAAATGATACTTTGGGAACTCCATAGAAAGTGTTGAAACTGAGCCCAGATATTCGTTTACTTTTCAAACCAATAAAAATGATCATATATCATTCACTAAGATGATGAATCACTTAATTTTCAGTACTTACCATTAACTGTTATCAGTTGTAAATTATCATAATTATCATTATTGTATTGTTATTCAAATTCTGACTAATGAACTGAAATGGAATAATTTACTTCGGTTAAAAAGAGTGATTACGTAATTTTTCATTCGATTAAATACCGAACAAAACCAAAATATATTATCACGTACCAAGTTCACTTTTGTTGAGAATTCTTTTTAGCTGAGTTTTCAAATCAATAACGGTAGCTATTACAGCCTACCTGTTTTGGAAGAGGGTCGTGGGTGGAGGTGGAGTCTTCAAATCTTTGCGTTTCAGACGATTTCTAATGAGCTGGCAAATGTCCAATTATTTGGTATACATTTACACCTATTCTTTCCTTACTCGTGGCGCCGGCAGGTATTCATGAAATTCTCTCAGAACTGGGAGAGAGACCATTTTCAGAATTGCAACAAAAATAATTTTTCTATTTTTTCGATACACCTCAAAATGGAGGATCACTCAAATTTTGAGGGGTACTGAAGAAGGGGCAAATAGGTCAAATTTTTCGTTTTTGATCTCACATGAAAGAGTGAGTCACGGACACCAACATATACAAATTTCAGCTTCTCAAGTGGATTTTAAAAGGAGTTGGAGTAAAAAACAGCTTTCTGAGGAAGTTTTGAGTCATGAAATTTCTTGAATCTTCCATATCTCCTCACCAAATCAACCAAGAAAGATCAAACTTTGTGTAAGGAGTGAGTTGATGACCAGAATAGGACCTCTTGAATTTGGATTGAAATGGATCCAAAATGGCGTTTATCAAAATTTGAGTAGAACTTGAGGAGCCTCAAATTAGTAAAAATGTAATTAATATGAACTCATATGATGTTTGGGCATGAGAAGTATACATATACAATAATCTCAATTCACCTCCATGCGAAATGTTGCAAGGGAGAAGGAGGGGTTATAAACCTGAAAATGTGGTGGGGAGCAAATTTTTCACAGCAGTATTATATGATAAAATGAGCCCAAGTGACTAACTTATTCTAATATTCTCTTCTCAAGTGAATTTGGAGGAGAGTTAGAGCGAAAATTCGCTTATGGAGGGGAAATTACCACAAAAATTTCATGAATCTTCTATATTTTATCACTAAATCGACTTGGAAAGGTCAAACTTCGTGTGAAGGGTTACTTGAAAAGAATATGACCTCTTTAATTTGAGTCAAGATGAATTCAAAATGGCGGCTTGAAAAATTCGAGAATAATTTGAGGAGTCTCAAATAGCTATAATTTGAAAAATATGCGTTCATATGATTACTATACTGTATGCCAAGAAATACTACATTTGTTCTAAATTTAACTTCTCAAGTGATTTTGGAAGGGATGGGGTAAAGTTTTCTAGACTTGGTATTGGGTGCGGCCCGAAGTCATGAAGCGGTTAGCAATTATTTCCAAACCTGAACAAGTCCCAGTTAAAAACTCAGCTCCAGTAATGCGGCATGGCTGCTTACGTTTTTTTTATAAATCGTTTTTTTTTTTATTTATTTTTTTTTTAAAGATGGGAAGTAATCTGCTTGAAAAACATTTGAAATATACCACTTAACGCATCAAATTACGAATGACACTGTAAAAAATCATACATTGTGAGCCAAAAGCGCCACAATCTGTGAGGCCAAAGACTACATCTCCCTAGCCCCCAAACTGTTATTTCTTAAGGACTGGTACCCCGAAATAGCCACGCAAAATTATATGCCAAGTGTAGTGAAGAGACATCATGTATGGATGTCTCTGTATAACATGATTGTAACTGCTGGGGACAAGTACCCATGCCTCCATACAAAGAGATTATATGTCAGGTGCTTTTATGCTTGTAGCTCTATCAAAGATATACGTTAGAAGGGTCGTATCATTTTATCTGACCTCGGAAAAGGAGATCTGTTTCCATTTCTGGCTGGCCAGCCACACTCCATAGAGTAAACCTAATGTAAGGATGACTGAAAGAATCAATTTTTTCCCCATTAACCACTTCTGAGTTCTCTTCATCTTTATGACTGTTCCATCATCGATTTAGAAGTGCTGATAAAACTAGTTTCTTTATTTCTTATCGATTTATGGTCTGATTGCCCATTCAAGTCTATTGTTAAACATCACCATGAATCCAGTCTATTATGGTAGCCATGATTGTATTGAATTTGAGCAGTGTTGGCCAGTTACCATCAAGTAACTTTCTAATTCCCCTTTTAAAAAATTTTATGAGTACTATGTTTTTCCATCTTTTGCATATCTATCCCGAGTTCTCATCTTTTTCATAAGCTTCTATTTTTAAAGGACATAGACTTAGCATTTTATTGGCCCAAATAGTTATAGGCTTTTGTGACCTTTTTCAAGGAGTTCTCAGGCACTACTGGATGGTGTGGAAACTGTACTGATATTTTTACAGTCAAAACACTCCTAATACATTCTCTGGTTTGTCCTTATGTACTATTGTCCGATATCTTCCATTTCTTTCGGGTCACATCTATTGAAAAAAAAAGAAGCTAAATTCTCCTTCGCGAAAGCAACTAAGCACGAGTCACTTGATAAGAAAATGCTTTCCATTGCATAACCGCGAATCGGAAGCCGGTATACCGAAATTAAAAGTAACATGTTCCGATAACCAGCTCTCAAGTCTACCACGCCCGTTCAAGAACCTCACCTGTTCGACGATGCTGGAGAACAGGTCGGCCATATACAAAGTCCAAACGACTTTCGCCTTTACACGAGTACACGAGCCGTAAACATGTGATAACCGTATAAGTAAATCTTGGCTAGAGTAGACTTTTATGTACAGTTATACGGTCGTAGGGCGCACGCTTACCGTTATATTTTACATGAAAACGTGATATCTTCGGTGTACGAGAAATTAACCTAGCGAGCATCTAGTTTTCCCCGGTTTCCTTTTCAGTCGTTCAGTCCGTACCCCCGATTAATTCATTCGCTAACAATGACTACGGAGAAAATCGGACGGGCGCGGCGGTTTTTACTCGCTCCATATAAGAAATCGTGCCGAGTTACTTTTACTTTTCGAGTATCTCTATAGTTCATGTCACTCGAGTGTTTCCCTATTTTTCCCATTTATTTTAGACGAAATAAAAAACAACTCGTGATATTAGAATTCTCTCGCCACAACCACCAGTGACCGATTTACACTCGATTACCTAACTTCGAGGTGAAAATCGCTTTGCATATCTATTAAAAAGCATTTTTCGCCAATATGTTGCTGGAACAGCCTTAATCACGAGACGCGTTTTCACATCGCCCAAAACTCGACGCAACTTTTCAGTTTACCGAAAGCGAAGCCCGGTTAAATTTACATTAATAAGTTCGCCGTCGGCGGCTCTCTAACGTGTGCAACTTTTCATTCGACTTTTCGCTTCTTTAAAAACTCGATAACTCGCTTATACGAGTAACACATCGACGTATACTTACCTCGAATGTGAAACGTATTTACGACTATATAAAACCTACACATCTCACGGCTCCTTTAACGAATGCAGAAATCTCACACTCTCCGCATTTTCATTCGTAATGCGAAAATTTTCCACCGCGAATTTCACCAACGATGTATGAAGACGAATCGACGCGCCGATAAATGGCGCGAACGTGATGCACATCGGTAAGACAACAACGTAACGCATGAACGAGTAATGCGATCGAGTGCGAAGATGTAAGAGATTTGGAACCTCCTTTCCCCTATTCTTTTGCAGCAGCTTTTTCCAACAAAAATATCGTAAAATTAACGTTTTTTAGTGAAACAAAAAAAAAAAAAAATTAGTAATACTTATCAAGTAAATCAAGCCAAGAAGAGAATTTGGTAACACCTAATGTGAAGTAGCATTTATTTAAAGAGATGGTGTACCTCCAATAATGTTACTTCAGGCTTCAAAAGAAACTTAAAAAAACTTCAACTCGAAAAAATAATTTCAACATTGGGGAAATCCTACAGTTTGGACAGCTGTGTTGACAAAGGTTTATTAATAATGAGAAATGATAACACGGTAGTGTGAGACGATTACGTTTATTGTAGTTGAGTTTGGAGTCCAGCGGGCATCCGCGTCGTCCGATACTCTTCGAGTAAGCGCGTATTAATGAAAACAAAACGTATGCGCTGTGAGTGTGTTGACTACCGAATGACCATAACCTTATGTAGTACTTCGCACACCAGTTTATCTGCGAAAAGCAGTTGGAAACCGAAGCACTACAGGTTAAAGCTTCGACTAGCACAGAGAATTTTATCATGGACAAATCAGAGGCCTTCGTGCTTTGTTGAAATACATAGATAAGACCGAGACTGTCACATGACCTAATCCATTACGTGCTAATGCAGAATTATTTATATGGTTTAAAGCCCAGTTTTATCTTGTTTATAAACTAAGCTAGTTCTCTCATATACCACAGAGCTTTATACAGCCTACTGCTGGTCTAAGTACAATAAAAATTATTCTCTCGCAAAAAAAAAAAAATAATAAAAAAACAGTGGGACTTGGGCTTACAGATTCCAAAAATTTTAAATTTTCCAAAAAAATCGAAATGAGCGATTTTTTTACAAACATTTTTATTTCGTTCAAACTTTATACTTTGGTTTCCAAAGGACTGGAAAAAATTTACCAGACAATTTTTTCCAAAATAGTAGGCAGTAGCGAATAAATTTTTAGAAAATAACTGACGAATTAACAATATGAGAATTGAATGCCTAATACAAGTTCAGCACCTTGGAATTTGAAAGACTATTTTTAGACTATATTTTCATCCTTCAGGGATTCACAAAATATACATTTACTCATTAAGTACCTAATTACTTCAATTTCTTATTATAATTATAACTGTCCAACAATCTGTTCAGGAATCAAAAAATATATTTTTTCAAATGTATACCAAAAAAAATACATACATTGCTTTTCAATATCTGTTTTTCTTTAAACTGTATTTTCGTACTAAGAAACAATACTTCTTTTGGAAATTCGTAATTCATCAATTATTTCTCAACATATTAACAATAAAACGTGCTCTCAAAAATGTATAAAATCCTTTACTCGCTATTATTCTAGGAAAAATTGTTTCCTAATTTTTTTTGGATTTTTAAGGCTCAAAGTATAATGTTAAAATGAAAAAAAAAAATGATTGTAGAAAAATGTTATTTTTGAATTTATTCGAAAAAAGTTGACAAAGGTTAAAATCATTTGTTAAGATTTCTTTGCGTCCCATTGGAATATTTTTGGGGGGAGGCACCATAAAAAACCCGATTTCGAAAAATAAGTTCTCCAACACAAAAATTAAAGTTCATACTTTCAACAATTTGTGTGGAAATCAGAAAAAATTATTTTGTTGAGATGAAATTTTCTTGCATCCAATCATTATATAGTTCAACCCTCTCCTCTCCTAACAAATCCGAATAGTCAGTTATTTTTGATATTCCTAGATTTGGAAATATTTTTCATATATAATTAGGCTTGACTTCCACTTTTTACGACTTGAAAGAAAATTTCGCTTAAGCGCGTTCCATTTTTCATGTTTTCAACCCCTGGGGGGAGGGGAGGGTATGTGTTTAAAATTCAAACCAGCGGCATGTAACATCATTTTTGCAGAAAATTCGGTAGAGTGTTATTTTGAGTACCTACTTCTTGTACACACAATACATACAAAAGAAGTCTAGGTTAACTAATCAATTCGATTTAGTTAGACATTATTGATTTTAATTCATTTTCAAAGGCGGTTTGGAACATCTCAGGCAATAGATTAGGTGTGAGGAACCAATATCTTCAATTTCAGAATGAAGAACTCTATCCATGAGCTCGTATGCAGTCATCAGTTACTTTGAGAAAATTTCCTGAACTTTCGCAAATAAAATTGCCAGTTTATTGCAATCTATAAATTAAATTTCTTCGCTGTCATCCGAAGATCAAGAGTATAACGCTTAGCAAACCATTCATTGGTAAATTTAAAATTACGAAAGCGAAATTGAGAAATTCAAATATTTCTCACAACCACATATATATTATGTACATGCCGGTACAGGAAGATTTCTTCATTTAACCTTCCGCATCTCATAAAAATCCTATTACAACACGAAAATACGAAAATTATTCAATTGGCCAGAATCAAGTTCACTGCTACGGCAACGATCGTCGAACATAATTAAAATCAATGCCGATAATATCCAATTTAGCGTAATAAAATCCCATCGTCGTGTTTAATCATCCAATTAAGGTGTAAAACTGGTATAAAATCATCTCAACACAACGCATTCGACATTCCATCTGGTATTACCAGTTCGTACCATACGACTATCTTTGTTTTAGTTCATTGATCATGAAATGGTGAATGAGCTGGTTCGACTGTTCCAGCTTTTTTAATCGTTTCAACCCTCCGAAGGAAGTTCAACAGGTACGAAAACGAGTTTTATACTCGAAAATTTCGAGAAAAAAAAATCGACGACGATTGGCCACTAATGATTCGACCTCGTGAAAAGGTTCGTTCGCCTATCTACGGTAAAAAAGGCGGGAAACGATGAAAATTACGCATTTTTCAGAACCGATAATTGTCTCGGCAACAACAATATAAATCCATTCAACCGCATAGTGAATTCGGGTAATGGAACCAACGAGAGCGAAGAAAAAAACAAACAGATACGTCGCATCACTGAAACTGAATTTATAAGGAGACCATGCTTGGAATAGCAAATAATACAATTAATCACCTCGCACTCAGCACCAGTAAAGCTTGACGACTTTTCTCTATCCCCTCAACACCTGTGAGGATGGATTTACGATATAGTACACTTCTTTGGCATAATAATTATATCGCATACATATTCATCAAATTCGAGGCGTATGAAACTCTCCATGCCTTACACGTTGAATGTAATTGGCGAATTCGAGCAAGTGCTTGGGACCGAATCTAAAGAAATCATACCACTGTTTGATCTTAAATTAATCACTAATACTTTTTGATATGTTACAGAAAAACTACGATACAATTTCTGCACTACTGAGCTTAAGAAAACGCATCGAAACTGTAAAAATAAACTTTTGGTTTCAATGCGTTTCGTTTTTCAATCAGTTTGAGTTCTTGAATCTTCCATATTCACTCACTACATAAATGTAAAAAGCTCAAATTTTGTACCAAGTGTTGGTTGCAGACTAAAATACGACCCCTTGAGTTGTGCTCAAAATAGATTCAAAAAAGATGGGTTCAAAATGGCGAATCGTTAAAATCTGACCAAGGTTTGAGGAGCCATAGACTCATCTATATGCCAAATCTAACTCCAAAAAGGAGTTGTTGAAGGGAAGGGGGAGAGGTTAATTTCTTCAAAATTCGGTGGCAGCAAACGAAAAGTGGAAAATTTTCCATTTGGGGTGAGGGGGGAGGAGCACTTGACCTAGGACCTGAGAAGGACCGGCAAATGAAATATTAGACTTTCAAATGTTTTACTACTCCAATCAGATTTTTTTCTCATCAATTATACATTTCAGTTTTAGATGGATTCGAAAGAAAAATAAAAGAAAAGAGTTGAAAATATTTTTGTTCAAGGATCAATTTTCATTCTCTCTATCTCGATGGGAGGAGGGAGGGGAGAGAAAAATGGGAGGGAGGGGGAGGAAGGGCGAGTAACTTAAATTTTTTTCTATAGTTTCATATGAAAGAGTGAGCTGATAACTCTAGCATATTCAAATTTCAGCTTATTAAATGAATTTGAAGGGAAGTTGAGAGAGAAAAACTGCTTATGGAGGAGATATTACAAAGGAAAATTTCGTCAATCACCCTTATCTCTTTACCGAACTTTCTTAAAAAGATGAAACTTCATATGTAGGGTGTTGTTGAGGACCAGAATGTGATTTCTTGAATTTGGCTCAAAATGGACTCAAAATAGAGGATGATAAAAATCTGGGCAAGGCTTGAGGATCCTCAAATAGCATGAATTTGATAAATACGAGCTCGTATGGGGAAGAAAAAGAAGTTTTGTTGTCCTCAACATGTAGTGGGGAGTAAAAGGAAATTCGATAATGATTTCATGTAAGAAAATGAGCCAAAATAACTAACATACCCAGATTTCAGCTTCCTAAGCGAATTTGTAGCGTAATTGGAACGTACACTACTATGAGAGAGGAAAGTAGGTCCGAAAATGTTATGAATCGACGCTATGTCCTCACCAAATGTACTAAGTGGGTTCCTGGTGAAACCAGAGTATGACTCCTTTAATATAGGTCTAATGAATTATCTCCTCACCAAACCTACTAAGGAAGCTGGAACTTGGTATGTAGGATTTATTTAGGACTAATGTATGACCTCTTAGATTTGGGTTAAAATGAATCAAAATGGAGGGATTATCAAAATTTGAGTAGAGCCTGAGGAGCCTCAAATTAGTGAAAATATAATTAATGTGAACCGGCACGATTATTGACGATAAAAAGTATACTATATCTCAAATTCATCGTGGAGGGGTGAAGGGGGGATTATAAACCTGGATTTGAGGAAGGCTGAAGGAGAGTCAAATAGCGAAAATTTGATAAATACTGTAATATACACCTGAAATTCAACTTCTTAGGTGGTTTTAGAGGGGATACACGAGCTTTTCAGCCTCGGTACCAAGTGTAGACATGAATAAGTTCACAAAAATACTCGCAAATTTCAACAAATCCTCCATTAAAACTCACCTCCAGTAAAATTGTATGGCTGCTTACGCTTTTTCGATTATTCATTTTTTCGACTTTATCTCGAAGATATGGGCAGTAATTACTCAACTACAAATGGTCTGAAAGATGAAGATATGATGGCTCACCTCACTTTCCAAATCAGGTAGCCTGAGAGAGCTTAGTTTGGCATTGTAAACTCAACTAAAAAACCCGAAGACGAACATCTATGAAATTCTCCGATACAATTCCGCGTAATTATGATTGATGTACGAATCGAAAGGTGGAGTTTTCCGACCGGGGTGTAGGCGTGAGGGCGAAAACTTTCACGAAATTGCGTTTCAAATCGAACCTCTTGACGTTTGAACCGCACGCGAATCTCGTAAAAACACAAACGTCACAAAGAATTACACGATGATCAAATTTTCGTCGAAAAATTGTTGCGCCTTGATGTTTACAAGCTCGCCGACCCCCATTATCTTTCGAAACTTGGCAACGAATTTATTTCCGGCCGCTTAGCGAATAGAGTTCGCGGTGATATATTTCTCTTACCGTTCGTATGGAAACGCGATGCTAACACGACGCACCTGTCATTTGCATAATTTTCCAGCTAGTTTGGCTCGTCGTCGACGGCCCTATAAACCTCCCTATATGGTGGTACTTCGAACTAACCTTGACTGAGATTTCAAAATCACGCTTTACGTTAATTTCGCCGGCTAGCGGCGTCGAAAATTACTTTATTTTCATTAGGACGCGGATACGACGGCTTAGTCATAACGCGGAGGTGTACCTAAATCGCGCTGCCGCGTCCGCCTTTCGTCGCGCCAACTTATTTCGTCAACGATGATATTCGTTTTTTTTCTCGCGTCACCTACTCCCGCGCATACACGAGAATTCATTATCACGGTCGCATTCGATAATGAGAACACATTACGAAGCATAGGCGAAAATCGATTTAACGCCGCAATACAAATACGATTTCGCGCGGCGTTCGTATACGAACGCGTTAAATAACGCCATTAATTGGCACCGATCTCGTCGTTGTTTCGTCCCAATAACACGTTTTTTATTGCAACGATACGAACGTATTTGATGTATTAATCGTCGCTATCTAATAGCTACGCTTCGGAAGCTAATTCGCATGCAGCGTAAAAAATCCATCTCGCGGATACAGTAGAATAGCCACGACCGCTGCACGACCGTCGTAACCTTGCGGTGATTCGGATTTATCGCGTTTTCGGATTCGAATCGACCGCCAAGATCATCCCAAATAAAAAACCCATTAATCCTGTACATCGTAAAATCCATAAAATTAACGTCGAAAGATTTGCAAAAAGAAGAAAAATCCTATAATATAATCGAGCTTTAGCCGGCCGTTTAAAATTCTCGCGAATACAGCGAGCCATGCTGAACAATTGTTTGGTATTTTACCACCCATCCATAATTTTCTATCGAAGTCACTTTTTTTTAACATCTCATTTGAGCGACGTGCACGGGCTTTTGATAGCTGTTTTAAACGCAAATTCTCCAACACAAAATATATGAAATTGGTTACACTGATTTTTAGCTGAGTTTTCAACTTGAAAACGATAGCTATTACAGCCTAGCTAATTCGGGAATGGAGGGTCAGGGAAGTGCGGCGTCTTCAAATCTTTGCGTTTTACACCATTTGTAATCATCTGGAAAACGTCCAACTTTTTGGTATAAGTGTATAATTATGCATATATATATATATATACGTAAATCTATCAAGGTGAGATCCGATTAAAAACTGGGCAACCTGAGATCCGACTCAAAATTTACAAATTATGGAATATATAGGAAGGGTAATTGCTTATTTATAGCATCTGATACATAACCACCATAGAGGGGTAACAAATTCTTAAAATAAATTATTTGAGAAGTTTTGAACAAGGTGAGATCCGTAAGTAAAGTATGGAAAGCTGAGATCTTATACACATATACAATAATTTTTTACGATAGCCTCCCGATAAGTCGAGATCCAGCAACGTTGCCATAAATACTGTATGTTAACTCCGAGATAGTTCGTATTTATTCAACACGTTACAGTGCATTTCTACCAGGTTTAAGTGTAGCAAATCTTCACGTGGTAATTGATAAACGTGCATTCGTTTTGTGTATTTTATCCGGTTGCTGTTAATGTGAGATGAGCACGTGCTCTCGTATATAGTGACAATTTCATGAGAATTTTAGCCTTTTGTAATTTTTAAAATGTCACGGGCTTCGAAAATGCTTGAAATAGCATTAACAAAAGATGTCGATGGTGAAATGGTGACAAAAGAACTCGATCAAGGTAGGTATACATTTTTTAAATAACATGTAATTTTTTGTATCGCAAATTAATAAACATCGACTCATTTAAGATACACGTGAAAATCCGTGGGAACACGTCTACGAATGGAAATACGGTCATAAACATTTGTCTTCCGAATCCGAGTATTCGTCTGTGCGTAAACTTTTAAATAATTTTATTTGATGCTCATTTGTTTATGTTTATTTCATTAACACAATTTATTATTTTAGAAGTCACGGGAAATGCCGTCTTGCTCGACATCGGAATCAGATTATGTAATTCCTTACATTGATGACAAACTTGATCAGGTAAGGGTTCAACTGTAGGGTGGACAGCTTTACGTTTATTTGAGGTGGGAGTTTGGTTCCAATAATCCAGGAGTAATATTTCGGAGATACGTATTTTTAATGCGCCTTTTAAGGTCTTATAGTGGAACTAGAGCATTGGATATCCGAGAAACATGTAGTGCACTTTTTCGAAGAAAATCCGCCTCTTTGTTTGGAGTTATTTTTCGATGGGATGAGGTCTAACAAACAAGTATGGATTTTTTTTGGTAGTTGAAAGAATATGGGCTATTTCTTAGACTATAGGGTGTTATTTTTTGGCTTGGTAATTTTGAATCATTGATATGGCTGAGAAAGGGCCTAATGCTATTAAAGCTTCATTGAGATGGAATTTATGAGAGTAAAAAAAGAGACATTTTGATAGCAAAAAGTTCGACGGTTAAGATAGAAAAGTGTGATGGTTGTGAGTATATAATTTTATTTATATGATGAATGAGAGAGCAAATGGTTCGATCTTTGTAAAGTGTTGATTGTTTAAACGAGAGCCATGGTGAGTTGGTATAGATGGTAGTGTGGTGAATTAGCGAGTCTCTAGAAATTATAGCAGATTATAGAACTGAGTGTAAGTCTACGGAGAAAAGATGATGGGAGTTGGTAAATGTAGGGAGGCCTTGAATGTCGGATTGGCGAGAATATTAACTATGGTGGAGGATGAATAACACCGTCTATGCATGTGTAAGAGGGTTTCTTAGGCTTCACATAGGAGGTGATTATAGAAGTGGAGATTATGCTATCTATATCGAGTTTAAGATCCGTATTTGGAAAACTGGAGCAATAAATCTTTATAAAAAATTTTCTATTAGATAGATGAACAACTTCTTCCCAAAAATTTTTTTAATATTTTCCTCTGTGAATTTTCAAGCATCATTTTTCTCATAAGTAAGCAATAATTTCTCCCCTAAAATTTTAATGTTTTCACTTGACCAATGTTTCCATTGTAGGGTTTTCCTCAATCACCAAACTCAAATAAAATATACGAAGAGTTGACAGCTCCTCAATCACCAAACTCAAATAAAATATACGAAGAGTTGACAGCTGTGGATCCTTTCCTTAATTATGGCGATGAAGTGAGTGTAGCATTAGCGCTTTGATATTTCCTTTTGCAAAAATTTTAAAGTAGCTTAACTTTTTATGACGTAGGTAATTAGTTATTGTTTGAAAGCAGTTCTTTTTCATTTTCAATGCTATCCTACTTGCTCAGTTATTCAAACCTACCTTAGTAGATGTTATGGGAACTGAGTCGCTGAAAAAATCCTACTTTAATTTCTCTTGATGCTAGGATTTTTAAAACTATAGATAATTTTCGCTCATTATTCTAATTGAACGAAATTTTCAACGATTTTCAAGCATTTCTTCCAACAATTTTCCAATTTCCCCCAAAAAATTCTAATTTACGTCTAATTCGAAATTTTTGAATTTTTTTAGACTGCACAGGCTGATGAGAATATCCCTGATAATACAGCCAATAATCAAAATCATTCTCAGCAAAGTTTAGAAAATTCGAATGATGACTGTGTAAATTCCACATCCAAGGCATTGAATGTTCAAAAGGTTGGTAACATATTTCATTTCATTCTTACAGAAATACAACATTCACACAAAGAGCTACTCATCAATTTAGAAAGTCTTGAAAATTTTGAATCATTTTTTTCTGGGTACACTATGAAAAACTTCTACTCACACAGATCTTTTAAAATTTTAATCATATTTACAAGACAAACAAATCCATCGTTCCAAAACTGTTAATGCAAACACCAAAATTAGATTTCTTGGAAATATCGTTACTTTTTGTTGACAGGCGATCGGACGCATTGGAGGCTTGGATAAAGGAATGCCTGTGGAAGGATCGAAAAGAAAAGTTAGGATGTGGGACAAACGAGATCATTGTATGTACTGTGATAATGATGTAACAAATTTTTCAAGACATTTAATACGCAAGCACAAAGAAGAGCCATCAGTTCGTATGATTTTAGACATGCCAAAAGGAGATAAAAGTCGTAAAATTATGTTATCGTCGCTTCGAAAAGAAGGAAACTTCAGTTTGATAGAAGAAAAACAAATTATTCGTCCTGTTCAGCGTTTAAATTTAGCGAAAGCAGACGAAGAGCAACCAGTATCAGATTTTATGCCTTGTCCTTTCTGTAAAGGAGTGTATCGCAAGTCATCATTGACCAAACATGTTAAAAAATGCCCTCAAAATCAGAATGAAAAAAACTCAAAACTTAATGTTCAGAGCTTGGGACAAAATTTAATGGCATTCAATGCTTCCAAATCACAATTTATCAATAAAACCCGGATAAAAAACGAAGTATACTCTCGTATGAACGCCGATCGTATCGCTCTCGTGGGTAAAAGCGATCCAATAATCTCACAATATGGAGATGATTATTTGAAAAAACACAAAAGGCCACACATAAGGAATGCGGTATCTAATAAAGTGAGAGAGTTGGGAAGACTGCTAATTCAACTTCAAGACATTTATAAAATTTCAACCATGATCGACGCCCTAGATACGCAACATTACGATAAAGTGGTGCACGCCGTCCACATAATCAGTGGATATGATCCAAAAACGAAAGTTTTTCAGGCACCATCATTAGCTATGCATATGCGTACAAATCTTCTTTATACGTGCTTAGCTGCCAAAACTTTACTTTTGAAACGCGATCCGGTATTACATGTATCAAATCACGAAGAAGTATTAAAAAAAGTCAAAAGTTTTAGAAATTTAGTCGAAGAACGATGGAAATTTGATATGGGTAGCTTAGTTCAAAAAGATTTAGAAGAAAAACACGGTGAAAAACCCCAAAATATACCAATTACCAGTGATGTGATTAAATTTCAAAAACATGTATTGGAATTCTGCGAAAAAAGTTACAAAGATTTACAAGATGATCCGAAAAACGCAACCGCATACAAAAATCTAAGCGAAGCTACTTTGGTATATACAATGGTTCACAACCGTAAACGACCAGGCGATGCACAGTATACTCGATTAGAAAGTTACACTCAGATAACTACAGAAAACAATCAAGAAGAATTCGTCGCAAACATGACTGCAGCTGAAAAACTGTTGAACTCCCAGTACAAAAGAATTACAACGTTGGGTAAAGGGAGTAAAAGAGTAGCCATTTTATTTCCGCAAAAGCTTCAAAACTATGTCGACCTCCTCATCAAAACTAGAAGCAATTTTGTAAACGCTGCAAATCCGTATCTTTTTGGCGATCCTAACACGTTGGAATGGCTGAATGGGCCATATCTCATGGCAAAATTTGCAAAAAGTTCGAAGGCACGCCATCCAGAAACTTTAACTTCATCGAGACTCCGTAAACAAATAGCCACAGTCTTACAGGTTTTAAACTTATCGCCAGTAGAAAGAGAGCAGTTGGCATCATTTATGGGCCATACTGAAAAGACGCACAACGAATATTACAGGTTAGTTTGCCATCACACAATAATGAAAAAATTACACTATCAATTTTTAGTCGAATTATGTTGTTAATACAAGTTCATCACAATTAAATCAATTCTTATTTTTTCACAGGCTGCCGCAATCGCTGTACCAAACAGCTAAGGTATCAAAACTGCTTCAAGTAATGGAACAAGGTGGTGTAGGTGGCTTTGAAGGAAAAAGTTTAGATGAGATCGATTTTGAATTATATAAAGATTCCCTAAATAGCGGTAAGTATAATAATACAGCTAATAATCTAATTTCAGAAAAAACTATACATTTTGCATAATTTAAAATTTTCTGTTTCTTAAAAGTCATTATTGATGTTTCAAAAACCTTCAATATTTCAAACATTGCTAATTTTTTGAACCTATTAATTGTTTATTAACATTTTGAATTCTTTTTTGTTGTCGATATATCAAAAATTTTTCAAGTTTGAAAAGTTTCCATTTTTGGAAATGTTGTAGTTAACAATTGCAAATTCCTTATTTTTTGAAGAATCATTTGAAAGTATAATTAAAATCTTCAAGAATTTCAAATTGTATTGAAACATGCTAATTTTTGTGTTTTTAATTTTTTAATTGCATCAATTCCTTGAAAATTTATCACTTTTTTAAGAATTTTCGATTTTTTTCCAAGTTTTTAATTTTTAAAGCTAACAATTTTTTGAAAATTTTCAATTTTTTCATCAGCTTATGCACTTTTTATCATTATTTAAATTAGAGATTCTCTGATTATATTCATGAATTAATTTTTAGATGATGACAGCTCTATTGACGACCCTGAACCAATTGCCAACTGTGTTGAAAGTACCACACGTAAACAGCGTAAACGTAGTAAGAGCCAAATAAAGATATTTTTTCAACCATTTTGAGTAGGAAAAAACCCCAGAAATAAAAACTTATCAATTTCAATCACATTTCAGAAGAAAAAAGTTCAGATGAAGATTTTGAACCTCAACAAAATCAAAATGTCGAGAAAAGAAAAACGAGAAAACGCCAGGATAATGAGATTTCTAATCAAGAAGACTCCAGTGATGCGGAGTTTATACCAAAACGAAATTCAAAAAGTGGTAAAAATAAGTTTTATGCCAAGAAATTACAATAGTTATTAAAATAAAACTAATATGAATAAGTCATCTCGTTTGTAACTTTTAGGAATGGGCAAAAAACTGAAAAATTCTCCTACTCTTGGTCGAGGGTCCTGGAATGACGAGCAAAAAACACAAATGAAGAAATTCTTTAAAGTTCACCTAAAAAAGAAAATTTCTCCAAAGAAGGCAGAATGTTTGAAACTGATGAGTCAGCATCCAGATTTATTTGATGAAAAAACTTGGGTGCAAATTAAAGTATTCATTTATAATTGTTATACCCAAGGGAAAAAATGAAATTCGGAATTTTTTATTCACGTTTTTTGTGTTCTTTTTTAACAAGTTTTTGCTATATTTACTTATCATTACTTTTTCATAGTTTTCTTGCAGAGATTCATTATTTTTAACATTAACTTTCAAGTTTGCGTTTTTTTTTCGAATCTCAATTTTTTTTTCGTAAAGATTAACTTCAAGTTTATAGGTTTCTTGATTTTTTTTTAATTCTGCTTGAAGTTCGAAATTTATCTTAAATCTCGTTTTATTTTTACTTTCTTCAAGTGCTTTTTTCTCGAAGTGTTTTAACAAAATAAATGATTTTTGTAAAATGATTTGAAATTTATTTGGAAGTATTTTACACTTTTTTACAATTGATGAATGGATTCATTGTTTTACACAATTACTAATTACTTTTTCTTTAAGGTAGTGCAAAATAGACCTGTTTTTGATTTCATAACAAACACTTAATTTGATTTTATTTCAAAACGTCTTGCTGCCTAAAGTATAACGTATTCGTGATTCAATACCGAATATAAGGAACGGAAAGATGAGATCTGCGTTGTTGCCGAATGCACGGATCTCATCTGTTTCGAAACGTAACACTTAGATATACTCTGGTAGAGCGCTCTCTGCAAAAAAAACCTCGAACTGACTTCGTATATGTTGGCCGAAAAAGTGGAAAGATGAGATCCGGGCAAAAATTGGGCAATGCATTCCTGATGGTATCCTGATGTCAAAAAACTCGATATACACGCTAAGAAAGGTGAGATCCGAAATCGGATCTCACCTTTCCAAAACGGAGCTCACCTTTCCACGAAATGTATATTTTGGATCTCACCTTTCGGAAATATAAATCTATATATATATATACTCATGATATCAATTTGCTTCCGATATTCAACTACTAAATTCTAATTTGCCTCCGTAATAAATATTATTGATAGATAACGCTTCAACATACATCCGTACCAGGGGTCAGAAATACTAGGAAGCATATTGTTCTCGAAAACATCTTTTATTCTGGTGATAAACTCGGAAACAAATTGAAACAGTTTTCACCTATGCGTTTTTGATGATGGCGCTGTCTGGTGTAACCATCATGTAAACTAGATGTATATAATTTATGTAGAGGGTTCGAATTTACATCCAGCTGAAGAATTGCTTACAACCCTACGAGCATGCGCAACCTAGTTATCTAACACTACATACACAGCGACGATTTTAATGATTTTTTCCTTATTTTTAGAGCAATCTTGATGAAGGCATCATTCGTAATTTGGTGAACAAAGAAATGGATTCATTTCCTACATCACGAGATAACATTGAATCTCGAAGACTGGTTTGTAGACTCGTGATCAAGCGAGAAAGCGGCCAAACTAAGGTATACTGTTGCGATGAAAATCTTTCTTTGGATGAAAATTGATACTTTTGATAATTCTATATAATTATTATATTCCCCCACGCATAGCGCCGGTGGGTATTCATGAAATTTGCTCAAAACTTGGTGAGAGACTATTCTTAGAAATCTAACAAAAGTACTTTTTGTTTTTTTGTTTTTTTGAAAAATAATTCAAAATGGCCGATCATTCAAATTTCGAAGGAGGCTGGAGAAAGGGAAAATGGCTCAAATTTTTTGTTTTTGATTTCATATGAAAGAGTGAGTCACGGACACCAATATATCCGAATTTGAGCTTCCTAAGTTCATTTTGAGGAGAGTTGGAGTGAAAAACAGCTTTCTAAGGATGTTTTGAATCATGAAATTTCTTGAAATTTCCGCATCTCCTCACCAAATCAACTTAGAGAGGTGAAAATTTGTGTATGGAGTTAGATGGTGACCAGAATATAGCCTCCTTAATTCGGGTCAAAATGGATCCAAAATGGCGGATTATCAAAATTTGAGTAGAGCTTGAGGAGCCTCGAGTTGATGAAAACGTAATTAATATGAACTCATGTAATTATTGGGGATAAGAAGTATACTATCCCCAATTCACCTATATACATGATGTTGGAGGGGAAAAGGAGGAGTTATCGACCTTAAAATGTGGTGGGGGTACACAAAAGGTCGAAAATTTCTTATTGCGGTGTGTGACTAACGTATTCTGATTTTAGCTTCTCAAGTGAATTTAGAGGAGAGTTAGAGTGAAAATTCGCTTATGGAGGGAAAATTGTTAAAAAAAATTTCGTGGGATATGGTTTCGGCGTAATCCCGAGTATTTTCCGCGATTTTATTCCTATTGCGAATAACGAAATCGATCTCCGGTTCGTAAGTGTTGCAGCGAAAGACTCGAAGATGGTGTGTATGGCGGTGATGATGAGATAGGCGGTCCATTGAGGCGCTTTTCTTGGTTTTGATTGCTGTTTGTTAGCTGAGTTTTTAACCCAAAAACGACAGCTATTACAGCCTACCTGATTTGGGAAGGGAAGGTCGGGGGAGGGTGGGGTCTTCAAATCTTTGCGTTTCAGACCATTTGTAATCATCTGGCAAATGTCCAACTTTTTGGTTTATACATATTTTTTCCCGCCACGCGTAGCGCGGTTGGGAATTCACGAAATTCGCTCAAAACTTGGTGAGAGACTCTACATAGAAATCTAACAAAACTATATTTTTTATTTTTTTGAAAAATTCAAAATGGCGGATCATTTAAATTTTGAGGGGTGCTGGGGAATGGGCAAATACCTCAAATTTTTTGTTTTTGATCTCATATGAAAGAGTGAGTCATGGACACCAACATATCTAAATTTCAGCTTCCTAAGTGCATTTGGAGGGGAGTAAGAACAAAAAACGACTTTTTGAGGAAGTTTTGAGTCGTGAAATTTCTTGAATCTTTCTTATCTTCTCACCAAATCAACCTACAAAGATCAAGTTTCGAGGGTAGGGTTAATTGGTGACCAGAATATGACCTCTTGAATTTGGGTTAAAATGGATCCAAAATGGCGGATTATCAAAATTTGAGTGGAGCTTGAGAAGCCTCAAAGTGGTAAAAATGCAATTATTATGAACTTAGATGATTATTGGAGATGAAAAGTATACAATATCCCCAAGAATAAGACCTCTTGAATTTAGGTCAAAATGGATCCAAAATGGCGGATCATAATTTGAGGAGCTTCAAATAGTTATAATTTGAGAGATATGTGCTCGCATGATTATTTCATAGTAAGAAATACTACGTTCGTTCCAAATTCAACTTCTTAAGTGATTTTGGAAGGGATAGGGTAGGGGTTTCCAGTCTCGGTATTGGGTGTGGCCTGCAGTCATGAAGGGTTTGCAACATTATTACGAAACCAGAACAAGCCCCAGCTAAAAACTCAGCTCCAGTAATGCGGCATGGCTGCTTACGTTTTTTCTTAATCCTAATATATTCCCGCTTTTTTTCACGACTGAACCTGAAAGATTTATTTTGCAAGAAAAATTATTCGAAGAATTCTGAAAACTGAAGCGTCTGGAGTTTTCAGGTTGTTTTTAATTTTATTTGACTATTTAAAATGTATCGCAAAAATTAAATTATTTCTCTCCATCATCAAGACTGTAGTATACGTGAAATCAAAAGAGAATACCAGCTGTTATGCGGAAACGAACCCATTCCATCAAGATCTATAATTAAAAATTTGATAGAAAAATTCGATGCTGCACTTTTTTTTTCACATTTTGCACGAGTTTCGAAAATTCACGATTTGAATAGTAACTCAAGTAATTTTAAAGAAGGTATGAAAAATATTGCCAAGTTAGGCAGGTGTTTCATGTTTGTTTTACCTAATTAATTAATTATGCGTGGGAGCTGTTTGCATTTCCGAGGAAAATAATTTTTTTCATCTCCTCTTCGCATTTATGTGTTATTTTTTACGAAGATGGACGGTAACGTGTTAATACGTTCATTTTTAACGTTCATTAATTAAAGTTTATAAATTATTTCATTACGGTTTCCCTAGCCCATTGCTCGACTCTGCTTTATTTTGTAAATTTTTTTGTGCCCAAAACGACGAAATGAGAATTATCTGCCTATTAGTAATTATGGTAAATGTTTACTTATTAATTTTGGCATTTTGTTTCTCTCAACTTTATATCTCCAATAATGGGATCAGCTGAGTCAGTTCAAGTTTCTTGTAAATTTTATTTAGAAGTTTTAATAATTTCAAAATTATTACGTCATAAGTCGGTTAAATTACTCCTTAGGGCAGGTTTTTTAAGGGCACCTCAATACTGAAATGGTCATTTGGGAAATACAACAATGAGTCAAACGTTTATCAATTTGAGACCGCATAAAAATAAACAATTGTTAGTTCACAACGAAGTGAAATGTGAGAACGGAAATGTAGAATGTGATAAATTCACCATGCCTCACCGCCAAGCCAACGTAAAACATTTTAAATAAAAATGATGTAGCTGAAATTAAATATCTTTCATTTAACATAGTCTTAAAAAAAATAGAAAAAAAAGGTTTGTCCTCTTCTTTACACTAATAGTTCATGCGTTTGTGTTAAACACCCCAAACAATAGCAGCCTTACTCGTTTGTAAACAAAAAACCGGTGATGCAGTCGGATATACAATATACTCGTCTCCAATATGTTCCATAGTGCATTTTTAACAAATAAAAAAAAGATTACTTCGTCTGAGAAATTAAAAGGGGTTGACCGTATACAAAGTCTAGATAAAAATGTCGATTGTGATATTTTCGCCAATTCGCTGCTCTCTTATTCATTCTTGATTTTATCATGCTAGTGGTAAGAAGTCTGATTCGACTGATTAGTTCGGGTACTTGCTGTAATTTTACTGCAATCGTTTTTTCCAGTTCACTGAGTCGAATCGCACGTGATTCTTCGTAAATCTTATCGTAAGTATAAAGTATAGAAATCCAGATGTAAGTTCGAATCATTATTATTATTTTTAAAAACTCTTATCTACACTCGAAGATATCCAGCAGTATTTTCAGTTTTACTGTCATAGTTGAAATGGTTGTACTTGGAAAACTTATCATCTTAATTAGAGCCTCACGATAAAAGTAAAAAGATCTTAGATAATTCTTAAATTTCATACACCGCGATAACCGCTAATTCGAAATGGAAGCCATACACGCGAACTCAATGAATTCCCAGTAGTAGAAAAGTGTAGGGGGTGGAGTTGCAATAGTTGCTAAATCATTTCATAAGAATATTATACAAATTTCAGCTACACAACCAATTTTTAATCCACTCAAAATGAAGTCAAAATTTTCAAAAAAATTCAAAAGTACCAAAAAAATATATTTATAGGCAATTAAAGATTTCTGCTCTTGAGAATGATATTTCGTTATCGTAAGATTGAAAAAAAAATTGACCACTAATTTTTTTGCAAATGTAGAGGGTCTAAAACCTCAAAACTGGCCCGTTTTCGTAAAAAAAAAAGAAATTAGAAGAGTTGAGATGCAAATAACAAAATGGAACGATATAATATGAATTTCGAGAACAAAAAAATTAAATTGACTGAAAATACATTTTTTTTTAAATTCTGAAATTATTTAAAAACTTGGATTTCATTTTTTTAGAAAGGAGTTGACAATTGGATTGGAAGTACGAAATATTATGCTTTTGAGAGAAAAAAAAATTGTCCGAAAATACATTGTTTGAAAATGTCGACCTTTTTTGGATAACCCCCGGGGAGAGGTGAAGTTGGAAATTGAGTCGGGAGGTACAGAACTTGTATAACGCACAATTTCTGGGAGCAAAAATAACTGTCCAAAAATACATTAAAAAAAAATTTCCTTTTTTTGGAGAGGGGGAGGGGGAAGATGTTGAAAATTGATTCGAGACGTACAGAATTTTTATAACGCACAATTTCTGGGAGAAAAAAAATAAATTGTCCAAAAATACGTTTTAAAAAAAAATTTCACCTTTTTTGGGGAGGGGAAAGGGAAAGAGGATGTTAAAAACTGAGTCGGAGGTACAGAATTTTCATGACGTATCATTTCAAGGAAAAACAAATTTCCAAAAAAAATTTTCTTTGAATTTTTTCCTTTTTTGGAAAGAGGGGGGGGAGAATAGAATGTTGAAAATTGAGTCAAAAGTACGAAATTTTTACGATGCGCAATTTCTAAGAGCAAACAAATTAAATTATACGAAAATAGTTTTTTCGAAATTTCCAAATGTTCGAAAACCAACTGTTTTGAAGGGGGAGAGTATGGTTGAAAATTTAGCAGCAGATGCGGAATTTTCATGATGTATCATTTCAAGGAGCAAACAAATCGAATTATTCGAAAATAGGTTATTCGAAACATTCAAATGTTTCGAAAACTAAATTTTTTGGAAGAGAAGGGGGGGGGGGAGAGTGTAGAAAATTAAACTGGAATTGAATTTTTTTTTTAAACATCACATATTTTGGTTATTTCAGACTGGAGGAGAAAAATGCGTTCGATTTTTAACTCTCAAAGTTTCCCAAAAATATTACAAAAATCGAGCGTATTTCGTCCTCTTGAGCCCGAAAAGCCTAAATTGAGCACGTACTACGCACACGACCTACAAATTACCAATTTGTCGTTCATTTTTGAAAATTATAAGAATTGCTGCTTCCTGAAAAAAACTATATAGACGTACTAAATTTATAAAAAATAGACAGAGAATTTTTCAGCCTTTGGATGATAATAATATAATTATGATTTTGAAATTAGAACAAATTCTCAATTGCTCGAATTTTTTTTCGCTGAAAATTTCAAAATTATGAAAAGCTGACTTTATTATTATTATCATTTTTTTGGGGGGGCGAAGGATGGGTTTGAAAATTGAGTTGAAGGTTTGAAATTTTCATGACCTGCCTTTGAGGTTATTTCGCAACTGTTGTGATCCTACTCCCTACAATTTTTGAAAAAATATCAAAATTCGGCCAATCTTAATCCGAACTCACTACATTAATAGCTTACATGGGAATTAATTGATAAAATCGAGGGCTTCTAAACGACAGTTGAAGTGTTTGATGCAATGTTCTTTTTTTGATGTCCTTAAGTGTCTTCAGTTTGAAATACATAATTATCATTCTACTACATATATGCATATAGAAGTCTGTAGATCAAAGAGTTCTTTGTTGATCGTCATTTCGGTAACCTATCATGCTATTAACAACTTCTTACTCGTGGCTGAAGTTAAGACATGAGTTGAAATCACACCAGCAAAACGAGTCAAAACGCTCAACTATCATCTATTCCTAATTGGTCATTCTACCAACTACGGAGACATTTTCACTCGCCCATCGCTCCCATCCTCTACGACATGCCATGTTGGCTGTCGTCGTTCTCTCAACTCTAAATACATTACGCTTTGATTAATACCCGTCCATAAATCTTGTATGTGCTTTCGAAACCGCATCGTCGAACTAAGCAGTACGTGTTTAGTCTTCGGTATATGAATATTCATCGCTACATATACTAATGAATAAGAATAAAAAAAAAAGGGAAAGCGTTTTAATTGTTACTACTGGATTTCGCGAGCGCGGATCGCAATTCTTATCGGATCACTCGTGGGAATGACATGCGAAGCAGTTTTAAAATCTAGGTAAACCTCGATGGTCGCGAAGGCGAACGTGTATATATAATATTAGTCGCGAGCCGTCGCCGTATTTAAATGTAGGTCTACACGGCGGCACGATCTTAGCTATTATAAATATTTACAGCATCTTCTTCGTAGATCGCATCAATCAAAAATCATTTTTTATTCGTCTACAGTCTACACCGCGTACTCGATGCTAGAAAGCATAACCACGTCTGGACACGCTCTCATTTCTTTTCGCATCTTCGAACGTCAAGAGAGCGCCGGCTGATCGCGATATTTCTATCGTGGCGCGAATAAAACACCGTACGCGTCGGCTCGTTGGCTTTCTTCCCCTTGTCTAATTAACATACGGGCGAGTTGCGCTTTCATAAATTCGATCTTCGGTTATTTGTTTTTGCACGGTTAAATTTCATTCCCTAAATGAATGCTTTATCGGCCATTCCTCCAGACTCTTTTCCGCCGCTAGATAATGGCGCGTAGATGTTTCGGATACGTTGTTGATAATTATTAACGTTGCTGATACGCGTGAAGAGGAAGAACGTATACGATAATGTCGGTCATGTCGGATAAACGTTAAGATAACGCAAGCCATTATTTTTATGTAAAAATATAGGATTATTTTTTCACGCGTACGTATAGACGTTCACGTCATTACGTGTAGTATGTACCGAAATTACACGTATATTCGATCGATTCGACGACCTCCCAAGTCGCCGTTGCGGTACACACTGAGACGCTTCACCGTAGGGAAACACGCTGACTTACTAATACCGCGGTTCTTAAGGATTTTCGAATTTTTCAGAATTTCGTAGGTTCACACGGTCTTAGCTGAGCCCATTTTTGAACGATGAAGGATCGTTTCCGACCTTAATTCTGTGAATCAGAATTAATTCTTAAATAAAAAACAATTCATCCTATCATAGGATTCTTATTCTTGATTTGTTTGTTTATGTCCCACTCGTGATATACGGTTCTTTAAAAACAGCTGGTTGCTGTTTAAACCAGTGTTGTAGGAACGAACATAGATCTGTTCTTGTTCCTGTTCTCGTTCCTGGAAAGAACCAGTCATTTGATCCTGTTCCTGACTAGTTCTTATTCTCAATGTTTCAACTGTTCTCGTTCTGTTCTTCGTTCTTTTAATTCTTTACAATGTTGTTCTCGTTCTGTTCTTTGTTCTTTCAATCCTTTATGGTCTCGTTCTTGTTCGTTCTTCGTTCTGTTCTCGTTCTTCAACTTTTTCTTTTGTTCTTTCTTTCTTTCTTTCTTTTTTTTTTTGATAACGTGTTTACAGTTAATGTTGTTGTTGAAATTGAAAATCAATTAATTGAAGCTAATAATTAAAAAAAAATTACTTATATGGGTATATGTAGCACTTGCCCGCTTTCAAGTATAATTTCTTATTTTCTCTTTCCCTCATGATATCTATTAATTTTATAATAAATCATGAACTTTCAAAAGAACGAAGAACAACAAAAAATTACATCGTTCTTGTTCTTGTTTTTGTACCTCAACATTGTTCATTAGTTGGTTCTCGTCTTGTTCTTTGATCTTTCAGTTTGAAAATATTCTGTTCTCGTTCTGTTCTTTGTTCTTCAGATATATCACTTTTATGTTCTTGTTCTTGGTCCTGTTCCTCAGGAACAATGAAAATTCTTCGTTCTTGTTGTTCTTCGTTCTCGTTCTTTGGTTTGTTCCTACAACACTGGTTTAAACGCACCTTAAACTACCTTCATTTTACCTCATTTTATCACTTCTCCTTTCGAATTGTCATTACGAGAAAAAACAAAAAACTACGAATAAATTTTACGACGACTACATTAAATGAAAACGAAGAGGAGCATGGGCTGCAAAAACAAGACGAGAAAAATGGCTTCTCACTTTGAGCGATGAGAAACGTGAGTCAGTATTCGAGCAGTTGCTCGACGAAATGGATACCATGGCGATTACGGTGAGTGTTTTAATACGATATTCTTATCACTTCTCCTTTTGAATTGTCATTATGAGAAAAAACAAAAAACTACGAATAAATTTTACGACGACTACATTAAATGAAAACGAAGAGGAGCATGGGCTGCAAAAACAAGACGAGAAAAATGACTTCTCATTTTGAGCGATGAGAAACGTGAGTCAGTATTCGAGCAGTTGCTCGACGAAATGGATACCATGGCGATTACGGTGAGTCTTTTAATACGATATTCTTATCACTTCTCCTTTCGAATTGTCATTACGAGAAGAAACAAAAAACTAAGAATAGATTTTACGATGACTACATTAAATGAAAACGAAGAGGAGCATGGGCTGCAAAAACAAGACGAGAAAAATGGCTTCTCATTTTGAGCGACGAGAAAAGTGAGTCAGTATTCGAGCAGTTGCTCGGTGAGTCTTTTAATACGATATTCTTTCAATATTAATATTGCGCTCTGTCTACGAACGTTATCTCACAGTAATTAACTTCTTTGAACATCTCAAAGATGACATTAAATTTAATTGAAAAAATATTAAGACCACTCAATACGAAATCTATGACACTATCGAATTTATTAATTATATCCGATCGAACGAAAGTAAACGTTTTTCGACGAAGTTATATTCTTCTTAAACAAATACGCCCTAAGATCAAGAATAACTTCCTCATCGAGAAGTGTTTCTATTAAGATAAAAGGTCTATACTTCTCCGAGGGCTTTATTAGCTGGCTTTTCTAGGCACCATGTGTCCTTCTTCAGGCTCATGAAAGACATTAGATACCCGAAAGCGCAGGCAAATGAACAGCCGTATTTTCATTGGTCCCTTAAAAAATTCTTATTTTTAAGTTGAGTAGAAAATCAAAATCCTTTAAGTGAAAGTTGGTATTTTAGATCGACACTTAAAATAAATTTTACCTTAGTGAAAACTTGGGCGATATTTTTAAACAATACTTAAGTGAATCTCAAAGTGGTTTGACCTATAACAGGTTACACCATTTGAGATCATGTGAAAAATTTCAACTTTATTTTTTCAAGTGCATTGTTTACTGATGACGTCAATATGAGCAACTGTGAGTTGATAATATCAACAGCCAATAAGGCATCAGTCTTAATGAGCATTGATAAAATTTCGATTTCCCCCCTTACGCCGCAAAAGTGATGAGTCCACGTGTACATTTAGCTGCTCATATTGACGTCATTCAGAACCAAATATTTTTCATTTTCATTGGTTGTTGTTCTCAGACTCTTGTGGCTGGGAGAACCAATAGAAATTTATTAAAATTTCTTGGTGGCCAGCCGGAATGGTTTAACCTGTTATAGGTCAAACCACTTTGAGTGAATCTAACTAAAATGTTTTATGCGACGTTGCCAAGAATATAGTTAAGATGATAACCAATCAGCAAACGACAATATTTTCATTGCATGAAATTCACGCGAACAATGCTAATAAAAAATAATTTGTTGGTGTTTTTCGTTTGAAGTGATGAAGCAATATTATTAAAGTTTAGAAGTGAAAAACAGAAAATAACAAAATTACTTCAACATTTTTGTTTCAATAT
The DNA here is from genome assembly GCA_009761765.1 of Phenacoccus solenopsis. NCBI lineage: Eukaryota > Metazoa > Arthropoda > Insecta > Hemiptera > Pseudococcidae > Phenacoccus > Phenacoccus solenopsis. Next base: position 39,139,075 of record CM019753.1, read on the forward strand.
ATTTTTTTTTCTTTTCCCTTAATTAAAATTCTTTTCATGTTAATTGTTGAGAGTTTCACGTGGTGTGGCTGAACTCGAGCCGTTTTTTTTTTGAGTTGTAAATCGAGGTGATCAAAATATACACATGGCTAATGGAGAGAAAATGAGTTTTTTCAATTTTTAACAAAAATGAGAGGGTTTATGTAAAGTTTTGTAACAATGTGAATTAAATATATTGAAATTTTACGTCGATTGGTATACATTTTATCCAAATTCACACAACTATGAACATTTTTTTTAATCTGTAATCTGTATTTTAGTATGATATGAATTTTACATAAAAAATTCTCTTAAATAAATACGATTGCACCAATTCTTTATTTCATTTGTTAAGAGAGAATTTTATCCTATTTCTAACAATACCTATATTGATTGATTTTTCAGCTGTAATATTCTTGCTGTAATTTTTATTTAAAAGATGGAAATTCGCTTCTCAAATTTGAAACAGCTGATTATTGTTTAGCATTGAGTGTTATCTTGTTATCAACAATTTACACCGATCAAAGTGGATTTATGAAAAATTTTAAGGAGCATTTTGAATTTCATATCTTTTTGAGTCTACTTTTCATGTCATCAACACCAGTGCGATTTTAAAATGTGAATTTTACAAAAGTAGCAGAATTATAAACACTATGCTCAAGTCTATAAATAAACAATAATAATCAACTGTTTCGAATTCAAGAAGCGAGTTTCCAACTTATAAATAAAAACTGCAGCATGAATATTACAGCTACAACATATCACGAACATAAACATAAAATCACTCCATTCACGATTATCATTATCAATGAATTCGCATGTTTTTTGCCATTTAAGGGAAAAAGATTCCCTTAAAGTACCTATAGAGGTACTTTAAGTATTCCCTTAAAAAAATTCCCTTATTACTGCCAAGTGTCGTTCTAAAATTCCAAATTCCACTTAAGTGAATCATTTAAGGGGAATATTGCAGTTAAGTGAACTTAAATAAAATAAGGAACCATTGAAAATACGGCTGGAAGCCTGTGGAGAAGTAGAAACTTTTTTCTCATTACTATAACGATTAACGTCCGTGAAATGAGTAAATGTTCGATTCAGTTTGAAACATTTTCAAACCTCGAAGTCCCATGGACGTACCGATGTGGGGAGGGGGGAGGGGGGAGCTTCCCCCTTGGCTTTTGGAAAGTTGGTTAATTTGGGAGTTTTGGCGTAAAGTTGGTAAACTTGACCACTTGCGCAGTATTATTACAGCTATTTTTAAATTTTTTGAAAACTAACAAGACTGTGACATCGTATTTAACATATTATTTTCGTGGAGCAAAAAAAAAAAAAAAAAGGCCAACAGTTGGTAAAATTTCATGGTATTAGTTGGCAATTTTTGGTTTTCTCCCCCCCTCCCCGAAGAAGGTCCTCGATACGCCCCTGCGAAGTCCTCAACGAATTCCAAAGACGATTAAATATTTGAATTAACTATTAGTCTAATCAAATTGCAACAAAAAAACGTGATAACCTGGATTAATCTAGGGGCTGAAGTTTTTCTGCGGAAAAGTTGTAGCCAATAGTGTCTCTAACAACTCCTAACTTCCTGAAATAAATTGTCCTAGATGTTCTTGAAAACTACGTTTCGCTTTCTTCATTGTTGTTGAGAAACATTCAGAGAGAATGAAAACATTTTCTTAACAAACAGAAATATGAAAATTTGTGTAATTACGCATTTACGCAGGTCTCCAAAAATCAGTAGTTCAAATTTCGTTGATTCCATCGTGAGCTACGGAAAAAAAAAAAAGGCAAGACACCGTGATATTGCAATATTCATGAAGAGGAAAGAAACTGTTCCGTTCCATTCCATTTTGTTCCGTTCAATTCTGTTCCAGTTTATTTTGGTTTCGATCTATTTCTACACTGAAAAAAATCCAAAATTGAAACTAGTAACAGTTACTAATAATTAGTAACAATTACTGTTTTAAAAGATTCATTACTTCATTTTATATTAAATTAGTAATGTTCTTTATTTGAAAAAAACTGTTCCTTTTTAAATGCGTTACGATACGATTAATTCAGTAATGATTCCTTTAAAATTTTCAATGTAGTTTTGAAGGGTATGTTACATAAGGCAGTGTAATAGTTATTAAAATTTTAAAAATTACTTCCTGTGAATTAAGTAAAGGTTCTAATAAATTAGACAGAGTACGTTAAATATATGAGTAGGATTCATCTACCAGTAGTATAGTACTCATTCTCGAAGTAAATGGTAACTATTCCCTAACATTACAAAATCGTTCTCACGCGTTCGGTATTGTTCCTTATCTGCATGATGACGATTCGCAGAATATAACTTGGAAAAAATACCAGTAGCCATATCTGTACTTATGCGTATTCGTGGGTGCGTTGTTATTTTGAGACGTTTTGAATCGTGTATTATTTTGAGGTGTCTTAATTCGTGCGTTAATATTTTGATTCTTTGAACAATATTATAACTATGGACTATACATCAGGATCAGCAAACGACGAAAATAGTGATGGTAAAATACTATACACTATATAGCAATAAGTACTATGTATATGTAGTAAAAACTACTATATATTTTGGTTGTATTGTTTGTGAGATAATTTTAACTATACCGTGCGTGCAAGTGATTTGGGTACAATAAGCGCAAAAAATCTCAATTTTTTGATAACATAATAAGAGGTAAACTACAATTTTTAAATTAGAAGTCATTTTTAATATTACATTATTGAATTTTAAGACTGATAAATTCATTTCAACTGCATTACAATTTCTTTACATGTGAAAAAATCAAAGAGATTTTTTTCGCTGATTGTACCCGAATCAATTGGACTTACGGTATATAAATAGTAACTTTAATTATGCAATATTGTATTTGGGATACCAAATAGCTGATGTACCATATTTCATAGTATATAATAAATTGTAAATTATATAGTTAAATGTACTATACATAATGTAACAATTTGTTTTTTTTTATTTTTATGTCGACGCATTTTCATGGTTGAGCGTTTTAAACCAAAGTGTTTAAAACACATGTTTAATTGAAAAAAAAAAAAAAAACATGAAATTTAAAACGAAATTCTGTTCAAAATGCGTTGAAAACTTTTTTTTTTGTTTTAAACATGTTTTTTTTCATAAAGGTTTTTTGTTTTAAAACTGAAAATCAGTTTTAAAGTTAAACAAACCCCGTTTTTTGTTTTCTATTGAAAAAAAAACTTTTTTAGCAACCCTGCGCACTTTATTCAATTGTATATATTTTGTATTTAATACGCATATTTTAACTGTTCCGAAGTATTTCCTGTGTTGATTATTTTGTAATATCTATTCACTTATGAATTACATTATTCCTGCATTTTTAAAACTTGTTTTTTTTTATTGTTGTTAATATGTCCAGGTAATGTAATTTTGAACAGTAGCAATCATTCAAAAAAAAATTAGGGAATGATCACTGAAATTACAGTAAAAGTCGGACTATTAAAAATATTGGAACAGTTCTCGAATGCTAAGAAAACATTGTGGAATAATTTTGTAATAGCGCTCGAATAAAATGTAATCATTTCCCAAAAATTAATGAAACACCTCTGAGTCTCGAAGAATGAATAAATGAATTTATAAGAAGTGTTCAATTTTTCAAAGTAATGATTCCCAAATATTCTGTAATTGCGCTCGAATAAAACAGTAATCATTTTCTAAAAACTAATGAAACACCTCTGAATGTGGAAGAATGAATAAATAAATTTATAAGAGATATTTCATTTCTTAAAGTAATAATTCTCATAAAAATAGTAACTGTTGAAGTAATTTATAAAAATCATTTTATTTTTCAAAGTAATGTTTTATAATGAAAATGTAACTATTTTCAAATATACTGTATGCATTCTCTAGGAGTTAGGTATGTTTCATTAATTTTAAGGGAATGATTACCATAATATTACGCAAAGTTTCTTTAGCATTCGAGAACTGTTCTAATATTCGGGAATGGTCCGACGTTTACTGTAATTTTAGTAATCATTCCTTAATTTTTAAAAAATGGTTACTGTAAAATTTCTTTCAGTGTAACCTTATTCGATTAAAATTTTACGTGAATTTCCACTCTATACCAGTGCGCCTTTGTCGACCTCTCTAGATACCTTTCAAGGGGAGATATGCCGCAAACGTGTTATAATACTCGAAAATTTGATAATAACGAAAATTATACATCTGTCGGGTGCCACTGTTACAATATACTTGATCATTAACTTACCATTATTCTCAATAAATAAATAGATAAGACGAACCAAAAATTCAACCGCGTTATCGCATTTACGCACCAAACGAGCGCTTAATTTGTACAGCACGATTTGTTTTTCGTTAAATGAAATAACCGACGTGAAAATCTGCTCTAAACCATCACGTAAGCTTTTATCGAGAATATTTTCAATGAAGCGTTAATTCGTAATTCGGACGAATTTCAAACGAAATGGCAACCAGATAAGTAAAACGATTCGGGTGTCCTCGATGCGAACATTTTTCGGCCATTTTTTCTCCCCAAAGAACTGCTCTACGGGTAACGGAGATGAGAGAAATTACCGAGTTGCTTACACGAGGGGAAAAAATGGTTGATTTTATTTGGTCAAATGTGCTCCATGTTTATACGTATTAAACAGAGCAAATAGCGAGTTAGTGGTCCGTATCGAGTTTGGAATGTATTTTCGCGCTGCTGCGGAACTAATAGGTGAGCTTCGGAACAGGTGACCATTGACCGGCGAATATTACCGGAGTTCGTTGTAATTTCATCGGCTATTAGAAGAAATCGGTAGACGGCGGAGAATTAGCGGATATTTAATTAATCCTTACCACGGTTACGGAGTATATGTAATGGAAATTTATTTCGGCACCGTCCAAACGAACGATCGGTTTTTACGACTTTTCTCAGCGCTCGCACCGCCATAACGTGTTAATTAATATTCCGATTTTATCGTCTACGGATAATTGTTTCGGTTACCGAACGAGCTGAGGATTCATAAACGTATTATTCGATTCGTCCGTTACCTCGGTTCCGTATTCGCACGTAGTGATAGCAAAATGGCGAAACTTTCGCCCGCCGCATCATAGAAATATACGCGTTGCAAGTCGCGACGGCGAATTTTAATTCATTTTTAAGGGTACGCCGAGTTTATTAGAAGAGCGAATCGTTTTAGTTGGTAAACTTGGCTGACTTTATAATACCGCGTGAGTTATAAAGCGCTACAACATCGGTGAAAACTTTACAATGTATAGTTTCACTCTTGGGCGAAGCTGTAAACAATACACGAACCGTAGGAAAAGGTAAAGAAGGGTATCCTTGAAAAACAACGTTCAATACATCTCACCTCGATACTTACGTATTCACGCCATTAATTAGACGCGTAATTTTTGCTGATTAGCGAAATAAAAACGAAAATAAAAACAACCTACGCCGCAATTGTTTACCAACACAGCGCTGAGGTGCATTTTTACAAAACATCTTTTCACTGTACCGTTCGGTGTTTCGAGAAACCAGTCAGGAAAATGTCACACAGCAATATATTCGATACTAAACCAGTGAAGTGTAGTCATAAAGGGATGAAGTGTAGGGCAATCTATATATATATGCATAAAGGAAACCGGTAGGTTTTGTTTCTTCTTTATCCCGGATGTTCTTGAAAACTACTCGACGATTTTCGCGAAATTTTGAATTCAAGTTCTAATTACCGCATAGATGGTTCTTAGAACAAATTCGAAATCCAAAATCCAAAATGGAGGGGATGAGGAGGAGCAAAATTTCATACTGGTAGGTTCCAAATTTCAAAATTGTTTTTTTTTTTTTTTTTGAAAACATTACTGAATTCTTTGATGCTAGATAAAATGTTTTTTATTTCACCCCTTCCTCCTCAAGAGCACTTTTACGCCTCAAATTTAATGGCAAAGTAGCGCAAAAATTTCAAAAATCAATAACTTCCACTTTTTACAAAATGTAAGTAGAACACTCTTTGATCCGCACCTTTTTATGCGTTCGTGTAGATTTTCAGCTATTTCTGATCAAATTAGGGGGGAGGGGTACAAAAAATAACATTTTGATATTTTTTGTTTATGGTAATTTAACCACTTTTTTTTTTTTTTTTTTGATAAGTGTATTTGAAACTTCAGAAATCAGAATCTTTTTCAAGACTTCAGTTTTTTAAATATTTATACGCGATGAATTGGTAAAATTCCTCGACAATAACAATCGGAGTTTAAACTCACTGCGATCGAATATTAAAAATTTAAGATTTTTAATTTATAATTAGTTTGACTATTACTAATTTTATTTTTGCTGTTTTTCTGTGAATTATTAGAAATATATTTTTTAAATACCTATTAAAGGTTATTGTGTACACCCAAACGAAAATTTTTTGCTGTGGTGTCATATAGTAAAATGAGCCCAAAAGACTTATCATTCTGATTTTAGCATCCCAAGTGAATTTGGAGAAGAATCAGCGCAGAAAAAAAGGTTTTGTGAGGGGGAAATTGCTGTAGGAAATTCCATGAATCTTCTATATCTTTTCAGCAAATGAACCTAAAAAGGTCAAAGTTCGTATGTAGGGTTAATTGGTGACCAGAATATGACTTCTTAAATTTGGATCATAATGGATCGATAATAGTGAATCGCCAAAATTTAAGAAAAACTTGAGGAGTTTCCAGTTGCTAAAATTTGAAGAATATGAGTTCACATGATTATTTTATTGCATGGTGAGAAATACAACATTTAGTTCAAGTTGAACTTCTTAACTGATTTTGGAAAGGATAGAGTAGGGTTTTCAGACTTGGTACAAGTGGAGGTCTGCAGACATGACAAGATTAGCAACGATAATTGCAAACCTGAAAAAGCCTCAATTAAAAACTCAGCTCTAGTAATGCGGCATGGCTGCTTACATTTTTTTTTCAATTTTGATTACTTCAGTTGTATTATATGATATTATACATAAAAAAGGACCATTATATCCACACTTCAAATCTCCAAGCAAATTTTTTTTAGGGGGGGGGGGGGTAAAAGGTAGGACACCGGAAGAAAAGATGCTGAATAAATGACAATTTACTGGTCAACTTTTTGCTCAATACAAATTGTTTTTTTTTTCTGTTTAAGTGAACGTGAACTCTTATTTTGTAAAGTGAATTGAACTAAACGAGTTATTGAATTTGATATATTCCTGCTGGTAAAATAAATACCAAAAATGCTAGAAACGTTGAGCAAAGCTTATAGACATTTATGGAGAAGAGGGACGTATTTTAAGCCATTCGAATGGAAATTTTGATACAAATTATACAAAGCAAATTTCAACATTCTTTTAAAAATATCAAGAAATGCAGTATTTTATAATCATTTTTCTAGTTTGTTCTCTGTGTTGTTGGGGGGGGGGGGAGCGGAATACTCATAAAATTGATAAGTACTACATAATTTACTTTATTGTAGTATAATAGAAAATTAATTTCTATCCTTAATGCTTCAATAACCTGCAACATTTTAGACCTATGTACAATAGGAAATAGGAGTTTTAAACCCTCACATTTTCAGGAGCCTGTCAAAAATGGGTCAACTTTAGGTGACTATCTTTCGGAGTTTTCTATCATATCTACCAAAACATTACAAAGAGCTTAATAACGTAAAATCGAGGATAGAATAATCGTAGACAAAGCAGAATGCTTATTTCTCGAAACAGAGGACAAAAACTAATTTCCAGGGTCTTCTTCAAGAAGGCAGATGGGATTTTGTAGTAGACGGAACAAGATGGTAGCGGTAATGTCTGAGCTAAATATCGCTTTTACGGGAATTCTTCCGGTTACAGAGTATAGATTTACTAGACTATATATACACTACAGAGTGCTACGAAATATGAATATGGGTTCTGATAGAGAAATAGTTTTGTTTGAAAACCTTAGAGTCGTCTTTCGTGCTCGGTCGCGTACAAAACGAAGATACAAAGCCAACCAAGTGCACATCGTACACCTATAATTTAGACGAATAAAAGGGCATCTCGATCGTGTATATTTATCAATGAATTATAACGCTAATGCTAATGGCACGTTCGTGCAGATATTTCCAACACCTAACCACCTAGGTACTCATTAGAATAAGCTCCGTTGATGCATTTTCGCGGGCCGTGCATTATGGTGGATTTTAGAGCACACGTCAATAATTTATTCCATACGTCGAGCATTATCAACGTCCAAATGGAATACAGTACGGTTATTCAACTCGGCAATGTAGCACCTTACGGTCGAACGCATTATCATTGAATAAGTTATGAAGAAACGGGGATTTTGAAAAATACGCGCAATGGGTACGAAATATGGATGGTCACTAAGGCAACTAGACTTAAAACAATGGCCCAGACTGAAGCACGCTTTGCACGTAATTAAAGGAAAAGGCGCCAACATTTCGGTTCTTAGTTCCGAACGAGCGGTATACCATCAAAGTTCTATACCTGTATTTTGTAGGCAGGTTCGGCGAAATATCGTGCACAGGTTTCCTAATCCCTTTGGAAAGAATGGATAAACCTGTTAAAAAGAATACCACTGCGATGAATAGAATTCCGAGCGATGGGACAGGTGTATGGTACCGGGTTTAGGAATTCGGCGTTAGATACGATGCGATGGATGAATATGTACATGAGAAATTAAATAACGATAGAAATGAACCAAATGAAGAATTATCTATATACGTTCGAAGTAAAACGTAACAAGATGTTCAGATAATTTTTACAGCCGATTATATGGCAACTGAACTCGTTCGAACACGTGGTACAAAATAATATCTAACTCACCGGGCAGTACGACGATAGAGTATATTGAAGAGGAGAATTATTCCCATTTTGTTCCTCTTGCTCATGCCTGAGACGAGCTCTCTCAACTCGAGCTAACGTCGGTGAATCCAAAATAGATGGTGATGTAGTGGATGAAGGGCCTCGACGATGATATACATTCTCCATCACTAACATGACGTTTTCTTAACCACTACGAGTAGCACTGTACATTTAAAAATACGCGAAAATAAATCACCATTCATAAATACACGATAATAACACGCGCGTACGAAATATGAAAAATGAAAAAATTACACACGAGACGCGAATCTTGGTTGCGTGAGAACGTAAACTACGAACAGACTTGTACAATCCAGAACGGAAGAAAGAATAATAATCTTGTCAGTTTGAAACAGTATTTCGGTAGTTACCGAAGAGTCTCCGAGTTAACGCGAACAGCTGTGACTCACTGAAGGAGGTGTGGTGGTAACCGTGCGGCATTGATAATGGTGAATACAGCTCATTTATATATCGCTGCAATTATAAAATTTAATCGTGAATCGAAATGGTTTTGAATTATGGCTCGTGTCGTTTATTTTTACCGGATGGGTGTTTGAGGTTTTACGAGTTTGCATTTTTATTTTATGCCAAACTGGCATCGATAATGTGTGCATTTGGCGAGAATAAAATTTTACGATGAGTTCTTCGCTTACGAATCAATGAAAGTATGAAAATGGAGAGAAGGAAATGAGAAAATGTAAACACTAGAGGTTATCTTATGTGACCTTGAAATTGAAAAATTTTCAATTTTAGTCGCAGAGTACAGGTATTTTCTTTTTAATAGGCGTAACGCGTGAAACGTGAAAGCAAAGAGCAACATTATTTGAGATTTTTTAGGTTGTAAAGAAACTTTTTGTATAGAACATGATCAGCAATTTGAAACAAATAATTTTCAAAAAATCGTGGGCAGTAATTACAGTCATGTGATTTTTCTTCAATTATAAGCATTGGATTTTGAAGTGATTAGGTAATGTGTAGGGATACATCAACTGAGTAAAGATTGAAAGACATGAGACGAAGCACTGAAGCATGAAAGAGTCCTTAAAACATTCAATTTAGAAACGAAAGTAATGCATTAAATTTCATACAGTTGTATTGAATATTATTGAATATAAGGTACAAAAAAAAAAAAAAAAAAAACAGAAAATTTATCCTTGTAAGAAAGATGATAAGTAAAGTAAGCTGCCCAAGTTCTAGACTTCTAGTATTTTCACTGTTCAGATTTGTAAGGGAATCAAAATAATAATTCAAATTTCAAAACAATTAGGCAAAAAATAGCATGAAATAAAATCAAAAAGCCTTATTAAAAATTTTTAAATAAAAAAGTAATTATATAATTATTTTCTTGAACCTGAAAAAGTCAAAAAACTAAACGTCTTAACTCCAAATTAGTGTAAACTTGCAAATTATGTTATGATGGTGATGATGATTGTTACTTTTTTGATGTTTCTCTTCAAATCTCACACAAAACGAGTAAACAATGATATACAATGATTTCAATGGCATTAAAAAATTATAGAATTTATTTTCTTTTTAGTTTTGTATTATTTATTTATGTTTTAATAAATTAAACAAAAAATAAAATAAATTACTACCTATGCTGCAAACTGTGACAATACTTATTGTTTCTTTCTGCCATGTCTGGCAGGCTGGAAGAAGAAAAGAGGAGGGAAGACATGATGGTTTTAGGAAGTGTATTATTCGTTTTACAAATTTTCGCCAAAATTTTAAAATTGAAAAAAAAAAAAGATTATTTTGTTGTCATAATGTAGTGACTAGTGAACAACAGAAAAATCGGTTCTTCGAAGTTTAATTTAGTGTAAGTAAATGAAAAATTTACACCCGCAGGCATTTGTTTCATGATAGAAATTAAAATCTGTCATCAGCTATTACCCATCTGCTAGGTTAGTATTATCACCACGCGAATGCATAAATTTTCGTATTCATTTTATAACGATGTTCCTATTAAATTATAATTCTTGACTAGTTTCGAAAAAATGAGCATTTCGAGAGAAGAGCTACCTCCAGGCTCCGTGGAGTTGAAAATACAAAAGGTTTGCGAGTCTGGATTTCTTTACGGTTATGAAATCCCATCAAAACAAAATGGATTTTTGAAATCGCTTCATCGTTTGGAGTTTCGGTTAACCAAGTATATACAAGAAGACAAATCACCAACAACTGGACATTTAGAAGAAAAGGATGTGAGTGAGGCAACCAAACTATGATTAATTTCTTTCTCAACACGATGAAATATTTATACATTTTATTACAGTATGTGGCGGCGTATATGGCTGGTTGGAATCGCCGATATTGTCGTGGGTTAATTACAAATGTTCCCCAAAATGCTAGAGGTGGCACATACAAAGTATTCTTGATAGATTACGGAACCTACACGAACCTTAATATAAAAGATTTGAGAAAGTTACCAACGAGTTTTGGTGTCACTCAGCTTCATGAACAATCATATAAAATCGCGTTGTATGGAGTGTTACCGATCCATGTGACGTTAGAATTCGAAGGACCGATAAAAACGTAAATTTCGATAAAAATGAGTGCATTTTGAATCGTAATTACGAATTGATTTCTAATAAATTTAATTTTATTATAGAGCCGGAAAATCATGGCATGGAAAAGATACTCAGTTCATTAGAGATAAAATGAAAAATAATAATGAAGTATATTTCAAAGAAGTGGAAAAACTTGCTAGTTTTAAATTCGGGTATATTTACATTAAAGTAGAAGGAGAACAAAATAATTATGTTACCTTGCAACAACTTTTGATAAATGAAAATCACGCTGTCAAGTACGATAATTTTGAAAAAGGTAAATTTCCCCCCACAATTCTCATTTTTCAAGCAATTAATTACCGTATGATAAATTCTTTTTTAATTACAGCGATGCCATCCATAGTCAGGCGTTTTCTACGTTCATCTGAGAATATATCATTTCATGGAAGCGATGAGGTAAATAATTCGTGAAAATATTTAAAGAACCTTTTCTCCCTTTCTCTTTCCAGGAATAGTCTATCTTTTTCTTTTCACCCTCTTAAAACTCTTAAAACAGTTCCAATGGCTACCTATCCCTTCTCCTGTTCTTTACCAAACCGGTTTCCAAACAACCTACTACATACGCTTCTTTCTTACTAGTTCTGTTGGCTACAGTTACAAAATTGCTTTTATATTTGATTGTTTTACAGTACATTTTCAGTGTCTGTTTCTGCTTCGTCGTTTCCAGATGTAAACATTTAATTAGAATTTTAAGCAGTAACATTTGAAATCGTATTGTTTGTTTAATAGGATAGCGAAAGTACATCTATAACTGATACACATTCAGATAACGAAAGCGTGATATCTTTGGATACGAATATGTCTGATGATTACGCGACGGCGTCTTCAACGGAATCTCGGAATCACGAATCTCCTAGTGCATCAGTACCTGCTCTTAGGCGACAGATACCATCCGAAGCTAGTCCACCGAAGCGAGGTATCAGTCGTGGTCAACTGCTGAAAAATCTTCAATCATTGTGCTCTAAAAAAGTAACTTTCGATGAATCTCCTGCGATCATACGCTCTCAAGAAACCTTGCAGGAGAACCAGTTTGATGATGCGGTGCCAGGGACATCGAATATTAAAGCTACACCTAATATTACTTCGCCTGTGATCAATTCTACTCCAATTTCTTCATCCTGCCAGGATACCGAAACGACGAGAAAATCACCATGTACATCGTTACCTTCTTCAGTAAAACGATTGGCTTCGGCAACACCTTCGCCGCAAGCGAGTGTATCATCTCCAAAGGGCACTTCTTTGGTTACGCCACCATCAATAAGTAATCGTTCGCGTACATCGTCCCTGTAACTTTATCACCGTCGAGCTCGTACTCTAATACGTCGACACCTCAATGCTCCGGATCAACTCGTGGTCGTGGTCGAGGTCGCGGTATTATTTCGTTGATGAAATCTCCGAATTCTAATGATCAAGGAAGTAGAAAAAATTCATCAGATAGTTTTAGCGAATCACACGTACAATCTCCAAATGCCTCATCGTCTTTGTCCAAAGATATCATCGAATTGACATCATCGCTTTCCGCAACTAGCATATCAACGGATAAACTTCCTAAAACGAAGGATAACGTTGAAACCATAGATCTAACCCAATCGACCGATAGCGATGTTCCGTTTGTTTCTGCGAAAAATACTTCTCCGAGAATTCCAACTGTTGATGCAGAAATTATGCGGAAAGACGCGTTTGAAAGAATGGGAGCCGAACAAATAGCTGCAGATAAGGTGTTGATTGATAAAATAATGATCGTTAGACGCGAAGGAGGATGCGATTTTGAACCTGTTTTCAAAATGTACGAGCAAGATCTTCATGTGGAATTACGAGAGGTGAATTTTATGTGGTTATATTTTAGGATGGACTATTTTTTTTTTTTTTTTTTTTTTTTGGATAATGTCAAATAATAATGCTCAAATGAGCTCAAAGAGGTGTAAGAAATTTAGTTCCGATACTTTACCACGAACATCTCCAAGAATGAGATGAGGTTTTGAAATTTCATTATTTCAGTAAAAATTTGATTTTTTCCTTATCGTATACAAAAGTGATATTTCATGAACTATAATTTTTAATACAATTCACTTGCGCTAAAAAAAAAAATCTATATAAAAAATCATGTTGAAAAAAGAAAATTTCAGCCTGATGCATCGAGGTTGAAAAATCGGTTTGTCATTCAACATGAAAAATAGATTTCAAGATTTGGCATATGTAGTCCATTTCCAAAATAAAAAACAAAACATTTTTAGGCAGTCTACGAGAAATTCTAGTATTGAACTCCAGTGCGCCACTTCATAAAATAAGTTTTTGACATAAAATTTTGAATGGTGTTTTTTTTTTTTTTTTTCATTTAAAAGAAGCATTTTTATAAATTATGAGTTTTTGAAGAATGAAGAATTTTCGACATATATTTTTGAATCACACTAGTATACACTGTAGAGTCTTACAGCCAAGAACACGTGTATTCGGTCAAGTTGGAACTACTGCTGAGCGAAAAGTAGTAATGAGTGGAAGAAAAGGTACCATAAAGACAGTATTGCCTTACATTTTTTGGGCTATTTTTGTGTTAGATATATGAGGGGAAGAATGATTTACAAACATATAACATGACTTCACCGCTTGAAAAAATGAAAAAGAATGGTCTATCTTATTATATGTATTCTCAACTACAAATTTATATAAATTACAAAATTTTGGTTGATTTAACAGCGCCTAGGACAGTTACGAATTCAAGATACGACACGTTGCCAGCAGTACATGATTCCAGCTATGCTTACAAGAAAACACATTACATTAGTTGATGCTCCGAAACAAGGTAAAACTCTGGCCTGCGTTATATCCTTGATATCGTTGTTAAAAGAAGAAGAATTTTATAAATCGGTGAGTGTCACGAATTATTACTCTTTGTAACTGAAGTAAGTTGCGAAAATGTGGAAGTGATTTTTATTTCATTTATAGCTTCCCAGCGGTCCTGGTCCTAAAGCCATCATCCTCTCTCCGTATTCATCGCGTTGCGAATGGATCTATACGCAGTGTGCCGATTTAACGAAACGTAGTTACGACTCGACAGCTATTACCAATCATCTGAGAATAAATGTCGCCTATGGATGCGGTAAAGAATTAGAAAAGGATAAATTGGTTAGTTGTATTATCTAGATTATCGAAATTTCGAGCTGTCGTGTGTAATATTTGGTGTACTTATTTTCAGGACGAATTAACCAGGGGATATGATATCGTGATATGCACCCCACCTTGTTTATTGAGATTGTTAGAAATACCGGAGATGTTTAATTTAAAAAGGTTATGCCATCTTGTATTGGACGAGGCGCATTTGTTATTAGATTCATATTACGACGAGGTATATATTTTTTTATGTGGATCGCATTAACTGGAAGCATCGATTAAAAGGTGATTTTTTTTAGACCTTAGAGATACTGAAGAGAGCCTACGCTGTCGGTAAAAAAACCGAAAACGGGTTAATTTTACCCCAACGTGTTATCATTTCGGATACGTGGCTTCCAAAAATTACGCAAATGATTAGAGACGATGTGATGAAAAAAAAAGGCGTCGCTTTAGTATCGTCGTATCTAGAGGCAGCGGTATTTTGTAACTTGAAAGCATCGTTGAAATTTTTCTACGACCAGGCGACAAAGATGGCCGATATTTTAGGTTAGTCTGGCAGCTCATTTTACACAGCATAAAATCGTTTTATAATTGAGATGGCAATTTTTTCTCCATTGTTTTAGATTATCTGAATAATAAGGCTGCTCGAAAGAATGTGGTCGTTGTATTCAGCGAAACTGAAGTACCCGCGTTAGACGAAATGTACAACACTCTTAGACAATCGTGTGATCGTAGAGTTATCAAGATTACGCACGCACATTTCATGATGGGCGGTTAGTTAGAAATAGGATTTTTTATGATTTAAAAATTCAGAAATCTTTAACTAAAGGCTCATTGGCTCGGTATTTTTGTTTTTTTAGACGCGGTTTCGTCTTGGATTGAAGAAGCTCGTAGTAATACCTGGCCAATTCTGTTATGTACCGATAACGCCGTTCATGATATTGCAATTTATGAAGCCAACTGTTTAATACATTATAATGTGCCTAAAATAAGGGGATTTTTTTCCAGTAGATTTATGTTTTTGCTACGCTGCCTGAATATTCCGCTCGAATACGTAAGTGTACGATTGATGAGTTGTATTTTGAACATTTTTCAATTCTCGATAAAGAAAAATTTTCCAAAAAATGAGAATAAAATAGTTGTATTTTTGAATCTCAGTAATCATGTAATTCCATACTTATCAAAACTGATTAATTTGGATAGGGGTGGATTTAAGAAAAGCCGAACGTCCAATGATTTTTTTACCCCCCCCCCTCCACAGATCTTATATGTAAAAAAAAAAAAATATTCACTCACATCATTGCTCAGATGTGAATACTTCATTGCGAATATCCTGTTACCAGATTTAATGCAATTTCCACACACCATTTCCTATGCATTTGTGCAAAATGTAGAATACATATATGTTGCGTATAAATGTAAATCATAATGTACACGGGTCAACTATCCACTAATGGTCTGAAATGTTAATATGCGGGGTATCCTTCACTCTGGACATTTCCTTAAAATAATTAAATAGACTAAAATAGGTATCGTATTTTTATGGAAAACTCGAACAAAAAATTGTAAATAAATTGTCATATTTCAGCGTGATGAAGAAACGCCAGAAAAGAATGATAAACCAGAAACGGTGATTTATCTGGGCACCAGTGATTACGAACAGTTTCCCACTATTATAAATCTAATAGAAAGATTACACGCTACAGTTCCAAAAGAAGTCCAAGAAATTGCCTGTGTAAGTTTTGGCGTGGAATTTATTGTAATCGTTTTTCATATGTTGAGAAACTATAACGCGTTATTCGTTTGTGTAGAAATTAAAAGTGATGCGAGAGCAGAAAAAAGGGGATGTGGCGTTTTGCCAGAATTTGAAAAAATTCGGTCGTTGTATTGATGTAACGAGTTGCGAATATAGACACAATTTTTCACTACAAAAGGATCAACCGGATACGGATATTCCACTGTGAGATATATAATTTGGGATTATCACGATTAGGACATTCGACTTGTATTAATTTTTGGTTTGAATTTTAGGAGTGGATTAGTAAAGGTTCATATTTTACGAGTACACAGCGCTACTCATTTTAGTGTCCGTTTGTTAGAACATAAAGTAGGTTCGGAGAATTGGACCAAAGTTACTTCTGTGAGTCATCCGCACGTGATCAATGCCAGGCTTAAAAGATATTTGGATAATCCCGATAATAGGTTGGTTTTCGATGATTTTTCTTTTCAAATACCAAAACTACTATGTAGTTTGGAAATGTATACGATGCTTTGTTACGTTTTCAGATCGCTGCATCAGTGTGAGGCTGTTGGGGAGGTTGCAGCTATAGAAACGGCTCCTCAGATGTACAAACGAGCGAAAATATTAAAACTCGTGAAAAATGAGGACGAAACGAAAATAAAACGAGTGGTTGTTAGATTTATGGAAGATGGATCAGTGGAGGAAGTTCGGGTACGTTGAAGTGCTTCGAAGCGAAAGCACGTGTTCGCTGAAAAGTGAAAATTAACCAATAAATTTCTCTTTATAGTCTACGGTATTACTTAAATTACCTGAAGAATTCACGACAAAACCAGCCTGTGCGGTTGATGTGTTCCTATGCGACTTATTACCTGTAGATCGCGATATTGAATGGGGTGAACGTATTAACGCCACCGTACGAGAGAAGATAAACGCTAAACAAGAAGATATCAGTAATTTCTTCGTTGGCAGAGTAAGTTTTAATAGTTCATGTATTTGTAAAAAAAAAAAAAAATTAAAACAAATAAAAAATAAAACTTTTTTTTCAGATTCAATTAGTGGTCGGTCGAGATATATGGTTGAAACCGTTGGAATGCAAGCAATGGTTCACGTCTATCAACCAGTTTGTAACAGTTTACAGTATATCTAGAGATCTACTGCGTGAAAAAATGGCCGTAATTAACGAAGATCATTTAATTACATTATTAAAAAAGTATAAATGGGCTGGTTTCGATATGCCTGAAGAAATCGTAGTAAATGACTCTTCCATCATTTTATCTCCTCAATCGAATAGAATGAGCGATTCTACTGTGCAAGATAACGAACAGGAAGATCCTATGAATGAGATTATACCATGTGAAAAAGAAATTGACGAAGCTAAGATTAATCCAACTTCACAAAATACAGTAAATAGGGATGACGTTGATGCCAATGCGTCCCCTCTTGATGAAGAAACAAAAGATGAAAGTCAAGACGAAGATGATATGTGGGATCCATGTGACGAAGCATCTGTCTGTGAGAGCGAGCTATCTTCTGCGGTAAGAATCACGCAAATATGTGCAATATCTGGTGAACAAATTCACCTTGTGT
Source organism: Phenacoccus solenopsis (assembly GCA_009761765.1). Classification (NCBI taxonomy): domain Eukaryota; kingdom Metazoa; phylum Arthropoda; class Insecta; order Hemiptera; family Pseudococcidae; genus Phenacoccus; species Phenacoccus solenopsis. Next base: position 39,156,943 of record CM019753.1, read on the forward strand.
ACATCGATAATACATTACGTGAAATTATAAACTTATTTGTTTTTCAATTTGTTACGTAGAGTGCGAATAGCGAACGCGTTATGACACTTAATCAGTGCTCTGATCTCACAATGCAAATTTCAGAGGATACCACTTTCGATGTTAATTTTACCGAGGAAGAATTAAAAGCTATGATCAAAAATATATGGCCTGGTATTTTACCAGTAAGTTGACGTTTTACTTGGGAATAGGATTCGAATTTTGTATCAGAATATAGGTGGATTTTTGTGTGGTTTCAGACATTTTACTTTTTTATTTCTAATTATAAAAATTATAAAATTTATTAATGCAAAAATTAAAAAACAATTTTTTTACATTTTATGTTTAGATAGATTTTTTCTTCATTCATAAAGGCATCAAAAACACTAGAAACCATAAAAAAAGAAATTATTCGTATTATTCGAATGAAATTAAAAATGAGAATTTGCCGATATTCTTGAAATAATGTTGTTTACTTGAGAGTGAAAAATGAAATGGTATTTTTTATTTTCTTATTCGATTTTACCATCAATTCCTAATAAATTATCTTTTGTATTTTTATTTTTTTATTTTTTATTATAAATGATAAAAACGATTAAAAATAATAAATTTAATATTATAAAATATATTTTAATACAATTTTTCTTTATCAAATTTGGAGCCCCCAGCAATCCTGATTTTTAGTTTTTTATCTGAATTTAACATCACTTTTAAGGTTCTATTATCGCAATGAAATATTTCAAATCATAAAAGAGGTAAAATACGACCATACGAGTTTTATTCACCCTAAAAATATGTCACCAAAAGAAAATGCTTCTGCTTGGCTTCTGCCTGTAGGTGGGCTATAACTACTGATGTCATTGCTCTTCTTCGTAAATCTGAAATATTTAAACATTAAAATATTGTATATCGACTTTTTTAGGAAAGTGACAGTGAAAAAGAAGAAGTTGCACCACCGATGATTATCATTAAACCAAATATCGATTGGCGTCAAGATTTGGCTCACGTATTTGTTACCATTTATGTAAATACTGATGACTACGTTTTACGTTTCAACACAGATAGTCTTTATTTCCGGTTAGTTTCAAATTGTAGAATGATTCGTTTTTTTCGATATCCATAATCGAATCGTAAAATAAATAGAGATATTTTTTCAGCGCTAAATATGGCGATAAAGTATACGAATTTAATGAAAAATTATACGCATCGATAAACGAAACCACATCATCGCATCATAAAAGCGGAGTTAACATCGCTGTGAAAATGGAGAAATTAGTAACCAGTAAGCGTATAGTAAAAAAAATAAAATCAAAATGTTAAACATTTGTATGATTTTTTTCAAATTCCTCGGTTTTTTTTGCGCAGGAAATAAATGGAGTAGATTATTAAAAATAAAAGAACCTCAGCATTGGGTTAAAGTAAACAAAGACTTTTTGGTTGACGAAGACGAAGACTACGATGTGCCTGAGGAATATTGGACGGAGAAATTATGTTTACCGCCTGCATGTGAGTGTCAGAAAAGTAGCGAATAATCATATTAAGTGACGTAGGTGATATTAAAGTATCTTGTGTGTGATTTTTAGATGTTAATGAAGGAAATTCAATAAATAAAAAACCATTCGTGAAATCTAATATCGGTATTCTTCCGGACGGATATGAAGAAAGTTGTTATTCGGATGAAGATTCTGATGCATATGTAGACCGAGGAGATGAATATTATCACGATGATTAACCAAATTTTTTTTTTTAATTGTTAATAGTCGTGAATTTTGTTGTTTATTTCTTCTATATTTCCAAGTTATTATTTTTTTAATTACAAGAAAAATGTGTTCTACTCGTTTTTTTATATTATATTATATTACGAACAAGTTCTGTTATATTATTTGAAAACCTGATTCTTTGATTTACGTCCGTTCAGAAGTAATTATTGGTCGAGACTATCAAAAAAAGAAATTAGAAATATGCTGTATTTAGGCTACTATTTCCTAGAGTTGAATGAATAAGAGAAATTGTGTACCTAAACCTATATACGTAATTGGTGTAATATGAGCAAAAGAACAAAAGTAGTCAATCGTGATCAAATGTAAATTCATTACTAGCTCGTATGGTTTTTCTGAAAGCAATTACCATACAATCACTGTGATTTTATTTGAAGAAATTCTATCTATGAAACGTTTATCGCGTTAGGAGCGTAGTGCTATTTTATGCTTGGTGAAATAACTCGAAGTCTAAAAATTAATTAAATTCTTAAACAGGCAAAATTTGTAGCTCTGTTTCCAACTTATTCATCAAAATAAAATCATTTTGTCGATTTGATTACGTTGAATTTTTCATTTCCTCAAAGTGAATCACTTTCGTTCTCAGAATTTGACATTTGACAGAAGTTACATGTTCATTTGTTTATTCCGTGTTAGTTCACTCATCCCAAACCCCGACCTCCTCTCTATAAAACATCGAAAATGATAAGTCATTTATCGTTATCAGTAATGCAACTCTGAGAATATCATAACAATTGAAAATTAACATCAATGATCGTGCAAAATGCGACGAAAGAATGCCTACACAAGAGTACAAATTTCGAATGAAATTAATAATGGATAATTATTGATGTAGTTTTCAAACCTAGCATCGAGAATTCATAATGTGGTTCCTCGCGGAATTTCATGTTTTCTTTTTCCTTTCGCATCTCTGCTTTGCTTATAAGCCAATTCTTATAATTCATGGAATTCTGTCAGGGAACGAGACTATGATTAAACTCGCCAATATAATCAAACAAGTGAGTTTTTACGTATTTGCGCAGTGAAATAGGTATCTAGTATCTACTTTGAGAGTATAGAATATTTCTTCTTATGAAATGTGTTTCTCATTCTTTGTGAGATCAGTACTTGAAATCAAGACATGAAAACTTAATGACTTTTTAATTTAGTACAGTATCATCCTGGCACCAGAATCTACATCTCTTCACGATTCGATAAATGGAATAGTTTGGAGCCATTGGCGCATCAAGTTGCCATAGTAGGAGCTGACGTTCTACAAATATCAGCATTACATCCAGAAGGATTCCATTTAATAGGTTTTCATTCTGTGTTCTCTTTATGGCTCAGTTTTCAGTATGATAACGGTTGTATGAATTCTCGTAGGTTACTCACAAGGAGGATTGTTGTCGAGAGCTGTGTTAGAATATTTTCCGATGCATCGGGTGCATAATTTTATATCGCTGAGTTCACCTCAAGCGGGTCAATATGGAAGTAAGGAATATCTATTTAAAAATATGTTAATACCACCGTATACAATGTGGTTTTTGTTTAGCTAACATGCTGCATATATTTTTTCCAAATTGGCTAAGGAGGAGGCGTATAAAATATTTTATTCGAAATATGGTCAATATTTGTCAGTTGCTAATTTTTGGAATGATCCGCATCATGAAGATTTATATTTCAAGTATTGTAAATTTTTACCTTCAATTAATAACGAGATCTCACAACCTTTGAATATGAGTCAGTATTTCAAAAATGGTATTACAAAGTTGAAAAAAATGGTATTAATAGGAGGACCAGATGATGGTACGATTGAACCGTGGCAATCTAGGTATGTATTTGAATTGAAACTTCATTTTATATTTTTTTATTTGCGAATATAATCTGATTTATTATTTATTCAGTCATTTTAGTTATTACGACGAAAAAGAAAATGTGGTTTCCGTAAAAGATAGACGTATTTATCGGGAAGACCTGTTTGGATTACGAACACTCGATGAGCGAGGAGCTCTGCTTATGTACTCAGTGAATGGGGTTAAGCATCATTATTGGTATCGCAACAAGACCGTAATAAAACACAATATATTGCCATGGTTGAGCTAGCGAATAACTAGGACACCAGGAATGTTTGCTCAATTAACATTACCATATTTGATAATATAATTTTTAATAGGAAAACAATCATGTTATTGATAAAATTTTACAATAAAAATGTTACGTTTATAAATCACAGTTCTATTTTGAGACTAAAAGTAATCATGAAAAACTTCAATGTGAAGCAAAAGATTTACCGAATACAAATCGATTGATTAAATCGAACGCAAAAAGTGGTTGATCAGAGGGCACCATGTGACCAGCGTTTCTAACCAAAACCTCGTTTAAATTACGAACATGTTTCGAATATCCGGCAATTTGATCTTTGATCTTCCAAATATCTCTGCTAGCCGTCTTGTATTCCTTAGCTCCGCTCCATTTGAGTTGCTTCAAAAATTCCAATGTCAGTGGATATGCTACTATGATATCTAATTGACCATTGTACACCAAAACTTTATAATTTTCAAGTAAAACTGATACACGAGGTGCCACGGATTTCATAACATCAGCTTCTAGATGTTTTTCCACATCTGAGGCGACAACGTGGAATGATGAATTACCAACATGAATAGCAGCTCGAACGTAATCTTGTTGTATGAATTGGCTGACATAATCGAAACTTATATCCTTAGCTTTTAAGTAATTATAATAATTAGTGTAACCAGTTAAATTGGTAAATACGCTAGTAGAATTACTCAAATCATTATTTAAAAGACTATCAAATCTTCTAAAAGCTTCCACCCATTTTTCATTCTTTATTAATTCTACAGCTTCGTTACGCTTCTGTGAGAAAATTTTCCAACCGTTTACATCGATTAAGCCGATTTCGAATAAATAATCTCCGTAGTTCAACATGTTGACAGGGTCGCAGAATCCATTTCCAATGGATACGCCTTTCAGGTTTATTTTAGTACTGGCAGATTTATTCATTTCGTGAATTTTATAGGCTAATGCTGGTCCATATTTTCCACCGTATGATTCCCCGGCTACGTAGAAATCATTTTTCAATAACTCTGGGAACATGATGAAAAACTGACGAACAGTTTCGTACAGGTTATCGGCAACGTCGTCTTCACTTTTGGCATAACCGTCTTCAGAATCTGTGAAGCTGTAACCGGTGCCAACTGGATTATCGATGTAAATTACTGACATTGTTTTCGTCCATGAGAATTGACGTAGAGTTACGTTGAGGTCTTCAGTGATAACGTAAGGACCGTGTTCGGAGAATAAACCGAACATAGAGGAAGCTCCTGGACCACCTTGAAGCCAAACTAGAACTGGAGCTTTTTCGGGCAATGTTTCCGACGGGAAGAACCAAAAGAATATGTTGGAATTGTAGCTCTTATTAACAGTAAAATAACCCGAGTAACTTTCTACATCGCCTGCCAATGGCTTGACGAACGAAAGATTTTTTGCTTCTTCGATTTGCCCTTCTTCCAGAAGACTTGTCAGAAATAACGGACTATCGGTGATATTGGTTGGCAGAGGACGGCCATAGTAGCCGGAAAAGTCAATTCGACAGTAGACCACAGTAAGAATAGAGAACATAAGTAATACAAAGCATGCGGATATACATAATGAAGCCATTTCTGAAACAAATAAAAAAATTTATCACTTTTTTTCCCCTATAGGAATTCTATTATGGAAAGAGAATTAGAGAATGTCATCTATCATTTTAAATAATATGATTCTAGTGACAATGTTCTTCTTGATTAAAGATTTAGTAAATGTGGGATTTAAACAAAAGAGATAAATATACTTACCATTAAAATAATTTTGCAAAATACTGATTGAGGAAAGTGTATGGATGCTTTAATGAGTAAATATGCATCAATATCGATTCAAAAATATGAATAAATTTCTTTCAATTTATTAATAAAAAAATAAGAAATTTTGTTAAAAACTGAAAAAAAAAATTAGGTGTTTTTACTATTCAGCGGTGTGAGACATCTGAGTCACTATAGGAAGATGAATTTATATTTTATATATTGAGGTTATTTTAGTTATACAGGAAAACTTACCGATAAAAATATAACATTCAAGCTTAGTTGTTTATGAAAGAGTTCACTTTCCTGATTAATACATAATACCGTGTTCCTCGTTGCTTCCAAATTATTTATTTATTAGCTGCTTCGATGTTTTCAAGACATATAATAATAGAAGAGATGTTCGCCGTAATCCATTACGATCATTAAATTCAAAAATATTTCTTAATTTTTTTATTCTCTCACATCGCTTCTGTACTTTTTGTTTCAATTTTTTACATTACTTTTCGTTCGCAGAGTGAGCGCGAAAAACAAAAATTTTAAATGAAGAGCAAAGCAATTATTCATCCAAATTAACTCATACGCCATTTTAAAACTACTATCAGCATAAATGGTTTTTCTTTACTAATTAAGTTTGTTCGGGCGACCTACTCAAACTACTCAAAGTAGCTTAACTTACTAAAACGCGTTCGGGCGACCTGCGTAACTTACTCAATTCTGTTCGGGCGACTTTGAGTAGGCTACACATTTTTTTCTAAGCTACTAAACTTACTACAAGAATTTTGTGCAGTAGGTTACTCAAGAATAAGTTACTTATTTTTGCGTACCCTACTGCATTGAGCAGTTTGAGTAGGTCGCCCGAACAAACTTATTATTTACAATATTATTTGATTTGACACTTATTTATTTACTTGGGTGTAAAGTGCATTAATTCTTTTGTTTAATTTAATGAATCATAAAATAATTTTTGATTTTTCAAACGACAACACTAAACACACAATAAAAATAAATCGGTATCACTTTGCTCATCTACTGCACAGCTGATCATATGATTATCTTTTGCTGATTGGTTAGGGGGCGTGGAAAGAGTAGGAAGGGACAAGAGTCGACTTGCTTTGTTTGATAACTGCACAGCTGCTGAAATCAGTGTGATAATTAGTTCTTTTTGTTTTTATTTTACTACCACACAAAAAAAATACTTGCGTATTTGATGATTTGACAGGGTTTAGTATTAGTGTTAGGTTTAGGAACTTACATTCGCTTAGTTGCCGTACAACGCGGTGTCGTTCTACTTCCATTATGAGTACTGCCACGGTGGAAAAACTACAGCATTTTCGTAGCTTTAAATTGAAGTTTTGTTAAGGCTATATTATTGTCTTATTATAGTATAATTTTCAATGTTCACAAGTTGAAATCCTAAATACTGACTTCCCCTATCGACATGACATTCTTCCAGAAACAGTGGTTCCCTGAATCTGTCGAGGAAGAAATTGATACCATACAGTTCCTGGATGCATCCAGAAGTTTGGTATGGTTAATTGGTATGTGTCTTATTTTATTTCAAATTGTGTTACGTTATACTATATTTTTACAGAAGACCTAACCCAGCATTATGTTATGCTTACAGAGCAATTCGGATTCGTGTTTGAACCCGTTAAAAATGATTTACTGGGAAATATCGAGGTTAGTAAAGTAGTACAAGCAAATATACTATTTTTAAATTGAAAAAAGCATTTATTTCAAATTTTATGGTCCGCCAGTTTCTAGAACTTCATAGAAAAAGGCATATACTCTATAAAATTGGGAATTAAAGCTTTCTTTCTTATCAAATAATTGTAATTTGTCGATAAAGATAAGAACGACGAAGTGGCTGTTCAGTGTAAATCTGTGTTATTTCGCTAATTTCGCTGCTAGTGAACCAGCGAGATGATTGCAGAATATCGCAGATTTAGCCATATTCGCTCAACATTAATTTACGTCGATGAAAAATCAAGTCTCGTCACCTCAACTAAGTTATTCGCTTTTCTTTTTTTCTAGAAACTGAATAAGAAATACTCTGAAAATACGGAGCACTTTAACTGCCTAAAGCGAATGATTTTACATGAATATCAAATAGGAGAATCTTGTGCGATAACATCCTTATTATGGTTAAGACGGTGAGAATATCTTTTATACTAAATCTTTCGAAATTCTATCTAGAGTATAGAGTAATGAATTCTTTTCTTGTTCTTGAATTTCAGTGGGTTATCCTTTATGAGCGTTTTTATTTCGATGTTTTTGGAAAGAGAGAAAAAGGGTATTATTGAAGAAAATATGTGTAAAATTATGAGTCAAGCTTATGAACAAACCCTGAAAGCTCACCATGGATGGGCTGGCAGATTTCTTTTCGGAGTAAGTTTATTTCCGTTCGTTGAGAAAGTATAACTCTCAGATGAGTATATTTTTCATTTCATTTTTCCAGCTATTGCAAGGCAGATGTCCTTCGCGGTCTGAATTCTTAAATATGATTGGAAAAGAAGAAGTGCAGGATCCCGATTTATTAATTTCAATGTTAGATAGTCATTCTTCTAGATTAGCGTCCAATTTAGAAGTATTAATTTTATTTTGTCAAGAGCACAATATAAAGCCCTACCACTAGCATTAGTAGCATAAGTTTGTTTTTCGATGTTTAAAGTCGAGAGATTATAAATTTCTCAATTAAATTTCTCGAAAACCTTCAATTTAGATTTATGACGGTTGTGAATGTCTTTAATGATTGTAAAATGTTTTCATTTTTGTAAATATATCTCTTCATTGCTTGAGGCAAATGGTGTTATGATGAATACATGAAAAGCGTAATTCAAATTCTCGCATCTCACGATTTTGAAATGTGTAAAACACGATTTTATGTCATAGTTTTATTTGAAATAACATACAGTAAAAAAATGCAAACGAACAACCAACAAAAGCAAATTCGATTGAAGACTAGATTTAAACTTATTGCTTGAAATTAATCATTTTTCTTCGTATTCTTCAGGTAATTTACCTTTATGATCTCTAATAAATCTTATTTCCGGAAGTGCAACAGAAAGCAATTCAGCAATATCGTAATTATGATTAATAATAGCTCGGTGTAGAGCAGTACGCCCATCAGCATCTTGTTTCATAACATCAGCTCCCTTCATTATCAGAAATTCCACAATGGATTTCTTACCTAGAATTACAAATTACTAAAGCCGGAAAAATATATTATTGAGAAAGCGTTATTTTAACTTACCATTGGAGGCTGCGCGATGCAAAGCAGTTGCTTTACCAGCTTTGGTTTCAGCATTAATATCAGCACCAAATTTTAATAATAAATGACAAATTTCAATATAGCCTCTGGAGGATGCATAGTGCAAAGCGGTGTAACCAGCAGTGTCTTTAATATCAGGCGAGGTGTTGTTGAGAAGTAACTTTTCAATTTTATTTATATCATTATCGCAAGCTATAAATATTTCATTTCTTAAATAAAAAATTGTCTTGGATGATTCAAAGTAGGATAAAAAAATTAATTACTACCAGCAGACCAAATACCGCGTTCAAAATCCATTTCATCAAGACTTTGAGCTAAAGCAGAGCTTGCTTTATTTTTACAACAATGAGCATGTGACATTATTGCTTACTGTAAACAACGGATTCTAACATTAATATTCAGTTTTCATAAAATATCTCATAATAAATTTCAACTTACATGAAAAATATAAAATAAAAGGCGATCACAAATCAGAATTCTTAATGCTAATACTGCAACACGAAAAATCAAAATGTAAGTCTGAGTTAATAATCATGTCAAGTTAGATTTTTTGTCATAAAATGCCTCACGTAGTTTGAGAGGTATTGTCTGATTCTAAATCATCGGTGTAACTTCTCATAGTCCACATGTATTCGTTATAGTCTTGTTTCACTGAGGTGGAAGAAGACGCCACAATATGGTACCCTAACACTTCTAAAGCTGATAATATCACACACGGATGCTGCAAGTAAACGATCGTACATTCGTCACAATAGCCACCGCAAGGGAATCTGGTTAAAGATTCGATGTCTTGGGCTATAAAAGAATTACGTACGTGAGGTACGAATACGGAAAAGAATAAATAATGTATTCGGTTCCTCACATTTAAGACCGGAGACTAACACTCTCCATGGATATTTATTATCGTATGATGCCAAATTACCGCGTACGATTATATACGGCATTGAAAATGAACTTGATGGTTGATAATTAATACCTATAAGGAAAACAGTAATAAGACATATTAATTTAAAACAACAAAACTAACGATTAAATGCATGAATATTTACCAGTTAGCGGTGACCAACATTTATTATGGGCATTAATTGCAAGCTGTACGATTATATACGTTTCTTTAAGAAACTTTCTAGTTCGTTTTTCAGTTAAATGATGTTAGAATTATCTGGTAAAGCGGTAAGTCCCTGAACAAACCCTGAACTGTTGAACACTAATTTAATTTGTAAAATTAAATAATATTTTTTTTTTTGATAGGAATACGATGATGACGGAGAATGAACGAATGGAGATAAAAAATTCAATGTTACCAAATACTAAAACTAGAAAAGAAATGGAATGCTGTGTAATTGAAAAAAAAACTAGCTAAATAAGAGTAAAATACAGGTAAATACTTCAATCATGAATTCATGATCGTAAGATCGAACGGTAAATACAGCGTTATTGGGAGTTATAGCCAGGTCACCTGGTCACTCATGGTCATGAGTCAAACTCCTAGTACCCTTGTTCCTCGGGCTAAAACGTTAGAGAAGAGAGAAGAGGAGTAGTGATAGTGATGATGAAAAATCAACATAACAAACCCTTCCCCCTTTCAATTCACTAATTTTTGACGAAGTAAAATATTTTTAGAATAATAATTTTTGTACACTTTAATAGTAATTAATATTCAGTTTTTTTGTATTTTTTTCATGTCTTTAATTTTACAGTTATCGTGAATGAGTTCTATTACAGTTTCTGGATTTGTAAGCAAACGGAATTCGTTCATTTTGTATCTCGGCCCAGTAATCTCTTCGCTTATCACGCGAAATTTGGAACACAAAAGCTTGAATAAATTATGGAACTAATTGTAGTAATTATGCTTCAGTATCTTGTTCTTGCACGAACTTTAATTTAATGGCAGAAACTTGTCATGTTTTGCGTTCTTCACCATGAATAAGAAAAAATGGCAAGACTGCTGGGATCGTCTTACTGATCCAGTTCTGTTGAAGATTTTCTATCATCTGTCCCCGAAAGATATTTTGAACGCTGGGGAAACTTGTACTAATTGGAATCGTATTTGTTACGATGACCTATTATGGCGTTATCTTTTCATTAAAAACTACAATCTTAGCAATCAAACTGAACTAAAACCAGGTATTAACCATCACTCATTTATTCACATCTGCAGTAACAATCACAAGAGAAAATTAACGATTTTTTGTAAAACTGTTAAGGACAAACATCTTGGTACGAAGAATATAAGCGACTGAATTATTATGCTCCATTAGTTGAAACTGAAATTTTGAAATCTCATGCTGAACCTGTTCTATATGTTACATTTTCTCATAATGGAAAGTACTTCGTTACCTGCTCAATGGATGGATTCGTGCTGGTGAGCTGTTAACACACTAATTCGTGGACACAATGTTAACATTTTTAAACTGATCTTTTTAAATGGAAAATTTTAGGTATGGAATTCTTCATATCCCTGTAGTATTAAATATTCTTATGACATGAAAGTGTTCAGTTGGAAATATACTCAGTATGCTGAATTTAATGAATCTGATACTTTATTATTAGTATCAGGGGTACACTTTGGTAAAAATGAAGACACTTCTGGAGAGATAGCTGTTTTCACGTTAGAGGGTATGTATTGTCATCGAAAAATTAAGATTGAAATTTACGTTCGAATAATGTATTTACTAATTTAATTATTTTTACAGATGACATGTCGTTGATTTGCCGCATTTTAAATAAACCATACGACGTATTCGGTACCTTTTATAGCGAAGAGTATATATTTTCTGGTCAAGTAAAGCAAATAGCGAATTTAATTTGTTCCTGTAGTATATGGATTCACAAAGCGTATGCAAATGTTACTTCGGAACAGAAACCTTTGATGAGTAGACTTTTTCGTTTTATGAACGTGAATGCTAGTTTCATTCGAACCCTTTTGGTAGCAAAATGTAAATCAGATTTACCTCCAGCTTCAAGTATTCCAGGTGTTTCATCCGTTAGTCGAGAAATTATTGAAAACAATTCAAGGTCCAATATTTTCAGGTTGGTATTCTTATACTCGAAGTCATTTTAAAAAATGTTGTGCCCATCCTTATTGTAGTGGTTTTTATTTTTTAGAGAAAAAACATTTCATGATAATGCGCCACCTTGGTTTGTTTATAATGAGGAGTATAAAAGTGTTGAAAGAATTCCGAAAAATGATTCTGACATAGGTTTGTGTAATATTTTTAGAAATGTTTATCTATATTTTATATTTTCTTGAGTATTTTTATTTTTAGAATGGACTGCATCGGATAGCACATCCCAGTCTGACGTATCATCAGAAAATGAAGAAGACCTCGATACGGATACTGATGATGATCTTTTGTCGCAACCAGAAAAATATTTAATTTTCACAACTGGTTCCAAAACAAATACTCCTCATCAAATTGGTAAATATATACAAAAATCAATTTTATTACGCCGACTAAAACATAATTCTGTTTAATTCTTATAATGCATTAGGAATTAAACGAATTCGCCAAGTTTCTTTTCCAAAAAAATTTGATCCTGGTCCTTCTGTAAAGGAGAGAATAGCAGAATGTCGTTTGCGGGAACAACGAACTATGATTATCGATCATTTGAGTAGAAATTACGATTCAGTTGATCATCTTATTGAACTTCACGGACACATTGTAGGAATGAAGTTATCTCCTGATCATCGGTATGTCTAATTTTCATTTTTTTTTCTCTTGTCACTCTGTTAAAAAATTGTTCTTCAATTTCGATTACTTTTTTTTCAGATATCTGTATGTAAACTGCAGACCATGGCCAGCTAATTATGTGATAAATAATCCCTTTGATCCTCCTATTATTGCGTCAGAAATTGATATTCATGTGATAGATTTGACTACATTTAAGGAAGTTGGGAAAATGCTGAGAAAGCACGAAACATATACTCCTAGTGATGAATGTTTTCTTATATTTTTAGACGTCAGTGATGATTATGTGGCAAGGTAGGCTGTTGAACATTTTTTTTTTAAATCCAAAAAGAAATTACCACTGATACCAAGCTCTTTAATTTTTTTAGTGGTTCTGAAGATAAACAAGGATATTTATGGGATCGACATTATGGTATTGGTTTAGCTAAATTTCCGCACGAAGATACAGTCAACAGCGTTGCATTTAATCCTAAAAATCCCGAAGTTTTAATCACGGTCGCAGATGATAATATAATTAAAGTTTGGCGATCAAGAGCTTTAACTTCAAAAATTTTTGCTGACAAAAGCGAATGTCCGAGAACCGTGAGATTATCGCCAAAACGAAAAGAAGTGGAAAGGAAAGCTGTGAGAAATTTTCGTGTCATTATATGATGAGTTTATACGAATATGCTTTGAGAGTAATTTTTGTTGGCTGGCAGTTGATGTTACTTAGTTTTAAATATTCATTACAAATTTTTATATTCGTCGTTTTTATTGTCAATATACGAAATTTGAATTATGTGAAATTCATTTGGATTCTGTAAGTAGATGAATAATTTTGTTATTTCAGGTTATTTGAGGAAATTATGGTAACTTTAGATCTGGTACGATTATTTAGTTGTTTATACGCGAAATGTTCTCTTTAGTATCAACTTTAAAGGAACAGAGCTAATTTTGCCCACATCCCACATTTAAAGTTGAGGCAAAAAACATTTAACTCTCAACTTCGACGCTGGAAAAATTTGAATTTTCCCATATGTGGAATTGTAAATGGAATCTTATTCATTTTTATCAAAGTACTTGAATTATTAATATCATTTACAACAAATAACAACGGATAGATAGCATATTTTATGTTTCTCAAACTATAAGTTCGATATTAGAATATTTCACTGCTGCGGAACAAGGAAGGAATCTTCCAAAAGTGGAAGAACACTTCCGTTCCGGGGGGGGGGGTAATAGTGTAAGAGACACAACTAAAGGCTTTAGGTTTGCCTGCGCTTACAGCAATTTGTATAATCAATGCCTTGGATATTTCAGCAAATGTAAATTCTAAATTCAAATTAACGTATTACTGCATTTTTAAATTTCTGATGCCATTCAACTTGATATTAATAAATACGCATGATACACAATGGTCGAAGATCTTTGTATAAAGTGGTGATTACATTGATAACATGGTTGATAAGGAATTGAAAACTTGAAAAAATGTTCCCCATTTTTATGTTATCAAACTTAAATGAGATTAACGAAAACTTGAATCAAATTTTCTGCGTAATTCATCTAGCTGGGTGAAAAAATTAAAAATAGAAAATTCGTCATTTTCCTTCCATTCCTAGTGAATTTCGCTAATTACTAACTGTACTTGCCTTCGTGTTCGTAGTTCGTTGTTATTATATTTGACGTCATTAACTCGCACTTGGAATTTTTCGATGCGCAGAATCGAAACGCAAAAGCAAAAGCTGATAAAGTAGTTCCTTCTAGAACTCTCTAGATGTATTAATCCGCCGTTATTGCGTCGTACTTTAACCTTTGTTCATACGTTAGTTTACTTTGTTCCTGTACTTTGTCGTTTATTCAGAATTGAAAAGAAGTATATATTGCGTTGTGTTGTGGCAGAAATCTCCATATAGTATTTGTATATTGCAAAATCAATTTGTAACTCGTGCGAAAGTTATTCACGTTTGTTTCTATCTTCATTGTATTCGATTTAAAAGTAAGTACCATTTTTTGATTTTCCATATTTGTCATAATAGTTAAAATAGTTAATTATATGCTAGCCTGATTTTCTAACGAACGTAAATTATGGAAGTGTTAATCTTTCAAATCAGAGAAGTCCGTTTGCCATAAGAATTCGTACATTCCTCAAGAATTCATCACTTATTCCTCTTTGAGTGTTTTGGAAAGCATCTGAAATTAAATATAAAGTGTTCACGAATCTGAGTAGTGATAGCTCTAATGTTGTAATAGGTGTGGCATTTGTTGAAAATTGACACGCTGTTCATCACTTGATCGATTAGTGTAATGAAAAGTGAATTATACCTTGATCAGACTAGTTATTGTCCAAGCCTAATGTGGAAAAAACATAACGTTCGATTCCATTACGTGTAGAAATAGTTATCCTGCTGTTGATGTTGGGTATCTAGGCCTAACGAGAAAATTGAAGTTTATTCCCATTACATGTAGAAATAGGTTGTTGCTGTGTACGTTATGTAGCTAAGTGAAAAAATTATATGAGTTGATTACGATGTAATTTGATAGTGCTTGGATGTGCTTATTCAGCCTAGTGTGTGAGGGTGTACCTACTATTATTTTGAATTTTATAATCTTATTTCAATATTTCTCTTGATGTTAAAGAAAAATAAGAGTGATTTTAGAATATTTCGTACTTCAAGTCGGCCTCTTGAATTTTGAATGAATCATGCATTTCACCCACAAATGAGATATGATTTCATACAAGCTAACTCTAAGAAGGTGTAGGGAAAACCCGAAATGAGTGGATTTGAAATTATCTGTCTTGAACATGATGTAATTTATCGTTGACGTGTCACTTATAGTGAACGCTTTCATCATATTAAATTTCCATTTAAACTCGAATGACGTAATTTCTCGAGATGACGTGTCACTTCATCAGTTATTTCTTCATCGTTTTGCCTAGGCCTCTTTCGAATGAAACAATCTCCGTTTCATTTTTTTTTTTTTTGGCGTGATCGTTGAATAGAATTATTCGATTATTTCTATTGTTGAAAACTTCCATTCGCGTTGTACTTTTATGTTGCGCATCAGCAGTTCAATTATTGAGTTCTAACTTCTCTATATGTTTCAGGTTCTTGCAAAAATGCAGATATTCGTTAAAACTCTCACCGGAAAAACCATTACTTTGGAAGTTGAACCATCCGACACCATTGAAAATGTGAAGGCGAAAATTCAGGACAAAGAAGGTATCCCTCCTGACCAACAGCGTTTGATTTTCGCCGGTAAACAATTGGAAGATGGCCGTACATTGAGCGATTATAACATCCAAAAAGAATCCACTTTACATTTAGTACTCCGTTTACGAGGCGGTATGCAGATATTCGTAAAAACGCTCACTGGTAAAACTATTACCCTCGAGGTCGAGCCATCCGACACTATTGAAAATGTGAAAGCCAAAATTCAAGACAAAGAAGGTATCCCACCCGACCAACAGCGTTTAATCTTCGCCGGTAAACAATTGGAAGATGGCCGTACATTGAGCGATTATAACATCCAAAAAGAATCCACTTTACATTTAGTACTCCGTTTACGAGGCGGTATGCAGATATTCGTAAAAACGCTCACTGGTAAAACTATTACCCTCGAGGTCGAGCCATCCGACACCATTGAAAATGTGAAAGCCAAAATCCAAGACAAAGAAGGTATCCCACCTGACCAACAACGTTTGATCTTCGCCGGCAAACAATTGGAAGATGGCCGCACATTAAGTGATTATAATATTCAAAAGGAATCAACCTTACATTTAGTACTCCGTTTGAGAGGAGGTATGCAAATCTTCGTTAAAACTTTAACTGGAAAAACTATCACTCTCGAGGTCGAGCCATCCGACACTATTGAAAATGTGAAAGCTAAAATTCAAGACAAAGAAGGTATCCCCCCTGACCAACAACGTTTAATTTTCGCCGGTAAACAATTAGAAGATGGCCGCACATTGAGCGATTATAATATCCAAAAAGAATCTACTTTACATTTAGTACTCCGTTTGAGAGGTGGTATGCAAATCTTCGTGAAAACTTTAACCGGAAAAACTATCACTCTCGAGGTCGAGCCATCCGACACCATTGAAAATGTGAAAGCCAAAATCCAAGACAAAGAAGGTATCCCACCCGACCAACAACGTTTAATTTTCGCCGGTAAACAATTGGAAGATGGCCGCACATTGAGCGATTATAATATCCAAAAAGAATCTACTTTACATTTAGTACTCCGTTTGAGAGGTGGTATGCAAATCTTCGTGAAAACTTTAACCGGAAAAACTATCACTCTCGAGGTCGAGCCATCCGACACCATTGAAAATGTGAAAGCCAAAATCCAAGACAAAGAAGGTATCCCACCCGACCAACAACGTTTAATTTTCGCCGGTAAACAATTAGAAGATGGCCGCACATTAAGCGATTATAATATTCAAAAGGAATCTACATTACATTTAGTACTCCGTTTACGAGGTGGAATGCAAATCTTCGTTAAAACTCTCACCGGAAAAACTATCACCTTAGAAGTAGAGCCATCTGATACTATTGAAAACGTCAAAGCTAAGATTCAGGATAAAGAAGGTATTCCTCCTGACCAACAACGTTTAATTTTCGCCGGTAAACAGCTCGAAGATGGTCGTACACTAAGTGATTACAACATCCAAAAGGAATCCACCCTTCATTTGGTACTTCGTCTTCGTGGAGGTTGCTAATTATCAATATTTTTGTTTTTCAAAATTCGTTGTCTGTAATTGTTATTTTTTTTTTGGTATACATATGAATTTGCAAAAAAACGCTTTTATGATTTTATTATATTAGATATGTAATTGCGTGCTTTTTTACGTTTTCGGAATTAAAATATTTCCATCATTTTTCATTTGTCGTTATTTTTGTCTCATTTTTTAGGTGCATGTTGATGGAGTTGAAGGTATGTTCGAAATTTTGAGTGACAAATATAATGAGTGATTTTGGTAGAAATATGAAATTCGTGATCTAATCTTCATTTAGTAGCGTGTGAAAATAATGTTCGATTTTTTCTGATAGACTACAATTAATTTATGTCGTATGATTATTGCAACGATGCGATCGATAAATGCCTGGAGATCAATAGCTACACGCGTTGGAACTTGGAGAATTTCTAACTTGGTTAAATATTCCAACGCTATTATAATTTGAATTGTTTCGTACGGTTTATTTCAGTGTGACATTTAACGCTTGGAAGCTCGTTGCGGTGATTTTGAAAGTATTTCTTCGCGCCACTTGCAAGATCATGATTTATTTAATAATTCAAAATTGGAGTAATTTACCATTTTATTACTACTATAGTCAGCGTTATAGTATGTCACGTCTCATGCAAATTGTGTTCGTTAATGGTCTTAACATCATTATCTTTCATTTCATTATTAACACGTTATTGATTGCTTGAGCTGCAGTATATGCCACTGAAAGGGACAAAAAATCAATTTTCGTTATTTTCTCTTGATTGTGTTGGAGTAGAAAAGAAGTATCTTGAGGACACTATTTCTTGCATGTGCATTAAAATTCACTGTTGCTTGCTAAAAACCGGCAAGAAATTTAGATACATTTCTTTAACCAACCTATTTTATAAAATTTAACCATCGTCCTCCTCCATGCCTCTGGCCCGAGTAACATTACACGGCACTTAAAAAAAAGTACATTATAAAAATGCAAGACGTTTCCTTCAATTATTAAGAAGGGGAATTAACGTGTTAGAGTTTTACATCGCATCAAAATCAATTGTGGGAAAATGGTATAAACTTTAATAATAATTAATATGATGCCGCTTCAACCGCTTCTCGGCTGTTTCGCTCAATTTATTTTGAGACTTTCAGTTATTTTAGTTTTTTTTTATGAAAAATATAGTAATTATGTTATAATGTTCAAATTTTAAATACAGTAATAATGTTATTAATAAATTATATTAATTATATTAATTTAAAAAAAAAATTGACTCTTTGTAAGAAGTGATGGGCAAACACTATGAATGTTTCGTAAACGCTAAATTACAGTAATATTACTTGTAACAAATGACCGTAAAAATTGAATAAGCGCATCGCGATTGGTCAGAAGCGATTGTTTTTGTTTGATATATTTCCGCCATATTACTGATATTTCCGAACTCGAGGTTTAGAATTTTGTAATCACGAAAAGACCATTGGATAGTAGTGAAAATTGTGCAGTGCTTATCTCCGGATTATACGTAACATTTACGAATACACTCGCTTCGAAATTCGAATTTCTAATGTCGAACTTCCACAGGTAACGCATTTAACTATTCCATCTGGTATCTTTGGTAAACAAAAGTTTTCATCTATTTCTCACAATTTTATAGAGGTGACGATAGAGTTTGTTGTCAGCATCATCCCGATGCTCCGCTTGTGGAAGATTATCATGCCGGAGATACAATCTGTTCAGAATGTGGATTAGTGGTCGGCGATCGGTAGGTGATAATATTTGAAACGCCACTGTTGATGAAATTCGTCTAATCGTTGTCAATCGTAGTGTTATAGATGTCGGCTCAGAATGGAGAACTTTTAGTAATGATAAAAACGCAGAAGATCCATCTCGTGTTGGTGGTCCGGAGAATCCTCTTCTGGGAGGTTCCGATCTATCTACTATCATAGGACCAGCCCGAGGAGGCGCTTCGTTAGATGAATTCGGAATGTCTAAATATCACAATAGAAAAACAGTTAGTAATTTGTAGAATCAGTCGGTTGAACATTCAGCATCGTAGGTTGGAAAACAAATGTATTTTGTCATTTTACAGATAAGTTCATCGGATAGAACATTGATAAATGCATTTAGAGAAATCGGAAGTATGGCAGATCGTATAAATTTGCCTAAATCTATAGTTGACCGAGCCAACATGTTATTTAAGCAAGTTCATGATGGACGTAATTTGAAAGGTCGATCTAACGATGCTATTGCGTCCGCTTGTTTATACATTGCTTGCAGACAAGAAGGTGTTCCACGTACTTTTAAAGTATGATTCAAAATTTTGTGTACTCCGTAAGTAATCGTGATATTTTAGCATTTCATATCAACTCTTCTATATCTATAGGAAATTTGCGCTGTGAGTAAAATCAGCAAGAAAGAAATAGGACGTTGTTTCAAACTGATTCTCAAAGCGTTAGAAACAAACGTCGATTTAATCACTACCGGAGACTTCATGTCAAGATTTTGTTCGAATTTGGGTAAAATATATATTTTTTTAATTTCTATGAAATTGTCCAGTTGAAATTCTAATTAAAATTGTAATTCAGGTATGCCGATTGCTGTGCAAAGAGCAGCTACTCATATTGCCAGGAAAGCTGTTGAAATGGACATTGTTGCGGGTAAATCTCCTATATCTGTGGCAGCTGCTGCCATTTACATGGCATCTCAGGTAAATTGTAATCTCATATTTGTTCAACCATAATAAACATTTATGATATACCGCTCCTTTTGTAGGCTTCTGATGATAAAAAGAATCAGAGGGAAATTGGTGATATTGCTGGTGTTGCTGAAGCGACCATCAGAATGTCCTACAAACTTATGCTACCCTATGCCGCTAGTCTATTTCCTGCTGATTTTAAATGCACTGTTCCTATCGACCAGTTACCCACATCGTGAATAATAATTAATGTACTTGACATTTGAGTCTTCCTCATATATATTTTTTTAATTACGAGTAACGTAATTCATTGTAGATCAGGAAATATCTTTTTTTATTGTTGTCCGACTAGATGAAGATTTAAGTTTTATTCTAAATTCTTAGATTAATATACTTAAGAGGTTGAAGTCATTTATATTCACATTTTGCTTCTAGATTTTCTTGCTTTGTTTGAAGATATTTTTACGATTTTTTTCAAGGTTTTTTTTTAAATTTTTTTGCCAAGAATGTTTCTCGTTTTTAAAAAAAACCTCGATGTTTTGATATTTTTATTTTTTTTGTGATTTAATATGAAAATAAACACAACGATAATAGTATTTTGAAATTTATACATTATGAAGTTATTATTCGAAGGATTATATCTAGGCAGTGAACTAGAATCAATTATTTTTTAACCTAGTCACTGAAGTTCCTGTTGAAAAAATGATCCCTTATTGTATTTTTAATCGCAATATCACATTACTTTCTATAGCTTCCATTTAAAACTTCTATCGTATAATTTTGTTATTCTGCTTACATCACAATTGCTTGTAATTACTTAATACAAAAAAAAGTTATAATACCGAACCGATTATTCAGAATAATTCGTGACCAGTTGAAAATGGAGGAATAATATCACGGTTTATTATATTTACTTGTCCTAATTTCACACCTCACTTATCAGCTAATTAATTCGTGAATAGCTTCGGGTATTATCTCAAAATCATCAAGAACTGGTTTTGTTTTAATTCTATATTGTCTGCGATCTCATTGCGCTGTGAACATTATCGACCATTTATAACAACAGAGCGATAAATTTATCGTATAGTTGTTACATTTTTTTATCGGATTGAAGGGTAACAATCAAGTACGATGAAGTCTTCACAACATGAAACATCGTTATTTTTTTCCAGATTATTTGTTCGCATATGAACATTTATTTTACGGTCATTTGAGTGTAGTGAAGAAGTCATTGTATTTGTGAAATTTTCAACTAAAAAAAATCCACCGTAGATAATTTTAAGGTATTACTATTGTAAATGTTATTATTCTTTAGATATGATTGTATTTGTTTTTAAAATAAAAATATAATTATTGGTATTGCTTGTGTGCTGTGTACATGGATTTATTATGCAATGTATTTTTAGCGGTTATACTTGAAAGTGTCGGAAATGTTTTATTATGATTAAAAAATTATAAATTAAAATGTTTTTTTTTTTTTTTAAATTTTTCAGTTTATTAACGGAATAGGTACATACGAATAAAATGAAAGGTATGCATAATCTGATTATGATGTCGTAGTGTTGTATTAACAGAATTATCTGAAATGAGAAATTCATCTGTCGTAAATGATTGAGGAAACATATAAATCGAAGATTGCACACGTTCGAAAGCATATACATGTTTACTTTTTTTGTCATTACCATTTATTCGTTTATTGTATTCTCCTCCCAATTCAGAGATGAATGCCAGCACATTGCGAAATCGAATTAGTCACACGTGTGAGTGTTATTCGTAATATACATTTTGAAAATTTGTACTTTTAGTTGCTCTAATACCTACTTCCTGAGACTACAAACTTGAAAAATGTTTCACCACTCTTACTCGCACTGAGAGTTTCATACACTCCTGTCCTTTTTCGACATGAACCGATTAGAATGAATTCATAATAATATCAAAAAATTGTTATGGAGTTAATAATTACTATTGAATTATGATTTCGTTCCTAAAATATATATAATAAATGAAATATTCGCTTGAACTATTACAGCAAAATCAAATTTAAATTCAAAATAGGATGCCCGAAGTTGGCTTCTGCTATCTGCAATAATTTCTTAGCTTGCGCGATAATGTTTATTGTTGATTAACCAATCAAGTTTCAAACATTTGATACCTAGGTCTTTAACTATATACCTAGAACGACACACTTATTTTTCAAAAAATAGTCATTATACATGTCACAATGACACCATATGTGGTTATTATATGATTTTAGTATGGAAATGAAAAAAATTGAAAGGATTCACTGCAATTTTGTTACTGAAAAAATTTATTGGGCGATTGTGTCATTCATTAATTTAAACCCGTAGTACACACGTTTTGCAAATGACAAAAAAGTTTTCTTTCGATCCTCACTATTTTTCTATTTGAAGAAAATTAAATAAAAAATTTTCCACTTCGATATAAATATTCCCTAAAATGATAATAAAATAGGAATAAAATTGAAAATAATTTCAAAGTAATGAATTGGTGCCCCTGCAAATAAATGAGTAGGCAACATCGCTTCCTCATGTAATAGTATTTGGATATATGTGATCAAGTAGACGATGCGTTGTCCATATGTCCCCACCCTCTTATTTGATATGAGCCGCTGTAAGATATCATTGTACCCATGCGTGGTGGTTTAGCGATATAATACGATATCTTAGACCAGCTGTCCATCACCGAGATAATAAACCTTTGTATAGTTATGCGCGCGAACGAACTGCTCAAACAACTCCTCTCACCCTTGTACTGTGCTGTAGGGTTATTCACGCATGCGCGTTAGACTCATACCGCTCATTTTTCGCCAATAATGTTGGCCCATTCGGTGTATATAGAAAGTAATGGGAATATATGCTTTTCAATTATTTAAAATTGATTTTTTCAAATATAATGAAATTTTGTAATGCAGTTGAAATAAATTTATCAGCCTTAAAGTTCATTAAAGTAATTTTAAAACTAATTTTTGATTTAGAAATTGTAATTTAACTTTTATCATGTTATCAACAAACTGAGATTTTTGCGCTGATTGTACCCGAATCACTTGGACGCACAGTGTACTGGATGGACCGAACTATTATCTAACAACAAGCAAATGCCAATTTAACAGCGATGATACATCACAAAGATTTTCTTGGAACACTCATGATTAAATTCTTTATGCGCATGCGCAAATTTATTTCGCCCTAATGGTACAGCTTAAAATCAAAATAATACAAAAGTGATGAAAAACTTTGAGCATGCGCAAAATATAAAGTTGTAATAAGGAGTGTTCTGATTCTGATGTGTGTGATGTTTCACCATAGCTTTTTCACACATAACTCGGTCCATACATACAATAATATATAGGTACAGTCAAAGACCTATGCTAGGAATGTTATTGTTTGCGCATGCGCAGAGTCGATTTCCAACATCTAGACTTCATATTTGAAATTTGAAGGACTGGCTAGGAGCTGTTTTGTCTTTGTGTAATCCTTTGACTATATACTAGATGGACCGAGTTACGTGTAGGAAAACTGCGGTGAAACATTACATGCATCAGAGTCAGAACACTCGTTGCAACTTTATATCTTGCGCATGCCTGAAGTCCTTTATCACATTCATGTTATTCTGATTTTAAGCAGTACTATCGATGTCCCCTTGCCGCACTATTAGCGGGAAATAAATTTGCGCATGCGCATTTTGAATTTAGTCACGAGTGTTCTGAGAAAATCTGTGTATGTATCACCGTTTTTGGGTTGGCATTTGCTTGTTGCTAGCTCGGTCCATCTAGTATATAGTCAAAGGTGTAATCTAGGTTAACTGATCAGTGATCACTGACCATTATATTGTTTTAAAAGAACAATAAAATTAATTAAAAGTTAAAATGTGTATAATTGTATGTTGTATCAAAAGAATTTTTGAATTCAGAGCACCCAATCAATGTGGTGTTACACCACTTTTGACTGTTTTGTTTATTAGAAATAGTATATGTAATGAAATGCAGGTGTAATGCTGAAAATTTGTCTTCTTTTTCTGGTCTACCAATAAAGGTGAGAGCATTTTTTTCAATTTCTTTTATTTTGTTATCACTTTCAAAAACCTATTAATCAGCACCCTCGAGCAGATTTTAAAGAATAACATACCCAAAATTCCACATTTCAACTTATTTTACGCCTTGATTTTAAAGTAACACTAACACAAATTTTTTCATAATTTTTCGACCTAATTTTCCGTCGCACAAAAACGGGGGAAGCAGCGTCTTAGTACAAATGTACAAATGTTTTTGTTTGAATGTAAAGTAATTTTTCATCTTAAAATGTCGTAGAAAATAGATGAAATGGCCAAGCAATATATAAGTAAGCTAGTATATAAGTATTGATTAACATTATTTGCTGTTTTTATTCAAACTCGAACGAATTTATATCTCATCAAACGATTCTCTTAATCTGCACGTTCAATCGCCCACCTCGTACATCGCCATATTGTTTGTCTTACAGATTTGATATGCGTAAAATAAGATTAAGAGTATTTAATTCGTGTGTCGTGTCAAATGTATATCGGATTGTGGCGTTATTTTCACCAACGGCTGTCATAAATTCACCTACACCTAACAGGTAAGTTTATACCGGTAACTTTTACCAGTGATGTTCTACTGGTTGGTTGCATTAGCTGAATGAAAACATTGTAAAGATAATTTCTATCCGCATTTTTAGTCAGCTCACAGTGGCTAGATTTATTATATCATACGATCATTTCGACATTTAAATCGATATCCGATATTACATAGAAACCTGTTTGACAAAATTTATAAAGTTAATTAAATCGAGTTCGTGACTAATTCAGACAATGATAGATGAACGGTGATACGAAACAGGTTGTAAACAATTTAGTTTGAAAACTCACCGTTTAGCGAAGAACAAATTCATACTAAATGGATGTATTATTCTATGGGTCAAGAATGTCATAGCGTCTAAGATGAGCATGATATTCGTGTGGTTAGATTGGCGTCTAGTTTAAATTAATTACGGTGCTCGGATAATAAAATCGCGCCAAATAGGAAATGAAAATCCTAAATCGGACGTCGCGCTGGTGTGTTCAGCGAACTGTGGGAAAGTATCAACGGCTATCAATAGGTTTTAAATTTAAACGAGAGATTGGTGCTATATCGGTTGCCAATTAATTGTTCGATTCAGTCACGATAAAGGTAAGAAGAAATCGATTACTTCTAACGCCGTTTATTTCTATGAGAACATCAGGTGAAAACCATTGAAGAGTCAGTGACCATTACGTGGCCTATCCCTCTTCACTTTTAACTTGCCTTATAAACGATAATGTACAGGGCACGATCTGCTTCCAGTTGTATTAAGGGTTATAGCTGGCATGGAATTTAAATGCGTCTTACACCGGTGGTGGTGTTCGAAAGTGAAATGATGAAGTGATGAAATACGGTTATGTGTTTGGAGCAGAAAAAATGCACTTATATGTTCTTCCAGTTATTCCCACTATGTGCGGTTCCATGTTCGCAACTTGATGTAGTTTTTTTAGGTGTTTTGTATTAACATTTGTCTGTGTTTTGACTCCCGAACAATCGAATTATTCCTGGAACAGAAAATGATCTAACTAGACCAAACATATAAACTGTTGTGTTAGCCTTCTGTAATTTTTCCTAGCTACCTTCAATCGATATATTTCCGGAAAGTTAACATCGTTTTATTATGTAGAAAATGTAATTTTGCAATCTGTATAATTTATTTCGTGATAATTGTTGGTGAAATTTTAATTGACATTTTTCATAAATTTTTTTCATTGAAAGTATAATACTTACCCTTCATCCCAAAAACGTTCAACTTCTTTTGTCCAAACATTTCCATCATAGAAATTCTGCTGAGGTTTTACGAAAACAAAGGGTGGCGATGAATTATCATTCAACTACAAAACAATGTAAATGCAGTAAGAACATCAATATCCCAATATTAAAGTATCAATCTATTTAATGTAGTAAAGTAGGTATCTAACACAAAACGTTGTCTGTGGAAGGCGAGTGAATGACTTGAAAGTTCCACATCGTAGATGCGACGCTAACCCAAAGAGAGGGCAGTTGGAATTTCGTCAAAATGAGTTTTTATTGTCTTCATCTCAACGGGAGAGGTCAGGGGACAAATTTAGCTCAGTGGAAAAATAGTTTTTCATATTTTTTCTAAAATTGTAAATTCGAACTTCTACCAAATCTTCCTGAACTTCTCGTCGATAACGAAGTGACAGTTTCTCTACTTCTTCAATTTATTTCTCTAACCTCAACCGATCTCGTGCCTCTAGCTAAGTTGCTGTAAACGGCACGTTAATTTAAAAAAAAAAAAATTAAGCTTGTTACAGGATCACCAAAATCACCTTTTTTTTAATCTATTTTTTTCTTTGAATTGGGTAAATTCCATCATTTGGGATTATTTCATCAATCATCAATAAATGAATACCCACTGTTACATTCACCCTTGTTAAACCGCAATAATAGGTGATTGCTTGAAGGAGGGAAGACGTCATCATTACCTATGCTAATTTTTGATTCCGTTGATGAATGAAATGGAACTCAAAAAATATTGATTTTATTTTTTTGATGGTAAATGTTCACTATTCTCAGAAAATGGAATGGAACTTCTTCAAAATGAGATATTTCTCCTCTACCTTGTCAGGGAGGAGAGCCTTGTATGTACTAAATTTGTAATCATTATATTAAAAATTAAAATTGCGTTCATTATACATTTTCAAAAAATGAGGGGAAGTGGGGAGAGGGTAGATAATCTTGGTGATTTAAAATTCCCTCACCCAACGGCACGTTTGGGAGTGATGAATTTTTCAAAAAAAAAAAAAAGATAGTGATATTATTTCAGCAGAAAGAATGCGCGAAAACAACTACACAACATTTTTGTAATGATTTTTTTTAGAATTAAATTTAAAAGTCATCGTCTTTCGTTTCTTTTATTATGAATTTCTTCGTTGTTTGAGTACCTTACTTCTTGACAATATCTACATATTTTTGAATACCCTCATTCCCTTTAAGAGCATTAATACATCTTTAGGTTAACCTCGGCAAAAGACCGTAGCTTTTAAATTAAATTAAACAAATAAAAAAGTCAAAATACACAATATTACTTATTGCATTGAAAAAAAAAAAATGAAAAAAAAAATTGTGGAAATTTTGTAAGATTCTTATCATCTGAAAATTTTTTTCATTTTTGAAAGGTGAAATTTTTTTCTTTTAAAAAGTTTTTGATTGTTTCTAACTTATTGAAAATGTTTACTCTTCAAAATTAGGTATTGGAAAAATTTATTGAGAGGTAGAGAATACTTTGCTTCAAAATTTATATCTTTTTAGGACCTTATAAAGATATGTAATCTTCGACTCATCTCATTTACCGTGAAACCTGTGCTCCCTTCGTTTGAATGCGACTACTAATTTGAAGGTCGTAAAAAACGTTCTACTTTCGTACAAGCGAAAACAATAATAAGTAAAGAAAAGAGAAGTTCCGGAATAGTTCGGAAAAAAGAAACGAAGGACGAGCAATTACAATGACCGCTATTACCGACCAGTTTTAAAATTGCACCTTGGTTTATTTTCTTTCTAAAACATACCGAATGTATTTTTAATGATCTTTTTTGAACACTCTGGTCGGCTATTAAACACCGTTATAGTGCAATAGGTAAAGAATACTATTCTTTTTACGTTTTTTTAATTAAATAATAAAAAAAACAAAACTCGTAGTACAATGTGCTTTATTTTGTTTCAATAGGTTACCGAATTGGGTAAGTCGTAAGAAGAAATTTCGTTTAAGTATTTTTTACGCGCCAACGATTATGGTTGTGAGTAAGTAGCGATGAAAGTATATATATTCAACTCCCACAATTAATGTACAATGCGTTGATAAATTGGTATTGATGAGAGGTGAAAATAATTATTCCATAATTAATTTTTCCGTTAATGAATTAGGGAAAATTTATATGAATTGGTGTAATCTTGAGAAGTGTTGATGCGTTGTGTTCTACGTTTCGCGAGTAAACTGGACAACGCATTGTTTATTAAAAATCTGTACCATTTACGATACACGAATACTTATAAAATTCCTCTCCTGGGTTCAAAGGCTTAACCAGGATTTCTTCAAAGAGGGGGCAAAAATTTAAGAGATAAAATTTAAGAGTCAAGAGAAGCCGGTGGGGGGAAGGGATATTTTTTTAGGAATCATATTCAAATAAATCTCTATATATTTAGGAGCATTAGAGAAGTTGAGCGATCGTTTTTCATCGTGCTTCGTAAGTGATTTTTTATAAGTTTCAGCTCACTTAAGCTACGCTCGTTACTCACCACTGACACAGGTGCAGTAACCGCAATTCGACAAAAATTTGCTGCAGGGAAAGGTTTTTTCAGAGTTTCCACATTCATCGAAGAGGGTTTCTAGTTCTACTTGCACGGACAACGTATCGGTAAAAGACAATTTCGAACAATTTTGAGAGCTTCTTCGACATTTTGTTACGTGCAACCATAGCTCTCGTAAATGGGATTGTAAATGTTTTAAAAATCGGTGTACCTAATTAAATCGATAATTGCTGAAAGGCTATTTCGCGTTTCGCCGATTAAAACGTTCAAAACTTTTTTTGATTTCGCCAAGACCACCGGACCAAATTTGATAGAATGCACATCACCTGGAAACCTCTACACAAAATTTCAGCCATCAAAGTTAATATGGAAAGAGGTTAGAGCGTTCAAAATTTTGAAAACTGAGTAAATCGTGAAAATCACAAAAATTACCAAAAAAATGAAATATGGTACAAAGTGAAGAAAAATAAAAAACTTTCAAAAGAAAACGCACTACAACTGAAAGAAACCGTGAAAACCATCCCACCAGGTAGGGAAGTTCAATTTTATGAAAATACTATAACTTTGGTGGATATAAACTTTGGTTGCTAAAACTTCCTAGATCTTTTATTTCGATTATATTTCGCTAAATATTTTGCAAAAATTGAACCCTGCCTGACTCTCTTCCCCTCTCCCCGATGGGGTAGTTTTCATGGTCTCCTTCGGTTGTAGTGTGTTATCTAACAAAAATATTTTAGTATTTTTCGCTTCATATTACATTTCAATTTTTTCATGATTTTCATAATTTTGAACCCCACTGCTTCCCCCCATATTCATTTTGGTAGTTGGAATTTTTGTTGTAGGGTTCTCAAATAATGTGCATTTCATCAATATCTGCATGATCGAAATCGATGATTCATGGTTCCAAAGATTCCCTTATTAGGACATCTTTTTTTAAGTTTGGAATCACTCATTTTGACTCTTAATCACCGAAGTCCCTAAATTCAATTTCTCAGGTATTTTTGGAAGTGATAGATGGGAATTTTCAGCCTTGGATCTAGGTGTGCGTTTATAGACGTTAATGGTACCTACATACAAGTATGCACTAGCTCCATTGAAAACTCTAGTCCGGTACTGTGGCATGGCTATTTTTCTTTTTTTTTTTTAATTTTTATATTCATGTTTTTATAATAAAATATGCATACTGTCTGTCAAAAATAGCTGAAGACTTTTTGACAGCGCAAGGTTAGATAACAATTCACACAGGGTTGCTCAAAATATACATTTTATTGTAAAGTAGGTTGACATGTTGATACATACTTTTTTTATCAATTGTAGAAATTGTAGAAAAATAAATTCAAATCCTAAACATTGAAAAAAAATAACAACACAATGTTTTGGGTGGTTTCACTGTCTTGCTAGAAGCGTTATTTTAAATTTTGAACGCATTTTGGGAAGTTATAGAATCGTGAAAATTATCACGCTTTTTGCCTAACTCTGCGCTGTCAAAAAGTCTCAAACTATTTTTGACAGACAGTATGGGATTTTTACCGGTAATTACACCATTACTCAGTATTTCCGCTAATGTGGGTAGATGGCTCCATGTAACGATTGCAAAATGTGACGTGATAGATATGAAGTTAATATCAACGAAAAATTCACATATTAAAACGCATTGACAAAACAAAAGTAGCGAATCTATGAAAAATTGTTCATCATGTAGTCATCGATGTAATATTTATATAGTAATGGAACTGTTGTTAAAAATTTTAAATTGGTGATAAATATCTAAAAAAATATACTTCCAGAAGTAAATTTCATGGAGAATTTAATTTTACTAATGATATGAGCGTTTGATTTCATATAAGTATCAAAATGATCACTTTTTAATCAAAAGTCCGATGCTGGTCATTACGTCAATTTCACTAAAACTAAATCTTCGTCTTTTTCGTTCACAGATAAGAACGTCTTAATGTAAATGGTCGCAATTTTATTGTTCTTATTTTTAAATTCAGTGACGCAATCAAGTGGGGCTAGCGGGCTAAAGCCCCCCCCCCCGAAAAAAAATTATTTGAAATTTCAAAAATCAATTATTAAACGTATACGCGTAAATTGCAGGAAAAACATTTAGTCGTTCTATCTTGGGTGCCGTTGTAGATTTGAATTCGTGTAACTACAAGTACAACGGAAAGGTCTTTTTCAACCTTGAGACGACTTAAAACATATCCGCGAAATCGTTTCAATGAATTGACGCTCCTAAAATGTTCTTCGCCAAATCGGCGTAACTGCCGACGTGGTCTTGAACATTTCAGCGAGGAATCTTCGAAAATTATATTTTGTTCTATAATATTTCAATATATTTCATATAGAGGGCTCTCAAATGGCTCATTTTAAAGATATTGATATGCAAAATGATTAATTTTTCTAAAGTTAGTGTTATCGATTTACTTTTGGAATGAATTTCAAAAAAATATTTTTTTACTTTACTATGAATTATCCCCAAAAGTAAATCAATGACAATTATTTTTGCAAAGTCAAACACATTCAGAATTTCATACTCTTTGAATGAGCTACTTGTAAACTTTCCATCTATATTTTTTCTTGAAATATTTGAAAAAAACTAAGCAAAAAGTCCAAATTATTTTTAGTACTGGAGCTCATTCACAGAGGATACTCTAAAATGAATTGGTTTTATTAAAATAACTCGAGACTCGCGTCGATGGCAATAATGTTCTAAATTTGACTCATGTATAAAACGTCAAGCTTTTTCGAATGAGCTGTTTCCGAACAATTTAACTCGATTTTTATCCTAGATATTAATAAAAAACTTTCTGGCTCCTTTTTCAACATTTATGAGTGAAAGATTCGTATATCGGGGGGGGGGGGGCTATCTATGTATGGTTAATTTATGATACAATTCATTTTGCAATTTTTTCAAAAAATTTTTATCCTTCATGAAAATAGGTGGGTATCAACTGGAGTTCGAGCCTACTTTTTTTTAGCCCCCTCCAAAAAAAGGTTCTGGTTGCGCCACTGTTTAAATGGTTAGTTTTGTGAAAAAATAAATTTTTTGCAGCATATATTGATGTTTTTCCTTAAAATAAAACTGAATTTAAAAATAAATAAAATTATTTAAAATTTCAAATTTTATAATTTGTCATTTACTAACATTAAAAATTTCAAAATTCAACAATTCTGACATTCTAACATGTGTTAAAATTATTTAATGTACACTTTTCAAAAAGTGACGTAATTACCTTCACATGTTGGTAATTACACCACTTCGGAATTTTTTTTAAATGAGTACTATTACAAGAAAAAAGGATGGAGGAGACTCAAATATTTTTGTTCACATAGGTAAAGGAGCAAATTCAATTTACTCGCAAAAACTATTTTCCCATCACCCTTCTCCAAGTGTACAAAAATTCACAAACCTTTAGGTGGCGTAATTACCTGCAGATAGCTTATATATATTTTAAATTTAGGACTTTTTAGTTTTTTAATAATATATACGAATCGACGACTTGCCCTCTTATCCCTTATCTTCCAATGGACTTGCTTCTGAATTGTGATGAGCTATACCAAATATTAGTATACCACAATTGATGATATATTACACCACTCTCACGGTATCCGATGATATGTACTCTCCATGGTTCAAATATCACCAGCGAAGGAAAAGAGGGGGAGGGGGGTTGATGAGAATACCTTTCAATTATACAGCATGGAGAACTTATTTCAGTTTTCTTCTCTTACACTAATCAGTTCATGATATTGAAAAAGTGAAAACAATAGCTTCTCAGTTGATCAGTCTATGTCAGCGAATTAAGAACAAGTAGATTTGCCGGTGTGACTTTGAAAAGTACCGCCGTAACGACATTTCGCAAACCTCTACCAAGTATTGCTTTAAATGCTGAACTAGTTGTCTAGTTTATTTAATTTACGTGTAATAAGTGGTATTTAAAAGTTGAAATGCCTGATGAATGGCGTGCTGCGATTAACCTTATCGAAGATAATGGCTAATGACCTAATGTACTATGTAGCAAACCATGAGAAAATAATTTCGCATATTCGTCACAAACGTTCCTCGTGAAAGTCTTCGCAGCGTTTCGGATTTCGCGCGCAATTAGCATATTTTCATTTTTAAATCTGAGAATGCTAATAATACAGATAAGGTAAGTGTACCTTTGTACTGGCGAAAAAAACGCCGCTTGTTATCATTTTCGTATAAATAACACTGCTATGAAATTCAATTTGTGTAATAAAAATTGAATAGTTGATGGTCAGCAGTCCAACCCATATCTAAATAGCGTTGTCGTGAAATTAATATTTCGGCGAAAATGAAACGAATTGCAAATGCATTTGCTAATTACGGACGCGTAAATAACTAAATAGCTATAAGTGATTTTTTCGCAAACAAGCATACCTGCTTTAGTTGAAGATATGAACGACCTTTGCCCCGGCTACGGGCTCTCGTTGCAAGCCAGACGCCGACATCAATTTTAATTAACGTCTAATTGAATTTTCGGCAATACTTGAAATTTTTTTAGGCAGCCGAATGGGCGGATACCGAAGCCTGTGTCAGCAAACGTGAATTCTTATACGTGAACGCAGACACGCTGAAAAATGGAATCGCGTCTCGGAATAATTACCTTGTTTGGAACGCTACTTAGAATTTGATCTTCGACTCAGACTAATTTATTCGAACACTGGGGATAAAAACAATGAAACTGATACCTCGTATTAATCATACGTGAACGTCCGCTCGTTAATCGTGACGCCTTTTTGCCGGTCGCAATTCAAAACTAGCTCGTAGTTCTGGCTAATTTATCATTTCGCGTATTTATTGAATGGTCACGCGGTATCCAAATACATGATTCGTGGAAATTAACGACTCGGCCGTTTTTACCGAAGAAAAATAGATTCTTAGGCCACTGCAAATCGTAGACTGGTTTTTATATGAATGAACTTATAAGCATGTTTTAGCGTTAAACGTTCGTAAATCTGATCTGCGTATAGAAACAATATGCAATACGTCTTTAATGTCCGAGAGCTGCGCCAGTTAATGAAGAAGCCCGTGGGAGTCAAATTACCATCATTATGCTGGCGCTATTAATAACCGCAAATCCTAATTACGCGAGTGCATCGTTGCCGTATATAAATTTTCGAATGAAGAATTACTCTAGCAAAGAGATACTAGTTGTAATCGCAATTCTACCGTGTACCCGGAAGGCTTTAGATCGAAGAAATATAATGACATATTTCACTGGAAGGATAATTCGAATTTCCATGTAGTCCAGTGAATGTAAGTACAAAAAGGGTCTGTTCAGAAATTAATTTTAATAATTTTTTTTTCACGGATGTGTGCAGAATAGCCTCTGAAGTTGTTGACAAGGGAGGGGAGAGGGATTAATCAATTATTCAAAAATATTTTCCTTCCATATAGTTTCAGGGGTAAACTTCATGGTAAAAATAAAAACAAACTGGTAAAATTTTGTCCCCATCTTTAAATTCTTCATCAAATGTAGAAAAAAATTGTACTATCTATAATTAGGCGGTTGAAAAATTTCGAAAATTATACCAGTTCACATAAATTTAAAAACATACAAAAAGCAATTCTTAATACGAAATAATTCTTGAAAGGTTGCGTCCAGAAAGTTAATAGAGCATGGCATTAAAAAGAGAAGGAAAAAACAATGTTTTTTATCTTACCCACGCACCTATTTTTTGGGTACGATGGATCTGATTTGGAACCAAGTGGTGCAATAAAGTCTGATACTGGTAATTACGTCACTTTCACTGAAACTAAATTTTCGCTTTTTCGTTCACAGATTAGAACGTCTCAAAGTAAATGGTCGCAATTCTATTGTTTTTATTTTTAAATTGGCTCATAATTTCCAAAAAAAAAATTAATACAGTATTTTAAAATGTACAGAAAAATACATAATTATTTGAAAATTTATATGAATTGCAAAGTTTTCCTTTGAAATATAATTTCCCCAAAATTTTGGAGTACTATACCACCTAAAAATAGTACTCCATATTTTTTCGACCTAAGTCATCTGAAAGCTAATTGAAAGATCTTACAAATGATCTGATAAGGTCAAAAGTAGAAGAACATAGTGTCACAGCACCAAATTCCAGTGGAAAATGTGTTGAAAAATTCGAATTTTGGATCATGAAAATTTTGTTTCAAGTCGACGCGTGTGAGTAGGATGAAAAAAATTCGATTTTTTACTTTTGGGAAAAAATACAAGCTTGCAATGAAAGTATTTTTCATTACTGAAGTGGGGAGGATAAAATTGAAAAAATTGAAAAAAACGCTGTGTAGCCCCCTAGAGGACATCATTGCAATGAAAATGGTACAAAAATCATTAAATTTGGTGTAGTGGTTCGTCTACAATCTTGGAACAAGTGATCAAAATACGTGTATCTCATTTCTCAACTTTACTCCAAAGTTCTTCTATACAGGGTGTTCCCTTTCGGGCGCACCACCCACAAATGGCAGATAGGTCAACTCAAGTTACATACATGTATCATGGTTTGCCTGCCTAACAATCGGAAGGGGCCGAGATATGCGAGCTTGAAACAAAAAAATTCGTTAACAATGATCATGAAATTGAAAAATTTATATCTCACGAATTATAAACGATAAAACTTCACGTTTTATTTCAGCATGTGAGGTATACAATGAAGTTCCTCTGGTGTAAAAATGGTGTGGTAGGGGAGCTAGATGAGGAGATATGAGGAAGTTAGTATAAAAAAACATGCGGGGAAAAGGGTGAATTTTTTAATTTTTTATAAACAATTTTTGAAATTGCCCTATCAAGACCACTCTTTAAAAATTTCTTATTGATGAGAAATGTGTCCCCTACAAAATGTGGTAAGTGTGTGCCCCTAATTACTTTAGAATTCCCCCATCAAGACTCCTCTTTCAGTTTTTGTTATTATTTAGAGATTTGTTCTCTTCACGTTGTGCGAGTTGAAACCAATCGCACTTTCTTATCATTCATAGTTCGTGAAATAAAAATTTTCAAAATGAATTTTTTGAAAAAAACTCAAAAAATAATTTTTTTTCAGATTTTTTTTTTCATTATCAAAACTATCTAGGGGCACACACCTACCATATTGTGTAGGGGACACATTTCTCATCAATAAGAAATTTTTAAAGAGTGGTCTTGATAGGGCAATTTCAAAAATTGTTTATAAAAAATTAAAAAATTCACCCTTTTCCCCGCATGTTTTTCTATACTAATTTCCTCATATCTCCTCATCTAGCTCCCCTACCCTCACCATTTTTATACCAGAGGAACTTCATTGTATACCTCACATGCTGAAACAAACCGCAAAGTTTTATCGTTTATAATTCGTGCGATATAAATTTTTCTATTTCATGATCACTGTTAACGAATTTTTTTGTTTCAAGCTCGCATATCTCGACCCCTTCCGATTGTTAGGCAGGCAAATCATGATACATGTATGTAACATGAGTTGACCTATCTGCCATTTGCGGATGGTGCGCCCGAAAGGGAACACCCTGTATATCACTGAAATATTCATTTTGATATTAAATTCTACTCTAGAAAAATAAATATCAACGTTGACGTAACAATTACAACCTTTTTATTTCCTAAAAAAACATACTGCAAATTCAGTTTCAGGCGTTGCATAACGCAACCCACAATACGTATAGAACCACCTTAATGACTGAAACGATGTTCGAAATTTCTGTTGGTGTTCTTCAATTAGAGAGAAATGGAATCAAGCGATAGAAATGCAGGATATTGAATTGTGTTTGATTTCATTATGAGCAGAAATTGTTCTACTTATTCTTTATCATTAGTTTTTTAAATTTTGCGCGACAGATCAACCGATAAATGAACAAATTTTTTTGCATTTCTTATATTGACATCATTGATAAAATATGAATTTTTTACTCATAATTATTATGATGTGAAAATTGAAATGAGCGATTCTGGTTTCGGTCAGTAAATCTTGGATTCTTGGCGTATAATAAAATTTCACGTGGCTATTTCTGTCAAAGAGTCAACCTCTGAATAAATATTGCGGAAAAATAGTTTTTTAGGTTACTGGATCGCTCCCTCCTTACCGGGTTACACTTCCCATGAAGTACGAGTATTAGGCTCTTTTTAAACATTCGTGCCAAAAATTGCAATTAATTAGTTCTAAAAAGGTCAAAATTTACCGAACTAATATTCCTCGTGAAAATTTCGTTCCATGAAAAAACTCATACTCTCCTTCTACGCTGCTATGAAAGCGAAATAATTTCGCGATACTCGTTCGCCAAGCCATGCTGTTCATAAATTCGCCAAAACGTTACAGCGAAGATAAACATTGGCTCATACACGATAATAAATTACCAACATGTAGGTGCATCTAATAAAAAGCGTGTTTAGCCTACAGGTGAGTTAGAATTAAGCCCAGAACGTGGACGAAAATTGTTCATTTGCGGGGCCAACTAACGGAAGCCTACGCCGATGCGTTCGAAACTTATTAGACGACCTCGTAAGGAAATATTTTTAGTTTCCATTTCGTTAGGTCGATAAATCATCGATACCCGGTGCCATACCTGATTACTCGGCCGGATCACGTGTTTAATCTGGTAAAGTATTCACGTGACATGGACGTATTAAGCGAGCAGGCTTATTTTCGGATTAAAATAACAATCCTACGGGACCATATTATCAATGAAATTCATCGCTTTTCGTATACGCTGTGCCCAATGTCGTGATTATGGAACTAGAGCAACGTCCAGCAACCTGATACCCGAAGCGTGGAAAGCATAAGATTTACGC
Source organism: Phenacoccus solenopsis (assembly GCA_009761765.1). NCBI lineage: Eukaryota > Metazoa > Arthropoda > Insecta > Hemiptera > Pseudococcidae > Phenacoccus > Phenacoccus solenopsis. Next base: position 39,194,087 of record CM019753.1, read on the forward strand.
GTTCCGGTATTTGACGATTTTATCAAATTACAACGCGTCGACGAGTCTGCCGTGTCGTAATTAAAATCGTAACAACCTGTAAAAACGCCTCGATTTAATTGCTACCTGTGTACGCTTCATATTCCTCGCTACGTATTGGTCGCTGAATAAACGTGTCGCACCGAAATCCTCCCCACTTGTGGTGTAATTCGATGTGATAGTGTAATTAGCGCAGGCGCCATTCACTTAATGGAATTTCAAATTAGTTCTTACCGATGGACGAAACATTATGGTAGGGGTTTTCATAATTGTCAAATAAACCTTGAACGGTGTGGTTATTTTCAACAACGCGTAATGTCGTATGATTTCATCAATTTTTTTATCTCTCGTTTTTCCCAGCGTTATTGTTTGTTTGAAGATAATTTCAACGTAGCAATTTTAAATGACAGAAAAAAATGAGGAATATTTTTGCAAAAAATTCAATGTAAATCGATTTTTTACGAAGCGATTTTTTCGAACCTAAAACTCGAGGAACTATATTTTTTAATTCTATTTTTACTTTATTTTCCAATTTATTTATTTATTTTTTTTTATTTATTGGAAAAATTTAAATAAATTTTCAAGCAACAATTTTTTCATGAATACCTAGAAAATGACTATACAAACAACGTACGCTTCGCCTGTATGGGATTCAATCGGACGCACGGTATAGGCGTATTTCATTGGATGAAATCGAATTATACCTCTTAGTTAAACAAATTATAGCTAACTCCACACCAAAGGGGTATTTTCAAGATACCTCAACTCCACACAGTTCACACGTATGGGTGGTATAAAAATAATTTTCATGAAGATGCTGGTAAATTTCGAGTCGAACAAAATTGTATCGGACGAAGAAGCCAAGTTTTGCTTTTTTTACCCCCCCTCCTCCTCCTCACCATATTCCCACCTTGGGCTACGTGTCTCATCTTCGATGGGGACTTTAATATGTGGTTTGGGTAGTAATTCCCTAGATGTTCACGACAGGAAGTCTCTGTTGGGAATTTTTCATGTCTAGATATACTGAGCTATCAAGATTATAAGTTAAAATTTGTATCGAGAGTGTGAGGTCTGGTCAAGTTCAGTAACACTTTTATCACAATAATCAACAAATGCAAATTTCCAGTATTGTACTCTATTGAAAAATGAATTAAAAGTAGAATTAAAAAAATTTTTTTGAGTTTTAGGTACGAAAAAATTGCTTTATATAAAAAATTGATTTGCATTGCATTTTCTGCAAGAATGTTTCCTTACTTTTTTCTGTCGTTGAAAACGACGGAGTTCAAATTATCTTCAAACAAATGATAGCATTGGGAAAAACGAGAGAGATAAAAAAAAATTGATGAAATCATGGAACATTATGCATTGTTCAAAATCACCATTATCGTTCAAGGTTTATTCGATACCTATAAAAACCACTACCATAATGTTTCGTGTATCAGGTCATTTATTACTATTGCCAGTCGAGAAAATATATTTTTAGCATGACAGTATTTGATTCATACGTTATATTCAATGTTGAAATACTCAAAAATTGGCAATATTGAGTTGTACTCTTAATACTTATCACTCGCATTTTTTACATGAGTATAACACCTGGATACAAATTGTTCAAGAAATTTCGGTATTTAATTTTCACTTTTTTGATGTACTGTATTTCTTCTCAATTTCTTATTTTTCCAGAGAATTTGTTTAAAATTCTTGAACCAAAAAGAAAAAAAATTGATTTAGTGTTCTAATATTTTTAGCTGAATTTTTAATAAAAGCGATAGCTATTACTGCCTACCTGATTTGAGAAGGGGTGGACGAAGTGAGGTCTTCAAATCTTCGAGTTTCAGACCATTTTAATCATCTGGCATATGTGCCACTTTTTGGTATTTATCTTTATGTATTTATTTTTCCCCTTCGCGTAACGCTGGAGGATATTCGTTAAATTAGCTCTACATTTTGTGAGAAACTTTTCTTAAAAATGCGTGCTTTTTTGTTTTTTCAATACAACTTAAATTGACTGATCACTCAAATTTTGAAGAGACCTGGAGACGGGGTAAATAGCTCAAATTTGGTGTTTCTGATTTAATACAAAATGGTGAGTCACAGATTCCAACGTATCTAAATTTCAGCTTCCTATGTGCATTTAGAGTGGAGTTAGAGCATTTGAGGAGTTTTCAGTCATGAAATTTTTTGATTCTTCTATATCTCGCCACCAAATCAACCTAGAAAAGCGAAACGTTGTTTGTGGGGTTAGTTGGCGATCAAAATACGACCTTTTGAATTTGAGTCAAAATGGATCCAAAATGGCGGATTTGTTTTGGAGGAAGTTGGTGATCAAAATATGGCCGTTTGAATTTGAGTCGAAATGGATCCAAAATGACGGTTTATCAAAATTTGAATAGAGCTTGAGGAGCTTCAGATTTGTAATAATGTAATTAATATGAGTTCATATGATTATTGAAGATAAGAAGTATTCTATATCCCGAATTCACCTTTACATATGATATTGGAGGGGAGAAGGAGGGGTTATTGACTTCAAAATGTAGTGGGGATACATAAAAAGTCGAAAATTTTTTACTGCCGTGTCACATGATTAAATGAGCCCGAGTAATCAACTTTTTCTCATTTTAGCTTTCTGAGTAAATTTTGAAGGGAGTTGGTGCAAAATCGGCTTTTAGAGGGGAAATTATTGGTACTACATGAAATTTCATGAATCTTCTATATCTCGTCGTCAAATCAACCTACAATGATCAAATTTTGTATGCTAAGTTAGTTTATGAGCAGAATATGTCCTCTTGAATTTGGATCAAAATGAACCCGAAATGGCGATTCGTAAAAATTTGAGTATAATTTGAGGAGCCTCAAATAGGTATAATTTGAAAATTATGTGTTCATACAATTATTCCATGGTATAAAATGCTACATTTGTTCTAAATTCAATTTCTCGAATGGTTTTGGAGGGATAGGTTTGGGGTTTTTAGACTCGGTATTGAGTATGGCCCATAGACATGAACAGGTTAATAGACAACATTACCTGCAAACTTGAGAGCACCATTCAAAAACTCAACTCTAGTAATGCGGCATGGCTACTTACATTTTTAAAATTTTTATTTGTCCAAAAAATAAATATTTATCTACTTCGAAATTCAGTATTAATTTCGTAAAATTCCTTTCTTAATTCTTCTCGCCCTGTAGTTTGTTTTTCTCGTTTCGTCGAAAACCTACATTAGCAAAGACTACAATGATCCTCCGGGGCTGCACGGTATCGGTACAATGATACGTACGATTTGAACTTGGGCGAAAAACACGTTCGCACGCTCCACAACACCGAACAGATGTAGAATCGATTTCACGCCTAACTTAAAAGAGTTGTTATTTTCGATTTCGATCGAAATTACATATTGCGGCCGCATAGCCCAACTATATGGCATCGTAAAGCGCGCCGAGGCGATAAAAGAGCCCCTAGATGTTGAAAGTTTGATAAGACACTTCGTCTAGGTGCGCTGATAGAGCAATGTAGAGAAACCGAATCCATAAATTATTCGAAACAAATTAGCACCTTTACTATACCATTGTACATTTAAATAGAAGCATAGAAGTAAAAACTCAGCAACGACAGCAAGGCCGGAATTGCCTATTGAAAAAATCGTAGAAAGGTATAGTTCGTGAAAAGAGTACGTTTAAATCTTCGAATCTCGTATCCGTAGCCCGAATCGACCTAAATTTCTCGCTGTATCGAAAACTACCGACGAATTATAACGCGCAGAGGAATAAATGAAAAATAAAAGCGTTCGGAATTTTGGAATATGGTTTTTCACGTTTATAATCGTGACATAAACATATATCAGTGACTTCTTACATTTAAATAAGAATAAATCACATTTAGTCATTGCCTTAACCGTATTGTTATTAGATGCATGGAAGATTAACAAGTACCAGCCTCTGACTTGATCATGTCAAATGATAATGTCCGCTTACATCCGCCAAGAATTTCACTTGTTATAAGTTCGTCCGAGGAATGTGTAGGATTGAGTATGTCCATACAGTGGTGATCAAAAATTCGCCGCCGAGTAGTTTTAATTTTCGTAGGTGGCGTGCAAATTAGCCGAGCGACAGATCGGACGTGACGGGTACTCGGTGTGCCTACGCTTAATCCTCTGTCATGTACCTCGCCATAACGAGCGCTTTGGATTTTTTGTATTTTTTTATTTTTGAGAAACACTGAAAAAATGAGTTCATAGTGTACGAACACTTGGACGGGCGTTAAATTTAATCATTTATCATCATCGTTTATATTGATCTTCAAACGTCAGCCTGCCGTCATCGTAATTCCATAAATGTAAATCTGCATTTTACATCTGATAAAGGAAACCGTATAGGTATAGGTAACCTTTACATATACGCAAATCGAACCCAGCAACCGAACTGATAAACGGCGCGGTTAATCACGAGCGTAATGTTGACGAGAAGTCTACCAAAAAAAAAAAAAATGAAGTGCACATACGTGTCAATGACATCTCGCAGTATCCAACGCATAGCTCGAACGATTTTATAGACCAACTGTGTTCGAAGATTCTCGTATTCTTTAAAAATTACCCTCTGCATTCGAGACTTATAATAACAAACACCTTAGCCCATCGAAAGGATTACAGCGCGAGCTATACTCTCGAACGTGTACAAAACATTGTAGCCTAAATATTGTATATACTCCGTGAGACGAACGGTAGAAAAAAAATGTCAACAGGTAGCCCTTATCGTGAAATTACCCGATGCGTGGCTGCCGCGAAGCCAGAGATAAAAACCTAGTTTGCGGCGAATGGCAGGTTACCTATTGAAAAATGCATCTTCGCGGCCCATCTTTTCTTCATTCAGTTTCGTCTTGTGTAACCAACAAAAGACGCGTTTGGCCCAGTGCGAAGATCGGGACGGGGGTGTTAGGAAAAAAAGAAGAAAAAATGCCGGCTTCATTTTTGTCACCTGTTTCGAAATCCGAAATACTTTCCGGTATTATGCGATGCTTCTTTGTAATCGCGTGCGCTGATATTTTTTCTCGCTAGCGTTTTATCGTCGCTTCTTTGAATTTTCGCATTCCACAGGTATTGTATTTCGAATGCACCTGATAACTTCGGGCTAAACGTCTGCACTTTATCCTATTCTTAATTTTTTCCTCCTTTAAATAGATTTAATCGTCGGTATCGCGAAACATATATACGACCTTGGAACGAATATCACAAAAATTTCTTTCCGTCACATTGTTGCCGCATTTCGTGATGGTCATTTGATCTAATTCCAGCCTTCAGTATAGTGTAATAGTCGGTGTTTGAAGTCTATGCAATTGTTTCGGGTCTGTCGAGCAGAGGTGTAGCCAGAAATTTCCAGTGGAATGGGTGACGGGTTCAAAATTGCAAAATTTTTTTGATCAGGAATAAGGGTCAATTTTTTCTAATTGAAGACAATTTATGAAATGAAAAGCGGAAAGGAAATACGATTGCAAGGCGAATCATTAATTTTTAGTTTTCTGTTTATCAAATCTCGAGTGAAAATGAAGGTAAAATCGAAAATTTAAAATTTTATTGAGTTCAAAGGGGATTCGGACTCCCTAGCAACGCCTTTGGGTACGCCACTGCTGTTGAGAACTGTCATAGGGTTCAGGATAAGATTTTTGGACCTTCTGTTGAATGGTGTTTTATAATTATTACTCTTGAATAAGATTTTCAATTAATGAAGGAAAGATAGGTAATTTTTTTCATTTTGAAATCATTTTTTTTTATTATAAATTTTTTCAAAATGTCTTCATTATTGAATAATTTTTTAATTTCCTGTGAATTTTTGGAACTTCAGAAATTTTTAGACTTAGTTTTTTTAGACATTTTTGTCTTTCTATAATATTTAAGTTTTTTTTTTTTTTTTTTTTCTTAGATTCTTGAAATTTTCTCCATTTTTCGAACTTTCTGGAATTTTTTCAATTTTTGGACTTTTTTTATTTCTATTAGTCTTTCTGTTTGTTTTTTTTTGTTTTGTTTTGTTTTTATTTATTTATTTGTTTACCGTCTTTTGGAATATCAAGGTCAAGATGTTCTAGGCATTTGATGAATCGTCGATTATGCGATTGTCAATTTTAATATCATAATTTTTTAGAATAGTGACTAGTACGACAGTGTGTTATATAAATCATTATCGCTATATGAAAATCTAATATTTCTGAACTTTTCTATTTTTTATTTTTTTTCACTGTTTGAAGTTTTTGAATTTTTCTGAGGAAGGATGAAACTTAATGGGTCTTTTTTTCATTTTTGGATTCTTCGTTATTTTTTTTATTTTTTATTTCATCACATTTCTTCATTTTTTTTTTAACCTATTAAATTTGTATGCTAGGGTGGAACAATTTTCCCTATTTTTTTTTTTTTTTTGAAAATCGCGATGATGTATCCTGCCCAATTGTTGCAAAATTACCCCAGTAGTATGGAAAAACAATTTCAAATTTCTAGGTTAATATCAATTTTTCCCACTAATGTGATCAACGTGTGAAAATTTTACAATTTTTCTGAGAAAATTGATAAGAGTAAAGGCAGGTAATTTGAGTTTGGAAATCATATTTTTTCTTTTCAACGTAAAAAAAATTGAATGGTAATTTTTCCTTTCTTAAGGGATTCTAAAAATGCTAATCTATTATTTTGTGTATCGTTCTATTTAATACAGGAGGTAAGGTTAATGATTATTCCCTTACCGGACTGAAATCTGAACTAGGCTTGGTGTTTCAGATTTTTATGATGGAAAAAAATGAAATTGATCTGACGGGCTGAAAATGCTGCCTTTAAAAATTATAATGGCTTGGAATTCGAAGTTTTTTGTAAAATTTCAAAAAAATTTTAAAATTACTTTCAAAGACAGAAAATGAGCTCATTTGACTGCGTTTTTATTCTGGAGTTAAAACAGATTGGGTTGGTAGCCTCGACACGTAATCGTTAATCCTCGCTCCTCCATTGAATGAAAAAAACACTGAAAATAAGGGATAGTCCCTTACCGGACTGAAATCTGAACTAGGCTTGGTGTTTCAGATTTTTATGATGGAAAAAAATGAAATTGATCTGACGGGCTGAAAATGCTGCCTTTAAAAATTATTACTTTCAAAGACAGAAAATGAGCTCATTTGACTGCGTTTTTATTCTGGAGTTAAAACAGATTGGGTTGGTAGCCTCGACACGTAATCGTTAATCCTCGCTCCTCCATTGAATGAAAAAAACACTGAAAATAAGGGATAGTTACATGAATATTATAGATGCTTTTGAGAGCCCTGAATAACAGAAAAATTGACATAACCAATTTTTTTCGATGTTGGCATTACAGTACTTTTGTCTTTTGAACTACAAAGTTCTCAAGTCGTGAACAAATAATTTTTTCTTTCAAATTTCTTACACTTTGAATGCTTTACTATTTACAGGCGGTATTAATATTAACTTGGAGGGTTGAAATTTTTTCACATGTCACAGAAGTCATTTTACAACAATTATGCTAGTTGTCTCGCTCCATCAACTGTATACTTATTTTTAATTTTCGATTTTTTTTGTTTTGAAATTTTTTCAAGTTTTACTTACTTTCTTTACATTTTTGAAAAATACTTAATTTTCAATTTTTTTTTGAGATTATTCATTTTCCTTATTTTTATTATTTTTTCATTCTTAAATATTTAGAATCCCCAGGAATCATAATGTCCAGTTCCAGTGTAGCTTGCCTCCTTTTCCCCTCCTTATCGTCGACCCTCATCGTACATCGACGTAATAAACTTAGGTGTAAACAAATCAATTCATTTTACCACGGCTGTCGTATCCTATCACGACTACTGAACGAATCGACGCGTCCGGTCGAGTGAAAAATTAATAAGAAAAATTCTACATCCGTCAAGCGCGTAATATGCACTCCAGAACCTATCGCGGTGTACTCTACGATACAAATTTGCATATTTTTCGCGTCACTAACAATACCTACGGGATGGGAGTGCCCGAACAAAAATCCTCGTAAAAGGTTTAATTCAAAGGATACGTAACACAACTCCAACCTGTTGTAATATAAGAAGAGAAAAATAAGAAAAATAAAATCCGCCCACAGGAAACATTTAAATGCTATCTTTTATAAGAATTTAATAGAACATTTTTAAAAGCTAGTCATTACGACGGTACAGTGGTACTTTTTCCCAGATAGGGTGAAATTTGTATTTTAATTTGTAAATTAAATAGCCTACGTGTACGCCCACATCCTCCATATTCTAGTGCTTGCCACGATGATCTCTGGCACAGGTATACACTAAACGTATTTTTATCCTAATAACGATAATTCCTACGGTAGCAACTGGTTATTTGCGTTGGTTAGCCAGAGTGATGGGAATGGTGCGGTGATTTATGTTGAGAAATATTATGGCAGGTTTTTTTTTCGGCAGGGATATACTGGTGTACGATTAAAGCGTCGCGTCGTATATTGGTCATGTTTAGCTCTACCGTTAGCGAGGCCGGAAGTACACGCTTTAAAATCAGAGCACCCTACGTTATCCCTTTATCTGTAATACGTCATCTCATACGTACAGAGTCAGTATCGGAGTAATACGCGGCACAGTCGTCGAGACATATCTATCATAACAACGATCGCGAATACTTCGCGCTATATGGTCGTAAAACCAGAGCTGTACCATATAAAGCACTTCCCTTTCCTGTCTGGTGTTGAGAAGATGAAAAAAAAATTCTCTAGGATTCTCTTTACATAACTGCTTCGGCTTCCTGTCTGAACGAAAAATCCACCTGCATCTGCGATTAAAGGTTTTTAGTACATCATCCTCAACATGTGTAATGTGTATCAGCTGTGGAAAGAGGTAAAGAAATCTCGCTCATTAGGTTGAATGGAGCGCAGAAAAGTACATCGTTACCGTTAAACGGTGTAATTAAATTTCGCCTATACATCCTTGACCTTTGAATTTGGACGTTGCATCGGTGATTTATGTCGCGTTAGACGCACAGTTGCTGAAATTAGATTACATAATATCTACTGCTACGACGATAATTTCGCAAAAGGCGAAAAAAAAGTGGTCGTAAATTAAAGCTCGAATGACGATGGCTAAACGAGATATAAATCGTTGCCGAGCTCGTGCTACTTTTTTGGCTTGCAGCGACAGGCCAACTAGTAGAACGGATATTGCTCGGAATTAGTCGAATCGGAGTGGTCAAATAACAACTCGCTAAACGGCCAATACGCCAGGCGGTACATTAAAAGGATCTTTTTAATACGGACTGTCGTTACCATGATTAACATACTATTTAACATCGTACCCCGCCAGTAATTTGTAAATCGTCCAGTCATCCTAATGCCATTGTTTCGGTAACTCTTCGCCACCGCTTTGCGGTAATTGTACGCGAGTACAAAATATTGACCTTAATTGCGCCACTCTTACGGATAACGTTTGACGTGCGTTTTTCTAACGTCCCTGCTCGACTGGTACATATTGGTCGTCGGCGATATGGCCACAGCTTGTCGAAAGTAAGCGGATAATGCGTTGTTTTTTCCGTCTGTTTGGACGCGTTCGCGTTCGTCGTTTACGTGTAGTCATCTGGCGTAATTGAGCTCATTGCTCGACCCACAGACCCAAAATGCGTGATTTCATCGTCTCGCACGTGTTACGTTCGACGGTAATATGCGGTAATCGGGTTTAAATTGGTACTTAGTCTAGAGTGGTGTTTATCTGTTCGATAAGGATACCAGAGAATTCTGTGGGATTGGTTGGATATTGGAAATTCATCGTTTAGGTTTAAGTGCTTCTATCGAATTTGGTGCATAAGTGGATATGTTCAATTGTTCATGTTTGGAGAAGAGAAAATATTTTAATCTTTCATCGACTATACGAACCGAGTTTATTAGTGTAGACATGTGTAGGTAATTCTGATATGGCATGGCGTTCGTATTATATCCATTACCTTGAAATAAATTTCCTCTGGATTTTCGACAAATGAGTAGACATTATTCTAGTTTATTTTGTTTCAGTTATCAAATTTCCGATATACATATTACGAATTTTGGTAACCTCTGAGAGTATTGGATTATGCACGATATTTCTTACATCATTTTTGACATAGTTGCTTGCTGAAGGTCTGAAAAGTGGGCAGTAATGGACAATTGCCAAAATGTGTACATTTCTTACCAATTTTGATATTTGGTATTCCAGACAATTTACTATTAGAAAAATTCACAAGGTCGGTAAGAGATTTTGGGTATGTTAAGAAGTCTTGGAGTTTGTCCATCGATTTGTTCAAGTATTATGCCTTTCGTTGAACCAAATACGTATTGGTGATTCGAAAATTGCTGGAAAATGCTTAGAAGGGTTCAGTTTAAAATAAATGAAAACATTAATTTTCGTAATTAAAAAAAAATGTAAGCAGACATGCCGCATCACTGGAGCTGAGTTTTCAACTGAGACCTGCTCTGGTTTACTAATGACATTGTTAAGCACTTCATGTCTACAGGCCATATCCGATACCAAGTCTGAAAACTTCAACTTTATCCTTTCCAAATGAACTTGAGAAGTTGAACTTCGAACAAATGTAGTATTTCTTGCCATACAATAATCACATGAATACATATTTCTCAAATTATAAGTACTCGAAGCTCTTCAAATTATCTTTAAAATTTTTACCATCCGCCATTTTGGATCCATTTTGACCCAAACTGAAAAGGTCATATTCTGTTGATCAACTAACCCTATACAAGAAGTTTAACCTCGTAGGTCGATTTAATGAGAAGATATGGAAGATTTATGAAAGAGCATAGGAGCAGAATGGCGAATCAGGCTCGGAGGCCAATTTCGATGAAACTTGTGTGGTAGGTAGCTACCCTTTGAAATTTTCATGGCTAAGTTTCAAACCCCCCGCCCCCTCGTTTTTGAGAAACTAATTTTTAATTGAAAAAGCAATTCGAATTTTTCTTTCATCCATTAGTTGACTGATTTTATTGAAAATTTATTATGTTGTACTGTTCCGTAGGAGGTTTCTTGGAAAAAATCAGCAACCTCGATCGTGACTTTATCCCCACTAAAAACCGTTTTTTAACTTTATTCAATTTTTTTAACCATGATAACGCTTTGGCACAATTATTAAATTGATATTTTTAGATGCCCCCTTCACCCCCGAACAATGTGGAATTTTTTCAGATTTTTCACTCGGGTACGCCATGTTGAAAAATGGCTAAAACTGATAATGGTTCGCATGTTGGTATAGTCTAAGAGCCAAACCGGTCGAAAATGGGCCGAAATAACTGAAATCTAGGACTGGTCCTAAAAGTTACTGTATGTACCCTTACTTCGAAAATCACCGATCTGCCGATCCCCAGCTGCTGCTTTTAAGCACAGCAAAAGCTCAAAAGTTTATAATTTTCGTGAACTTTCGGCAGAAAATAATAAAAGCGGGAATGGTGTCAAATTGCAGGATTTTTACGATGAATGCAAATATTTAGGTCTGCCAGCTCTAAAGTGCTGCCAAGGTCTGGCAGAGGTGGTCAAAGGGGGAGAAAACTCGAAAAAAATCACGTATTCTTGATGAAATTCACATAAAAATTGCATAATTTAGTTTAAGTGGATTTAACAAATGCTTTTAAGTATTACTCATGAACAACAATGACTTCCTAACTTCAAAATTTTTAAAAAATTTCACATTTGAGGGAGTTGGGGGTAGGAAAAAATCTACAAACTCATGTATATATTTTTGCAAATCGCGAATAAAAGCTTGAGAAAAACACAAAGTGAAACACGTACACATATTATAACAACAATTAAAAAATATCCAAAACGTGTTTTTTTTCTCTTTATAAAACAAAAAAAATTGAAAAATGTGAATCAAATTAAAAAAAGTTCAAATTGTAGTAGGAATATGAGGCTGTTTTCTCCATTGCATAAAGTGCAATTTGTGAGATTTCTTTTTTCTCAAGTACAAAATTCGCAAAAATAGGTACCACTCCTTCACCCTGAACTTGAAAAATATTGTTATAATTGAGTTGTACGACCTAAAATACATATAATTATTTCGACGTATCGCATGCCCGTATACATTAGTTTGTAGATTTTTTCCTACCCCTCACCCCCTCAGTTCGAATCTCAAATTTGATTACAGAGTTAGGCAGAAAAAAGGACTCTTCTTGTAATTGAAGCAAATGTATAGTTCGTAAAATTGCCACTTCGTTCCACAACCTCGTGACAGACACTACTGAATTTTTAATCAGAATCTCGTGACAATTTTGATGCCAGTAATGACCATATTTCGCTTTTTTTCATCTTATTAGTCGATGAACTGCCCTCACTCGCTTTTCATCTTTGTGTGAGCGAACTCAGGATACTCGTGCTAGAAATTCACCACCCTATTCTTCGCTTAAATCTTTAAAAAATCGTATCCTGTTCGAAGCAGTTGCATTTCACTTGCTACCGATGTTAGTTTCAAGTACCATATGGTAATGAACTTCCTCATCCGTATTCCTGTACAATGTACTTTGAGCGGCACGTTAACGTCTGTACGAACGTGCTCGGGGCTGGGTGAAGACGCGCATAAAGGGATGTCTTTACAGTAATTCATTTAAATATGTCACCTGCGAGAGCGTTACACTCCTCCTTAATTTAGGCGGTATTAGTTTGCCTGGTACGATATAGTCGCGTGACCTTACAGGCTTCTGTAGGATATTGTTGCGCTGTCGAGTTTGCGCTACCATATTCTATCCTATTAAACGTTCTCCTTATACCGTCATATTTCCGTTTCTTTAATGATCTCGGCGAACATGTGTTGATGGTTGTTTTAAAGCGAGACTATTTTAAGTTCGCGTCCCCGTGTACGACGCGTAAACGCGGTCTACTTTTTTCCCATTTTTCGGAGTACTATTTTGAGAAAACGTAGATACGGTAAAAATAAGTCAGAATCGTGATGGAAATCGTATGTCGCGAGTACGTGATGCGACGTCATATGCTTCCGATGGTGTGGTATTCGATAAGAGGTTAATTTTCACGCGCCTAACTCGTAACACCTTTAGTCTGTGTGTGCTTCGATATTAAAAATGGTAATGGAATTTTAATTGGCTGCGAATGAAGTTTACCTACCGGAGAGTCTGTTTTCACTAATGGAAAAACTACATATGATACTTCCGGGCGTGCACGGTGGTGGCGCGGCGCAAAAAAATGGTGGAAAAAATTAATAACATTAATCACACGTATGAAAAAATGACATAGATAAACGATCGGCGACTACAACAGGTATAGGTTTACGTGTTGTTTTACGCGAACAGGATGCGCCGTATTATTAAAAAATATTAGATCGTTTCGTGATATATTACGATGACTTGTCACTGATGGTGTAGCGCGTAGCCAAGGGATGGTAAATAGCACTGGTCGCGTGCTATATCCGAGCACATGTCGAAGACCAGACTGGACTCGACGTCGGCTCGTACAGGATCCGGGCGACCCGCACTTAACATATGGTCCTTTAATTGATGCTCGAACCGCAGTTCTTATTTACTATAAGGTACCAAATTGTTAATGGTGTTTGGGGAAAATGCTCGCACCTATTTGGGGTGTAGATTCACAACAACGATGTGTACCCGCTGCATCATCTCATCTCTTCGATTCGGCACACCCGCACACAAGATAATAATCATCTACCGTAAATGATAACCAGTCTGTTAGAAATTCGAGTGTTCGAAAATTCACCAATTCTACATTCCTTCGATAATTACTGGACGCCGATTCTTTAATTTTTTTCCTTCAACTAACGCTTTGTTTTCAAATCACCAATTTAATATGTTCGCGTATGCTATTTTGGCATTATATTTAACCATTTTTCTTTGAAACGTGTTTACACGGTAACACCAAGATCAGCGACAGGTTGTTAATGGAAAACGTGTGCTAATGTACCGACGTGCTGAATTTAATTGATATCGCATTACTTCCAGGTTGACGTTTTGAGTAATAGAAGAATACACTAATGACGGTTACGGCGCGTATAGCGTACGCAGGCAGACGCGCACACCGCCAGCACCAAGGCGATGCAATCAAGCAGCGTATTTGTTTTGATGGACGGTTAAAGTGGCTTAGTTGGCGAGGGTCAAAGCGATGTCACGAATTAGACGATGTCTTTCGAAAGTCGACTTTTAAAACGTATCATTCGCTAAATAACGAGAATGGAGATTTTCTTGTGTGAACTTTTTTTTTCATCGTATTCGCGATAAATTAAGTCGCACTTTCTTTTCGCGGTAGAAAGAGTTCGATTTTCTCTCTCTTGTTGAACTGATGATTACACTTCGGACGTTCCAATTTATGGAATTGACGTGGTTTTTGTAGCATTTCAAGGATAACTGAGAAGTAATTTGGAATTTTTAATTGTGGTGTTTTATTGCAACTTTATGTTGAATTTTTATCTTTGCTGTTGTTGTTGTTGATTGATATTGTTTCCTACTGAGTACTATTACTGTTGCTGCTGATGTGATTGTTGCTGTAGTCATGGTAGTGGTGGCGGTGGTGATGATGATGATGATGATGATGATGTTGTTGTTGTTGTTGTTGTTTTTACAGTCTATAATGGTGATGGATTTTTTGTTGTTGTTAATGTTGCTGTTGTTGTGATGATGATGATGATGATGATAATGGTGATGGTGATGGTGATGGTAGAGGTGGTGGTGATCGTGGTGTTGGTGGTGATGACGATGATGATGGTGGTGGTTAACTGGTTATAGATAGAGAAAGTGTAATTAGTGATATTTTGCAGTGTTGTAACTTTTCTAGTTGTTGCTTTTCTTGTTGTTATTGTTACAGTCAATGATGATGATGATGATGATGATGCTTAATATTATGACGATGATGGTGGTTATAGGTAGCGAAAGTGTTATTAATGATATTCATATTAGCGTAACTTTTCTTGTTGTTGTTGTTGTTGTTAGAGTCGATGATGATGTTGTTATTATTGTTACAGTTTATAATGGTGATGGCGTTTTTGTTGTTTTTGTTTTCGTTGTTGTTGTTGTAATTATTATTATAAGGAGAGCTGTGGTGTATGAGATATTTGATCTGCCCCACACGTGAGACGTGAAATCTAGAATATTGATGGTTATTGCCCGTCCTACTCTGCCCTGCCCTGCTCCGCCATACTACCTACCATATTGTTCAATTTTTGTTATGTTATTGTTCACTCAGCGCATACCCATTTTTACATATTATTTATTTATTTATTTGTTTTGTTTTTTATTTTTTGTTTTCTTCATGAATTCATAATAATAGTAATCCGGCCCCGTTCGCCCAATTGGGCATAGGGATGCCGTCAGTTATGTTGATGTACATTGAGCTGAGGTATTTATTATTTTATTAATAAAAATTGAATTATTATTATTATTATTATTATTATTATTATTATTATTAAAGTCAGTTATGGTGATGGAGTTGTTGTTGTAGTGGGGATGCTGGTAATGGCGAAGATGCTGGTTGTAGTTATAGATAGCGAAAGTGCTGTTGTGATGGAGTTGTTGTTATTGATGATGATTTTTGCAATAGTATCGGTGTTGTTTTTATTATTGATGATGATACTGTATTACTATAGTAACCATCTTGTAGAAGTGGTGTTATCATCGTAGTGGTCACTTTTGCTGTTATTTCTAATTGTGATAATGATGATGATGAATTGATGATATCGTTGCTCTTGTTGATGCTCTTGTTGTTGTTGTTGTTATTGTTGTTGTTGTTGCTGTTGCTGTTGTGATAGTGGTGGTGATTGTTGTTAATTATTGTTATTGTCATTGTTATTAAATTATATTTGTAATGAGCGTCATGGTATCTAATTGTGATGTTTTCTAAATACAAAATTTTAATTGAAAGAATCAAAAAATAAAATAATAAATACAGGATTAATAGTTCAAATGATTTCAAGTAAATTATTTCATTTTGCCATTTTTTTTGTTGAGTTAGTAATTTTTTATTAGTTTTTTTACGTTAAAATTAATTTATATTATTTTTTTCTTTTAAATTAATTTTAAGGTTAAAAAAGGTTTATTGATATTAGTAATATTAATTTGTTAGATTAAAATATTTTTCCATCATTATTTAAGTACCTAGTCTTTATTTAATTATTTTATGATTATTTCTTTACTTATGAAATTTCTTTATTTCAATATTATGTTTGTATATCAAGAATTGTTTTACCAGTTTTTTTATTGTTGCTGTTGTTGTTTGTAATTATTTTATTACGGAATGTGACATGATAATGTATACGATGTGCTATTGCAGAGAGGGATCACCTCTATCAAAACACTGACTCAAACTGAATACAAAGGCTACAAATATATTTCAGCAACGACAAAAAATAACAGATAAAATGAAAAGAAAAGAAAAACATCCAAGCATATGAATAGGAATACACATACGAGTATTATATCTAGCTATATGCATAATATATATGTTAAATTCATAGGTACTCTGCGCATCTAATATCTACATGTATTTAAAAATATTCACCCCCCCCCGCCACCTTACCACTTCAAATGAAAATTAAATCATAAATATAATTATAAGTAACCAACCTGTCCACAATGTATTTTATAAGGGCCTTGCGAAAGTCAAAGGTGCCAACGAAATCTCGAATAATAATTTATTACTTTACTATCTATAAAAGTGTAAAAGCATAGTTATTATTTTTTTACTATTTTTTCTGTTGTCGAATAGTTTTTGTAAAAGAATCGAAGAACTCATCTCTCAAAAGAATGATCGAACTCGATAACGTCGCGATATCCACCGCGATAAATGGTTTCCACGAAGTAGAATATTCGAGCCACCACGGGCGCATGAAATCTCCAAAGATAGGGCGATAAATACCAAAGCTGCGTGAATCGCAACCCTTTGCATCGTTCGAAACGATCGCGTATTCCGATGCATCGCGGTTTATACGCCAGCACGTAATGAATGAATGAAAAAAAAAGTAGAACGCGAAGGAAATGAAAGACGAGATGAACGAAAAATTATGTTAGTTCAGGTAAAGATGAAAAGAATAAAATACACCTGTACAGTCGGCGCCTGCTTCTATCAAAGGAGAACAGATTGCAAACATTAAGTGGTTTTCAATATACAGGCAATGGCGAAGTGTAACTTTATCCAAACACGTTGTTTGCCAAAAACCGAAAATGCATCCCTGTGTTATCGCCGCCGTCTGGCATTTTTTTAAACATCCCGTCGTGCCGAGTTGCCGCGGTGAGCTCGATCGAGATCGTTAAATCGGCAATCGATTTTTAATTAAAAATTAAATTATCGTCTTATCTTTATCTAACGCGTTGACCAACGCTTTGAGCTTTAATTAAATGGCAACGGTACCATAGTCGAGGATCGAAAAAACGTGAACGAGAGGTCTCCAATCGGCGATTCATCATATCGATAAAAGCGTTCAGACAGATATGGCGAATGCCCTGCGACATGGTAATGGCGTGAATACGATCTATCGTCGAAATTGTTTTAAAGCTCGTTGGCTTTCGCGACTGCGATCATATCATCGATGGAAATTTTTTTCGTACTTTTGTTTACATTATAAACTTATAGTGATCGGATTTGTAATAGTAAATGGCATAAGGTTGCCTGTGTTTCCTAGGTGTCTGTCTAGTGCCATTCATATACGGTATACACATTAGATGAAAGATCAGTTAATGGATTTCGAGGGCATATCTGCCTATATGTGAGTATGTACGGAATACGGACTCACCGAAGATGACATTTGCGGTATGTTGTGGGGAGAAATCGTGAAATGTGTGGGATGGCGCGGAATACGTATAGTCTTGTTCACACATCACGAACTTGACACCTATATACTTACAGTATAACGTGCAGACAGTTGGACTTGTCTCAGTTCAAATCTAATAATTTACGAGTAAACGCTCCTTTTCAGAGTGCGGTTTACGCGATAAGAATTCATTAGAAGAGTTCGCCACGACGGTTTAGTTTTCGGTGTACGATGCTATTATTGCGTCGCTACGATGCCTTACGAATTACGAACGAGTGGATACACGCAGCTATGATAATTTGACGCGCGAAAAGACCGAAAGAGCGTTTTAAAATTATTGACGTTTGACGGCCGGTACTATTATTTGATCATGTCCAGGCGCACGTTTTCACACAGGAAGTTAATTTAAAACATACATCCATTACTGGACGTTATTAAAGGCACGCGACCCAACATTGTTATAATATATTACAATGTACTTTCTTCATTGCCGTATTATGCTGGTCGTTGGCCAGAGAAAACGGAGCCAGTTCGAAGTATTTTACCTGAAATCCAATTACCTTAGTTCCGCAGTACTCAAACGTCAGCACTTACGATTTGATAATTGGACATTCGGAAAAACATTCTTCTTTATCCTCTATCCATATACATTAATACGATAGTGAAATTAAACAACCCTATGCAAATCAATTCTCTCTTTCGAATAAAATTATCGTTTCACCTCGCCGTACATTATAGTTTGCGCTTCAATAAAAGGGTCAGTTGTATTAAATGACGAATGTCACGCACGGCCGATGCATAATAGCGATTATCCTTGTTACCCATCAAGTCGTACCTGTGAATCATCCCCGTATTTTTCTTTAACCATTACTTCCGTTTATCGTTGACCTTTGGGAAAACACGATGATGATTAAAAAGCTCCGGTAATGTAATGCGCGTGGCTTCGTGGTTTCGTACAAATTGGATGATTTGTGATCACGGAGTTGATAAAAAAGGTGAATTTTTGGTTCCGGTTATCCAAATGGGCTCGTTTTTTTTTTATATAAGGCATTGCTTGGAATTTGTGTGATTCTATGGTTAATTACTTGAACATCGAAATCCATTGTCTTTATATTTAATTTCTCGCATGATGTTTGCCATTACTGTTTCTGGAAAAAATAAAAATATCTATTTTAAATATTTCATTACGTAGATTCTGCTTTGAAATATTGATCAACGCAGATAATGATCCAAATAGATGAAATTCAAATTTCTTTGGAATTTTTCTATCTACATTATGTAGTGAGTCTTAAATAAGTTGTATAAGAAAAGGCAGTGGCGTAAGCAAGTGTGGTAACATGGTTAATTTTCACACAATACACAGGGAGGTAAAAATTCTTATTTTCACACCCACCCTAAATTTTTCAAGTTCATTTTTATTTGAATTTAAAAAATGCTGAAATGATTAACCACTTAAGAGTACATAACTTTTTCTAAATATAATATCACTAAAAACATAAAAATTTTAATTACAATGTGAAATATAATAACATCCTTAATCATTTCCCGTTCTTTTTCAAAAATCGTGAGACACTTTGCATCTATACGCTCACATTTTCTAATCAACCCCCTC
Organism: Phenacoccus solenopsis; assembly: GCA_009761765.1. NCBI lineage: Eukaryota > Metazoa > Arthropoda > Insecta > Hemiptera > Pseudococcidae > Phenacoccus > Phenacoccus solenopsis. The sequence goes on from CM019753.1 coordinate 39,213,464, forward strand.
CACCTCGCCATATAACTAACGTAGACTTGAGTTGTCTCTAATTACTTTATATAACGTTAGATATTATCAATTTTTCATTTTCTACCCTTACCTCCCCTTCAAAAAACCGGACGAGCTACTATTAAAAAAAGGGATCTAGTGATCAGAAATCAGTTTTCGCTTCTTTGACATATTTTAAAATTTCATTTTTATTAGAAAATTATTCTGTTCTGAATCACTTCACGCACTTTATGAATTATTCCAGATATTATGATTTTACCAATCTTAAATTAAAATCCTCAATCTGTGTATGAAATGTGCCAAACCTTGCATTCACTATGGAATTTCGAATTAAAATTCCAATTTCTGCGAGGAAACAAATTCAACCTTTATGTATTCGTACAGATTCACACCATTGTTTCTTTTACCTTCGTAATTCGAAAATCAAGGAAAACGAGTTGTTTAATTTACTCTGTGGTGTTTTGTCAAGACGGCCGAAATACGACCATATCTGATGTTAGAAATGAAGGACCCGGAGTCAAAATGACTCCGAAAACGCAGTGACTCCGGAGTCAAGCCGAAGTCTAGAGTTAAGGTTTTGAAGTTGACCCCGGAGTCAAATTTTCAACTGACTGGTGTACTATACTAAGCAGGTATACGCATACGCCATTTTGAGTTATTTTGATAACAGAGTTGCTATTACTATCAGCTTTATTAGTGGATTATATGAATCGTATTTTTTAATTAAAAGAAGAAATCATTGAATTTTTTCAATTAGTGTTGATGTGATTTTCTTTCTAAGAAATAGTTAAAAGTTGACAATTGCTAAAACTGCAAAAAAATTCAGCAATCACTGTGAGAACTCAATCCAAAATTCGAAATGTTTTGAAATATTACTCGCGAAAGTCACTAGCTAAATTCAACTATACAACTGGTAAAAAAAACCTTAAAACGTGAAAAATGAGTTGGTGTTGTGCCCCTGGATGTAAAAATAGTCAAAAGAAGGGGTTTAGAGTATTTCGATTTCCTCGTGATCCAGAAAGAAGGAAGGTATTTATTAGAAATTGCCGGCGAGACAAATGGACACCAACAGACCACTTTGTACTTTGTTAGGTAAAAATTAAGAAATATTTCTAAAGAATCTAAGTAAAATCTACATTCACTATAATCGTTTGATAACAGAAAATAACTCAAAATGGCGTATGTGTATACCCACTTAGTGCCTTACTGACTCCAGAGTCAGAGATGATGTAGACAGAAGTCGTGCCCTAAGGTGCAGACAACCATTACATTCCAAAAAGGTACGGATTACCAATCGAACACCCAGGTACATACTACATAGTACCCCGAAGTAAGAGGTAGTGGGTATCAGCCCACCGTGAAGACATCAATTAGCACTGAGACCCATCAGAGGCAGTTATGGTGCCAGAAGGAAGGACGAAGGGGCTGCTAAACTTCCAATGTGAAGGAACTTGGGAAGGGGCGCACGGCCGCCCAAGGAAAACCCGGGGGAGATGTAGGTCAACCGCTAAGGTGCCCCTACTTGGTTAGAAGTAATGCCACAAGCGGTTTCCAACCAAGTAGTATCGTGTGCGGTAGAAGAAATTCCCGCAAAAAGAAGGGTCAGGTAAGAGTCGGAGTTGGACTTTTAGATTTGCTTCGGAGTCAAAGGGGAGTCGTAGTCATGTTTGCAGAAATGCTCCGGAGTCAGGGGCTAGAGTTGGAATCAAAAATTAAACATGACTTCGGAGTTAAGGGTCAAAGTCTCACTCAAAATTTTTGGGTGACTCCTAGTCCATGGTAATTTATGGTAATAAACAAAAAACAAAAAAAAAAAATACCGTCACAACTCAAACTCTGAATCCAAAGTAACTCTGGAACTTGACTCCGGAGTCAAGTCGGAGTTGGAGTAGGGCTTTCAAATTTGCTCCAGATTCAAAGTGGAGTCGGAGTCAAATTTTAAACTTGACTCCGGAGTCGTGGGTCGAAGTTGGAGTCAAATGTTGCCTTGACTCTGGAGTCAGGCTGAAGTCGGAGTCAAATTTTGGGTGACTCCTAGTTCTTGGTAGAAACTAAAAAACAATACCAAGTTACCGTGCTCTGAAAATTTAATAAAAAATCAGAGTAAAGCCAATTCCTCACTATATGAGCATTGTGATCTCGTCTCTCTGATTAGTTATTTTGAATTTTCCGCGTAATATGGTTTAACCAATCATTAGTTGTTATTTCAGCCACCAATCAAAGATATTGCTCTTATGGGGATGCAGTAACTTGGTATTTTGATTTTGCATATTAAAGAAACAATAATATTAGATTCAATTTAATCAACAGCCACACATTAAATAGAATTTTTGATTTTTTTCAAATTAAAGTTAATATAATTTTTTTATTTATTTAATATTATTTAAATTAATATAATTAAAATTAAAATGAATGAATTCAGCAAAATTATTTTTATTTGTTAATTAAAAACACAATTCAAAGAAAATATTTAATTTTAAATATATTCTGCTCAATGATTATAATGCAAATCATAAAGAAATATAATTATCAAAATTACTGAATACCTATCTAATGACAAATTCAATATATTAAAAAAAAAATATTGAAATTAAAATTATTAAATCTATGACGATGACGACGATGATGATGGTGGTGATAGTGATGATGATGATGATGATGATGATGATGATGATGGTGGTGGTGGTGTTGGTGGTGATGGTGGTGGGGATGGTGACAGTTGTAATGTGATGATGAAGCTAATCTAAATTTATGCTATAGTTTCATTTGTTGTTTTAGGATTTATTATGAATAAATCTTTTTCTAATACATAATTTATTTAAATAAAATCAATTTATAATGCAAATCATAAAAAAAAATAATTATCAAAATTATTGAATACCTATCTAATGACAAATTTAATATATTAAAAAAAAAATTATTGAAATTAAAATTATTAAATTCATGACGATGACAACTATGATGATGATGATGATGATGATGGTGGTGGTGGTGGTAGTGATGATGATGATAATGATGATGATGATGGTGGTGGTGGTGGTGATGATGATGATGGTGATGGTGCCATTATAATTTATTTTTCGATGAAGTATGATGATGTTGCTGCTGATGAGGATGTTGATGACGTTGATAATGGTGATGAGTGGTAGTGTGTACTGTTGTTGTCGTTGTCATCATCGTCGTCATCCTTATCAATAATCATGTGTTCTTGAATATCAGTTTATATATTGCAACAATTTCTGAATGTTGAGGGCCTTGGTGTCAGCTGATCACTCTGCATAATACTGATGTAGATGTTTTTTACTTGTTCAACTCATGAATCAACGTGTACATAATATTGACGAGAAGGGCAGAATAGCATCGATAACATGATATTGAAGAATTTACTGGCCGAACATGGCGTTTTGAATCTGACCATTATGCACTCGCGCCGAATAAAATTTCGATTTGTCTTACGCAGCCGGTATAATATACGCGAATCGAACTCGTTATATCTAATATCGTTTGCGAGTACCAACCAGTTTCGCTAGACCGCATTTAATCGACTATTTCTCGGCTAAAATTGAAGAAAATATAACGACGCCGAAGTTCTGCAACATGATTTACAAGCCAACGTAGATGCGAAGATAACCGCTCAGCTACGCAGAAGGGAGAAAAATATAGAATTATGATGGCGAGCGGGACGTGGAGGAAAAAAACCACCGTAACCGTATCGTATACACTCGTTATTCAAAAACTAATTAAGTACTATATTCGAGTCGTACACGCACATTTAGCGGGTAATTCTCATATTTCATAAAATCCTCACTTTATACATTGTCCATTTTTATACCTCGACGCAGCGCATGTCGTGTCGGAATCTTGATTATTGGTACAAGTTGAAAACGGGTTTGCTCTTCCCACACTGTCACATTGGTCGTCGTTTCGTGTTTTCAGCGTATAAAGCGAACGAGCTTTTCGCCTTTTCCTTGTGCCCGTGTACGCGATGATTGGTTAACGAAGTTGCGTCGTCGAGTCCGCAGACCACCTATGACTGAAATTTACGACAACGATGATTTAAAAGGCGAAATTTTTTCGGTTTTTAGGTATCGTCGCGGCATCTTTTTAGGGCCTAATTAATTTCGGCGCTTTTAGGCGACCAATTTCCCAGAGCCGCGTATGTATGGAGACAGAGACGAGGTCAACAGTCTCACATAATGGTATGGGTTAGCGAGACCGAGGAATAAGTCCTTAAAAAGTAAGATGTAACCTCCAACGCTGATTGTTTTGATTTCATCTACCGACAAATCCGGTAGCATTCCTCGTTATTTTTACTTAGTATTACCGGCTTACATAATGCATATGGAAAAGATGTATCAGTTCGAATATCGCGTGCTGCACAGCCGTGGCATGCACATCACGTACTCACATTTGAATATACAATACGCGGCGTAACCATCGCGCAGACTAGATCGAGAGAGAGGTGCGTAACGTATACGCGGCAACAATTTATTCGACTTATCACATTTTCGTCATGTAACTTGGTTGCGGTCGCGATGATATTTTTTTTTCCTTCACTCGTTATTCGTGTCCGAGCGTAGGCTGGATACCGACAGCGCGACCGTTCTCTATCTACGTTGCGAATCAGAGAGTCGTCGCGAACTGCTCGCTCTTCGGTCTTCGATGTTTACGAAGACGATCGATACGGACGAATTGAGGTAGACTGTTGCGAAATATCGGCCACCTAATTGAGTCGTTTGATTTGTAAAATGTAAATACGCAGTGCGCTATTTGTATTCGTATAGGTTGCGTTTTACCGGTAGCCGGCTCTCGTAGATCGTGACTGCAACACGCCTCCGTTGCTTGTATATTTTCGCAGCCGCTGCGCGCCGCTTCGCGTATTCCAGTGTACACGATAGAGAGGAAAAATACGTAAAAAAAATAAGTGCACTGGGCTGCCGTAAGCTGTCTTTAATTGAGAAATACGCTACAAATGTCATGATTATACGCGTTCTCGCCAATACGAGGTGTACGCGAACGCTAACGTGTCGAACATAATGAATATCTGTAGCGCATACACGCGAGATCGCGCCATTCAATAAGAATTACATATGTACCGAAGGGAGTAACGTGCAAAAAATTCACTCGTATACCTCGGGGAAAAGTAAAAATATGTTGTAGCGCTAATGATTCAATTTAACATCGTTACAGATAGCCAATTGAACGCGAAACCGATCGCAGTTGGCCAATTTATCGACTAGTTCTTACATCGACTCGTTGGCGTGAATTGGTCGACGGGTACGACACGAAGAGGGGTGTTGAAATTCGATAGTAAAGCGGCTTATCTGATTATATTGACTCGTTCATTCTGATACGTATTAGCCGAGTCGGAGAAGACGTTACAAATGCTTGGCACGTTCTGCACGGTGGTGACGAGTGGATGAACTACGTATGTTATATTGGACGCTTCCATCGGGCGAGTTTATTCCTCAATTATCAACCCTCTTGGCAGCAGATTTTCAGACTATAGTAGCTTGGCAGATTGAACCGTGAACATAATCATGTGCTCTTGTAACTTGATTTAGTGCCTTACTCGAATTTGATTTTTTTCAACCATCATCATAAGGTTTATGAATTCATCCTATCTTCTTCCAACAAATTACTCTGTTGTACATGCAGTTAGAGTCATGGAGAGTCGCAGTTGGTCCAGAGCAGAAATAATTTTCGGATACCGCGTTTCAATTTCAATTTTTAATTCAATGAGAATTTGAAAAAAAAAACATAAATGAAAATTAAAACAAAAATCTAATTAGAATTTCAAATTCGAAACTTGGATCTCCGGGCACTCAGGATCGTGAGGCTTAGGGTAATATACCTTCTCGACCACTCTTCTCCCTGTCCTTGCGTGAAACAATTTTAATCAGAAGTTGGTACAAAAATTGGAGTATCAGTTTGAGGATGGACAGGTCCATTTCCTAAATTGTGCTAGGGTAAATTTACTAATCCTGCCTCACCTTTCGAAAATGTTGTAGATAGCGTGAACTGATGGAATTCCTCCTTTAAGATCCTAACGAATAGAAGAATTCAAAACGATATTTAAATTTAATTTTCTTTGAAGTATTATAACAAAGATTTTTATTTTACTCTATTTTCTCTTTAAGATTGAGTTTTTACAAATATGTAGTAAAGCCAATTTAGACATGGTAATCTTTCATAGAGGGGCCAATGAAAGTCTAATATGCAATAACGAAAGCTCCACAACAGTATCGGCATGAGATGGGGTTGCATGGGTGATTTCTACCTCATCGATTATTTTTTTCAGTGGGGGTAAAAGGGCTCATTTTTAGTCCCCTTCCAAATTCTGTCAAACTGTAATTTTACAATGATATATTAGGATATGATTAATCGCTCTTCCATATCTGTCAACGTACTAAACATGAAAATCATAATTATTTCAATTTTTATTCTTGATGTGATATATATATATATATTATGAAAATTTTAAAATCTGCTCGGAAAGAACAAAAATCAATACAAACTGGAAGGAACGACAAAAAATAACGACAAAAAGTAAACGAATTTAAATCTAAAAAAAAAAAAATGTAAGCAGCCATGCTTCATTACTGGAGCTGAGCTTTCAAGTGGGGCTTGTTCAGGTTCAAAAATAACATTGCTAACCCCTTTATAAGGCCACACCCAATACCAAGTCTTTTTCAAAAATTACTTAAGAAGTTAAATGTAGAACTAATGTAGTGCCATGCGATAAGTATATAACACAAATTTTTTTCAAGTTATAGCTACTTGAGGTTCCTCAAATTATTCTCAAATTTTTACGATGCGTTATTTTGGATCCATTTTGACCCAAATGTAGAGGGTCATATTCTGGTCATCAACTAACCCTACATACAAAGTTTAACCTTTTAGGTTGATTTCGTGAAAAGATACGGAAAATTCAAGAAATTTTCTGTAATAATTTCCCCTCCAAAAACAGATTTTGCTCTACCTCCACTCTAAATTCGCTTGGGAAGAAAAAATAAGAATAGATTGATCCCTTGTGCTTATTTCATCTTATGATGCCACCATGAAAAATTTTCTATCTTTCCTGTGCCATGCCATCGCCATATTTTGAGGTCGTTAACCCCTCCTTATACCCTCCAATCTCATATATGGAAGTGAATAAGGAATAGTGTACGCCTTATTTGCAATAATTATATGAGTTCATATTAATTACATTTTTACTAATTTGAGGCTACTCAAGCTCTACTCAAATTTTGATAATCCGCCATTTTTGAACCATTTTGACCCAAATTCAAGAGGTCATATAATGGTCACCGACTAACCTTACGTATAAAATTTAACCTTTCTAGGTCGATTTGATGATGAGATATGGAAGATTCCAGAAATTTTATGGCTCAAAACTTCCTCAAAATGCCATTTTTTGTTCTAACTCCCCTGTAAATGCATTTAAGAAGCTGAAATTTAGAGATGTTGGCATCCGTGATTCAGTCTCTTATATGAGATCAAAAACAAAGAATTTGAGATACTCGCCCTTTCTCCAGCCCTCCTCAAAATTTGAGTAATCCACTATTTTGAGGTGACAAAAATTTTTTTTTGCATTTTCAAGAAGATTCTCTCATCAAGTTTTGAGCTAACTTTATGAATACTCGTTGACGCTACACTTGGTGAAAAAAAAAACAAAATTTGAACTTTTACCAGATAATTACAGTTGGTCTAAAACGTGAATATTTGAAGAGCTCACCTTCCCCTTATCCCCTTCCCAAACTAGGTTGACTGAAATAGTTGTCGTTCTTAGGTTAAAAACACAGCTAAAAATAATATAGAAATATCAAAATATGCCTGGAATATTTCGAAAAATGAAAAAAATCTTAAAAATAAATACAACATCAAATTGTTGCTAAACTGAAACGAATGAACGATTCTACTACCACTACTACGACAATTATAGATCACTATAGCTTTACCTATGTTATTTCATGCTTCAGAAATCCTCAGCGTAAGCGTGTAATTAAGGATGAAATTAATTGAATTAAAAAAATTCTATGTGTTCGAGTTCTCTATAAAATCACATTTTTATCATCTACGACGTCATAAAAATGATTTAAAAAAATATACAAGCGTCAATACTTACGAGTCGAATTCAACACGTAAATATCAACACTTTCGACTCTCCTGGCGGTCTTGTTTTTCGTATTTTTCGATAAGGCTAGGCATCGAATCACGATGAGCATTAACGTTATGCGCAGAAATCGCGGAGGCAAATTTATGATAAACGAAATATTTACCTATGCAAGGTAGCCAGTGTATGGAGACCGTTAAAATGTCATTCTAATATTTCAACTTTAATTACGTTAGCATACGAAGAAAAAAGCTAACAACCAATTTACAATTTTCGGCATTCTCTAGAGCCAAGCCTTAACGTTAACGCCGTCGCCGGTCACTGATTATAGACGAGGCGCACGGTAGGTACAGCGAACACGGTGTATGAAATACGTTGGTTTGGAAATTTATGACAATTAGAATGGCGCGTATAGGCTTTTATCGTTATCAATTTACTATATTATTTATTTAATACGGCGTCCATTTAAAGAGACGCTAACTATTACACGCGATAAAATTCTGTCACCAACACCCATACGTCCCACATTACGCGCCACCTGCAGCCTTAATGGTACAATCTAAATTACAATTTGAGGGAGAGAAAAAGAAAACGCGGCCAATTTACGTTGCTGGATGTTCGTTTACATAATAAAATCGTACATCGTTCAAAACGGACGTTTCGGTAGGTGTATTAGCTCGGTAGCGTGATCTGGAAAAGAAGTCAACTGGAAAATATTTTAAAATATTTCGGCTGCTGTGTACTATGTACGATATGCTTGCGTGTGGTCTAGGCACCATATTCCGCTACGCTTTTTTATTTCACTCGATACTGGCTTAAATGGCGTGTAGGTTTGTCATATGTACGTTAGCGCGTATGATGAATCGGCCGCAGTTAAAGGCTGCGAAGACGGCGATGAAAATCGCGTATATGAGTACCGCCTGGGTATACGGTGAAACCTGTTGCCGACTCCAAAACCGAAACCAAGACGTGACAAATTTCTTCAATGATTAACGAATCGTCGTGAAAAAAAAACGCTCCACATTGGTGTTAATAAATCAGGGCTAATTAGTTTCAAAAAAAAAAAAACTTTCGCCGAGATTACGAGAAAGCCTTTTCCGCATGAACGGACAAGTTGAAGAAATTTATAACGCGATGATTTCGACATTGTAAGGTGTTTGTATCGTTTTGGAGATCTTATCGCGAGCTAAATCGCCGCGCAGCTGATACGCTTTAATTTTATGCGAGAAAATATGATATTCGGAAATTTCACATCCACTTTAGAAACACCGTAACGTACTCCCTTTGGGTAGAGAATATTTTAATTTTTTTATTCCTTCGTTCGATAAGCATCTTTTTGAATATTTTAAAGTCGTGTACGCGAATACCAATTTATCGTTGCACAAGTATACCGGTTGTCGGTGCTCAATTCGCGTGCATGTACTTTTTTTTCGACTGTAGAACTCGCGTATAAACAACCTGTACACGTAACGAAGACATTATGGAAATTAGTCTACAATGACGTATGGCTTTTCGCGGCGACTAATTAAAAAAAGCTTCGATTCTAATTCCGGGGTATCTGTGCGCATGCGTACATAGTACGGTAGAGATGGATGAAAAAACACCATTAAATCAAACAAATTTCTATAAAAGATTTTTTCCATTTATTCCTCGATAGAAGGGGTACTTTATCAGGTATCAAAATTTACCTCAGTTGCAAGGCGTTTAAGATGCTTTTTTTGACCATTCACCTCCATCAAAATATTTTTTCGCGTATAAGTATTTTGTCAGCATTCGATGTAAAGAGAAAAAATATCATGACGTAAGTTATTCTACATTGTATTTCCTAAAATTCTGTTTCTATACATTTTTCTGCACCAAGCATCGGAGGGGAGCTAAGAAGTCCACAAGAAGACACCCTAAAAAGGTTACACGAAGAATGGACATATTTGACATTCTACGTTGTAATCGATATATTCATACTCGATTATGATTAAATGTACCATGCATAAACTCACTCTCTCTTCTTCACCTCTTCCACTGCATGAAAATTTTCGTGCCCACCCTATCCAATGAAGATGTGAGCTTACGTAACGCACATTTTCGATGTATTATAATAATTGTCACGATTGATAACATAATTATTCTACAAATTTCAGAACATGTTTTGTTTCTCATAAGTTTTTTATTTGATATGTTGGAGACGTACTAGAAAACCCGAGTTCCATTGTCAAACCTTTAAAGTGTTGTTTTCGGAGTGAAAAAGGAAGGGGCGTAGTTGTGGTCAACCTGAACTTTTTCAAAAAATAAAAGGAAGTACTTTTAGCGTTCAGATCGAGGTGGGGATCGAAGAACTGAAAAGATAATCTCAAAAACTACGTACCATAAAATTTTTGAATTTTCTGCACCATCAATAGCCTATTTATGAGCATATAAACAGCGCTGTTTTTCCGTATTTACTCACGAAAAAATAAAAAATGTCAATTTAACAAATTTTCGTTTTTTTAAAATTTTTTATTATTATTATTATTTTTTTTTATCAAAATGGTGAAAATGCCATTGAATAGAACATAAAGTTATGCATGGATGCATAGCACCATTTTAATGATGCATCGAGGAATGGGGAATTTTCAAAATTTATTCATACTGCACTTTTTACGGTTTTTTGAAGGAAACTAAGCCCCAAACCATTTTAATGATTTTGTGAGGGAGGGGGTGAGCTAGAAATTTTTAACATTTGCGCATATTATATTGTTTACGATTTTTCGAAGTAAGTACTGAAAAAGCTCTGATTTAAGTTTTTCAGTATTTACTTCGAAAAATCGTTTTTCAGTACTTACTTCGAAAAATCGTAAACAATATAATATGCGCAAATGTTTAAAATTTCGTGCTAGCCTCCACTCCTTAATAATTAAAATAGTTTGGGGTTTGTCGTTTCCGTGTTTAATCATATGCTGTATTCAGTCGTGTGGTTTTAGCGTAGTTGAAAAGTAGAAATACATTTTGATGCTACATTTTTGATTTTTTCATGAGTGAATGAATAAATTTTTGAATAATATGATAATAACAAACTGTATTTAACGGTAATCGTTTTGGTGTTAATTTTAAGAAATAGATTAAAAACCACCATGACCTAAGAGAGGCTTCTAAGTTTAGCTCACTTGACGGTTGAACTTGGAAGCTGATAATTCACGAATAATTAAATAAATTAATGTAAATAATAATGTAATTAAATAAAAATGAAAATTTATTAGATTCAAATTAATAAAAAAAAAAAAAGTAAAAAATCTTATATAAATTATATCTATACGTAATTCGATCAAAAATAAAGTTACAAAATAAGATTTTGTGTAGAAAAAAGTAAAAAAATGGTGTTTTAATTTTAAGTTAATATTTTTGGAATTTTTAATAGCTGTCAGTTACATACTTATACGTGATCCGTTTTACATGTATTCAATTTTCAATGAGAAGATAAATCAATAGTTTTTCATTTTACAATTTGATAATTTTGGTGTTCTGTGAGGGCTTCCACAAAATTATAAACCATGGGTCCAAAAATTCTAAATTCGGCACTGAACATAATTTCTCATCTGAGTTAGATCATTAGATGTGAGGATTTCTTATTGTCATTTCTAATAATAAATTTAGGCAAGTGAGACGTTTATTAAGTATCGAATGATTTTTTTTTATTGAATGATTTTTTACAAGGAGAGAAGATTTCTGTTGGTAAACCCTTAAAAAAATTTTTAAATCGCTTGCGAATTGATTTTTCAGGCGCAAGTATATTATCAATCATACAATACACAGATAGTATAATATAGTAATTGTAATATATCGAACATATGCATTATCTAGATCCACATTTTTATGAGATGTAAGGAGGGGTGTGGGGGGAGAGGGTGAAGAAGAGATAGTGAAGTTATGCTTGTTACATTTATTCATCATCGAGCATTATATTAGTTTCGACGTTATTACACATTCCTCATGTCGCCTTTATATTCTTCTTGAGGACCCCTTAGCACCTCTCCTATGCTTCATGCAAGAAAGTGTATATCTAGGAATAAAATGTAAGAAATTTAATGTGAAATAACTTAGGTACTTCCCAATGTTTTTTTCTTCTTGAAATTGAATCCTGAACGTATATACACGAAAAATATGTTTTAAGGGGATGAGACGTCCGAAAAAACTTCTTAAACGAGTTGGAGCTGGGTGAAAGGTGATAAAATATACTTTCTTCCACATAATCTTTCTATAGGAATTTGTTTAGTTTCGTTGCGTAATTCTGGCGTACTAACATTACCAGGCATAGTTGCTTTATTACGCACCTCCACAGCCCATATAGGTCAGTCGAAAATTTTACAGCTGTCGAGATCCACGTGTTACTCGTATATTTACTCAACGCCTTATGGAAATTTAAATTTTCATACGACGGCAGATACAATGTATAATGATTTTCTACACGAAGCCAGATAAGCGATGTCCTTCTCGTTACATAGCAAATAAAATTATGAATCTGCTACATTAGATGGGTACAAATACCTACGCGTCGATAATACCCGAATTCGGATATTGATACAGAGTTTAATGCTGATAAATTCACCAGCAGGATACGATAAAAAGGGAAAACGCAGGTGGTGTTTTTACGCTGGAAATGACAGAAACGCGCGGTTGATGCGTCTGTGTCAATATTAGACAGGAAATCACCTTTAACTCGTCATCGTACGCTACCAAATATCTATAGGCTTTTCTAGCCGGTCGCTACTGAAGCCGAATTTGGTTGTAATTAGCTAGCCAAAAAATCGTGATTTAATGGATCGCTGTTGAGAATATGCAAATCGTATTGGACCATCAGATTTATGGCCGGTGGCCAACGCCGGGGTTGGACAGTTTAAGATTATTTACCGGTTTTATGTATCAATAAAATAGTCGCTAATCGTTTTGTATATTTGCTTTTTTATAATTTTATCATTTTTACTGTATGCTTGAAATTCAACGCGTACAAGGTTATAACGTTTTGGCATTAATCTTTTCGACATAATCGCTTGTAATTAATGAGTTTCGGTGAAACGAATGGTTCGGTGTTGACGGCGCTCGGCGCTACGAGTGGTAGAATTTTTATTTGCCATTTTATTACGCGGCTTAAAATTGTAGCGAACTGGTAGATCGGCTTAATGTCTAGAATGCAGAGCTGCAAAATTCACGCGATGTGGATGATTGATTATTCGAGTCGATGGCAGAAAAGGGCGCAGCTTTGTTGAAGTGGTGACTGGAAATTTTTCGCATTATTTATACTTTCTTTTTTTCCACTCGTATGAAGAACAGAGCAATGATTTGGGGCTCGGATGAAGTTTTTTTTGCCTTTTAGCAATGTGAGGGTATGTTTTTCATTAAAGAGGAGGCGAGACGTGGAGAATAACAGTTCAAACCTGGTTGGTATTAATAATTGTGATTCAAAAGCGAAATTATCCGAAGAAATCTAAGTTTTTGGAAAGCTGTTGATTTTTGGTTTTGAAAAATAATTTTTTTTTTAAATATTGAATTTTTTATTTATTAGTAATGTGCCATATACAATTACTTGACTAGAAGCACGTGATTGAGTAGGTTCAAAGAAAAGGAAGTGGACCTTTTCTTTGGGTAAATTGGAGTATAAGAGATGGATAGTACCTTCGTCATCTGAGAGGAATAAAATTTTGAAATAAAATAAAAAAAATAATTTTCTAGTAATTAAAAATTTTTTCACGCTACAAAGTCATATTTTGTCTTACAAATACTGAAAGAAATGTTTGATATATACCTACCATTTTGTTTTAGTCAAGTTTTTAACTTAAAAACCACAGCTATTACAGCCTACTTGATTTGGGAAGGGGGTCAGAGTGGAGTCATCAAATCTTTGCGTTTCAGACCATTTTTAATCATCTGGCAAATTTCCTACTTTTTAGTATATGTATTATACGTAATTATTTATTTTGATTTTTCCCAAACGTAATGACGGCTGGTATTCATGAAATTCTCTCAAAAGTTGGTGAGAGACTCTTCTTAAAAATTCAAACAAGATGATTTTTTTTTTTTTTTTGATACATCTCAAAATGGTGGATTACTCAAATTTTGATAGGATCTGGAAAAGGTGCAAATAGCTCAAAATTTTCACTTTTGATCTTACACGAAAGAATGAAACACGGACATCAACATATCCAAATTTCAGTTTATCAGGTGTATTTAGAGGAGAGTTGAAGCAAAAAACAATTTTTTGAGAAAGTTTCGAGTCATGTCATTACCTGAATCTTCCATATTTCCTCAACAAATCGACTTAGAAAAGTCAAACTTTATATGTAAGGTTAATCGGTGACCAGAACATGACCTCTTGAATTTGGATCAAAATGAATTCAAAATGGCGGATTATCAAAGTTTGAGTAGAGCTTGAGGAGCCTCAAATTATGAAAAATGCAACTAATATGATTATTTGAAATAAGACTTATACTATATTCCAAATTCACCTTCACAAATGATATTTGAGGGAAGAAGGAGCAATTATTGACCTCAAAACGTGGTGGTAACACAGGAAAAGTCAGAAAATTTTACTGTGTCCTCATATGATAAAATGAGCCCAAGTGACTAATTTATTCTAATTCTAGTTTCTCAAGTGAATTCGGAGGGAAGTTGAAGCAAAATCTGCTTTTGGAGGGGATATTATTATAGGAAATTTCATAAATCTTCTATATCTCCTCACCAAATCGACTTAGAAAGATCAAACTTCGCGTGTAGAGTTATTTGATGACCATAATATGACCTCTTGAATTTGGGTCAAAATGGAACCAAAATAACGGATCGTAAAACTTTGAAGATAATTTGAGGGACCTCAAGTAGTTATAATTTGAAAATTAATGTTCATATACTTATTATTGCATGGCAAAAAATACTACATTTGTGCTATTCAACTTCCCAAGAGGTTTTTGAAAGAAATAGGGTAGGGATTTTCAGGCTTGATATTGGGTGGGGCCTGTATACATGAAGGGGTTAGCAACGTTATTTCCAAACCTGAACCAGCCCCAGTTAAAAATTCAGCTCTAGTAATGCGGCATGGCTGCTTACATTTTTTTTTTCTTTAATGCGGTCTAAAACATTTTTAAATTTTTTCGCAAACAATAATGTTGATACTTGAAGAAAACAGATTTAGAATAAATGTAATGATCAGAAGGTATGAGTTTTTAACAAATTGTAATTTGAGGAACATTCAAATTTCACATAAAGTCAAAAATTGTGTAAAATATTGATAAAAAAATTATCTGTGAGCTTATCCTGCATCAAATCTATTAGAAGATGGTCCATTAGATCTACCACCCCTCCCCCCCCCAAAAAAAGAACTGAAAATGTATTCAAACATAAATTTTTTTAAATTTCATTATGATGGCATTTATAACTGTTATATGGTTTTTTGCCACTGTCCAAAAGTGAACAACTAAGTGTTTGAGAGAAGATGAAAGCGTCACCAAAAAGCTAGAATGTTTTGCGTTAACCGTGGATTATCTGTAATGGCTGCAGAGTTAGTATCCAAGTTCACGGATTTACAGAGGCTCTCATAATTTTTAAATTCATGATGGATATGGATTACTGCCATGGGAGAAATTCGATAGAAAGTGCACATTGGTGTTTTTCGAATGTCAGCGAAGAGGTGCTGATGTGTGAGGCGTGTACGTTCCAAGCAGATCGTCTATTAAGGGAGGACAGGTACTTCCACTGAGAGGCTGATGTTTCATAAAAGTTGTTGGTCGAATTTTATTTCCATTGAGATTGCCTTTTTTCAATTTTTTCATTTTTTTACTGATGAAGAGAGAGTGTTGTTTCCTTCGATGTATCATATTTCTTCGCAAAATATATCTTTGTCTTCACTCCAGATTAATACGATATTCTCTAGAATTATTTTCTAAATATTAATTTTATTCGCAATTTTCCAAATTTTGTACGTTACTCATAATTTCCAGTAGTTTGCTTAGTTTGTTTGTATTTTTGTATCTCAAAAAGTATACCCAATTTGAAGGAACCTTCATTTCGATGCTCATGCGATTCGCCTATGAAATATATTTTCCTTGTACATACTTGACTGTAGTTGAAGTACTAAGTACAAATAGATCTCAGAAATTCAAAACACGAATATTCATTGTTTATTTGTCACCATCTGCATTTGGAAAAATTCAGATTTCCAAAAATTCGAATTATTAAAATTCAAAAGGTGAATTTTTTTCAGTAATTTTTGAAATCATATATTTTGTCTAAAAGTGACAATCTGTCGTACTGTTGTAAGATAAACCATAAAAGTCATATGAAAAGATGTCGATCTTACATTTAGAGAAGAATGCGACTCGACCATCTAAAAAAGTTCTATATGGTCGAAGACAGATCCCCTGTTTCTGAGTTACATGAAGAACGTACATTACACACATGCGCGTGATCGTGACCAAGAGTAAGACAAATATACGCGTATTTGGAATCCATACCAAACTGGACGACAATTATATCTGATTAAATAATCTAATGAGATATTAATATTAATAAACTATCAACGAAAAAAAAAAGTTCCGTGTCTTGAAAAATGCGCATACGATCGTACTCCTAATCCTGTTCAGCTGGAATATATGCTCGGTGCATATCAAGGTAAATGTACACGTTATTAATATGCCGGTGTAGGTGGTTGTATAATACTCCGGTAAGACTATATGGATGATAACGTATCGAGATAATATATTAACGTCTTTTCGTTTTATATAGCCGTACGTATAAGTATATACGCAGCTCGGTCAATTTGTTTATGTAACTCTGCGTACTTCCAGGTTGGTACGATAAACGTTGGCTTTAAATAACATATTGAAATTAAAAAGGTGGACCGCGGCGGTAATTAAAATCCGCAAACCAAGGGTAGCGATTTTCGCAGCTTACCAGTGTAGAAGTTTTGGAAAGCCTAGCCGAGCGGATGAGATTAAATGACTTGGTAGTCGTAGAAAACGACGCTTATATTCAAATGAGTATACATTTGTCTTCGTTCGAGTTTATCCGCGTTGATTAATCGTCCGTACCTGTTTAACACTCTTCGACCAATTAATACGGAATACCATCACCGGGCGTAATTTTATAATCCAATTAACGTCCGAAATCGAATTTTCAAGCGACAAAAAATCTCACAGGGTGTTCCGAAAATGGTACCTCGTAAAATGGAAATTTTTCGCTACAAGGTCGAATTCACTTGTTTTCCATTCGCAACCGGATACCGCAATCGGTGGCGTAATTAAATTGATTAATCGGTCCGTCATAACGGCCGACGTAGGCGGACCGCGAGCTCTGAGTATTTGGGCGATCGTGGTGTTTTCGACCATCACTGTATTACCGGTAGCATAACGAGTTTTATCAATTTAACGTTTATTAATGATAGCATTTTAATTCGAACGCGAGCTGATTTTATTAACTCTCTTTATCACCGTAGACTGTCTTAACCGTGCGCGCCGCGTTCGACACGCATTTACATAATCATTAATAAAACACTTAATGCGCAGCCAGCCTTCCAACATTACATTAAGTCTCCGGCACCGAATCACCCTTTAATGAATTTATTATCATCGGCGATTTCGGAATTCCACAATTACAACGAGAAATATGTGACCACCTTTTCTCGTCCATTTGTTTCAATTATACCACGTCCATCGAATCTCAGCCAAAGCGGAAAAGCTCGCTCTTCGGTGACGTCGTAAACCTGTTTTAAACATTAGGGACGCGTGGAAAACGCTTATCGATTATCGATTTATACGTGTGGCCCTAAGTATATAGAAATTACCGCCAACACGGTCGTTTCACTCGGCCATCAGGTATTTATTATCGACAACCGCCGGCTATGCCGAAGACTAACAGCAAAAAAAAGTGTGCAGCCTTGCCGTATTATTGAAGCTGAGTTTTTAATGGGAGCATGTCCAGAGTTGCAAATAATGCTGGTAATCTCGTTGCACCCACATTCGGTGTCCAGACTGGAAATCACTACTTATCGCATCCAAAACTGCCAGAGAAGTTAGATTTGGCATGTGTCTTATGACTTGCCCCTAAGGAATCATACGAGTTTATAGTTTCCTCGAATACCTCGAGTATTTTTCAAATGTTAGTTCATCCATCGCTTTAGTTCATTTTAACCTAAACTTAAGGGGAGGGTTTTGGGCGTCAAACACCCTCCCCATGGCCCAAAACCCTCCCATGAGCTCAGTTTCTTGAGACTTTGTATGTTCTTTAATCGTATAATTTTTCTATGATAACAGTCGTCGTGTAAGTTTGTACTAAAATTGATTTATCAAATAAAAAATAAAAATTCATAGTTGATTGATTATGATTACTTGAATTTCTATGAATCATTTCAAAAAATGTTTATTTCCTTAAATTATGTATTGAAGTACATTCATAAATTTCTTCTGCATAAAAGAATTAATGATCCTAAAATGTTAACCCTCCCCCCCCCACTTCCACTAGATAAATTATACTGGCTGTAGACACGTAAAATGTATGTTCTGAAAATAATTTTTAATGTCTTCCATTGAAATATGCTGGCCATGACCATGATATGCGGATGATTCATGAAATACTATCGTTTATTCTCCAAAAGCCATTTTTGCTCCAACGCCCATCCATTCTTCTTGGAAAGTTGAAATTTTAATTATGCTGGTAATTTTTCTTCGATTTCGAATATTTTTGAATTGCAGACTATTTGAATTTATTTTTTGCATTCAAAGGTCATTTGTGATTTAAAAAAAAATAAATAAATATTGGTTGTGATTAACTTTTACAAAATTCATTACACTAACAAATTTTTTCAGTTTAAACAAAAATGCTACATTTTCATGAGATTTCAGGAATATATCAAAAAATCTATAAGCAGCCATGTCGCATATCTGTAGTTGATTTTTTAATTAGGGCATGTCTATATTTGCAGGTAATGCTGCTGGAAATTTCTTCACACCGAAACATGTGCTGAAGTTGTAAATCCTCAAACATCATTTGAATTCAGATTTTTGATATGTCATCAGGGCTGTATTGAAGAAAAAATTAGTACTAGGAAATAGAGCGGAAAAAAGTCTCCATCAAATTTTAAATCTATTTTTTTACCTATGTTGCTTTATTAGAGACAAAAATATTGCAAGTCCCATAAAGGATCCCTAAAGTCAGAGGTCCACTGAGAGTTTCCATACGACCTCAGGCTCCTCCTGTTTTTCTAAAATTTTGACCATCCACCATGTTGAATCTATTTTGAACTAAATTCAAAGAACCATATTGTCGTTCTCAGTTGACTTTGCATACAGAATTTGAACTTTTTGGTTCGATTTGTAAATGAGATATGTATAAGTGAAGAATTTTCATAATGTTTTCTCCTCTCTAAAATCAGTTTCTTGCTCAATCTCCCTTTCAACTGTACTTAGATAGCTGAAATTTAAATATTTTGCTCATTTAGGCGTACTCTATCGTATGAAACTGAGTATAATAAAAAATTATAGACCTTTCATTTATTGTCCTGTCTCCATCACACCCATATGTTGAGAGCGATAACCTCTCTATATCCTCAACAATATTACCTGTAAAGATGTATTTGGCTTAATATATATTTGTTAGTATCAGTAATCATATGAGTGCATAGGTATTAAATCTGAGTTATTTGAAATTCTTCAAGTTCCCTTCAAATTTAGGCATTCGCTATTTCATATCCATTTTGACTTAACTGTAGGGCTCATATTATAGTCTCAAACAAATCCTACATACAAAGCTCAAGCTTTCCAGATTCCTTGACACTCTATTGCGCGAAATCACAGTTGAAAATTTCGAGGATTCAGTAGCATAAACGGACAGTTCTTTTAAGGAGGGAAAGGGTTAACACTCAAATCGCACCCCCAGTTCAATAACACCACATTTTAAAATTTACCAAACCAACATAATTCCAAAAAATCTTTTTACTTGTTTTTTAAACAATGAAAAATCAATTCAACCTCTCCCCTCACCTCATCTCTCTAAAAAAAGTCCTTACTATCCTTCAAAAAAAAAAAAAAGGAGAAAAAAGCCAACTTATTAAAAAAAAAGTATTCACACGTTATAATACAACGATAAATATTTTGTAAATACATATAAGTAAAAATTACAATTTATGAATTTATTCAATTTAGTTATAATAATAGTTTTAATTTTTATCACTTTTTAAAAATTTCATTACATCATTAGCTTGTTGTTATTTCTTACGCATGCTGTATGTATATACGTACATAAAAGAAAAAAGCTCTTGGGAAATTTGAACACCAAAGTCCCCTTATTTACGTCACCGTGAGGTTTTAAGGGTTTTTCCAACCGCTCACTTGAGACTGTAGTGAACCAACATTTCGACTTGAATCAAAAATTCACCAAAACTATCTTGTAGAAATTCTTATGATCACTTTTTGGTAGATTTCGAGTAATGCAGTATATATTTACTGTGCCCTGAGGAGTCAATAAAATATACACAATAATGTATATTCGACATTTTTTGCCTCTGATTTTGCCACGAAAGTAAAGTAACTAGTAGGCTTTCAAAACGGAATGAAGATTTTTGTGAGTGTAACTTTCTCATCATACTTTTACACTTTAGCTTTCAAAGTGTCAATATTGAAATTTTTGTGTGGAAAGGAAAAAATCATTTTACTCAAGGTCATATACATCTCCTTGAAAGAATAAGGGTGAACCTTTACCCATGCTTAACTCTATGCTTGCTTGAGGAATTCATTCTGAATTAAATTTTATTTCCATTTGGAACCATTATACGGACTAACTTGTGTTAGAGTCTATAGCATAGCCGGCTTTAAGGGGGGTGGTGGGTGCTTTTTTCTTTTTTTTAGGTGTTTAAACCAACTTTTTGGTAATTTAAACAATTTACTGTCTTTTCCACTTGACTTTATGGAACTGAACCCCTCCAAGCAACGATTCTGAAACCAGCACTGGTCTATAAAATCTGTTTGTCAATGAAAATTGGTCATTTTGTGCGTACAAGTTATAGGTAATATAATAGACATTTTCCATCAACTACACGTGGACTGAAATATAAAGTTATGAATCGCTAAGCTCTCCTTCCAAAATCAGATTGGTTGCAATGGCTTCTTTTTTCATTAAAAATTCACCTCATGCGAGGAAGCAGCAAATTTAGATATTTTTATCACCATTCCAAGAACACATAGGAAGAGCAGAAGGTTGAATGTATTCGTATTCTGGCACATTAAATAATCGAAAATAGTCCCTCGTCATGTGATTCGTGAAAAGCCAAATCCTATACCTTTTATGACCTTCGAACGAACCATTCAAATATACTTTGTATCATGTTATGATGGATTTTTATTATGTATATTGAATGCGATGGTAGAACGAGGAAAAAAAGACTCAAATAAAATTGGGCTACCTCTTAATCTCTTCTTCGAACCCAAGTCGTCAGGTTGCTTGCAAATCAATCGATCCATGATGCGAAGGTAATACTTACCTGGCCCAACGCAGCGATTCCCACCGAACGAGGCGAAATTAAAAGACTCATCATACTGGTGGGAGTTTTCGCGTACGAACACTACGATACAATTATAGAGCAAAGAGTAACCGGTTCTCGTCGATGATTTGTTTGTCGAGTTTTTAACGGTCAGTGATAGGGAGCTTTTAAAATTCTTTTTTTTTTCGATTGTTTAATATAACAAAAGGTATCGTACGTGTAAATACCAAAACGAAACCTACGAGGCCTATTTAACTCTACTCACCGATCGGTAATTCGTCGATGACGTATCGCCGTGTAATCCTGGACGAAGGGAAATGCGAAAAGGGTTTCGCGAGGCTCGAATTTCATTAGTTGGTAAATCGAGGAAGGTGTTCAGGCGGCGTTATATGCCTCATCGTGTATTTTGAAAGATACAAATATACCTATAGGCGTATATGGAATAACGGGCGAAAATCACGAATCGAGCTGATACAATCGTTAATAGATTTTAATAACGGTAGGCTAAAGGTCATACCGCGGAATGGATTTTATTAGTTTACTATCAATGTGTAGCCGAGCTCTTACGCGCACACATGATTAATTCAGATACATTTTCAGATGCTTATCTCGGTGTTAATAGATTGTATATTGTTAGCCTAGTTGCGCTTGTATTTCAATAAATTTTGAATTCAACCCGAGGCCGATGGAAACAGGTATCGGTTGATATATTGGTAAAAGTTTCGCCACATTTACATAGCCGCTTTTGTTTCGTCGTACACCAGCACGCGTACGGGCATCGGAAAATCTTCGAATCGGTGACGGAAATTCGATTGATGGGATCGCCGTGGAAATTGTGTGAGAAACGGATTTCTTCTTGGTCCGTGAGAACGATACTTTTGATCGAATTTACAATGAGAGAACTTTATAAAAAGGGCTAAACAGCTGAGCCGTTTTGTTCCCATGTCGCCGCCGAGCGTTTTGAATTAACTTATACCTGTTGGAAAGGTTCGCGATCACAAGTGGTTTTTTTCGAGGTGTACGCACACTGTGTGGGTATATAGGATCGTTCTAGTTTATCAATTTTTTCAAATTTTTAAATTAATTAAAATAATAGGAATTTTCAAACCAGGCATTCTTCGTTGGTACGATAATTCGTGATCCTATACGAGTTCAGTATTGCGAAATTTTCCACATTATCTCATACTAGCATTCAGTTCACCATTTACCCCATCAGTAGAGAGATACCTCGAGTCGCTGTTTAGAAGTAGATCACACGCTATAGACTAATCCTCGAAGGTCGTCGGCGAGATTTTTAAGAATGAAATAAGGGCCAGGGTGCTCGTATAAGGTGTTTCCGCCGATGTGAAACCATGTTGCCTAACCCCACCTGCTCGTTTT
Organism: Phenacoccus solenopsis; assembly: GCA_009761765.1. Taxonomy (NCBI): domain Eukaryota; kingdom Metazoa; phylum Arthropoda; class Insecta; order Hemiptera; family Pseudococcidae; genus Phenacoccus; species Phenacoccus solenopsis. The sequence continues at coordinate 39,236,449 of CM019753.1, forward strand.
CGTGAAACTTTCTTCGCGCGATATGCATTATTTAATTAACCTTTCCCGTTTCCCCCTTTCTCTATGGAAAAGAGGGGTGCACTTCGGAGAATTATAAAAAATCGTATCGTTCAAAATACACATGTTGCTCGATTATGGTGAAAAATAGCTCGATTTAAAATACAACTATATTGCGACGAGATGCTCATCTACGTAAATACTTGTACCTTTTTTACCTATGGATTCAATTTAGAAAATTTTCTTCTCGGAAATATTTTATGTATATTAAACGAGATAAACTAAGAGTACAAAAAAATAAAGGAACATGTACCAGTACCAGTTAAATATTATGTTCGTCGTTATACACATGTCACGCAATCTATAACACGAAAATTACCCATTCGCAAGTCTCGCGTAAGGTGCCACATTTTTCTGAAAAAGTAAAATTAATTTTTTTCAAGCAACGTGAATTCACGCTCCATATCGGTATGACCAATAAAATGTAATTATGTTTTTCGGAATTTTTCTCCCATTTTTCCCCCTTGATCGTAAAAACAACAGTGTTGAATTTATGAAAACTGGTTTTAACGGTTATCAGTATATAGAAGACAAACGTTCGAGTCCCGTATTTGAAAATATGTTCCCGCATTTATATTATTAACATAACATTAACTTTAGGAGTTCAATTTATTTATATCAAGAGCTGATTACTTTATTATTACTGACAGAAAACATGGAAGTTTTTTATTCGTTAGCCTTGTATCGGCGATATTCGTAGGTAGATTGTAATAAGTTGTAATTGAAAAGTTACAAGTTTTCTTTCGTGTTATGAAGGCTTTTTTTGGCGTGCGTGCAAGGAAATTCGATCCGCGAAGTCGATTTTAACGGATTAGCGTGTAGTGATCGAAGACTCGGAGTGCTAAGGGTTTTCAGCTACAGTGTTATTTGATTATTTTCAGGTGAATTTTGTTTTAGAAACGAGAGTTCGGGGTGAAGAAGAGGGACATCATAATTATCTGGGTCATTATAGATACCAACTGGAACAACATTTTGACGTTTGTCTTTCGGTTCGGCTCAATTTTTATTTACAAGTTAGTTTTGCCTGGAAGTTGAAAAATTATTGACGCATTTATTACCTTGTAAATAACGACTTCTTTATTCAACTTGTTAGTGGTGTTTACCGGTTGATTAATTAATAACATGGTGATTAGTAGTAAAATACCTTTATTGGAATATTGTCAAGTATGGAGTTCAGTGGGCATCCGCAGCGTCCGATATTCGTAGGTTTAGGGCGTAAATGACAAAAATATGACCGCTGTGTGTCAGTGTTGCCAACCCCAATGGAAAAAAATCCCCGAATTTGGCGAAAAAAATCCCAGGTACGGGAAAAAATCGCAGATCGTGTTTTTAAAATATGAACGACCTTTTTTTTTTTTTTTTTTTTTTTTGTTTGCGTTTGTTTGCGAAGTATATATTCATTAAATTGAAATTAATTAATTTTAGATTACACCTTACTGCAATTAGGGGAATTACTTTATACTTTGTATTGGATTAATATAAATTATAAAAAAATAATAAACAAATTAAAGATAAAATCAAGAGATTATTATTTCTATCCTTGGACAATAGTAAAATACATTAATGCAAAAATAATTCTAAAATTCAATTCAACAAATTCAACTACTTGTGTGGCTTTGTAGTTTGCTTTCCCAGGTAACCGGTAAAAATGTAAACAGATTGACAGAACGTCATTGTTACCAACTCAGAGAGTTGACTAAATGGTGAACACTGAACAGGAAAAATTCGAAAAGAAAATTTAAAAGTTTAAAACATAAATCTATGTTGTTCAATCAAATTTTATGCGTAAAAACGCTATAAAGTTGAAAATATCCCAGAAAAATAAGAAAAATCCCACAAATCAAGAAATCCCAGAAAATCCCAGCATGTTTTCTAAAAATGTCGAAAAATCCCTAGATCCTGGGATTTATTACTAGGGTTGGCAACCCTGCTGTGTGTATGTGTTGACCATTGAACGGCAATGTTCTTATGTAGTATTTCACGCACTATTTTATCTGCGAGAAGCAGTTGTGGCGCTAATCACTTTATGTAATACTTCGTGCATTATTTTATCTGCGAGAAGCAGTTGGGGCATGAAGGACTACAAACTACGTATATCATTTTTGCTTGACGTTTTTGTACCTGGTACCGACCAAAACTTATGACTATTTTGATGATGGCTCTGATATATTAAGAATTGTGAATTTTCGTTTCTGTGATACTATTCAAGTCGTTTTCAAGAATTGAGTACTTACAGGAAAATGTAGTGAGTATAAATTTTTAATTAAAATAACTACGAATAATTGAAAGGTTTTTTTATGCTCTTCTTAAGCCTTTAAAAATTCTGGTTACGCTACTAGCCTGCTTACTTGCTGCTCTCTGGTGGATGATATGATCGTGTTTCTTAATTACAATGAATTAACATTCAATCAAAGCTGTATCGTGATTCCATATGAGCCTTATAGTACCGCATCTTCGATCTCAACCTAGATATCCAATAAAATATACAACTCCCTCGAGGGACTTGCTTCTTCGGCATTATTTCCTTTCCCACAAATTCAAACGAAATATCATCCTATCATGTCCCCAAATGCATTCTCATCACCTGTACGCATACTCGTACCGTTATTTCGGACGATTTTACTCATTCGTACATATCTAAACATATAAAATCATTTTTCCATTCACCCATATTACACAGAAGCGCAGAATACACCAGCAGCTCGCTACACCTACCATGAGAAATCGCCTAATTCCCACGTGGTTCGATAACTCTTTGTAGCCGGCAACAGGTAACCCTTTTCAAATGAATGTGGTCTCGGTCGATGAATACGACCGCTGTAATATACGAGTCGAATAAGTTTATCTGATTTTTCGGTTTACCGGTGAAATTTTTAATAAGTAATTTTTTTTTATTCGAAAAATTAAATACACGGACATCTGTCTAAATAGAGTTTTTTCCTGCTTATGTTAAAGGTCGGACATCTTGTAAGTAAAAGGGTTTCTTTATAGTTTATATTTACCATCCGAATTACCTTTGGTTCGTCGGTACTGAGGAAAATATCGAATTCCCCGAACTGAGGGTAGAAAAGCCTCGACCATTGTTAATTAAATTTCTATGAAAAAAAGGTGAAATTCAAGCTTTTCAATTATCAAATAAGAGCAAATAATTCTATATATAATTAAATATTCGTTATTTTTTTGCTGCATTTGGTTCCTTTATCATATCAGATTTCGTGTATGTCATATTTGAAGAATTCGTGTCGGCGTGAGTTTGAATTTAAACACGAGCACAGGTGAAATTAAAACCAACTTGGAGTCCGCATTCCATTTGTCGTATGGATGCTTCGTAGTTTCTTTTTTTTCGGTCGGTGGCGCGTTTCAAGTTCGTAAAAAATTAATGTACATTGTGTGTCAAATATACTAGATAATAAAATTTAATTATCCTAATAATATGCTGATAAAGATCGAAAGAGACGATTTGATTTTACGTCGTCGTCGCATTTTTATTGTGATAGTTTTCCCAACCGTTGAGAAAATTTGCATTCGTTAACAAGATCGTTTAGGTGTATCGTCGGGCCTTCGAATGTTTAACTTTGTTCTCTTTAGCCTGGTTTATTTTGGTGCGGTGAGTAAACTTCGTAGAAGTGTAACTCCTCACCAACGATTTTGGGCGGTAGAATTTTTTTCTTTCTCTTCAAATGGTTTTTGAACTTGAGGCATGTGCTGGTTAAATAAATAATTTTTTTTCAACAAAATGCCATTCCAAGTCAAGTCCTCCTCTCTCCCTCTTAATTTTATTTCATCTTATTCTATCACCTTTAAACAATTATAGAGGTCTTTGGCTGTACAAATTTTAACATATTTATTTTGAGAAGAGTAATAATGTAAGACATTCTTAGCATTTAAAATTCACATCAAGTAGTATATAGCCTCTTTCCCTGCGTAGGTAATAGCATACGTCAGTGTGATTCGGTACCAGTCAGTGCAAAAATGTCATTTACAAAAAAATGTTATCAAATTATTTAAGTAACTTGTAGAAACTGTAGCAGTAGTTTGTAAATGAATCAATATTTATTGATGAATATTTTATTTAAAGCATAATTTTAGAGCCAACTATTGTGATTTTTGATTTCAGAATACAATAATTATGACTTTGGGGTACTAAATTCACTCAAGCAGTTTTTGCGCTGCCTATTTTCCAATTAGTTTGAATGTAGCCTGCTAAAGTAAGTCTTGATTTTTTCATTATAGGTATGTATGTATATAGCTATGTACTAGGATGAGCCGATTATAGATTTTTTCAAAAAGTAAAGGAGCGGGTCACAGTAGTTGCTAAATTACTTCTAAATAACATTATAAAAATTTCAACCTTAGAACTCAATTTTTAGATCCTCCTCAAGAAATCAAGGTTTGAAAAATTTTGAAATTTAAAAAAAAAGGATTTTGGGCAATTAATTTTTTTTTTCAATTTCCAAGCAAATAGCAAAGGGGACATGCAAATGTGAATTCATAAGAACCCCGTTTTAGGCTCTGGCTCCCCTCAAACTGTTCTTTGGAGACTCAAATTTTGTACCATCGGTATCTACTGTTTACTATGCAATTCATGTTATGATATCATGATGAAAAATTTCAAGGTGTATGCAACTACCAACACTCAAAATTTTGGCCATCTGTTATTATGAGAGAATTTTGAGTCAAATTCAAGGAGTTATGTTCTTGTTTCCAATTAATTCCACACACAATGTAATACCTTTCTAAATCCATTTGGTGAGGAGATGTAGTCGATTCATGAAATTTTCTTTTATGATTTCCACCATAAAAGCCATATTTTTTTGCTCAAAATCCCCTTCATACTAACTTGAGAAGTTGAAATTCTAATGTATTAGTTATTTGGGTTCACTATATCATATGACACCTACATAAAGCATTTTTCACATTTTCGTTACCCTAAGCCCATTTTGAAGATGATAACTCTCCGTTTAAATTTGAGATGTCGTATACTTCTTGTCCCTAGAAATCATGTAAGTCTATATTTATCATATTTCAGCCTTTTGAGGCACCTCAAGCCTTCCTAAAATTTTGGTCATCCACCATTTTGGGTTCATTTCGGCCCAAAATCAAGTTGTTATATTGTATTCACCAAATGATATTATATTCAAAGTTTAACTCTTCCAGGTCGATTTGCTGTGGAAATATGGAAAGAAACAGCTAAAATGAGACAGGTAAAAACACATTTTAAAAATCCGATCAGAGGATTTACGGAGAAAATTCTAGCAATGGATAGGAAAAAGCTGAAAAATGGTTTTAGAAATTCTAACAGGCCACTGTAAGCTAAATAGACATCTACATTTACTATGAGTGGTAACAGATTCCAACTGAACTCTGTAGATGGTATAATTTAGAAGAGGAGACAAATACAGAGTTTTTTCCAGCTCTGACTGGTCTTATTAACGTCTTAAGTTCAAAATCATATAATTCTGATGATGATGGTTGAGCTAAGGTTATATAAGTTGATGCTTCAAAAGGATACCTTTAATGACACTCCTTAACTCATATAACTATGAAGTAGTTATTATATCAGCTGTATTATTCCGGAGCTCCTGATACTAAGAAAATGATGAGTTGTGGGACACAATGAATTATAAATGGCCAAAAATGCATGGTGTTTGTACTACTCAGTTGAATCTTAACCTGAATATGGTGTGGAAATATGGGAAATTTAAGAAATTTTATGTCCCTGAATCTCCTCGTAAAAGCCATTTTTCGTTCTAACTTCCTTCCAAATTTACTACGGAAAAAGTTTGTGTTTTTCACATACTCTACAACTTGACATTAATATCGAATATTGTGATGTCCCTGGTAATCCTCCAACACATCTCGATTCTTGAGTAAAACTTCGAGACCTTCATATTAAATGATTTTCTAGAGGCGTAACTTTTTATACAAATTTCCTCAAAATATATGTAGTTTTCAATAATTTTTCTTTAAGTCCATCTAAGAAGTTGAAATTTGGTTATATTAGTGTTCTTCGCTTACTTTATCATATCACATCAAAATCAAAAATTTTTAGATTTATACGACCTCTTCACCTGTTCTGAAAATTTAAGTAAAACTTTATTTTGAGTCGGATCAAAAATCTGAAAAAAGTATCTCGAGATATTTACAAAGCAAAATTTTCACGAAAGTTTCAATGATTTCCCCGCATACCTACCATAGGTACCAAGTATACTGTCTGTCAAATATAGCTTGAAACTTTTTGACAGCTCAAAGTTAGGCAAAAAGTGCGACAATTTTCACGATTTCATTACTTCCCAAAATGTGTTCAAATTGAAAATGCTGGCCAAATAGTGGAAACACTAAAGCACAAAAAAGTATGGTGAAAGCGTTTCCAGTAAAATTCGATGAGGTGATAGGTAATAATATACTTACCTACTTTGTAATACAATCCACATTTTGAGTAACCATGCATGAATTGTTGCCTAACTTTGCGCTGTCAAAAAATCTCAAGCTATATTTGACAGACAGTGCAATGTACATAATTACATATATAAATAGAAAGTGGTGGGTCGACTATAAATGTTCTGAAATGCAAACACTTCAAGTCCCTCCCCCCTTTCTTTCTAAATCACCTAAGTTGTAATACCTTAGTTTTTCATTATAAACTCAGTTAAAAATTGGCTGCTAAAATTTTTCCACACTCTTCGACGATGAAGTATGACTCGGAAATGTGAAGAAATATTTTAAACTTTGAATTCATTTTGTGGATAGAGGGTCTGAAAATTGAGTTAACGGTTGAAAATTTGGTGATGCCCTTTCGAAGTCATTCAGCAACTATTGCGACTTCGCTCCTTCACTATTTGAAAAAAAAAACTAGACTTACACCTTATTGCTTACTCCTCAACATTAAAGAGATGTAGCCTTGTAAATTAACGCAATATTATTCAACTCCCATGTGCAACATTTTTGCTACCAAAAATCTATGTTTTGGCCATTCCGGAAAGAGTGGTTATGTTTATAATTTTAAGAGACAATTCCTCATTGGCTGAAAGGGTTCACCGGAGTTCTTGGTAGATTACAAGCTTTATCTACGTTATATGACGCTACTAAGAGCATCATCGATGTTAACGTGTCGATCGTGATTGTAGCGAATGCTTAATTGACGAAACCGCTATACAGAATGGCAGAGTGGCACAAGGGATTCGTGAAACGAGATGAGATATCAGAACAGCTCGTCGTGATTTCAAATCACCTACGAAACGAAGAGAAACTGCGGGATTCACCTATTCGTTAAGGATTTTCGGAACCAGACTGCGCAGGGTAAACGGTAGGAACGAGGAAAGCACGAATATGGCGGAAAAATCACCGATTCTGGAGCGCAGATAGGAGAAAACGGCGTCGTCGGGGTCGTCGCGATAAAGAGAGCTCGGAATGCTACGAGATTATTTTACGTGGCCGGCCAAAAAATGTACCGGTCGAGGAGAATTTGGTGGTTTAATTGCCCGGCTCCGGGAATAATTAGTCGCTAAATCACGTACCGGGCGAGTCGTCGTAATCGTAGACTATATAACGAGTGCGTCTATAAATTAATTTGTGCCACGTACGAAAAAACGGTCCCGAAAAGCTTAAACGTGATAACGTGGTACTCCCAGGTCCCAATTGCGGATGCGGCTCGAAGCAGCAGAGCGTCGCGATTTTAATATATTTTTCTCCTGTACTCGGTGCTCGGTCGTCGTTAAAATCCGAAGAGAAGTTATCTGTAACGCATCTACGTACCATGTAGGGGAAAAAAGGGGTACGAATATAACAGGTTACTTTATTGGTAACCTGATTTCGCGAAACGTCGGCAGGATTGTAACGCGGTGACCACGAAGAAGAACGCGCGACGCAGGTGGACTATAAATTTTCTTTCAATTTAATTCTCCGCAATTAGCCGTAGACGTTTAATTTCTCGCCCAGTTGAGATGAAATGGACAGACAAGCAGTACGTACTGAGACGCCGACCTGGAACTCCAATCTAGCTGAAACTTGATATCAAAGTGGTTACTAGTTAGAACACATAACTTATCTGTCTTTGCACGACAATTTTATGGCGTCACTTCTCCACCGTAGTATACCAATGCGAGAGAGATAAAGACATAAATATACTAAGTACTTTTTAATACTTGGTATACGCGTTTGAAACTATAAAATAAAATGTCTTCGAATAAACTGGTTTTCGCTTTTTGAAATATTACTTTTATGAAATTACTTTTCGTACGCGCCGTCCGTGGTTTCGCTTTGGCCGCGAGCCGGCGCGCATTTTTTACCTATCGCCGGATTGTGTGTATTCTTTGTATGACGGGCGTACGCGAAACCCCACCAGCGAGCCGAACCGGACGATAAATTGATAGCGTCGGAGAAACGTTGACGCGGCGTTTGTTTTGTCAATTAAGCCGAGAAGAATTTAAATTATGCCGATAAAAAGAGACGCGGTGTCCGATTACTCGTGTCGATGGCATACGTATAAAAATGCCAAAGCTATACGAAATACGATGGAAATTTCTTTCTAATAAACAATAATGCGCGCCTATCGACTATGTTTGAATAGTGTAAATTCTAGAACAGGTTCGCCGCATCCGATACGCCATACGGGTTATCAGATTCAACCACTTTTCAACGGCCGATTCGGTCGACGGGGGTTGCGATTTTTCGGTTCGAGTCGTCGCCGGTGGTAATGGAGTTCCGATGATGCTCAATTAGACGATGATCTGCGGTTCGCCGTTTTCATGGGTGTTGGCCAAACTGCATTTTTAATTTAGCTTGCGGTTTGGGTTTTGCGGTCAGTTTGAACGAGTCCGAGTCGCGATTAAACAGAAGTATTTGTTTGGATTAGTGATCACAGGTGTCGCAGTAGATCAACCAAATGAGAAAAATTCTTCGAGATTTTTAAGAGCCATTTGAAGAAATATG